>CM059439.1:76201768-76834406 GCA_030390025.1 Squalus acanthias
CTGAAGTCCAGAGAATCTAGGTGCAGGTCTACCACAGCCAAGGCTGAGTCTGCTTGTGGGTAGTGCTGGAGTTTTATCAACTGAAACAGCTCAGCTCGCCAGCGTCAGGCACTTGAACCGTAGAATCATGCAGCACAGAAGGGGGCCGATCGGCCCATCGTGCCTGTGCCGGCTCTTTGAAAGAGTTTTCCAATTCTGCTCTTTCCCCACAGCCCTGCAAATTTTTCCTTTTCAGGTCATTATCTAATTCCCTTTAAAAGTTACCATTGAATCTGCATTCCAGACCATAATAACTCGCTGCGTAAAAAAAAAAGTTCTCCTCATCTCCCCACGAGTAAGCTTTCTGCTGCTTATCCAGCTGAAACTACCGTACCAGCGAGAGCAGTGAGAGCAGGTCCACTCCTCATTATTGATTAATGAGCCCATTAATGAGCCAGGCTGGCTGGCTTCTCATCAGCAGGCCCCTGGAGCACCGTGGATCCACCTGACTCAGGCGTCGGATTACTGAGTCTGTCACAGAGGTTTGTCTCTGTTCTCCTCTTCTATTGCCAGGCGTCATCTTGCAGCCGAGTCGACTGCAATAAGACGCTGTTCAGCAACAATCTCAAAGGAGGATCATCCGTAGTTGCTCATTTAACAACTGCCTCGTACAGGTTAGAGCCTTACTAGTCCTTCGAAAGTAATACAATTCTTTCCATTTCCTTCTTTTTGTCTTTGTTACAGCCAGCACATTTCTGCCACTGATAATCACACACTGGCACCCCTTGAAGTCCTTCAGTTAGAAACTTGCTTACCTTGGTACCCCATTACTAACATAAGAACATAAGAAATAGGAGCAGGAGTAGGCCAATCGGCCCCTCGAGCCTGCTCCGCCATTCAATAAGATCATGGCTGATCTGATCCTAACCGCCAATCTACTATCTATCACAGAACCATCTCCTGCATCTAACAGAATTGCACACACGAAATAGGAGCAGAATCAGGCTACACGGTCCCTGGGCCCGCTCCACTACCCACAGGGCCATGACCGATCCGAACATTACTCTGTTTGTACGACCTCAACTTCTGGTCTGTGAATTTTGTACCAGAGGAATCGAGACATATATCTGTCTCCATATCCTCCAGCAGACCCATTTATTAGGCAGTTTACTGTTGGATCATAGTGAGAGCATTCAGCTTTACATTAACGCCATTCTTTTTTAATTCCACACAGATGGTCGGATTTCTAAACATTACCCAATTCAGTATTGATGAAATCAGCACCGTAATTTCAGTATTCCTGCTGCAGGGTACATCACGGGGACTAACCATTGACTCAAAGCAAATCAGCGAGTGATAAAACCATGGCACGGCTTTGTGTGACACTCTGGTCTCTGATGTATTCTGTTTGAAATCTTTCTCCCTTCTTCTGCTCAGGTGCAGTTCCATGGATGCTGGCAATTCTTTATCTAGGAGCCTAGACAGCGAGTATTAGTCGTCTATTCAAGCAAGGCAGCAACAAAGAGGAGCCTAAACCTGTACTCATTCAGCACCAAAAGCAAAAGCCTACTTTTATTTTGCATTCCTTTGCTTAGAGATTCTGAGGCCAATTCCAGCCCCTCAGCCATGGGCTGAGATTTGCTAATGCAGCACTGACGAGGAATTGAATCTGGGGCCCTCCTGGTCTATACTGCTCAGTACTGTACCATGTGATGCACTTCCCACTGAACCATTAGGGGAGCACCTCTATTTGAATTAATCAAACAGTAGTCTTCAATATTTGGCTCTGAAGGGTGAAAACTGTGATGAAATTGATTGAAAAATAGTTGCAAGTTTACTTAAACTCTCAGAAGATCATAACACTCCTCCCCTGCCCCTCTCCCAAATGTACAAAGATAAACAGGGCACACATTGGGTGTGTGGAATTCATGAAAATTAGATCAATCGATTGCTAATGGTTTGTGAAGAAAAAAATGTTTCACTGGCAGCTTGTTGGAACTGCAAATCACAGAGTGAAGATTAATGCAGTGAGCATTATGTATGAAACAATGACCATCAAATGGTGTCCAGTAAATTCTCAGTTTTTGCTGTTTTTTGCATTTTTCCCCCTCACACGTCAAACACCTTCTGATTGTCAATTTTATGTGGCAAAATGAGAGCAGAGCAGGGGTGTCCATGATGTGGTCTGTGGGCCCAGTGAGGTCTAACGGCTCCTTTCACCCAACCCGCAAAGCCCCTGCTGCTTCCTTTTATCTTCGCACAAAGCCGAGTTTGATTTCTACTCAGTCTCAGCTCCTTAAACTGCTGGGCGCCTGACGGACAGGAGAATGCCGATCCCTGATTGGTGGAACTGAGATCAATTAGAACCAGCCGTTACCAGTCGTCCTGGCCCAGAAATGTTTAAACAGCTGAGGCTGAAGCTTCCAGGTATTGGGGGAGTGGAGGAGGGTGGGGGGTGGGGGAGTGGAGGAGGGTGGGGGGGGCAGTGCCTGAACTTTTGGTGTCTGGAGGGGGTTTTGAACAAGTTGTGTGTGGCAGGCTTGGATTTTTTTTTGTATTTATGGCAGGAGCTTGGACATTTTGTGTAAGTTGTTGAAGTGGGTGTTTGGCGTTTTGTGTAATCATACGCAACCCACTCACTGCCAGGCGGACAGCTGCTTCCAGGCGGGACGTGGTGCCATTTTAATGAGGCCCAGGGGTTAAAAGAGCCCTGGCTTGTTTCCTGCTGCAGCGGACGAGTCTCTAACTCACCCCCATCATCGACTGGTCCAAATCCCACCCAGAGTTAAAATCGGGGCCTTGCAAATGTTACATCATTTTCAATGTGTGTTACTTCAACTAATAGCTGAAAAAAAACAGTTGCTGTTTCGGCCTGTATGGAATAACTCCAGTATATGGTCCCTTCATACTGAGTGTTTGTTTTTTTCTTGTTCCGCTGATTCGTATGTCATCAGTCACTATTTCGGAAAGTTCACACCAATGGCAGCAGAGTTCTGCAAGTTTTGCAGCAACCAACAAAAGTTTAATTATTGGCTGCCAGTCAACCATTTCATATCCATTAATGTGTAGAGTTATTAGAGTCCTTAGGGAGAGCTAGAAAATGCTATGTTTTCACTTTCAAATTATACTCCAATCAACTGTAGCAATACTTAATGCTTCAATTCTGGAGTTTAATAGAACGAGTAAACTTCACTTGTATCTGCTTTTATTCAAGTACAACTTCTACAAGCTGATATTTCACAATAATGACATAAAAATTATAATCCTCTCAGGTGGACATAAAAGATCACATGGTACTATTTCAAAGAAGAGCAAGAGAGTTCTCCCTGGTGACCAGGCCAACATTTATTCTTCAACCAACATCACAAAAAAAAATGATGTGGTCATTCATCTCATTGTTGTTTGTGGGACCTTGCTCTACGCAAATTGATTGCCGTGTTTCCTACACTTGAAGTGACTAAACTTGAAAAGTTCTTCATTGGCTGCAAAGTTCTTTGGGACATTCTGAGGTCATGAAAGGTGCTATAGAAATGCGAGCCTTTCTTTCAGTTTGCACTGCAACAACTGTCGGTTCCTGTTGTTTTCACCAGACCTAACAATAATTTTCGTCCTATTCAGTCTTCAGGAAAGATTGGGACCCCCACCGCCCCCCCCCCCCTCCCCCACTGCCCCCACCTCCTTGTTAGCAGTCAACCTCTTTCCTTCTCTGGTTCACAACAACACGTTTCAAGTAAACATGAGACACTTCGTAGCGTAGTATACGGAACAGGCTTTATTGATACATAGCTTGAGGGTTCAACCCAACCCAGATCAGCAAGTGGCTTTTTGGTTTCTGTATCTTTCGAGTCCTCTGAAGACCTATTGAAAACCATGTTACTTTATACATCTTGGGCCGTAATTTGCTGGCGTAAGGCCTGCTTTTACCAGCATAAGAGTTTTATAAAATAGAAAAATAAAATTTTATCACTCATTTATACATTAAAAACCCTGTCCAATAAGGTAAGTTTATTTTTAGCCCCGTTAAAACATAGAAATATTTTTTTTTTTAATTAAATTTTTGTTTAAAATATTTAATTAAATGACATTTTAATTCATTTTAAATATGTAAGGCTAGAAATTGGGGGCTAGAAATTGGGTACCTTAGTGCCTCCTGTTAGCGCCTCCGGGGGCGCTAACAGGGCGCAAACAGCTTTTCGGCCAGGCACGGCGCCACTAACGACTCCCGCTAAATTCAGTGGGAGTTTAGCGGTGGAGGTAACCAGTAGCGCCCCGCTCTGCTGCGCAGGCGATGACGACATCATAACCGTGCGCAGTGCCCCGTATTCGCCCTGCCTGCAAAATTGGCCCACGCCTCCTGAATCTGCGCCGGGCGATGATAGTGACCGATTCAGGGGGCGGGAACGGAGTGGCAGGAGGCTCACGGGGCGCTAAGTAAAGGGGAGGTGGCGGACAGGGGAAAAAAAATTGGCTGACTTACTTGTCGTGGCCCATTGCGTCTTTGAACGCGGGGTCCATGCCGCGATCTGGCAGCTCAGCACTCCTCTTGAGTGCCGGGCTGCTGGCACAGCATCCCTCTCCCCAGTGGTTCAGGTAGGGCCCTGCAGAGTTGTGGGCTTGGGCCCTCCCCTTTAATGAGAGGAAGAGCCCCTTCCATGCGGCACCGTTACGTGGCCCAGTGTGTAGCGCTGCAGAAGGCACTGCCCCGATATTCGTGGTTAGCGCTCTAAGAAGGAAGTGGTCCACCTCCCTCTTGGGGCACTAAAACTGAATTTTGCGGTTGCCGGCGCTAGTTAGCGCCGGGCGCTAAAGTTAGCGCCCAGGTGATGTTAGCGCCCAAAAATGGTCGATACCGAATTTATGCTCAGTAATGTTTTTTTTAATTTCATGTGTTCGTGTATTTTTTAAGTGATCCCCATTCATATTTATGGGAGTTCCGTACATACAGAATCCCCATAAGTATGAATGAGGATTCCCCTTCTTTCATTGGTTGGACCGCCCCACGTGATCCCATTGGCACTTGCGAACCGCATGCGCCCCAGGGATATGTGGGCCTCTACCTGCGGGTACCCGGAGAGGCCAACGAGCGCAAATCTCCGTACCTCCTGGACCACCAGGTAAATTCGTAGATTTTTTGCAGGTCGAAGGCATCCACCCGCGGGAAGCCTCCGACCGCAAATTGTGGGCCCATATTTTGCCTACATCAAAGGTACATGTCATAGATAAGACCTCATGAGGTATCTATTCTCAAATCCTTTGAAGACAATCTATCCATGTAAACAGTTGTAGTTGTTTACTCCAAACCTACTTCCCCTAAACAATACTTCCTGACCTAACAGTTTCCAACATCTTTGAAGAACAGGCTTTATCAGCTGTAGGTAATGGATATCTCAACCGATGTTTATTGCCCTAGCCCCTAAAGTTACACTTTAATCACTCATGGCTGACGTCATTACTGTCATGTATTACTTTGCACAAACACTTTACTTTTCATAAGACAAGCTATGCATTCCTCTCACGACACTTCAAAGTCATCCTGTTTATACTGGAAAGTCTATTGCTCCACGATACGAAGAAGTTCGACTGTTACTCCTTTAACTCGCCACGATGTCCAACACCCCTTTATAAGAACTTAAGAACATAAGAACATAAGAAATAGGAGCAGGAGTAGGCCATTCACCCCCTCGAGCCTCCTCTGCCATTCAATAAGATCATGGCTGATCTTCTACCTCAACTCCACTTTGCTAACTCTGTTGACCACCCCTTCCTTCCTGCTCAACTGCAACACCCAAGGCCCTGAAATTCCGCGGGATTCACCCAGTCCTCCTGCCATGACTTCAGCGGGAGAACAGCAGAACCTCCTCAAGAAACAGCCATTCACGTTCTCTGGGTTTCCACTGGTCTCCTGTTTGACATTGCGGCAGAAAGACCAGGAAATTCCTTCAAAGAACTTGAGGGCCATTGCTCCAGTGCTGCAGCTAGGGTTGCCAACCCTCCAGGAATGGCCTGGAGTCTCCTGGAATTGAAGATCAATCTCCAGGACACTACTGCGAGCATACATAAATCATACAGACATTAAAAAAAATTGTGTTTTTTTTTCATTTTCTTTGAACACTTCTGATTATTAATTATAAAAATATTGGAGATTGGGGGAAAAAGGCTGTTTGACTGACAGTCCGGAATCATCCAATCGGGTAATGAAGAGTCTTTTAGCTTCCTAATTGGCCTGGGAAGTGGTGAGTCACCAGGATGGATGTGTTGAGTGACCAATGGAGAGAGTGTGGGGGGGGGCAGTTGGAGGCTGAAGGTCATGTGATGAAACCTCCAGGAATAGGTCCAACAAGAGTTGGCAACCCTAGCTGCAGCTGCTGTGGGGTTCAAGGCAAAAATAGCATCACCACAAATCCTGGAATAAACTCCTCGATGCCTGGGAAAATAAATCTGTTTGAATTATGTCTATTTAACATTGTCACTGTTTCACCAATTATACAAGTACTCAGTATACTCTGCAGCGAGTGGGAATATTACCTTTAAGGTCCGTCCCTACGTCTGCTACAGACTTGCAGAAGCTTGTATCAGTCCTTTTTGCACGGCTTATGCAGATTGAGCAAAACAGGAAATTGTTTGAATTCCAGAATGTCATAGGTCCAATTTTAAACACTTGTCTGGGCTGAGATTCTGGAAATGCATTTGAGAAAATATTTTCGCAATTGATTTTCAACAGCCCAGGAAGAATGAGGACACTTAACACACTGCAAATTCTGCTGAGCTGCAATTTGCGTTGTGTCAGACCCCCAGCTGGAGCACTGCATTAAGTTCTGGGCACCACACTTCAGGAAGGATACATTGGCCTTGGAGGGAGTACAGCACAGTTTCACCAGTATGCCAGGGGTTAAAGAGTTAAATTATCAGGATAGGTTGCGTAAACTTGGTCTGTGTTTCCTTGAGTATAGAAGATTGAGGAGTGATTTAATCGAGGTGTTTAAAATGATAAAGCTACCGAGAAACTGGAGGGGAATCCAGAATAAGAAGGCAGAGTCTTAAAATTAGAGCTAAGCCATTTAGGAGCGAAATCAGGAAGCACTTCTTCACACTAAGGGCAGTGGAAATTTGGAACTCTCTCCCCCAAAGCGCTGTGGGTGTTGGGTCAATTGAAACTTTCAAGACTGAGATCGATAGATTGTTGATAGGTAAGGGTATTGAGGGATATGGAGCAAATGCGGGTAAATGGAGTTGAGATACGGATCAGCCATGATCTAATTGAAGGGCGGAACAGGCTCGAGGGGCCGAATGGTCTCCTCCTGTTCCTATGTTGTAGTAGCAGTACACATGCTGTCCTTAGGAAACAAAAAGTGTGGGTATAGAGGGGACGGATTCCAAAGCAGATGTACTTTTGTGCTAGCATTAGCATAAGAGAAGAAACCCTCTATCACAAAGTACACCTCAATGGGTTCAAACTAAATTATTAATGTCCTAAAGTAATTCACAAATGTGAGTGAGAAAGAAGCATAACAGGGACAAGGCGATTGTCACACAGAGAGTGTGAGAGGAAGCGTGACATAGAGAGGTAGAGAGAGAGAACATGACAAACAGGTGTGACACAGAGACACAAACTGCGACAGCTAAGGGGTGTGACGGAGACAAGCTGGGGTAGATTTTTGGCTTCACCTTCTGGGAGTTAATCTGGCAGAGTAGATTGCCCCCCCTTTATATCAATGGAATGAAAATCAGGCAGGTTGCGCAATGGTCAAGCAATCCGCTCCACCAAATTATCCCCACCCCAGGCAGTGAAGATAAAAATCTAGCCCACGGAGTTTGGTAGCGAAACAGTAACTGCATTCAAAATCTGAACCAACAGGTAAGAATGGTTAAAACACACACAAGCAAAATGCATGGTGAACCCATCCCACTATCAGTTGGAATCATCCCAACAAAAGCAGCCTGCACTTAGTCGAAATTGTCCGTAGTTAAACTGAAGTGTTGCAAATTTATTGCATGATATTGACCTTCAATCTATACCCTACCACCGTGCTTCCCTTTAGTGACCCTACAGGGTGCTTTTCTTTAAGTCTCTAACCCAATGCTCAACGATCCCTGAGTGAGGAGGAAGTGGAGTGGCAGGCTGTAGCTTTTCAGTGCAAGGTTCAATGGCTGGAGGTGGAGTTGTACCTCTGGGTGAAGGGTCAAGAGGTGGCCTTGCTAAGGCTGGAGCCACATCCAAATAGGCAGTAGCTGCAGCGTCTGCTCATTGACTGACGCTACACCAATGTTTCAAGGAGACTGTCTCATGACGACAGAAGAATAGTTGTCCTGAGAGGAAACAGCTTCACCAGTCCCTTCTCCTGCCGTGACTCAGCTGCTGAATCATCGGCGATCTGCAAGAGAACCGGAAATAGGATATCACTTGACCCATTTTCGTGGCTCTTTCAACCAAGCCTAGCAAGTCTGGCTGTGAGCTGGAGCCCAATGTCTGAATTGCCTGAGTTATAAGAGAACCTGTGTCGACATTTGATCTCTGTGCTCGGGGCCTCCTCTGCAGATGTCCACTCTCTCCACAATGCACTGCAAAAGTAAAAATCCTACACACACATTTCTGCAGAGTTTGGAGCACATTGGCTGACAACCCTCGCAGGGTGTTCTGGACTTTCCCAAAGAATGTCATGAAGGCCTTTTGGTCATCAATCAACAACAATATGCGTGCATTTATATAGCATCTAAAACGTTCCAAGGCACATCACAGGAGAGTAATCAGATAAAGTTTGACACCGAGCCACATACGGAGATATTAGGACAGGTGATCAAAAACTTGGTCAAAGAGGTAGGTTTTAAGGAGTGTCTCAAAGGAGAAGAGAGAGATAGGGAGCCGGAGAGGTGCAGGGAGGGAATTTCAGAGCTTAGGGCCGAGGCAGCTGAAGGCACGGCCGCCAATGGTTGAGCGATGAAAAGAAGGGATGCGCAAGAGGCCAAAATTGGAGGAGTGCAGTGACCTCGGAGGTTTGTAGGGCTGAGGGAGGTTACAAAGATAAGGAGGTGCGAGGCCATGGAGAGATTTGAAAACAAGCATTGCCGGACCGGGAGCCAATGTAGATCATGAACACAGGGGTGATGAGTGAGTGTGAGTTGGTGCGAGTTAGGATGGGAAACAATGGCAACTGCCTTCCAAAGGCAGGCTCAGTGGAATATCAATCCCTTGCTCATGCAGCTCAGGAACACTTTGTGCTTAAAGCCTGGACAGCTGATTGATCTCCTCTGTTGCCACCTCCACTTTGTCCACTTGTGATCTATTCTTCACCCATGATCCCTCCACTTCAAACTGCTAATGTAAATGCTCTAGGACACTTGGATTTGTGATGGTGCTTGCAGCAGGTGGATTGCAGAACGCGACATGCCATGAGATGCTCAGCCCCTGACTGCTGCCAGCTGTTTTCACCGTACCTTGGGAAAAGCCTTTAAGAGTGAAAAGGGGAAGCTCTGTTCCAGTGGTTTCAGGATGGAATGCCTCCTGACAGAGTAAGATGTTACTGATTGGGAAAGTAAAGGTAACAATGAGGCAAATAAATGGACACCTCGAAAACTTCCGTCCGTATCTCCTCCCACAGAGTCCAGGCCAAAGATGCCAATGACCACCTCCTCAAGTCTGGACAGCTCCTTCAAATCGGCACTCATGTGCTCGTGATGGTTGCAGCCAGATATTTCCTGGAACCACACGCCAGAACATCAAGATGTTAGAAATTGGTAGGCCACCCAGACCGTCACCCCTATGTTCACTGCCCATTCCTCTCTGGGTGAGTGCATTCCAATACAGTGTGCGGGAAGGTTCTGGTGGCAGTGCAGGTTTAGAGCATAGCATTTACATGTCACAGTGCAAGTTATTCGGGTGCTGTCCACGAAAACAGCAGAGACTGTTAGCTCCCTCTTGCTAACCTTGCTTCACCTGAAGGCTACACTTGGTCTTCACTTCCCACGTGCAGTGCCACAGGAGATCAATTAGTATTTTTAAAGTATTTCCAAAGTTTTTTTAAAAGTGGACTGGGCTTTGGGAACCAATTTGCATCTCCCCTCAGACTTCCCAGCATCCTCTGACTTTGCCGAGGAGGAAGAGGAGTATCAGGGCGACCAGCGCAGAACTGCCAGGCTGAACGGGCCACTCTAGGTGGTCTCCAGCCTTACCCACGACTACCCGTCTGCAGATCCAGGCAGATCTACTTCACCATGAGCCTGATGAAGGCTGGACTTCCCTCACAAAGCAATAACTGAGTTGTACTAACCGACCTTCAGCTGATTGAGATTGAGATCTGAAGCCACTGCCAAATGGCAACAAACTCAAATCATTTGCTGACATGTCGCTCACCTCCACAGCTACCAAGGCTCCATTTTGAAGATCATTCTGCTACTTCTTCAGCCTGCATTCCCCCACCTTACCTCAAATCCTGTGAGAGATTTAAGCATCTCACTGAACACAAATCGGCCAACCTTCCTACTGTTTAATACCATCGCGGGTCTCCTCTGTGCCTACTGCTGTGCGCCTTTTCAATCTTAAGAACATAAGAACATAAGAATTAGGAGCAAGAGTAGGCCATACGGCCCTTCGAGCCTGCTCCGCCATTTTATAAGATCACGGCTGATCTTTGACCTCAACTCCACTTTCCTGCCCGATCCCCATATCCCTTGATTCCCTTAATATCCAAAAATCTATCGAACTCTGTCTTGAATATACTCAACGACTGAGCCTCCACAGCCCTCTGGGGTAGAGAATTCCAAAGATTCACCGCCCTCTGAGTGAAGAAATTTCTCCTCATCTCAGTCCTAAATGGCCAACCCCTTATCCTGAGACTATGCCTCCTAGTTCTAGACTCTCCAGCCCAGGAAAACAGTCTCTCAGCATCTATCCTGTCAATCCCCCTCAGAATCTTATATGTTTCAATGAGATCACCTCTCATTCTTCTAAACTCCAGAGAGTACAGGGCCAATCTACTCAATCTCTCCTCATAGGACAACCCTCTCACCCCAGGAATCAATCTAGTGAATGTTCGTTGCACCGCCTCTAAGGCAAGTATATCCTTCCTTAAATAAGGAGACCAAAACTGTGCACAGTACTCCAGGTGTGGTCTCACCAGAGCCCTGTACAATTGTAGCAAGACTTCCTTACTCTTGTACTCCAACCCTCTAGCAATAAAGGCCAACATGCCATTTGCCTTCCTAATTGCTTGCTGTAGCTGCATGCTAACTCTCTGTGTTTCCTGTACGAGGACACCCAAATCTCTCTGAACACCAACATTTGATAGTTTCTCACCATTTAAAAAATATTCTGTTTTTCTATTCTTCCTACCAAAGTGAATAAGCTCACATTTCCTCACATTATACTCCATCTGCCACCTTATTGCCCACTCACTTAACCTGTCTATATCCCTTTGAAGGCTCTTTGCATCCTCTCACATATTACTTTTCCACCAAGCTTTGTATTGTGAAGGAATAAGCCATATAACCTATTCAGAAAAATACACCATTCTATGAAAGAATTCTGGCCTTATTAAAACATGACAAACTGGGTCTGGAAATCTAGAAACCTAACGATGAAAAAGCTGTGAAAGCATTCTGGCTATAGAGATAAGATAGTTGTTGACACTGAGTCAATAACCTTATTGAAACAGAAGGTTAAAGGCTCCGGTAGGCTGAACCTTTTGGAATGAGACAATGGTTCACCCTGGACAAGGTGTTTTAATTTACACCTCGTAAAGAAGTACATAAAAGTAAGAAACATCTGCCTTCGTAAAAATGACATCAAGTAAAACACACCTGCCATTACATCGTTTTTTATGGTAAAGTTAGAACACCTAGAGAAGAGACATAATTCTGTAATGCTACCAGCTGAGGTGACTGTAAGAATTGCAGGGGTCAGCAGAAAAATGACTGGAGATAATTAGCTTGCATCAGCAGAAAACCTTAAAGGAAATCCCACTGGAAAAGGGTATAAATATTGAACTCTCAAATGGGATAACAGGCTCGCTTTAAAGGGGCAAAGCGATTCTCGGCTTCAGAGGCGGCTCTGTAAGTCTCCAACTCTTTGTACCTTGGGGATCAAAGGTATTTGATTTTGGTGGATATCCTGTAGAAAACTAAGAACTGTAAAACTGTAGCGAAGTTAAGATTTGAGAGTAAGGTTCTCTGATAATAGAATTGTAAGCTTTCTCTTTTTGGAACTGTTAATGTTGCGATTGACTCACCAACTGTAAATTACATGTCGGTTCTTTAATAAATCTATATATTTTTAGAATTGTCTCACAGAAGACTTCTGTATCAAAAACTCGCAAACTCAATCTCTGTAGACTCTTTGGTGAGGAGTTGCAGAATTCTGGGGGAGTTTTCCGGACCCTCATAATATCCGGAACATTACAGTCCAGCTGAACTTATTAAAAGTGCTATCTGGAGGATGGTAACATTTTCAGGTTGTTCCTTTCCTTTAGGGAGAGATAATCCGGGCCTTTAGACCAATTAAGCATCTTTAGGATTCGGCTACCTCAAACTTTAGTTGAAAGTGAACGTCTGAGGAATACGCCTGATCTGGGGTAGCCCTAAAGGGGCTAGGACTAGTAATTATCCCTTCAGTATCATCAGCAAGCTTGGATACATTGCACTTGATCCCTTCATCTAAGTCATTAATATAGACTGTAAATAGCTGAGGCCCAAGCCCAATCCTTGCGAAACCCCACTAGTACACTTGTCCTCCAGACTCCCCTTGCCAATTTGATTTGCCCAATCTATATGCAGATTAAAGTCCCCCACGATTATTGTATTACCTTTGTTACAAGTTCCTATTATTTCTTGATTAATACTCTGTCCAATGATACAGCTACTGTTAGGGGGCCAATATACTACTCCCACCACTGTTTTCTGCTCCATGTTATTTCTTATCTCCACCCATACTGATTCTACTTCCTGATGTTCTGAACCAAGATCCTTTCTCACTACTGTCCTTATGTCACCCTTAATTATCAGGGCTACCCAGCCCCCCCGCCGCCACCTCCCCCCCCCCCGTTCCAGTCTGCCTGTCTTTTCGATAAGACAAGTACCCTGGAATATTTAGTTCCCAATCCTGGTCACCTTGCAACCATGTCTCTGTAATGGATATTAAATCATACCCATTTATCACTATTTGTGCCATTAATTTGTGTACCTTGTTATGAATGCTTCATGCATTCAGATAAAGAGCCTTTAGTTTTAACCTTTTACTATTATTCCCTGCTTTCATCTTATTCGCTGACCTTTAAACTCTCTGTCCCTTCCTGTCACACACTGCTTATCTTTACCCAAATCGCTACACTGCTCCATTGCCTTGAGTTTTCTCTTTAGATTTCTAAATTTCCCCTCACCTGACCCCTCCCCCCGCTTTTTAGTTTAAAGCCCTGTCGACAGCCCTAGTTATTCGATTCACCAGGATTTTGGTCCCAGCCCGGTCTAAGTGGAGACCGTCCCAACGGAATGGCTCCCTCTTTCCCACTACAGCCCCATGAATTGAAACCCCTTCCTCCCCCTCCCACTCCCACTCTGAGCCACGCATTTAACTTTCTGATCTGTTTGTCCCTATGCCAATTTGCGCGTGGCTAAGGTCACAATCCAGGATTATTACCTTTGAGGTTCTGCTTTTTAATTTGAACCTTAGCTCTTCAAACTCTCTCAGCAGAGAGGAATCTACATCTCCTACGGTGGCAGGAGGTTCTGGGGCGACTGGCTGATGATTTGCCCCAGGATCCTCGGGGAGATTTGAAGTGGTACTTCCTTGTCTTCGGTTGTGAGTTGTTCCCCTTTAAGAAGACAACAGAGATTGAATGCACTCTGCTTGCATCACATGGGAGGTCGGCCAGGTTTCAGAAGGCATTCCATAATGGAATGAGAACAGGTGCTGGCTATCAACTCCCTGAACTGGACTAGTTAAAAGTTGTTTTGGAGACTGGATAAAGTGAACTGAAACTTTCTATGCATGGAAGGCTTTGCTCAGACTGGTTGTTCCTAATTACTGATACAAGTACACCACTTCAAAACCTTTCGCAAACTGCTGCCTATAACAGAATTTCAGTGCTGCTAAGCATTTTTCTCATCTTTATTCTTCATGCAATTTGACAGTAGTATTGGTCTACTTTGAAATCACCGACATACACATTTCATAAATTATTGTGAGTAACTCAGTATGAAAAGTTATCAACAAATTGTGAGGATGAGCTCATTTTAATGATATTTCAATTTATAAAAAAAAACTCCACCCCCCCCGCCACCCTGCATAATATTCCTTCATCCCACTTCACTGACCTGGGCTGGGATATAATTCAACGGGTCCTGTTCAATGGGTTTCTTTCTATGCTAGCCTAGACAGTGAGTGTTCAGAGGCTATTTCAGTTTGTGGCAGGGCATCACGACTGAGTCTGATTATGATCTTACCGGCATTCGCATTTTCCAGCATGAGTCATTGGCCAGCAGTCAGGAGTGGCAGCTTGCCTGGTTCAAAGGTGCTGAGAGAAAAGAGGCCATTGTGGTACCTCACTGCGGCACCAGCTGACAGCAGCCATCTTAATGCCCACCAGGACTCACCTCCTTCATTTGTGAGGTTCAGTATCACACACGGCGGTGCATTTACCCACAGATTTATTGGGGGAGATTACAAAACTATTCTGAAGGTATCTGTGAACAATGTAACAACTATGCCCATCCACAGGAGATTTTTAGTTTCACCTGGGCAAAGAAAATACAATCAAATTTAAATTCATTACTTCTCTGAAGGGCCTGTCTTTGGGCAGCAGAATGGCTATTAGAGCATTTCAACTGCTAACAGTGAACAGGCTTAAATAACCATTTTATGTGGAAAATGTACTCCGCCAGCATCTGCCACCCGAATTCCCACACCTGCCCCCTCGCTGCCGCTTCCTGCCCACTACCGAGGTCATAGGGTCATAGAGTTATACAGCACAGAAAGAGGCCCTTCGGCCCATCGTGCCCAAATTAGTAACAATACTGTGGAGGAGGAATTCCTGGAGTGTAAACGGGATGGTTTCCTGGACCAATATGTTGAGGAACCAACTAGAGATCAGGCCATCTTAGACTGGGTATTATGTAATGAGAAAGGATTAATTAGCAATCTTGTTGTGCGGGGCCCCTTGGGGCGGAGCGATCATAATATGATAGAATTCTTCATTAAGATGGAGAATGAAATAGTTGACTCAGAGACTAGGGTCCTGAATTTAAATAAAGGAAACTATGATGGTATGAGGCGCGAGTTGGGTAGGATGGATTGGGGAATGTTACTCAAAGGGTTGACGGTGGATAGGCAATGGCAAACTTTCAAAGATCGCATGGATGAACTACAGAATTTGTTCATCCCTGTCTGGCATAAAAATAAAACAAAAAAGGTGACTCAACCATGGCTGACAAGGGAAATCAGGGATAGCATAAGATCCAAGGAGAGGACATATAAATTGGCCAGAAAAAGCAGCAAACCTGAGGATTGGGAGCAGTTTAGGATTCAGCAAAGGAGGACAAAGGGATTAATTAAGAGGGGGGAAATAGAGTACGAGCGTAAGCTTGCAGGGAACATAAAAACTGACTGTAAAAGCTTTTATAAATATGTGAAGAGAAAAAGATTGGTGAAGTCAAGCGTAGGTCCCTTGCAGTCAGAATCAGGGGAATTTATAATGGGGAACAAAGAAATGGCAGACCAATTAAATACATACTTTGGCTCTGTCTTCACAAAGGAGAACACAAATAACCTCCCAGAGATGTCGGGGAACATAGGGTCTAATGAGAGGGAGGAACTGAATGAAATCAGTATTTGTAGGGAAATGGTGTTAGGGAAATTGATGGCATTAAAGGCCGATAAATCCCCAGGGCCTGATAATCTACATCCTAGGGTACTTAAGGAAGTGGCCCTAGAAATAGTAGATGCATTGCTGGTCATCTTCCAAAATTCTATAGACTCTGGAACAGTTCCCATGGATTGGAGGGTAGCTAATGTTATCCTACTGTTCAAAAAAGGTGGTAAAGAAAAAACGTGGAATTATACACCGGTAAGCCTGACATCGGTTGTGGGGAAAATGCTAGAGTCCATTATAAAAGATGTAATAGCAGAGCACTTGGAAAACTGTGACAGGATTGAACAAAGTCAACATGGATTTACAAAAGGTAAATCGTGCTTGACTAATCTACTGGAATTTTTTGAGGATGTAACTGATAGAATAGATAAGGGAGAACCAGTGGATGTGGTGTATTTGGACTTTCAGAAGGCTTTCGATAAGGTCCCGCATAAGAGATTAGCATGTAAAGTTAAGGCACATGGGATTGGGGGTAAGGTACTGACTTGGATAGAGAACTGGTTGGCAGACAGGAAGCAAAGAGTTGGAATAAATGGGTCTTTATCCGAGTGGCAGGCAGTGACTAGTGGGGTTCTGCAGGGATCGGTGCTAGGACCCCAGCTATTCACTATATATATTAATGATCTAGACGAGGGAACTAGATGTAATATCTCCAAGTTTGCAGATGACACAAAGCTGGGTGGGCGTGTGTGCTGCGAGGAGGATGCTGAGAAACTCCACTATGATTTGGACAGGTTGAGTGACTGGGCAGAAGCATGGCAGATGCAGTATAATGTGGATAAATGCGAGGTTATCCACTTTGGTGGCAAAAACAGAAAGGCAGATTATTATCTGAATGACAATAGATTGGGAGAAGGGGAAGTGCAACGAGACCTGGGTGTCCTTGTGCACCAGTCACTGAAGGTAAGCATGCAGGGACAGCAGGCAGTTAAGAAGGCAAATGGTATGTTGGCCTTTGTAGCGAGAGGGTTTGAGTACAGGAACAAGGATGTCTTGCTGCAGCTGTACAGGGCCTTGGTGAGACCACACCTTGAGTATTGTATGGAGTTTTGGTCGCCTTATCTGAGGAAGGATATTCTTGCCATGGAGGGTGTGCAGCGAAGATTCACCAGACTGATACCTGGGATGGCAGGAATGACGTACGAGGAGAGATTGGGTCGATTGGGCTTATACTCGCTGGAGTTTAGAAGAATGAGAGGAGATCTCATTGAAACTTATAAAATTCTAACAGGGCTAGATAGACTGGATGCAGGAAGGATGTTCCCGATGGCAGGTGAGTCCAGAACAAGAGGTCACATTCTAAAGATAAGGGGTTAGCCATTTAGGACAGAGATGAGGAGGAATTTCTTCACCCAGAGAGTGGTGAACCTGTGGAATTCTCCACCACAGAAGGCAGTTGAGGCCAAGTCAGTAAATATATTCAAGAAGGAGTTAGATATATTTCTTAAGGTTAAAGGTATCAAGGGATATGGGGAGAAGGCAGGGACAGGGTACTGAGGTTGGATGATCAGCCATGATCTCATCGAATGGCAGAGCAGGCTCGAGGGGCCGAATGGCCTACTCCTGCTCCTATCTTCTATGTTTCTATGTTTCTATGTCCGCGCCAGCCATCAAGCCCTATCTATTCTAATCCCATTTTCCAGCACTTGGTCCGTAGCCTTGTATGCTATGACGTTTCAGGTGCTCATCTCAATGCTTCTTGAATGTTGTGAGGGTTCCTGCCTCTACCAGCCTTTCAGGCAGTGAGTTCCAGATTCTAACCACCCTCTGGGTGAAAAAGTTTTTCCTCAAATCCCCTCTAAACCTCCTGCCCCTTACCTTGAAACTATGCCCCTGGTTATTGACCCCTCTACTAAGGGGAAAAGTTCCTCTCTATCTACTCTATCTATGCCCCTCATAATTTTGTACACCTCAATCAGGTCCCCCCTCAGCCTTCTCTGCTCCAAGGAAAACAACCCCAGCCTGTCCAGTCTCTCTTCATAGCTGAACGCTCCAGCCCAGGTAACATCCTGGTGAATGTCTTTCTGCACCCTCTCCAATGCAATCACATCCTTCCTATAGTGTGGCGACCAGAACTGCACACAGTATTCCAGCTGTGGCCTAACTAGCGTTTTGTACAGCTCCATCATAAGCTCCCTGCTCTTATATTCTATGCCTCGGCTAATGAAGGCAAGTATCCCATATGCCTTTTTAACCACCTTATCTACCTGTCCTGTCACGAGGTCGAGGGGGGCATTTAATGCTCACCTCGCACCGCCTGTCTGCCCAAATCCCGCTCCAGGTCAAATCGGGTTTTATTTTTAATCGCCCTCGATTGCTTATTTTTCTGAGCAAACTGTGGCAATTAAATCTTAATAAGAGAAAGATTGAAGAGGAGTTTAGGAATAAATCTGCTCCATCTTTTGTTTTAAATCCAAAAAGCAGCTCACGAATGACATTCAGATACTCCAGAATGACTATTTGGGTTTTACAATTTTTCAATGCAATTCATCGAATCTATGGGCTGGATTTTGTCAATGGGGAGCTTTTGGAGGCGGGACTCCCACTTGCTGGGTTTCAGTCCCGCCTCCATCAACTTCTGGCCAACCCACGCTATTTTCCCTTGATTGATCTTGTTAAGCCCGCCCGGCGGGCTTAGCAGGCCAATTACGGGAAAGCCGGTTACAGAGAACGTCAACGTATGAAGTTTCATCTGTCAAAAATTTTTACAGATGAATTGTCATCGTTTGACAGCTCTGTGAAGCTGTCAAACACTGACATTCTCTGTAGTTTGATAAGTTCTTGAATTCAAGACTCATCAAACCCCTTTTTTTAGCAGAAATTAGATGGTTGTTGCATTGGAGAATGCAACGGCCATCTGTCATCTCTACCGTGGAGGTGCGAGACTCTCCGCATACCCACCGATTGAAGCCTGCAGGAAGAAACAAAGGTAAGTACACTTTTACTGACACTTTCCACTCACCTCACATACTCACCTCTCCACACCTGCACCCATCATTTACCTTCACAGGACACTTTTGCATCCCTCCGACCCCCGCAGCCCCACTGCTCGCCTCGGTAACCCTGGCGGGGTTCGGAGCCTTCGGGAAGCCCGCACTTGTGTGGGTAAAATGGGGATAATCCTCTTATCTGCCTGTTAACTACCTGTTAACAGGCAGTTAAGTGGCACTAATCCCCTACCCGCCTCCAAAGAGCCGGGACCCGGCACGGGTTAGGCTACCCGCCTCCTGGCAAGATGGCACGGAGGCGGGTTGGGGGCGGGTTGGGGACTGGCCCACAGATTCTGCCATTTTCCCAGCAGTCCCAACTCCATACCCGCCTCCCCAGGGCTGGCAAGATCGCGCCCAAAGATTCTCTGATTCTGTGAATTACATTCAACAAATTGAAAACACAACTAGCCATTCTGGAGCACTTAATTCCTCTCAGAGCAGTGAATCATTATCCACTAATTAAAAAAAAATCTTCGCACAACCCATAATTGCTGAAAGTGCTGCGGGAGTTAATAAGGCCAACAAGTGATGCACAGTGACACAAATCTTCTTTTATGTAATACCCGGAAACATGCGGAATCCGCGCTGTGAGAGAGAAGAGTTGCGGCAGACACTTGTTTATGCTCTTTAAATCTAAAACAGCCCTAATTGCTGAAACGCGAACCAATTATGTAGGAATTCACAAGCAATATGTGGGAGATGAGGATAATTACATATAAATTATTGAATATTAATGATTCGGCGGGATTAGTGAATAACATATGCACTGTTCAGGCTATGTTTTAGTAATTATTGAAAGTGAGTAATAGAACCGATGCTGCAGGAGAGGGAGTTGAACATATATCTCCATGGTAGTTATCCTGTGCTGTGTATTCCAAAGGGAAGCTGGAATGAATGGTGTGGAAACTCATTTTTAGTTTTAACTCATTCTCGGGATGTGGGCGTCGTTGGCAAGGCCGGCATTTATTGCCTATTTACAACTGGGTGACTTGCTTGGCCACTCCAGAGGGCAGCTAAGAGTTGACCACATTGCTGTGGGACTGGAGTCACACATAGGCCAGACCAGGTAAGGACGGCAGATTTCCTTCCCTAAAGGACATTAGTGAACCAGTTGGATTTTTACAACAATCCCACAGTTTTTCTGATACCAGGTTTTTTTAATTCCAGATTTTTTTTTAACTGAAATCAACTCCTCAAACTCCCATGGTGGGATTTGAACTCATCTTCTCTGGACTTTTAGTCTAAATCTCTGGATTACTCAAGAGAAAGAAAGAACTTACATTTATATTGCGCCTTTCATGATCTCAGGACATCCCAAAGCGCTTTACAGCCAATGAAGTACAGCAATGAGATAATGACCAGATCAGTAACATAACCACTACATTACTGTACCCATACAACTGTTACATTTCTTTACAGAAAACAGCCTGGAATGGTGAAAGTGGACTTGATTTTGACATTCTCCGGAGAAATGATAAAGGGAGTAGAAAAAAGATGGGGGAAGATATAAGTTCAACTGACTTTCACTTAGGAATAGCCGAATGTGCAGTGGGCACAGATTTTCCTCCCAAGGCCCAGCTAATGCTCCTTAAAGTAAAGTAACTGGAAAGTCACTTTGTGAAGTAAACAGGAGGCTTCAGTGCAGCGGTAGGTGATAATCCTCAATGTGCCACTGACTATGCCTGTGCTTGAAAACCTACAGCACTATCATTCTCCTTTCAAGGGTGAGGAGGGGTGGCAGTCAGTCTGATTGTGGATAGGAGGGAGCAGGGTTTGTCATCAACAAGTTTGATTGTAATTTACTCAAAGATATGGAGCTTAAGCAATCAGTAATTGCATCAGACAGCACTCCCACTTGTACTCTGATTTTCCTGCTCTCTGCCTGCATAAATCAGAAGATTATATTCTCAGCACTATAATTAGCTATCACACCTCTGTTGAGCTCCTACTACACTGACTTTAGAATCTAAAGTGTGCACTCCAGGTGAATGCTGCTGATTTCATTCATTGTCATTCGAATCCCGCCATTACATTTATGATACTGGTTCCAGGCTCTTACTATGTAGAATCAGATGTTCATAAATTGAACCAGTTATAAAGGTTGATTAGATCAGTAATGAGATGACAATGCTGACCATTCCTTGCCTTTATGCAACCACTCAGTTGGATTACAAACTTGCATTTCACATTTTGCAATGGACTGATTCCACGCTTTCAGATAGGTGCAGTCATGTAGGTGATTAACACAGTAGGCCTTCAGAAAGTTGTGAGCTTGGGCATATGGCTGAAGAAGGAGGTGTAATGAACAGCATGCACAATATATTTGAGTTGTTTTTAAACAGAAGTATCTTTTGTCTTCTTTATTCACTAGGTCACTAGATTTACCAGAATAAGAACATAAGAACATAAGACATAGGAGCAGGAGTAGGTCATTTGGCCCCTCGAGCCTGCTCCGCCATTCAATAAGATCCTGGCTGATCTGATCTTGGCCTCAACTCCACTTCCCTGCCCGCTCCCCATAACCCTTGATTCCCTTAACTTTCAAAAATCTGTCTATCTCCACCTTAAATATATTCAATGACTCAGCCTCCACAGCTCTCTGGGGAAGAGAATTCCAAAGAATGGTACCAAGGATGAGGGACTTCAGTTATGTGGAGGGATTGGAGAAGCTGGGATTGTTCTCCTTAGAGCAGAGAAGGTTAAGGGGAGACTTAATACAGGTGTTAAAAATCAGGCAGGGTTTTGATAGAGTAAATAAGGAGCAACTGTTTCCAGTGGTAGAAGGGTCGGTAACCAGAGGGCACAGATTTAAGGTAATTGTCAAAAGAACCAGAGGCGAGATGAGGAGAATTCTTTTTACACAGCGAGTTGTTATGATCTGAAATGCACTGCCTGAAAGGGTGGTGGAAGCAGATTCAATAATAACTTTCAAAAGGGACTTGGATAAATACTTGAAAAGGAAAGAATTCCAAGGCTATGGGGAAAGAGCAGGGGAGTGGGACTAATTGGATAGCTCTTTCAAAGAGCCGGCACAGGCACAATGGGCCGAATGGCCATCTTCTGTGCTGTCTCACTCTATGATTCCATGATTCTAGTCGTGCATTGCGCTGCAGTGGTGTTTTTTAATTCCAGCCATCATTGTTGTAACTTGGCCTGATGCTACAATCAGAACAGCCTATGGTCATGATGAACACAGTCATCGTGGCTTATGTTGTCATCTGTAATTGACACTTTTGAAATTCCTGAAACCAATGTGCTTAGTCTTGATATGCATTTGGCTTCTTTGGTGTCAGTTGCAGCTCAATGTGCAGCACTCCCACCTCTGAGTCAGAAATTAATTGGTTCCAGCCCCACTCTTGGGACTTGAATGCAAAATTTATCCTGAAACGCAAGTGGAGTACTGAGGGAGTGCTGCACTGTCAGAGGTGCTGTCTTTGGGATGAGACGTTAAACCGAGGCCCTGTCTGCCCTCTCAGGATGTAAAAGATCCCATGGCACTATTTCGAAGAAGAGCAGGCAATGTTCCCCCTAATTTTTTTTGGGGGGGCCGCGTGGCCCCTTTAATGAGCTGCGCGGCTCATTCAAATTTCCGCGCATGCACGGTTTTTTGCATTGGGAAGCCGGCTCACTGGCTACGCTGGACCTCGAGACTGAAAGGGAACGTTGAGAGCAGGGGAGTTCTCCCCCAGTGTCTGGACAATTTTTAATCCTCAACAAACATCTCTAAAACGAGATGTTTTGGTGAGATTATCTGGTCATTAGCATATTGTTGTTTGTGGGAGCTTGCTGTGCGCAAATTGGCTGCCGCATTTCCTACACTACAACAGTGACCACACTTCGAAAAGTACTTCATGGACTGTAAAGCGCTTTGAGACGTCCTGAGTCAGGAGGCGCCTCAACCACCCAAGAAAACCGTGACATTAAGGAGTACGGAGAGTGTACCGCTTTGGATTTTAATTCCCATTCCACCCGGTTTCTGCCAGGATGGGAGAGTTAAGATTCTCCCTATGGACTCAATTGTTAACAAATTAGAAAAACAAAATTAACTTGCAGCATAATTTTGGTATTTTGATATTAGTTTTATCAGTGATGCCTCTAATATATGTGACATTAATGGGATGTTAAATTTCATTCTCCACTGGAACCCATTCCTTGCTCTGAATGGAGTGCAGTGTTTCAAATCATTAATTTAGTTTCCTGTTATTTACACTTTGGGCTGGATTCTACCTGCCGAGACAAGTTGGGGGCAGGACTGCTGCCTTCCGGATTCTAGTCCCGACTCCAGCGACGTCCGACGCACAGACGCTATTTTCCCCTGATTGGCCTTGTTAAGCCCGCCCTGCGGGCTTGCCGGCCATTAAAGGGAAAGCCGGTGTCAGATGACATCAGTTGATGATGCTTCATCTGCCGGTTTTCGTAAAGGGACATGTACCATTTATTTTTGAAAGATGATTTGTCAGTGTTTGACAGCATTGGGGTGCTGTCAAACACTGACAATCACTGTACAAAGGTGAGCCCTTGTACCCAGACTCTCCAATGACTCTCTCCTTAGGATAAAACAGATGGCAGCTGCAGGTGAGGTTGCAGAAGCAATCTGTCACTTCTCCCAATGAGGTGAGGCCACACAAACACTTCAAAGCTTGTCACCTACCGAAAAATCTAAACACATTAAAAATGACTTTCCCAACATCTCCTTACCTCTGATACTCACCAGTGTCCCATTGGATCCTTCACACCACTCCTGCAGCTGTCATCTATACACAAACATTACAACAGACCCACAGCACGCCTCACTTATCCTGGCAGGGTTCCCTGACGTCGGGAAGCCCGCAGCAGAAGTCTCAAAATGGGAAAAAGCCTTTTAACTGTCTGTTAACTATCTGTTAACAGGCAGTTAAGTGGCTATAATCCTCTTCCTGCCACTAGGATTCGGGTCCCTGCGCAAATTGGGGACCCGACTCCCGGGAAGATTGTTTGGAGGCGGGTTGGGAGCGGTTTCGAGACCCGCTCCCATTCTTTTTGATTTTGGCAGCAGTCCCACCTCCTCAGGGCTGGTAAAATCCAGCCCTATGTTTCATTAACAGTTTCAGCTATTAAGGTAGTCTGTAAGCCTTGCTACAATTTACAAAGTTATTGTACTATTACAATTTTCTTTAAAGTTCCATTGGTTCCGGACATTTGACATGATTAACGTAAGTTTTTTTTCAATAAAATCAGAAGAGTTGCTTGGAACATAACCCACACTGTTGTGAAAACCAGCCAGCATGCACAATAGCCTTGAATACATTAGCTATCTGTTTGAATTGATAGAAAATGTGGATTTCGCTGGGTCAACATCAAAGGAAATTAATGCTGGCAGCTCCCTCGCACCTGGCAGCACCTTTAGATATTAAACTGTATTTTTTTTTTGCACAGAACAGACTCTTCCTTTTTCTTTTTCTTACATGACTGCGGTCTAAACAATTCTCCACTTGCATTTTCAGGTGTAACAATCCGAAGAAATTGCCGCATGCTAAACAAAGTTGCGTTGCCAACAATCATGGTGGCAATTAGTTGTAATGTTTTATTTTATATATTCTTTTCCCTGGCCAGGTGAGGCCTAAGAGTTAAAATCTCCCGGGGCCTCACACTGCTGAGGTATGGTTGCCAACAACTCTCCAGGGTTGTGCTGGAGTCTCCAGGAATTGAAGATTAATCTCCAGACACTGAAAGATGCAAACGCTGCTTATGGAGGATATCTATGACCTTGGTGCTTTATAAACCAGATACAGGTGATATGTTAAATTATGCTTCCAGGATTTGAGCAGCCCTGTTGAAGGCTTTGAGCAGTTTTGATTTTTTTTTCAATGGATGTGCAGATCTGCATATTTATATTTACCAGATGCTAAGCCATACGGAATGGGGTTATTCCTTCTTTGTACATGTTTGTGGAGATTTATACCTCTACTGAGCCACTGCCAGAATTCTTTGTTTGAATTGTTGGCAACACTGATTTAACGAATGTCATCCTGTTTATTTTAATATGTTTTCTATTAAAAAAAATTTCCTTGATTTTATGGCTGGAATTTTTACCTTGGAGTCGGGTCGGGTGCGTGCGGGCCGCGTAGCGGGTCGGGAACGCGATGTATTTCTCACCGTGTTGTTCAGTGCGACTTTAACTTAATGCCCCACTTAAAGTAATCATTTACTGGCCCAATTAAATGGAGCGGGACTGATGACATCATCGATGACTCGTTTCCAGCACCGAAATTTAAAGCAACCTTGCACACGACTCATTTGAAAGTTGCTAAAGGAGTGTGCAAGGTCAATTATGAATATCTGAGTACTGTCCCAACGTTAAAAGATGGATACACAAAGGCAGAGGGCTGCACCTAGATTTAGCAATGCATCCCTGAATATTCTGGTGGAGGCAGTGAGAGCACGCAGGGAGGTCCTTTTCCCTGCAGATAGGCGCAAGAGACCTCACAAAGACACCAAAAGGGCCGGGTTGGAGATAGCAGAGGAGATCAGCAGCAGGGATGTGGTCAGGAGGACCTGGATCCAGTGCAGGAAACAATTCAATGATCTCATGAGATCAGAAAGGTGAGTGCAATGCCACACTCACCTTCATCCTGATGTGCCTGTCACCCCAACCCCATCACTCTGCCTTCCCAAGCCTACTCCTGCACATCACTCCTCAGACCAACATACCTTGCGGGTCCACCCATCCCTCTCTGTCGATGTACCTACTCACATCCCCATCTGACTGACCACCACTAACACTCACCCTCATCCTATTGCAATCATAGAAAGTAACACCACAGAAGGAGGCCATTTGGCAATGTCATGCCAATCCCTCATAGTCACCCTCTACAGATGTAGCCCATCTATCCCTTGCACTCATTTCATCACTCTCACTCAAAGTTCTCTTCTTTCCCTCCTTGCAGGAGAAGAGAGCCCAGAACAATAGGGAGAGGCAGAGAACCGGAGATGGCCATCCAGTATTGATGCAACTGACTCCAGCAGAGGAGAGGGCCCTGGAGATATCGCACATTGCAGAACTGCTGGCAGTGGGAGAGGGAGAGAGGGGGACCTCCCAGCAACCTGGTGACAGAATGACATCTCATACAGACACATGACATTCAGCAATCATTCATATGATGACTGATGTCAGCAGACAGTGAATGTTCATCATGTGCATAATGATATCGTTAACCATTCTTATTAGAACATTTCTAAATCATCTCGTTACTCTCCCACAGGTCCATCAAGTGTCCCCCCCCCACCACTGTCCAGCCGCAGGAGGAAGACGACTCCTCAGAGGAAGCTCCAGCCTCTGAGGGTGCTCCGTCAGCAGACCCAAGCGCACCCAGCACCAACGCAAATATGCACACCTCGGTGGGTCCTGTGCGCCATAGAGTCGAGTTGTCACCTGGTGTCTCACACATCACAAGTGATCAAAAACAGATGGTGGAGACAGGGACAGCAGTGAAGACACCTCGCCGGAGAGCGCAGGATGCTCCAAGCTCTGCTGAGCTGCATGCAGACGCTGAGCCTCGGGGGGCATCGAGAAAGAGGGTGATCTTGGAGGGGCAGCAACAATTGCATGAGGCTCTGGCAGCTTTTGCAGCCACGATGTCTGCAAATGTGCAGAGAATGGAGGTGTCCATCTCCAACATGAGCACCACCATCTCGCAGGCGATGGAGACGATGTGTTGTTCCATGGAAAGGATGGCCACCTGCATGGAGCAGCAGATGCGACAGTCACATGAGCACATGCTTGCTGTGGCAGACACTCATAGACCTCATCTCCAGGAGGGATATAAACGTAGGCTGGAATTTTCCCTACCTGGGCATGTCTGGTGCGGGCGGTGGCCATGGCGGATCGCGACCCCGTTGCTGGCTCCATCCCGCTGCACAAAACAACTTTACGTCAACAGGGCCTATTAAGCCCGCCCTGCGTGTTACCCGGCCCAATTAAATGGTGCGGGTCTGCTGACGTCATCCATGACGCGTTTTCAGCCGGGATATTTTAAGGGGCCATGGCCACATTACATTTGAAGGTTAATCTAAAATAGTGCAGTTAGTGCACTGCAGCATTGGAGTGCTGTAAACACTTTGGAAATGACTGCACAGAGGCAGAGGGCTGCAACCAGGTTCTCCGGTGACTCCCTCCATATGCTTGTGGAGGGAGTCAGAGCACGCAGAGAGGTCCTCTTCCCTTCCAATGGGCGGAAGAGACCTCCCCAGGAGACAAAAAGAGCCTGGCTCGAGATAGCAGAGGTCAACAGCAGGGGTGTGGTCAGGAGGACCTGGGTTCAGTGCCGGAAACGTTTCAATGATCTCATTAGATCAGGAAACGTGAGTGCAAAGCCACACTCAACTTCACCCTGCTGTGCCTCTCATCACATCCCCATTACTCTGCCTTCCCAACCCTGCTGCTGCACATCCTTACACCAGCATACCTTGCACATCTCACCCATCCCTCTCTCTCTATCTACAATATCATAACCCCATCTGACTAACCATCCCTCACACTCACCCTCATCCAAATGCAATCATACCAACTAACAGCACACAAGGAGGCCACTTGGCTTTGGCACCCCACTCCATCATAGTCTCTCTCTAAAGATCTAACCCATCCATTCCTCACACTCATTCCAAAACTCTCACTCAACCTTCTCTTCTTTCCTTTCTTGCAGGAAAAGAGAGCCCAAAATAAGAGGGAGAGGAAGAGAACCAGCGGTGGGCCTTCATCATTTGCAAACCTTACAACAGCAGAGGAGGCTGCTTTAGAAATATCTGAAGTCACCGAGCAGCTGGAGGTGGGAGACAGAGAGAGGGGGATATCTCAGAAACCTGGTGACGGAATGACATATCAAACAGCTACATGGCATACATCAGTCACTCATATGGGGACTGATGTCAGCAGCCATTGAATGGTCATCATGTGCAGAATGGTATCTGTACCCATTCTTCATATGACATATCTATAACTCATCTCCTTACTCTCCCACAGGTCCATCGAGAGCACCCCCCACCCCCCGGCCCACTGTCCATGAGGAAGAGGACGACTCCTCAGAGGAGCCTCCAGCCTCTGAGGGCGCACCGTCACCAGACATAAGCGCACCCAGCACCAGCACAGATACGCACTCCTGGGTGGGTCCCACGCGAGAGAGAGAGTAGTGTTGTCACCTGGTGTCTCACAAGTCACAAGTGAGCAAGAGCAGATGGTGGAGACAAGGACAGCAGTGGAGACTCCTCGCTGGAGGACGCAGGACGCTCCGAGCTCTGCTCAGCTGCATGCAGACACTGAACCTCAGGGGCCATCCAGAAAGAGGACAATCCTGGAGGTGCAGGAAGAAGTGCAGGGGGCTCTGACAGGTTTTGTGAGTGTGATGTCTGCAAATGTTCAGAGAATGGAGGAGTCCATCTCCAACATGAGCACCACCGTGTCGCAGGCGATAGTGACTGTAGGCTCCTCCATGCATAGGATGGCCACCTGCCTGGAGCAGCTAATGCGTCCCTCACAGGAGCACATGGTCCCTATGGAGAATAGATGGCTATCTGTGGAGAATAGATGGCAGAGGCTCATAGACCTCCTCTCTAGGAGGGATGTCAGCATAGACATGGGTCCTCATGGCCCCACTGATGCAGCAAGGTGCTCTCCAGCTCCTTGGCAGCAGAGAAGTGAGCAGACTACCTCGACCTCTGCTGAAGCCACAGGGGTAGCACCTCGTAGAAGCATGCGGAAGAGAAAGATGACATGCAAGTAGATTCACAAGGGTAGCCACTTGGGTGTTTTATCCAATGTTTATGTAAAGTTTCCGTTAATGTGCTGTCAAACATAAAAATCTTTATTTTCAACACTTTCCGGTCTTGGACAGATTTGTGTGCATCTTTGGAAGTGGATTAGTGAGTTGCAGTGAATGGTGATGCATAATAGTACCTCTAGCAATGGTGGTGAGTGTGAAAGGAATGGCTTGATCATTGTAGGGATGCTTTATGGTGCTGGTGTGGGGTGGTGCCAACCTGACGCATTATGTGGCAGCCACATGGGTGTACAGCGTAAAATTAAGTAATAAAAACAGAAAGTTGAAATATCTTGGAGCATGTCGGGAACCAAGATATTTTATTTCAGATTTCCAGCATCCGCAGTGTTTTGCTTTTGTAAGGTTCAATAAATCTGGCCATAATGAGGCCATCGCTGGCATCCCAGGGCAGCAATGTGTTCGGGTGCTGATGCCCTCTGTCCTGTGCAGCATCAGGTGATTGCGGAGAAAGTTGGTGTTGTTGTTGTTGGTGCTGCTGGAGTGCCTGATGCTGCTGGTGTTGGGGCTCATCGTGGTCAGATTCTGAGGACCCAGGTGAGACAGTATAAAGTGCACCCATGCTGATGGAATAGATGGCAGGTGAAGTCGAGATGACAGAAGCAATCAGTCAATGGTGAGAGAGGTTCTTCCAATGAGGTGACTTTGGACGGAGACTTTGCTGGAAAGACTTACAGCCTGCAGAAAGCTCAACCTGTGCTGGGAATGCAGTCAGCAACAGCTTCTGTCTGAGGAAAGTGATCAGCTGTCAGGTGGCAGCTTTTATACTACATTTGATGCTGTCAACTAATCAGCTGGAGCAATGGCCTCTCAATGCCTGCCTCAGGTTGACAGACATGGTCCCCGAGCAGCGTGAGTCCCGTGAGCAGCCAGTGAAGTTGCAAAGGGAAGGTTAAAAAGACTCTTAAGGGTCTGACAACAAGCTAATAATCCTTTAAATGGGGTAGTCCACCTCTGCCAGTCGGGTTGCTGCTGCGCTGACAGACGTGCCCGAGGGAAAGGTGCATGGGTCGGGATGACGGCGGGTTCCCGAAATGCTCCAAGATATTTCAACTTTCCCACCTGCCCCACCTCCGATCTCGCCCGCACGGACCCCGGAAAATTCCGGCCGTAGACTTGGACCTTCATCGCCCCACTGATGTGCAGCAAGGTGCTCTCCAGCTCCTTGCTAGCCGGGAAGTGCGGGTGGCCCATGAGAGGGATGATGGTTGAGAGGGGACATGGAAGTTGGGGCTCCTCTTAAAGTGCTCCCACTTCTCCCCCTTTGCTTCCCCCTCAGTCAGAGTCCCACATGCTTCCTCGGATCCTGATGGCCGAGTCTGCCCCTGCACAGTTGCAGGAGAAGCAGTCTTTGGCGGGCCCTCACAGGCTCCAAAACCCAGAGGACGTCCGCCAAAAGTGCCTAAGCAGTCGCAGCAGGGAAGTGAGCAGCCTGCCTCTACCTCTGCTGAAGCCACAGGGGTAGCACCACGTAGAAACACGTGGAAAAGAAAAATAACACAAAAGTAAATGTTAGTGTTAAGTTTCAGTTATTTTGATGACAGATCAATGTTTTTCTTTGCACCACTTACCAGTCTTGTCCATTTTTGCCTACTAACTTGGAAGTGGCTTTGTCACTTGGAGTCAATGGTGAGACATTACTTAACCTTGAGCACTGGGGGTTTGGGTGAGAGGAATGGCTTGGTCATTGTAGGGATGCTTTATGATGTTGTTGGGGGGAGGGAGGATCTTAGAACAGCATGTGGCAGCCATATGAGTGCATTGGAGCAAGTTAAGTAAATCTAGCCATGATGAGGCCATCCTGGGCCTCCCGGGCAGCAATGTGCGCCACTGCTGGTGCCATCTCCACCTCAGGTTCCTCCTCCTTCTCCTCGTCTTCCACCTGCTCCTGTTTCTCCTCCTCTGAAGAGGCTGTGCTCTGTGCCTTGCTCCTCATGCAGCTCCAATCCTCGCTGCTGCGATATGTTATGCAGCGCGCAGCAAACGACAATGATTCTGGAGACCCTGGCTGGTGTGTACTGAAGGGTTCCTCAAGATCTGTCAAGGCATCTGAAGCTCATCTTCAGCATGCCTATTGCTTGCTCCATGATACATCTGGTGGACATGTGGCTCTCATTATAACGCTCCTCGGCCTCAGTACTTGGCATCCTCAAGGATGTCTTGAGCCACGTCTTCATTGGATAGCCCTTGTCTCCAAGCAGCCAGCCAGTAAATCTGTTTGGAACTATGAAGAGCTGAGGGAGGGTGGACAGGCGCTGCGTGAAAGAGTCATGACAGCTGCCAGGGAATCTGAAGCACACATGCATGATTATCAGACGAGCTGCACATTGAGGGAGTGGAAGCCTTTGCAGTTCACTAACACTCCTGGGCAATGTGGGGGTGCCTTGATAGCCACATATGTGCAGTCGATGACGCCCTGCACCAGTGGGAAGCCAGCCAGAGCCGCAAAGCCGAGCACCCGCTCAGTAACACTGACTTCATCAGTGGCGAAGTTGACATAATTGGCTGACTTGTGAAACATGGCATCAGTCACCTGGGTGATGCATCTGTTGGCGGCCGACTGCGAGATCCCACAAATGTCTGCTGCAGATTCCTGGAAGGAGCCTGAGGTGAAGAAGTTGAGGGCGCTGGTGTCTTTGACAGCCACTGGTAAGGCGTGTCCACCCAGTCCTCTGGGCAGCAGGTCTTGTTCCAGCAAGCTACAAATGTCTGCGATGACCTGGCGCGATAGCCTGAGCCTCCTGAAGGACTGCTGCTCAGTCATGTTGAGGAAGCTCATCCTCTGCCTCTATACCCTATGTTGGGGGTATCGCCTCCGGCGCACTGCAGCCCTGTGGTGCCCCCCTCTCTCCTGTGGAGCTTCAGGTTGTTGAGGAGAAGGCTGCTGTTGTGGTTGCTGCTGCTGCTGCTGGTGGTGGGGCTCATCTTGGTCCGATTCTGAGGACCAAAGTGAGACACTATGGCACCCATGCTGATGTAGTAGATGGCAGGTAAAGTGGAGATCAGAGGGCTAATCCCTCAGTGTTCTGATACTGTTTCAGAAATGACCTGCAAACTGCTGGCACCTAAATCTGTGGACAAAATGGAGTCAGCAAGAGCCTTTCGATGAGGCAAGTAATGAGGTGTAATGTGGGAGTATTTATGTGCTTTTCCCAGCTCTCAATGAATGAACTCACACAATGGCCACTGAGCCTCCACCTGCCCTTCACAGGCGAGGTTCCCGAGCTGCATGAATCCCGTGCTCCTGCAGTTAAAGTCAAAAGCTGGTGTTAAAAACCCTTTTACGGGTCTCTCAACAGTTTTTCCTCATGTCGCCTTTGGTTCTTCTGCCAATCACCTTAAATCTGTGTCCTCTGGTTCTCGACCCTTCTGCCAATGGGAACATTTCTCTCTATCTATTCTGTGCAGACCCCTCATGATTTTGAACACCTCTATCAAATCTCCTCTCAATCACCTCTGCTCTAAGGAGAACAATCCCAGCTTCTCCAGTCTATCCACGTAACTGAAGTCCCTCGTCCCTCGTAAATCTTTTCTGCACCCTCTCTAAAGGCCCTCACATCCTTCCTAAAGTGCGGTGCCCAGAATTGGACACAATACTCCAGTTGAGGCCGAACCAATATTTTATACAGGTTCATCATAATTTCCACGCTTTTGTACTCTATACCTCTATTCATGAAGGCCAGGATCCCGTAAGCTTTTTTTCTCAACCTGCCCTGCCACCTTCAATGATTTAGAGTCATAGAGACATAGAGTTATACAGCACGGATAGAGGCCCTTCGGCCCATCGTGTCCGCGCCGGCCATCAAGCCCTGTCTAATCTAATCCCATATTCCAGCATTTGGTTCGTAGCCTTGTATGCTATGGCATTTCAAGTGCTCATCCAAATGCTTCTTGAATGTTGTGAGGGTTCCTGCCTCCACAACCCTTTCAGGCAGTGAGTTCCAGACTCCAACCACCCTCTGGGTGAAAAAGTTCTTTCTCAAATCCCTTCTAAACCTCCCGCCCTTTACCTTGAATCTATGCCCCCTTGTTATAGACCCCTCTACTAAGGGAAAAAGCTCCTTAGTATCCATCCTATCTATGCCCCTCATAATTTTGTACACCTCAATCATGTCCCCCCTCAGCCTCCTCTGCTCCAAGGAAAACAAACCCAATCTGCCCAGTCTCTCTTCATAGCTGAAGCACTCCAGCCCGGGTAACATTCTGGTGAATCTCCTCTGCACCCTCTCCAAAGCGATCACATCCTTCCTGTAGTGTGGCGACCAGAACTGCACACAGTATTCCAGATGTGGCCTAACCAGTGTTTTATACAGCTCCATCATAACCTCCTTGCTCTTATATTCTATGCCTCGGCTAATGAATGCAAGTATCCCATATGCCTTTTTTACCACCTTATCCACCTGTTCTGCCGCCTTCAGGGATCTGTGTACTTGCACACCAAGATCCCTCTGACCCTCCGTCTTGCCTAGGGTCTTACCATTCATTGTGTATTCCCTTGCCTTGTTAGTCCCTCCAAAGTGCATCACCTCGCACTTTTCCGGATTAAATTCCATTTGCCACTGTTCCGCCCATCTGATCAACCCATCTGTATCGTCCTGCAGACTGAGGCTACCCTCCTCACTATTTACCACCCTACCAATTTTTGTATCATCCGCGAACTTACTGATCATACCTTTTACATTCATATCCAAGTCGTTAATGTAGACCACAAACAGCAAGGGACCCAGCACCGATCCCTGTGGTACCCCACTGGCCACAGGCTTCCAGTCACAAAAACAACCTTCGACCATCACTCTCTGACTTCTGCCACTGAGCCAGTTTTGTATCCAATGTGCCAAGGCACCCTGGATTCCATGGGCTCTTACCTTCTTGACCAGTCTCCTGTGCGGGACTTTATCGAAGGCCTTACTGAAATCCATGTATACCACATCCACTGCGTTACCCTCATCCACACACCTAGTTACCCCCTCAAAAAATTCAATCAAATTAGTCAGACATGATCTTCCCTTGACAAAGCCATGTTGGCTAACCCTGATTAATCCTTGCCTCTCCAAGTGGAGACTGATTTTGTCCCTCAGAATTTTTTCCAATAATTTTCCTACCACTGATGTTAGGCTCACTGGCCTGTAGTTCCCCAGTTTTTCCCTACTCCCTTTCTTGAATAATGGTACTACATTAGCGGTTCTCCAGTCCTCTGGCACATCCCCTGTGGCCAGAGAGGTTCTGAATATATGTGTTAGAGCCCCCGCAATCTCCTCTTTTGCCTCACACAGCAGCCTGGGATACATTTCGTCCGGACCTGGGGATTTATCCATTTTTAGACCTGCTAAAACCGCCAATACCTCCTCCCTCTCGATGTTAAAATGTTCGAGTATATCACAGTCCCCCTGCCCTAATTTTATGTCTGCATCGTCCTTCTCCATAGTGAAAACAGATGCAAAAAATTCATTTAGAACCCCACCTACATCTTCCGGCTCCACACACAGATTGCCACTTTTGTCCCTAATGGGCCCTATTTTTTCCCTAGTTATCCTCTTACCCTTAATATACTTATAAAACATCTTAGGATTTTCCTTTATTTTGCTCGCCAGTGTTATTTCATGGCCCCTCTTTGATCTCCTAATTTCTTTTTTAAGTATCCCCCTGCACTTTTTGTACTCCTCTAGTGCTTCCTCCATCTTTAGCATTTTGTATCTGCCAAAAGCCCTCCTTTTTTTCCTGATCCATTCTCGTATATCCCCTGACATCCAAGGTTCCCTGCGGTTTTTGGAACCACCCTTGACCTTTACGGGAACATGCTGCCATTGTATGATCTCAATCTCCCTTCTGAAAGAATCCCATTGCTCCGATGCGGATTTTCCTACAAGCAGCTGATCCCAGTCCCTTTTGGCCAGATCCTGCCTTATCCTATTAAAATCGGCCTTCCCCCAATTTAGAACCTTTATTTCCGGCCCATCCCTGTCCTTTTCCATGACCACCTTAAATCTCACCGTACTATGGTCACTGTCACCAAAGTGCTCACCTATTAGCACTTCTTCCACTTGGCCGGCCACATTCCCTAGAATTAGGTCCAGTACCGCCCCCTCTCTTGTAGGACTTTCTACATGCTGGCTCAAAAAGCTCTCCTGGATGCACTTTAAGAATTTTGAACCCTCTAAGCCTTTCACACTCTGACTATCCCAGTTAATATTGGGGAGGTTGAAATCCCCCATTATTATTACCCTATTATTTGCACATTTCTCTGAGATTTGCCTACATATCTGTTCCTCTATCTCCCCCTGACTGTTTGGGGGCCTATAGTACGCTCCCAGCAAAGTGCTTGCCCCCTTTTTGTTTTTAAGCTCCACCCATATAGCCTCATTGGAGGAACCTGCTAATACATCATCCCTCCTTATGGCAGTAATTGATTCCTTAATTAATATTGCGACACCCCCTCCTCTTATACCTCCCCCTCTGTCTCGCCTGAAGATTCTGTACCCCGGAATATTGAGCTGCCAGTCTTGCCCCTCCCTCAACCATGTCTCCGTGATAGCAACAATATCATACTCCCATGTGTTTATCAACACCTTCAGTTCATCCACCTTATTCGCTAGACTCCTTGCATTAAAATAGATGCCTTCCAGCCTTGCTCTTACATGTTTGCCCTGTCTTCCAAGCTGACTTGTTTTTTTCTCTATATTTGACTGTACATCACCCCCTATTGTAGCTCCACTCTGAATCCCATCTCCCTGCCAAGTTAGTTTAAACCCCCCCCAACAGTGCTAGCAAACCTCCCCGCAAGGATATTTGTCCCGCTCTGGTTCAGGTGCAAACCGTCCGACTTGTACAAGTCCCACCTTCCCCAGAAGCAGGCCCAGTGATCTAGGAAACTAAAACCCTCCCTCCTGCACCAACTCTTTAGCCACGCATTCATCTGTTCTATCCTCCTATTCCTATACTCACTAGCACATGGCACTGGGAGTAATCCAGAGATTACAACCTTTGAGGTCCTGCTCTTTAATCTGCTGCCTAGCTCCCTAAATTCTTGATGCAGGACCTCATCCCCCTTCCTACCTATGTCGTTGGTCCCAATGTGAACCACGACCTCTGCCTGCTCACCCTCCCCCTTAAGAATGCCCTGTAGCCGCTCAGTGACATCCATGACCCTGGCCCCAGGGAGGCAACAAACCATCCTGGAGTCACTTTTACGGCCACAGAAACGCCTATCTGTTCCCCTTACGATAGAATCCCCTACCACTATTGCTCTCCCACTCTTTTTCCTCCCTTTCTGAGCAGCAGAAGCAACCCTGGTGCCAGGAAGTTGGCTGCTGCCGCTCTCCCCTAGTGAGTCATCCCCCTCAACAGTATCCAAATCGGTATACCTGTTTGAAAGGGGGATGACCGCAGGGGTTCCCTGTACTCCCTGCCTGCCTCTGCTGCTCCACCTGATGGTCACCCATTTCCCTTCTGCCTGTGCAGCCCTACCCTGCGGCGTGACCAACTCGTTAAACGTGCTATCCACGACCCTCTCAGCATCGCGTATGCTCCAAAACTCATCCACCTGCAGCTCGAGCGCCGCAATGCTGTCTACAAGTAGCTGCAGCTGGATGCATTTCTCGCACACGTGGTCCCCAGGGACACTGGCAGCATCCCTGAATTCCCACATGGAGCAAGAGGAGCATAACACAGGGCTGATCTCACCTGTCATGACCTACTCCCTTAATTAAATTAAAAATGTATTCAATACCCCAGTTACAGATATACTCTAGGGCGCTTTATTTACCAACTGTCCCCACTACACCACAGAGACCCTAGAAATTTAACACCACAGAATTTAAGCTTAAAAAGAGAGAAATACTCACCAACCAATCACTTACCTGTTTTTTGGTGACGTCACACTTCGATAATTTTTCCCTCCGAGTTTGGAGACTGGTACGCCTTACCTGGTCTCTGGAGCCTTTTATAGGCCCACTGCTGCCGCTGAAACTCCCGCCGATGCTCTGAGGCCTTACCTGGTCTCTGGAGCCTTTTATAGGCCCACTGCCGCCGCTGAAACTCCCGCCGACGCTCTGAATTTGTGCACGTATACCCCTGGTCTCTCTGTTCATGCACCCCCTTTAGGATTGTACCCTTTAGTTTATATTTTCTCTCTTCATTCTTTCTACCAAAATGTATCACTTCGCACTTTTCTGCATTAAATTTAATCTGCCACGTGTCCGCCCATTTCACCAGCCTGTCTATGTCCTCTTGAAGTCTGTCACTATCCTCCTCACTGTTCACTATACTTCCAAGTTTTGTGTCATCTGCAAATTTTGAAATTGTGCCCTGTACACCCACGTCCAAGTCATTAATATATATCAAGAGAAGCAGTGGTCCTAGAACTGACACCTGGGGAACACCTTCTTTAAAAATAAATGAATTCAAATTCTCAAGAAACCATGGTGGGATTTGATCCTGTGTTCTCTGGATCATTAGTTCAGTAACACTACACTACCATACTCTGGTTTTGTTCACCTTTAATTTATTAGAAACTCACTGTCTATCTTCATAAAATGAGCTTTTTTTCGTGCCTGAGGGTTCAATCACGCTCTCGCTGTCCTTTGCTATCTCTGTTCAGCTTCATATTTTCTAGGCCCCAGTCTCACGGCTGTCTTCATCAGTCCAAGTAGCTAATTTGAATAGACTATAATGTAATTTGTGCTTCAGTTAAACATGATTGGATGTGAAAATATGTGAAAATAATATGGAATTAGGGAGTAGAATATGCAAAATGAACCATCATTGACATAGAGTCTAATGCAGGGTGTCATATGTATTGACGCAAATCTAAATAGAATTTAGTGTGGAACATTCTTATCCACGCCCAGCCTCCCTCCTCAGGGTTAATTGTAGAGAGTGCCAAAATATGAGCAACTAAAGAAAATTTTAAACGATTAATCCATCCCGATCAGGTGAGTCTTATTATGAAAATGTTCTCAGCAGCTATATCAGTATCTGCCTTGTTCAGATTAATGCTAACACCATATTCTTGTGATTACTTTAGCTAAATAGAGGCATCAGTCCACAACCTTCACTTTCTGTGTTTATTTATGTCTCCCTCACGGACACTACAGTACTAATGCCTGTGAAAATGTTGAGAGACTCCTGATAGTGGACCACACAAGCTTTTTCTTTTACATTCCTGCTTTCCTCTCCTCCCTGAATGTGGCGCTTCTTGCTGTGTTACAGCTCTTCACCTCCTTGTCCAACTGTTCATTCTTCAGGTATGAACCTGGGCAGTGAGCCGTGGCGAACAGTTCGACCGGGGAGCTGGAGGCATCAAAGCCAAGCCTGATTTGATCCTCGTGCCCACTTTCCAACAGTCATCACCGGCTAATGATCAAGAGCAGAAACCCGAGCTGACTTTCCCAGCCTAGCCCAGGAACCCTGTGGACAACTGCTGTCCCCGCAGAATATTCTTTTACTGATTTTTTTTTATTATTCACTTTTCGGTTGTGGGCATCGCTGGAAAGTCCAGCATTGATTGCCCATCCCGAGTTGCCCTGTTTTTAATACAACTGAGTGGCTAGCTAGTCCACTTCAGAGGGCAGTTAAGAGTTAACTATGTTGGTCTGGGACTAGAGAAACATATAGGCCAGAACAGGTAAGGACAGCAGGTTGCCTTCCCCAAAGGGCATCAGTGAACCAGTTGGGTTTTTATGACAATCCAACAGCTTTATGGCCACTTTTCACTGATAGCAGCTTCATATTTAATTTCCAGATTTTTAAAACTGAATTGAAATTTTCGTACTATCAAGGTGGGATTTGAATTCACATTCTCTGGATTACGAGTCCAGTAACATAACATTGAAAAACTACGAATTACTGTATTTGTACTTCTGAACATAGTTAATTCTTTTTTTCAGCAATTGTGGGATCTATAGAACAACAGATATCTGAAAATAATTAAGAGGCAGCAACATAACCAATCACTTCAGACCATATTGAAGAAATTAGTATTAGTAAAAAAATAGTACTAGAGAAATTAATGGGACTGAAAGCCAATAAATCCCCTGGACCTGATGGCCTACATCCTAGGGTTTTGAAAGAGGTGGATATAGAAATAGTGGATGCATTGGTTGTCATTTTCCAAAATTCCATAGATTCTAGAACGGTTCCCGCGGATTGGAAGGTGGCAAATGTAACCCCACTATTTAAGAAAGGAAGGAGAGAGAAAACGGGGAACTACAGACCAGTTAGCCTGACATCAGTAGTAGGGAAAAAGCTAGAATCTATTATTAAGGACGTGGTAACATGGCACTTAGAAAATAATAATAGGATTGGGCAGAGTCAACACGGATTTATGAAAGAGAAATCGTGTTTGACAAATCTGTTAGAGTTTCTTGAGGTTGTAATTAGCTGAATAGAGAAGAGGGAACCAGTGGATGTGGTGTATTTGGATTTTCAGAAGGCATTCGATAAGTTGCCACACAAAAGGTTATTAAACAAAATTAGGGCTCATGGGATTGGGGGTAATCTACTAGCATGGATTGAGGATTGGTTAACGGACAGAAAACAGAGAGTAGGAATAAACGGGTCATTTTTGGGTTGGCAGACTGTAACTGGTGGGGTACCGCAAGGATCAGTGCTTGGGCCTCAGCTATTCACAATCTATATCAATGATTTGGATGAGGGGACCGAATGTAATATATCCAAGTTTGCTGATGATACAAAGCTGGATGGGAATGTAAGTTGTGAGGAGGATGCAAAGAGACTTCAAGGGGATATAGACAAGCTAAGTGAATGGGCAAGAACATGGCAAATGGAATATAATGTGTAGAAATGTGAAGTTATCCACTTTGGTAAGAAAAATAGAAAAGTAGAGTATTTTTTAAATGGTGAGAGATTGGGAAATGTTGGTGTTCAGAGAGATCTGGGTGTCCTTGTACACGAATCACGGAAAGTTAACATGCAGGTACAGCAAGCAATTAGGAAAGCAAATGGTATGTTGGCCTTTATTACAAGAGGTTTTGACTATAAGAGTAAAGGTGTCTTACTGCAATTATATAGGACCCTGGTGAGATCATACCTGGAGTATTGTGTACAGTTTTGGTCTCCTTACCTAAGGGAGGATATACTTGCCATAGAGGGAGTGCAACAAAGGTTCACCAGACTGATTCCTGGGATGGGGGGATTGTCCTATGAGGAGAGATTGAGTAGACTAGGCCTATATTCTCTAGAGTTTAGAAGAATGAGAGGTGATCTCATTGAAACATACAAAATTCTTACAGGGCTTGACAGGGTAGATGCAGGGAGGATGTTTCCCCTGGCTGGGGAGTTTAGAACCAGGGGTCACAGTCTCAGAATAAGGGGTCGGCCATTTAGGACTGAGATGAGGAGAAATTTCTTCACTCAGAGGGTGGTGAACCTTTGGAATTCTCTACCCCAGAGGGCTGTGGAGGCTCAGTCTTTGAGTATATTCAAGACAGAGATCGATAGATTTTTTGGATATTAAGGGACTCAAGGGATATGGGGAGAGTGCAGGATAGTAGAGTTGAGGTAGAAGATCAGCCATGATCTTATTGAATGGCGGAGCAGGCTCGAAGGGCCAAATGGCCTACTCCTGCTCCTATTTCTTATATTCTTAATCACAGAAGTAAAACTAGTGTTTCTTTTTAAATTGAGAAACCTCCACAAACGGCTAAGGCCCAGATTGCAGAACACCAGCATTATTAAAAAGAGTAGGCAAATGCTGTGTGTGTGTTTGAGTAAGTGTGTGAGTGTGTAAAGCAGGGTTCAACAGGTTCAGATGGGATTAATCAAGAAATACATGTTACTTAATGCCAAGGTCAGATAATAAAAATCTGCAGATTGGAGAAGGCTGGGATGATTGAGAGATGTAATGGAGGTGTAACATGCATCTGAACCGCAAGATTGTCTGATACCTCTGAAATCTGTTATTATTTGTAATTAGGGCAATTGATAAACTGCGCCAAATAATCTACTCAGAAACTGTAGCAGCGAAATTGGGCTCTTTAGCGCCTGTTTTTTGGACGCTACGAGTCCACTTAAACTAGAAAATGGGGTCCGTGACGCACGTGCACATTTCCGATGTAAAGGGGTTTGTGCGCGTGCACCTAAAGATCGCTGGCAGCATGCAGAACAGGCAGATCATGACGTCAATCAGTGTGCAACACTGATTTGACGCCAGCGCTGCCATTTTGGAGCTCCACGCTCCAACCTACGCCCTCTCTTAACCTCCCACAGCTGAACACGTGTTCAACGGCATGAAGGACACCCCCACCTGCGGGATCATCAACTACTTACAGGTTAGTTGCTGGATTATTTCTTCTGGTTGTTGCTGCAATTATACTTGTTTTGGGTGCTTTTCCATCCTCATTTAAAATTTCAATAGTCTACAGTGGGTCTGGCTGGTGCTGAAGTACTTTTTTGGTGACTTAAAGCCTGTGCACAAACCAATTGCTTCCAGACATGGGTGACCTAGTAGGGCTTCGTCGTGGCATTGAGCATGACTGGGAGAATGAGCAGAGGCCATGCAGAGCAGGATAAGCTGCTAGAAGAGGAGGAGGAGGAGGGGGAGAAGGGCTCTCAGTAGGAGGCCATATCCGCAGAGGGTCTTTAGGGAGCAGATCTGTTGGAGAAAAGATTGCTGGAGTGCCGTGATGCTCGGCAAACCCCTTTGAACACTGGTTTCCAGAGCCATGATGGCAGCAGTCTGATGGCAGCAAGCTGAGATTGCATGACAGCAGTCTGAGCTTCCACTGCAGCACTCAGACATTGGGTGGCTGCTGCTTGTGCTGCAATGGAAGCTGAAACATCGGCCATCAGACACTGCATCATACAAAAGCAAAATACTGCAGATGTTGGAAATCTGAAATAAAAACAGAAAATGCTGGAAATACTCAGCAGGTCAGGCAGCATCTGTGGAGCGAGAACAGAGTTAACGTTTCATGTCGATTGCCTTTTGTCAGACGCTACATCATGGTTGGCTTCACAGGTGTGTTGATGAAGGTGGCCACCCAATTCATGTTGGAAAGGATGGGCTCCAAGCTCTGCGCAAAGACCTGTACCAAGTTGGTGCCGGACTCCTCCATGCTCCTTGACATTGAACGCAGGATTTCTGGCAGGCTTCCCAGTGCACCAAGCATTTGGGTGTGTACACCCATCAGCCTTCTACTGTAGCCTGGCCCATCAAAGTCCTCAGCTGAGTCCTCTGCAGCAGAACTAGTGTGCAACCTCACCCTCCGGCGAGCGGAGACCTGCGTTATCCTTTCTCGCAACCCTGGCTCCAGCGCACTCGTGCCCGGTGTCTCACTATGTGCAGATCCCGCCTCTATGCTATCCTCTAAATTATGCGCAGTGTCAGTATCTGAGCTGGTGGCTGCGACTATGAAATCGAGTGACGGTATGTCTTCATTTTCACTGTCTTCTTGCTCTTCCAGCACTGCCTGGGAAGGTTCCATTTCTTGAATATCTGAAATGAAAGAGGGACAGGGGTTGAGTTGTGGTGAGGGGAGAGGAGAAATTATAAAGTGTATGCTTACACCATCTGGAGCTTGTAAGTCAGAAGAGATTGTGGAATGAGGGGGAAGTGGGGTGACGGAAGGAGGATTAGGTATGTGGATACCCTCATCTTCAATTGCTTCAGCCCCGCCAGTGGCCACGGCCTCAGCAATGGCCCTTCCCATAATGGCCAGCACTGTCTCCCCCACGGAGGTTAAAACATGCATGCGCGCCTCTCCCCCTCCCATTCATTCGTGCTGCCTCCTGTTGTGCGGCACCTTCTCCTGCAAGAAAGAGGGAAGTGTGTCAGTGAGTGTCGTGCAATGTCTTTGGGTGATGTGGCTGTCATGGTTGAATAGCTGCCAGTGAGTGCAAGCTTTGAGATGTGGGTGCGAGGCTTGCAATAGTGCTAAGTGTGTGAGGGTGAGGTGAAACATATGAATGTTAAATATGAGTCCTGATTGATAGAGATTATTGGTAAGTGAGTGATGGGGGTGCAGTGAATTGAGTGGTGGCTGAGGCTAGTGGTGCAGTTCGTAGGATATGGCATTTCAAGATGCACTCCCTGACCTTGACAACTCATGTGAGATCATTAAACTTCTTCCTGCACTGCATCCAGGTCCTTGGGGCTACACTCCTGGCATTGAGCTTTGCCGCTATCTCTTGCCTTCTGAGCATGTGTCTGGAGGGCCAATGGCCCCCCTGAGGATACAGGACATCTCTCCTTCTTACCACCTCTTCCACCAATAACTCCAGTGCAGCATCCGAAAACCTTGGTGCATGATCTCGCCATTGCTGATTCTTCAACAGCACACTATTCAGAATGATGTCTTTTTTTCATTCACTCCAGGATGTGGGCGTCGCTGGCAAGGCCAGCATTTATTACCCATCCCTAATTGCCCTTGAGAAGGTGGCGGTGAATCGCCTCCTTGAACCGCTGCAGTCCGTGTGGTGAAGGTACTCCCACAGGGCTGTTCGGGAGGGAGTTCCAGGATTTTGACCCAGCGACGATGAAGGAATGGCGATATACTTCCAAGTCAGGATGGAATGTGACTTGGAGGGGAACTTGCAGGTGATGATGTTCCCACGTATCTGCTGCAATTGTCCTTCTAGGTGGTAGAGGTCACGGGTGTGGGAGATGCCACTGCCACCAGCCACAATGCACCTCCCCTTTAAGAGGTGCAGGCTAGCTTTATTGGGTCTCCTGCTGATGGGTGCAGCCAATGAGCAGCTCGGGGAGCGCTGGCTGCAGCACAAAGTTTGCATCCTGCCTGCACTGCAATCAACGGGCGCGGGCTAATAGCACATTGTGATCCCTGCGCCCGTTATCGGGGGTTATCCAATTTAACTCCCTGTCATTTTTGTTGCCTCCAGGATTGTTTTAGTGCAACTTGCGGTACTCTGGCATCAAATCGCGCAGCACTCAGAGTCACGATAGAAATTCACAGGTTGTGTATTTGAATGTTATGCTGTTCCGAACCATTTGCCCCATTTGCAATGTATAGTGTTTCAATTTATGTGGAGGAGTTTTATTCTGTTTTGATCCACTTTTGTGTTGGAAGCAGCTGTTCATGTGAACACCAACTATCCCTTATCCTACAGCATAACATCCAAATACAAATCCTGTGAATTTCTATAGTGACCCTGAGTGCTGTGCAATTTGGTGCCAGAGTACCGCAAGTTGCACTAAAACAATCCTGGAGGCAACATTCACTACAAGCCCACTGACTCCCACAGCTACCTGGACTACACTTCCTCCCACCCCGCTTCCTGTATGGACTCTATTCCATTCTCCCAGTTTCTCCGTCTCCGCTGCATCTGCTTTGACGATGCCACCTTCCATACTAGAGCTACCGACATGTCTTCCTGTTCCTCAACTGAGGATTCCCCTCTACCGTGGTTGACACGGCGTTTGTCCGTGTTCGTTCTATTTCCCGCACTTCTGCTCTCACCCCGTCCGCTCCCTCCCAGAACCACGATAGGGTCCCCTTGTCCTCACCTTTCACCCCACCAGCCTCCACATTCAACGGATCATCCTCCGCCATTTCCGCCACCTCCAGCGTGATCCCACCACCAAACACATCTTCCCCTCACCTCCCCTTTCAGCATTCCGTAGGGACCGCTCCCTCCGCGACACCCTGGTCCACTCCTCTATCACCCCCAACACCCCTTCCCCTGGCACCTTCCCGTGCAAGCGCAGGAGATGAAACACCTGTCCTTTTACCTCCTCCCTTCCCACTGTCCAGGGCCCCAAACACTCCTTCCAGGTGAAACAGCGATTTACTTGTACTTCTTGCAATTTAGTATACTGTATTCACTGCTCACGAGGCGGTCTCCTCTACACGGGGGAGACCAAACGCAGATTGGGTGACCGCTTTGCGGAACACCTCCGTTCAGTCCGTAAGGGTGACCCCGAGCTTCCAGTCGCCTGTCACTTTAATTCGCCGCGCCACTCCCACTCTGATCTCTCCATCCTCGGCCTCTTACACTGTTCCAATGAAGCTCAACGTAAGCTCGGGGAACAGCACCTCATCTTTCAATGAGGCACTTTATAGCCTTCTGGACTCAACATCAAGTTCAACAATTTCAGACCATAACCTCGGCCCCTATTTTTTTTTTCACATGGCAGCTGTTGATGATTCTGCCATTGCCATTTACACTTCATCTAGAGTCATCTTTTGTTTCTTAACTTGTCCCATTACCATCTCCTTTTGCCTTGCACCATCATCCCTTTTGTCTTTTTATCTCTCCTGCCTTCCATCCTATCACAGACCTTCCCTTTTGTTCTTTCCTCCCCTCCCCGCTCTCCCTCCCCCTACACTTGCTTAAAAACCTTTTACATCTCCAACTTTTTCCAGTTCTGACGAAGGGTCATCGACCTGAAACGTTAACTTTGTTTCTCTACAGATGCTGCCTGACCTGCTGAGTATTTCCAGCATTTTCTGTTTTTATTTCAGATATCCAGCATCCGCAGTATTTTGCTTTTGTATCCCTTATCCCAGATTCATTGTAAAAGGCAGATCATGTTTGACTAATCTAATTGAATTTTTTGACAAAGTAACAGGGAGGATTGATGAAGGGAATGCAATGGATGTTGTCTATATGGATTTTAGGAAGGTGTTTGACAAAGTACCACATAGAAGGCTGGTTAACAAAATTGAGGCTCATGGAATAGATGGGTCAGTGGCAGCTTGGATAAGGAATTGGCTTAAGGACAGAAAACAGCGAGTTGTGGTAAATGGCTGTTTTTCAGACTGGAGAATGGTAGATAGTGGTGTTCCCCAAGGGTCAGTGCTGGGGACACTGCTTTTTTTGATATATATAAATGACCTGGATATTGGCATACAGAGTAGAATTTCTAAATTTGCCAATGACACCAAACTTGGGAGTGTGGCGAACAGTGAGGATGATACCAATCGACTGCAACAGGACATAGAAAGGCTAGCAGAATGGGCAGACAAGTGGCAGATGGAATTTAATACAGAGAAGTGTGAGGTGATGCATTTTGGCAGAAGGAACGGGGAGAGGCAATATACACTTAATGGCACAGTATTAAAGAGGGACCTGGGAGTTAGTGTGCATAGGTCCCTGAAGGTGGCAGGACATATTGGGAGAGTGGTCAGCAACGCATATGGGATCTTGGGCTTCATAAATAGAGATTTTGGCCCGAAAATTAAACCTAATACGCGAGAGTACGCACTGTCTACTCTCGCGTATTAGATCCCGAATTGCCGGTTTCCTGCATGCACTGCGCATGCGCGGGAAACCGGCACTTTGTGAATTGAAAAGGGGGCGGTTCCTAAGTGAACCACGTGCGCACTACAGACTGTGCGCACGCAGTGCACTTAGTTTTTTTTTCAGCTTTGAACGCGCAGGTAAGTGGTGAAGATTTTATACACAAAGAAAGCAGGCGTAGGACCCCCTTTTAACAAGGTAAGTAGTTAATTAAGTGTTATTTAAAAAAAATTTCAACAGGTTTATCTTTTTTAGAGACTTTAAAGAAAGGTAAGTTTATTTTTATAACTTTTAAAAAGATTTAAAATTTTTTCAAAAATTTAATTTTTTGTTTAAAGTGGTTAATTTATTTAACTATACTTATTTTATTAATGTGATGGCTTTTTTTTAAATTTAATTGAGGTTTAGCTGTTCTTTTGGGGGTGTGTAGTATTCATAGCTTTGACAGCTCTTGCCGTCAAAACTATGAATGAAAGATGGTGTGCTGCCATTGGCTCTAACTGAATCACGTGATCCCAGAGCTCGCATGAACTAATTGCGCCTCTGGGTCACGCAAGCACTGCACGGTTCCAACAGAGAGAGCCTTTGAAACTAAAGTTCGTGTGGGCCCAGAGCAAAAAGGTAGGCGCGGAGTGCGATATCGCGGGGAATCCTTACCCCCGCGGGAACCATCCATGTTTAATTTCTGGGCCATTGAGTACAAAAGTAGAGAAGTTGTGCTGAACTTTTATAAAGCGCTGGTTAGGCCACAACTGGAGTGTTGCATCTAGTTCTGGTCACCACACTTTAGGAAGGACGTGAAGGCACTTGAGAGGGTGCAGAGGAGATTTACCAGAATGGTTCCGGGGATGGGGAAACTTAGCTACAAGGACAGGTTGGAGAAGCTGGATTTGTTTTCAGTAGAGCAAAGAAGGTTGAGGGGTGATTTGATAGAGATGTACAAGATTATGACGGGTTTGGATAGGCTAGACGGGGAAAGGCTGTTCCCACTAGTTGATGGTACAAGGACTAGGGGACACAGATTGAAGGTTTTGGGCAAGAGATACAGGGGGGATGTGAGAATAAACTTTTTACGCCGCGAGTGGTGAGGACCTGGAACTCGCTGCCGATGGAAGTGGTGGAAGCGGAGACACTCAATGTTTTCAAGGGAACACTGGATAGGCACTTGAGGGAAATAAACTTGCAGGGCTACGGGGATAGAGTGGGGGAATCGGACTGACTGGATTGCTCTACAGAGAGCCGGCACAGACTCGATGGGCTGAATGGCCTCCTTCTGTGCTGTTATGACTCTATGGTGGAAAAATTGAGTCGCACCCACTTTGGGGCGCTAACTTCACCGGGGCGCTACTTTTAGAGCCCTGAAAAAATTACCGCCCCCGCGGTCGAAATTGAGTGGTAGCACCCCAAGAGGGAAGCGGGGCGCTACTGCGCACGCCCCGCCTCCCTCTTGGGGCGCTGCAAGGGAATATCGCGGCGCTACGTGCCGCAGCGCCATGCGTTGCGGCACGTTGCGCCGTGGTATTGCAGGCCTTCCTCCCCTTCTTAAAGGGGAGGGGCCTTGCGCAGCGCGACCCGAGGCCCAGCTGGGCCACCGGGATCGGAGTGCTGCCAAAAGAGCCTGGCACTCAAGAGAAGTGCCAGGCTCATAGAGCGCAGCCGGCACTCCGCGGGGGGCGGTGGGGTTGCTCAGGAGGCCAGGGACGGCAGCAGAGGCAGGTGCTGGCAGGCGGCCAGCAACAAAAATGGCCGCCCGGCACCTCCCATTTAAATAGCGCCGCCCCGGCTGCAGGTAGGCCCCCCTGACCCCGCCGGACATAGCGTACGGTGGTAAGTCAGGGGGCGCTACCGAAGATTGCGGCCGGGGTGCTGCGCACGGCGATTACGTCATCGCCAGCGGCGCAGCGCCGTGGGTCACTAACGGTTACCACCGCCGCTAACCTCCCGCTGAATTTCGCAGGAGGTGTTGGTGGCGCCGCGCCCGGGCACTCGTTGCTTTGCGCCCCGTTAGCGCCCTCTTAGGGAGGCGCAAAGCAACCGAGTTTTTCCCCCTATGACTCATGGTGACACTCCCATAAGAGTATCAATAACTGTGATGCCATTTGTACATGGCTGTCAATACATATTTTGAAGTTTGATTTCTTGAAAAGTCTATGTTTAGTGCATGTTGTACAGGATTAAACTAGCGCTTGTCACTCTATGGTGTTGAACTCAGCTTGTACTGAAATAGCATATCAGACTTCCTTGTAGACTGATGACAGGTGATAATAAACATCTCGGTATTCGATATCAGTCAGATTTATGAGCAACTTTTAAAATGAATTTGAGCAGAGTCATTAACTGCTTTGCCGAGTTGAAAGTGCTAACTCCCAGCTTATGGCTCAGCATTAATATACTTCAAGTGATGGCAGCTCCGGAGTTTAATTAAGCTTCAAATCTGTTACTAATCTTCATTTCTATTTTTAGTTCAATCAAACTGTAATAGATTTTGTTTGAAATGGGAAACCCTGCCAGATGAATTGAAAAATACTTGCACAGCTGACGCATCTGGAAGGCTTTGGCCTTCTGGACTGTGGTTTTTTTCGCTTGCCATTTTCGGAGAGGTCAACAAGATTTTTGGTTAGATTCTTGTTTCCTCCCTCCACCATATTGAACAGCAATTCAGATTTTTTTTTTAAAAATCCATGCCGGTTGACCTTTTAGATCAGTTTTATCATATTTCAGGAGTTGAGTGTCAATATGAATGTTAGCATAGCGCAGGGTGCTGATGCACTGACGTTCTTCACTGAAATAGCGGGGCATTGGCTTGTGTCTGTAGTTCTCCGTGTTCTGAGTTCCTGGTGCCAGATAGGGCATTTGGGATGTGGGGGTGGGAGGAAGAGACAGCAGTAAATGGAGGTAACAGGCATTCCTTTAGAGTGACCATGAAGCTGTCAGATTGTCGTAAAAACCCAACTGGTTCATGATCGCCCTTTAGGGAAGGGAGCCAGCCGTCCTTACCTGGTCTGGCCTATTGTGTGGCACCAGTCGCACACCATCATGGTTGATTCTTAGCTGCCCTCCGCTGTGGCCCAGCAAGCCACTGGAACCGTTGCCAGTGATTCAAGAAGGCAGCCCACCACCTTCTGAGGGCAACTAATGATGCGCAATAAATGCCGGCCTTGCCAGCGACGCCCAAATCCCAAGAATTAATCTTTTAAAATTCCTTCAGGAAGCTAAAGGGAAACGACAGGATTAGTCAATGCAGGGTGTTCTAGCATTCCTTTAAGTGCCCGGTGCAAAAGTGACATAAAGGAAGGCAAAGGAGCTGGTCACCTCCCCTGAACAAAACAAAGCAAAACTCTGAGCTACTAAAAGTTTATGAAGGAAGTAAAAATAGAGCATTACGTTCAATCAGGACACAGACTTCCATCCCTTGACAGTATTAGTTTCAAAATGCTGGCAAAGGTTACAGCCAAATAATTGTGGGAATTGCTTGGGGGCACAATGGAATGGACTGGGCTGGTTTTGTAAATTACTGACGAAAATAATACCACTTCATTTGTTATATTAGAAAGACATTGAGGGAATTAGTTACGGTCATTCCTTGGATTCAGAAGAGAACTTTGACAGCTTAGAATCATCTGTGCATTGGATATCCAAAACCTAGGATATAATTTCAGACAGTGAATTAAAACCATATATAGTACCCCAACTGAATTAATCTCAACTGCTAGGCTATGGTTAGCTCAATTTAAACCAGGCAGGGGAACATGACAACATCTTGCATTTATATAGCACTACTCATGTCAGAAGGAGGTCCCAGAATGCGTTGCAGGTTCTGGAACAGAGAATAAAATGGATACTGAGCAGGAGGGAAAAGGACAGGTAGAATGGAGTTAAGGCTCAGGCTGAAAGATCATTTGTAAAGGAGGCTTTTCAAAGTAGGGGAGGTAGAGGAATTCTGGGAGGACAGGGACATGGTGGTTGAAAGAACAGCAGCCAGTGGTGGACAGAACAGGCTGGAGAACTGTAGACCAGTGACAGAGAAGTGAAGGATAAAAGCCGTGACATCAGGAGGAAGGAGATCAGTGTGGAAGTGTTTAAAGGTCATAGAGTTATACAGCACAGAAAGAGGCCCTTCGGCCCATCGTGTCCGCGCCGGCCATCAAGCCCTGTCTATTCTAATCCCATTTTCCAGCACTTGGTCCGTAGCCTTGTATGCTATGGCGTTTCAAGTGCTCATCTAAATGCTTCTTGAATGTTGTGAGGGTTCCTGCCTCTACCACCCTTTCAGGCAGCGAGTTCCAGATTCCAACCACCCTCTGGGTGAAAAAGTTTTCCCTCAAATCCCCATTAAACCTCCTGCCCCTTACCTTGAAACTATGTCCCCTGGTTATTGACCCCTCCTCTACTAAGGGGAAAAGTTCCTTTCTATCTACCCTATCTATGCCCCTCATAATTTTTTACACCTCAATCAGGTCCCCCCTCAGCCTTCTCTGCTCTAAGGAAAACAACCCCAGCCTGTCCAGTCTCTCTTCATAGCTGAAATGCTCCAGCCCAGGTAACATCCTGGTGAATCTCCTCTGCACCCTCTCCAATGCAATCACATCCTTCCTATAGTGTGGCGACTGGAACTGCACACAGTATTCCAGCTGTGGCCTAACTAGCGTTTTGTACAGCTCCATCATAACCTCCCTGCTCTTATATTCTATGCCTCGGCTAATGAAGGCAAGTATCCCATATGCCTTCTTAACCACCTTATCTACCTGTCCTGCTGCCTTCAGGGATCTATGTACATGCACACCAAGGTCCCTCTGATCCTCTGTCCTTCCTAGGGTCCTACCATTCATTGTGTTTTCCCTTGCCTTGTTAGTCCTCCCAAAATGCATCACCTCACACTTTTCAGGGTTAAATTCCATTTGCCACTGTTCTGCCCATCTGACCAACCCGTCTATATCGTCCTGTAGCCTGAGGCTTCCCTCCTCGCTATTTACCACTCCACCAATTTTCGTGTCATCTGCGAACTTACTGATCATACCTCCTACATTCATATCTAAATCATTAATGTACACCACAAACAGCAAGGGACCCAGCACCGATCCCTGGGTGGAGATAAGAATCTTAGGGCGAGAAATTTGGTATCGCCCCTTGTGGGGCGCTAAATTTTGAAAGCTGGAAAAATGAACACCAGATGCTAATGATTCTCAGCTTTCTCTAAATTGAGTGTTAGCGCGCCAGGAAGGAAGTGGAGCGCTAAATCAAACGCTACCACTTCCCTTCTGGAGCGCTAAACCACGCAGGAGGGGCGGTAGAGGTGCAGCGCTGCCGGGATCCGAGGCTCCTTCTCTCCCATAAAGGGACAGGCCATTGCTGCAGGCTCCGCATTTCAACGATGTCCCTCGTCGCCGACGGCAGCCGGGATCCGCGACAATCAGCCTCAAACACTCTAACAGAGTGCAGGGCTGATCATCGCGGCAGTTAAAAATTTTCGAACGGCAACCTAAGGGATGGAAACAAATTTTTTCTGCAGACCAGCGGATTTACCTTTAAATACCGCTCCCGAAGCGCTCGGCCTCCCGAACAACGCCTCCTGCAGCTGTCGGTGTTATCGCCCGGCGATGCTGCAGGGGGCAGAACCGAATTTCTGGTCCGGGGCGCCACACAGCCGGATGACGTCACGATCTCCGGGCGCAGGAGATCGTGGCACTAGGGGTTACCTCCGCCGCAAACCTCCCGATGAATTTCGCGGGTGGCGGTACTATCGCCACGCCTGGGCGGTAAGTCGTTAGCGCCCCATTATCGCCCCCCGGAGGTGCTAACGGGAGGTGCAAAGGAAGCGAATTTCTAGCCCTAAATGTTAATCATAGGGCTATGGGCAGCAGATGGAGCCTAGGGAGTACTGGGGTAATCGAAGTGCGGAGATTTAAATCTGTACATACATGGGCACTGGCATTCTGAATGAGTTGCAATTTGTGGAGGGTAGAAGTGGGACAGCTGTCCAGGAGAAGCTGAGCCACAAGATGATAAAGGTTTGGATTAGAGTTTTAATGATATTGGGGGAAAGGTCTTTATCATAGTCACAAAGCTTTTGAACCAAATCTTCAGACAACATTCAAAAATTTTGGGGGGAGGCAGTTTTTTCAGTTGAACTACTTTTTTTTGCTGAAGCAACGTGAAAGATATTTTGACGGTGTCAGCCTGGGTAGTTGTCAGTCTTATTTCTCCGAGTCAGATGGTCGTGGGTTCAAGCCCCACTCCAGTGACTTGAGCACATAATCCAGGCTGACACTCCAGTCCAGTGCTGAGTGGGGGCGCTGCACTGAGTGCTGCAGTGCTGTCTTTTGGATGAGACGTTAAACCAATGACCCCGTCTGCCCTCTCAGTTGGAAGTAAAAAATCCCATGGTGCTATTCAAAGAGGAGCAGGGGAGTTCTCAATATCCCCAATATTTATCCCTCAATTAACACCACTAAAACATGTGGCCTAAAAATTCGGTTGCTTTGCGCCTCCCGTTAGCACCCTAAAAGGGAGCTAACGGGGCGCAAAGCAACTAGCGCCCGGGCGTGGGGCCGCCCACGCCTCCCACGAAATTCAGCAGGAGGTTAGCGGTGGCGGTAGCCGTTAGCGCCCCATGGCGCTGTGCCGCCAGCGATGACATCATCGCCGTGCGCAGCACCCCGCTCGCGCCCCGGCCGCGATCTTCGGTAGCGCCCCTGAATTACTGTCGGACGCTATGTCCGACAGGGTCAGGGGGGCCTACCTGCGGCCGGGGCGGCGCTAATTAAAGGGAAGGTGCCGGGCAGCCATTTTTGTTGCTGGCCGCCTGCCAGCACCTGCCCCCTCTGCCGTCCCTGGCCTCCTCTGAAGCCCCCCCCCCCACCGCCCCACGGACTGCCGCCTGCGCTCCGTGAGCCTGGCACTTGAGTGCCGGGCTCTTTTGCCGGCACTCCGATCCCTGGTGGACCAGCTGGGCCCCGGGTCGCGCTGCGCAAGGCCCCTCCCCTTTAATAAAGGGAGGAAGGCCTGTGGTACCGCGGCACATAGAGCCACGATATTCACTCGCAGCGCCCCAAGAGGGAGGCGGGACGCTTCCAGTAGCACCCGCTTCCCTCTACTGCTACCGATGAATTTCGGCCGTGAGGGTGCTAATTTTGTTCGGGGCACTAAAAGTAGCGCCCTGGCAAAGTTAGCGCCCCAAAGGGGGCGCGACTCAATTTTTCCCCCGTTATCTGATAATTTATCATTTTGCTGTTTGTGGGATCTTGCTGTGTGCAAAATGGATGCCATGTTTCCCTACATTACAACAGTGACTACACTTCTAAAGGTACTTTATTGGCTGTAAAATGTTTTGGGGCGTCCTGAGGTCGTGAAAGGCGCGATATAATTTAAAGTTTTCTTTCTTCTTTCTTTCTTACTTTCATTCTTTCTATCTTTCTAATATTTGATTAGCTTTATTATTCTAACCATAGCGATTATTTGCCCATTGCAGTGCTGAAAACTTTGAAAACCAGTTAGCTCCTTGCGATGGAAACTTTCCTGGATCTGCTGGCAGTTTAATGGTTATAACAGATTGTGACAAAAATAAAGCATGTTTCTCTGTGCTGGATCATTAGTTGGATTCTTTCTGCTGGTCAGAGTGTGTGCAGGAGTACGGTTAGTCGATTTATCATGTGGTTTGCTTTACCAAAGGCACGAATATTCAAGTGTAGTTCATATCTAGAGAAACTAAAGGGCGTATAACAGGCTAATGTCTATTGAGTGCAGCCGTAGTGTCCAGCAGTATCTCTGATATGCCTTTCTGGGGAAGCTGGATAAGTACATGAGGGAGAAAGGAATAGAAGGCGATGCTGATAGAGTGAGATGAAGTTGGGTGGGAGGAGCTTCATGTGGAGCATAAACACCGGCACGGACCAGTTGACCGGATGGCCTGTTTCTGGGCTGTAAAACGCTGTGTCATTCTATGTAATGATAACTAGCTCAGAAAAAGTGAAGTTCCTGGAATCACAGGTGTTGGAGTCAAGCCATTCCATTCAATTCAAACATCCTGTGCGAGTGACACCCTTGGGGGATCTTTTTAAAGCGATAGGTTTAATTGACAACTATACTGGGGTTGAAGACTCTCGCCAAGGTGGTGATTGGGGCGAGCCATGATTTTTTTCTCTCTAAATCCTTTGATGGACAGCTGTGTAGCCAGGGGTTTCTGATGGTAGCCTGATATTTGGTTGCCTCCACTCACCAGTCAAGTTTAAGTTTGAGGTCAGATACTCATCCAACTGTTGAAGATAAGGAGATTATATGGTGGCATGTGTCATATTCCATTAAACCGGATTACAGTGATAAGGGTGCACTGTTCAATCCCTGATTTTCACTACACTTATAGAGATATTGGGCAGTAAAGGCATATTTTGGTTCATAGAGGACACAAGGTCCAATTCCAGGGGTGGCAGTGAGAAACTGAGAAAATATCTAGTGTGAAAACATCAAAAATGTAACGTGGATCTAGGATAACAATGTGGTGAAACCGCCCATTCCCATCATTATTAATAAATCAGAGGGTAGACATTGCCTCTAGGGATGTACAGATATCATAAGAGTGAATTTAATATCTCAACTAAGTTCGCATTAATAGTGCTATCTTCCTCCCCGCCCCCAGGGACACCCTTAAGAGAAGCAGTACGTACATTATGTAATACATATGGACAGGGGAACAGGATATAGAAAATTGCATGAAAGGAAGATTGTAACGGGCCTAATTTATATTATTTCTATCTGGCTTTTCAATATAACTCTGTGACAAATTGGTTGGAGGTAGGGTAACCTTGTTTGGGTCAACATAGAAAACGGCACTTGTCAGAGCTGAAAGATTAAGATCAGGTATCTGAAGCCCATGGCCCAGATGTGAGTTTTACAGCGATTAATCACTCAAGGCGCATAGCATCAATTTGCTGCACAAAAAGAAACCTAGAGGTAAACAAAGGATGACTGATGTGAACCCTCTCCTCATTACAGCAGGATCCCCTGATACAGGCAGATGGTAAAATAACTAACGGCAAAGTAGCCAGTATGCGCGTTTTTCTCATTAACCATAATAAAAATGTATTACTGTCGTGATTGCCACATAGGGCATCTCTCTTTTTTTTCCCCTCCTCCCTTAGCTCAAATCCACCGGGGATCATTGAACGTAGTTTGCACCATAGAATTACACAGAATTTACAGCACAGAAAGAGGCCATTCGGCCCAGCTGGTCTATGCCGGTGTTTATGCTCCACACGAGCCTCCTCCCGCCTCGCTTCATCTCACCACATCAACATATTCTCCTAATAGTTTCTGGGACTATATTTATTTATGTTTCAGTTTATCTACTTGTACTTGCATTTGTGAAGCTATATATTTTTTTTATTTCTATGTTTCTGTTTCCTACTAATTTCAGTTGATTTGTATTCCCAGTCTGCACGCACACAATTACACAGATGCACAAAAGGATCTGGAAGAGGGATTATGTGAATGAAATTAGATGATCGCATTAGAGTAATTGGATAGATATCAGATTTAAATTTGACGCAGGCTGAGATGTTGCAAAAAAGAAACAGACGCTGTTGAAATTCAGGCAAGAAGTAGACGACCTGATAGGTGCCCCATTCTGGGAGAGGAAATGGGTGACATATTTGAGAAGATGGAGCCTAAATACAATTTTCAAGGATGGTTACTCTAGGACGTTTGGTACCTCTTCTCCAAACATAATCAACGCTACTGTCTTTATATAAAAAAAAAATCCCTTCTCCAGTTGGGCCTCTTCATATCACACACTATTCCCAGCCAGTGTTGCCAACTGCAGCTGGACATATTCCTGGAGGATTCATCACATGACCTCCTACCTCCAACCACCCCACCCAGTCAAACAGACTTTTTTGTCCATCTAAAGTATATTTATAACTAATAAACAAAGATGAAAAGAACACACAATTTTTATTGCCTCTATCGTTTTTTTCTCCCGGGTTACTCACCGCAGTGTCCAGGAGATCAATCTTTAGTTCCTGGAGACTCCAGGGCAATTCAGGAGGGTTGGCCACCCTATTCCCAGCTCTATCAATGCTGCTCTGAAACTGTCCCCTATCACCTTGCGGTTGAGACCAGGAAGGATTGTAGGGGACTGCAGGCGTGAACTCGCATCCCAGTGCACATTGGTGCTCCAAAGAGCTGTTATATCACTCACCTTGGATTGGTATTCCTAACGCTAACTTTAGCCAAAAGAGTACTACACTACTAATGATCTCCAATAACATTGCACATGGAAAATCAATTAAAACTTGTTTGCTTTTCAGCTGAGTATGCCACAGTGCTGGCACCTCCGGCTGTGCTTGCTGATAGACAGGTCTAGAAATTGGGCGAATTACCCCACACGAACTGGTGCAGGGGATGAACCCTGTATGGGTAGGTCCAATGCCCACCCAATATTGGGTGTCGGGCCACATTTACATGAGACTGGTGAGCTGCGGACACCTGCTGGGCGTCCCCAGGCAGCTTGCCAGCGAAGAGAGTTTAAATTTTGGACCACTGTGCTGTGGGCTGCGGCCTACAGGTAGGTTCTAGGAGAGGCAGGGGGAGCGATCGGGAGAGGGAAAAGTGATCGGAAGAGGGAGGGGGCGATCGGGAGAGGGTGGGGCTGAAGAGGAAAGGGAGGGGGTGATCGGGAGACGGAGCGATCGGGACAGGAGTGAGGGCAATCGGGAGAGGGAGGGGGGAGCAATCAGGAGAGGGAAGAGGAACTATCGGAAGAGGGAGAGGGAGCGAGCGGGAGAGGGAGAAGCGACTGGGAGAGGGAGGGCAAGTGATCGGGAGAGGGAGGGGACGTGATTGGGAGAGGGAGAAGGAGCAGGAGCGATCGGTAGAGGGAAGGGTATGATCGGGAGGGGGCTGGTAACGGTCTTCGATACTGCACTCCTGCACCTCCAGGCTCCACATTCAGTTAAGTATTTTTTTTTAATTTACCTGTTTGGGAGCAGCCTGCAGCGGTCTCTTTAAGGACCACAGGTTCGGCCACAAATAGACCATGGTTTCCTGAACGCAGCCGGTCCGGCACTGGCTGAATTCAGAGGAGCCCAATTCTACAAAGGGGGCCTCAAATAGATATTAGGCTGGCTCTTTTCATAGGCAAAGGGCCTAATGCCTGTTTCAGGCACAGGCCCTGGACACCTCTTTTTCTGCCTTTATCGATATGGCAGGCGGCCCACCTCCGGCGCGTAATGAGAGCAGTGTCCCGCCCACCATACTGGATGCTTAGGTGCCTCTTTTGTGGCCATCAAATTTCTAGTTCACTGAGTCCAAGGCTTGCCCAAGGTCTCCAGTCTTGACCAAGGTCTCAAGTGTTGACAAAGTTCTAGGCCTTCAACATAGTTCAAAATTTCAGTTCGGATGTGAATTTTTAAACACACACTGTGTTATTTGAACTTACTTAAGCTTTCAGTGTTTGTTGTAGAATGTGATTCTTGGAACTGATTGCACCGTGTTAACCATCTGAACAATAATACATGCTCAGCACAGATAAATCAGAAAGGAAATTCATACAGACACAAAAAAAATTATAAAGATTGAAAAATACATAAATACCCAAGGCCAAGAGTAGATAAACTGGATATTATTTGCAGCAAGGTTTAAAAATCATAAGAGCTCAGGTACTAAAGCCAATACAGGATATGTGAAGCGAAGTGGAATGCAATTTAACAGGCAGCGAGAGATATAAAGGTGACACAGCAGAATCAAAAGCAGCAGATGCACATGGGAGTGGAGCGGAGGATAATAAAAATAACAATCCAAGATCCCGACAAGACAATGATTAACTTGGATCAGTTCCAGAACTAATGAGACTGAAGGTAAAAGTAATAACACTGATAGAAAATTGCTTTTGTTTAATGAGCAAGTTAATAACATACTCAAACTCAAAATGACGCATATTAAATTTTAAAAAAAGAATAGGGTCTGAGATAGAAAATTAGCTGATCAGAACAAAAGGCCCCAACAGTAATATTGTGGAGATAGAAATACACGTATTGAAGATTCAGAACTTCACCCTTAGCTGCCTAGATTTAGCTGGAAAGGAAATGCTGTTCATCTCTAATTACCTGAATGATTCATTTAAATTCTGTGCTCATCAAAGCGAGAGGTGTTAGTGCTGGGGAATGGCAAACTTTCCATTTTGGGCACCCAATGTCAACATCAAGCAGGTATCTCAACGTCTGATGCAGCGTAAGGCTCCCTTGATTCTTCCCCAATTTTAGAAGAGCGCCCCGCACTTCATTAATGTGACATTTCCCCATATGCCACAGCAGCCATCCTGTGCCAATTTTCTGCCAAGTCAAGAGCAGTTTTGTGCACTCGGAACTAGACTGAGACTGCCAAAATTCATAAAGGACCTTTACACCCGGCAGGCAGAGAAGAGATGTTTATCTCATCAGTCTGGCTGAAGGGGAATCTAGGTCAGTGTGTCTATGCCTTGCCCAGCCCTCCGCAATAATTTCAACCAGTGTGAGATGTTAACTGACCCCAGATTCCACTGGTAGGTGCTGTACAAAAACATCAACATTTGTTTCAGAAGCAAGCCCTTTAAGAACATCCTGAATGAATATTAGTTTGCGATTAAAATAATTTAGAGCAATAGCTCCTTGAAGCAGTGATCTTGTATCTTGTGACAATTAAATTGGTGATTTGCAATTTTTTTTTTTGAAAGCCACTTTTTTTATTTTACCTACCAAACCTGTGACACAGAGGCTTCAACGGACTCCCACAACACAGGTCTGAATCCTTAACCAGGGAGTGACTGACTTTAGGAGACTAATTTGGCGTCTGAATGGTAACAGCAGCAGATTCAGGAAGGGTTTTGTAATCAATCACAGATATCTTCCACCAAGTTTAAACATTATTATATACACAACAGCTACTTGCATTTATATAGCGCCTCTAACGTAGTAAAACGTCCCCAGGCGCTTCATGAACATATAGATTTATGAACTCATCCTCTGCTTAGAATAGCATTGATATATGACTTAAAGAATAACTCTAGCAATCCACTGTGTGCACATGTAGATGTTTAGAAAATATATTGCATGACTGCAACACAATTGGGTGCAGTGTGTACCATCTTCAAGATGCACTGCAGCAACTCGCCAAGGCTTCTTCGACAGCACCTCCCAAACCCACGACCTCTTCCACCTAGAAGGACAAGGGCAGCAGGTGCATGAGAACACCACCACCTCTAAGTTCCCCTCCAAGTCAAACACCATCCTGACTTGGAAATATATCGCCGATCCTTCGCCGGTCAAAATCCTGGAACTCCCTCCCTAACAGCACTGTGGGAGTACCTTCACCACATGGACTGCAGCGGTTCAAGAAGGTGGCTCACCACCACCTTCTCAAGGGCAATTAGGGATGGGCATTAAATGCTGACCTTGCCAGCGATGGCCACATCCCAGGAACGAAAGAAAAAGTATTTGGCTGTAAAACACTAAATTTGTGACAAAAGGCAAATTTTGGCCCAAAAATTAGTCCCGCTACCTTTACAAAAATGGGATAGATTTATGAGGATGTTGCCAGGACTGAAGAATTTTAGCTATGAGGAAAGATTGGATAGGCTGGGTTTGTTTTCTTTGTAACAGAGGAGACTGAGGGGAGATTTAATTGAGCTGTATAAAATTATGAGAGGCCTAGATAGAGTGGATAGGAAGGACCTTTTTCCCTTAGCAGAGAGTTCAGTAATTAGGGAGCGAAGATTTAAAGTAATTGGTAGAATGATTGGGGGTCTGGAACTCATGGCCTGAAAGGGTGGTAGAGACAGAAACCCTCATTGCATTTAAAAAGTATTTGGATATACACTTGAAGTGCTGTAACCTACAAGGCTATGGACCAAGATCTGGAAAGTGCGATTAGCTTGGATAGCTCTTTTATGGCCGGCACAGACATGATGGGCCGAATGGCCTCCTTCGGTGCCATAAATTTCTCTGGTTCTATGATTCTTCTAGCTGAGGTCTGAAAGTGGTAAAGTCAATGTTCAACCCAGCTTTGTAATCAGCATAATTACAGTAAAAGAAAGACTTGTATTTATGTAGCGCCTTTCACGACCTCAGGATGTTCCAAAGTGTTTTAAAGCCAGTGAAGTGTAGTCACTGTTGTAGTGTAGTCACTGTTGTAGTGTAGGAAGTGCGGCAACCAATTTACACACAGCAAGGTCCCACAACCAGCAATGTGATGACGACCACATAATCTGTTTTAGTGATGTTGGTTGAGGGATAAATATTGGCCAGGACACCAGGGAGAACTCCCCTTCTCTTCTTCGAACAGTGCCATGGGACCTTTTACATCCCCCTGAGAGGGCAGATGGGGCCTTGGTTTAACGTCTCATCCAAAAGACGGCACCTCTGACAGTGCAGCCCTCCCTCAGTACTGCACTGGAGTGTCAGCCTAGAGTTTTTGTTCAAGTCACTGGAGTGGGATTTGAACCCACAACCTTCTGATATCAAAGACAAGAGTGCTACCCACGGCCATTATAGAACCCACCCGATTTTAATTTCCACTGAAATCAATAGAATGAAGAGCGGGCAGTTCCACACAGGGCGGGGATCCGCTCCGCCATTTTGCCACACAAGCGGTGACGGTGAAAATTACCCCCATTTATGTGGCAAACCTTTTGTGTGTTGCCTCCAGAAAACAGATAGCAGCCTCCTTATAATTTAGCATGAATTTCTAGAGTGCGTTTGCACTGGTCTTCTAGAATGATTTCTGTGCGTGGGAGGTGAAGTGGGTTTTATATTCCAGAGGTAAAGCAAAAAGGCATTTTGTATCCGGTAACAATTTTAAATGTAGTTAGAATCATAGGGAGAAAAATTGGGTTGCTTTGTGCCACCCGTTAGCGCCCCCGGGGGCCACTAACGGGGCGTAAAGCCCCTAGTGCCTGGGCACAGCGCTGCTAACACCTCCCGCGAAATTCAGCAGGAGGTTAGCGGCGGTGGTAGCCAGTAGCGCCCCGTGGCGCTGCGCCTCCGGCGATGACGTTGTCGCCGTGCGCAGTGCCCCACTCGTGTCCCGGCCGCAAACTTCGGTCGCGCCCCCTCACCTACCGCCGGACGCTATGTCAGACAGGGTCAGGGTGGTGTTTTTGCGGCCGCGGCGGCGCAAATTAAAGGGCAGGTGCCGGGCGGCCATTTTTTATTTTGGCCACCTGCCAGCACCTGCCCCCTTCCACTTTTTTATACGGGGTGCCGGCCGCGATCGGTCAGCCCAGCACTCCTCTTGAGTGCCGGGCTGTTTTCCCAGCACCCCGCTCCCTGGTGGTCCAGCAGGGCCCTGGTGTTCGCAGTGCTTGGCCCTCCCCTTTAATCAGGGGAGGGAGGCCTGCAATACCGCGGCGCTACATGCCGGTGCGTGTGGCGCTGTTGCACGTAGCACCACGATATTCAATGGTAGCACCCCAGGAAGGAGGGGTTGCGCTTCCAGTAGCGTCCCGCCTCCTGCTTGGGGCGCTACCACTGAATTTACGGCGCAGGGCGCCAACTTTTCTGGGATGCTAAAACCCAACGAAGCTAGCGCCCCAAAGGGGGCGCCACCAAATTTTTCCCCCATCGAATCTTAGGAGGCCATTTGGCTCATCGTGCCTGTGCCGGCTCTTTGAAAAAGCTATCCAATTTAGTCCCACTCCCTTGCTCTTTTCCCACAGCACTGCAATTCTTTTCCTTTTCAAGTATTTATCCAATTCCCTGTTGAAAGTTACAATTGAATCTGCTTCCACCGCCCTTTCAGGCAGTGCATTCCAGCTCATAACATGCAGATCATAACAGTTGAAAAATATTAAAACGCTGATCACGATCCTTGATCCACCAGAGTTGGGGTATGGTTTTCAGTACAAGCTTGCCAATTCTGTATGGTTCTGAAATAGTGGAGTAGATATCACCTGAAGCAGAGGGATCAAGGATAATGCACTGTTTATTACTTTTATAAGTGGCAGTGGCACCTCAGATACTGCACTGATCCTAATCGGCTCTTTTCTCTTGAAACTATTTCAAGATATCCCCGCTAATGGAAGGGGAATGTGAAATGTGTCACAGATACATTCAAGTGGAAGAGAACAAGCTGGAACTAGATTTTTTAATAAAAACGCAGTGTGATTATGAACCGAAATCCAAACTCTATACAGTGGTGAACAATGAAACTTGTTTTTATTAAAACCACAAACGTGCAATTCAGTTTCAAGTTCCTGGTAATAAAAGAGATTTACTCACCATAATTTCTTCAGAGGGCCATTTGATACAATGTTTATTTGTTTTAAGTTTGATAATAGCATTTATTATGGCACACTTTAAATTCTGTCCAGTCACATGATTTCTCCCAGTTAGAAGTCTAACTTCTTCTAAAAGAAATTTTATATATTAGTCAATCTCTTGTGGCATTGCGCAAGATAAAGTGTAAACTACAAGTGAAGCAAGGTTAATGAGAGGAGGGCACACAGACGTGATTCAGTCTCCATTTTAAAGTCATACATTCATTATTTTTATATAATTGATTTTATTATTTATGGCAAATAGCAAAACTTTAAGGCAATTTGGGAAATGCAGAAGTAGAATTGATTGTACACAGGAGTAAAGGCTACGGAGCTGGGAGACACAAAACTGAGGCATCAGAGTGCCGCCACTGGTGGGGGAAGAAGTCTAGTTGCAGCGTGACAAGTTTACACAGGCAGTTTCCACTGTAAATGTGGGTATAACACTTTATAATGGAAAAAGTGAACACAAATGGAAGGAAGGTTTTTGTAGACCAGACATAAGATTTTTAATGTATCAATATTTCTAAATATATTATAGATCTATGGATCTGGCATGGTGAGTCGGAGGATATGTAGTTTCATCGCCATGGAGATGTGACACATTACGTTTTTAATAGGGTCACTTATTTACGCTGATTTAGGGGATCAAATTCTGTGATTCTGTCAAGTTTTCCATGCACACTAAATCGGCGGCCTTGGTTTTTGTTCTTTGAGTGGGGTTTGGGAGCATTGGAGGTTGCTGTCAGTGCCCGGAACAGAGTGTCCCACGAGGTTGCAGGACTGGATATAGTTCCAGAATTGGCAGCATTGAGGGAGTTCTAAGGCGTGTCAGGACTGGAAGGGTTCAGAACTGGATGGGATGATCTGAAAATCTGGCACCACTGGGGAATGTGTTAGGGCTGGTAGCAGTAAGGGGCTTCCAGGGTATGGCAACAATGAGGAACACTGGAGGGAAGTACTGAAGTCTGTCAGTTCTAGGGGCAGAGAGTCCTGGGGTTTGACAGTACTGGGAGATGATATGGTCTGGAGCACTGGGGAGGTCTTTTTGGAGGACTGTTCCTGGGGCGTGAATGTAACATGAGGTCCTGGGAGCACAGGAGAGGTCCTGGGAGCACAGGAGGGGCCCTAGGATTGTGGAGCACTGGATAGTGGATCTCAGGATCTGTGAGAGACCTCAGAGTTTGGGAGCACTGGGAGGTGGGTTTTTTAGTGTAGAGAGGGGTGTTGGGGCCTTGGTAGCACTTGGGAGAGGCAGGCCAAGAATCATTACCCCCACCCCCCACCCTGCCCCTTGAATGCCACTGCTGAACTGATGCTACATTTATCTAGCCCCCCAACCTATTCCTTGACCCTTCAACCCATTGCCAACTTAAAGATGGCTTCTAGAGCTATACGCACTAATGCTGCATTTGTTGACTGCATGTAAAACGTAATAGATGCTTTTGTGACAGGTAGGATTGCCAATGCTCCCAGATTGCACAGAGTCTTTCGGAATGGACGATCGATCTCCTGGGCGCTGCTGATCGCAACCCATGAGAAAAGTACTTCCGGATTCCAAGTTTCCTCCTGCGTGCTTCCGACGGCCCGAGCCGTCAACCCCCGCCCCAATCTGTCAATTCTCCTCCCCGCACCATCCTTACCTGCCTCGGTGGAGCTGGAGACTCTGTCCAACGCCAGATTGGAGCGATCCCCCCGCTGGAATATCCCTCGTGGCTGGCCAATGATGATCCCGTCCCCAAGTTCATAGAAACATAGAAACATAGAAGATAGGAGCAGGAGTAGGCCATTCGGCCCCTCGAGCCTGCTCCGCCATTCGATGAGATCATAGCTGATCATCCAAACTCAGTACCCTGTCCCTGCTTTCTCCCCATATCCCTTGATACCTTTAGCCTTAAGAAATATTTCTAACTCCTTCTTGAATATATTTACTGACTTGGCCTCAACTGCCTTCTGTGGTAGAGAATTCCACAGGTTCACCACTCTCTGGGTGAAGAAATTCCTCCTCATCTCTGTCCTAAATGGCTTACCCCTTATCTTTAGACTGTGACCTCTTGTTCTGGACTCACCCGCCATCGGGAACATCCTTCCTGCATCCAGTCTGTCTAGCCCTGTTAGAATTTTATAAGTTTCAATGAGATCTCCTCTCATTCTTCTAAACTCCAGCGAGTATAAGCCCAATCGACCCAATCTCTCCTCGTACGTCATTCCTGCCATCCCAGGTATCAGTCTGGTGAATCTTCGCTGCACACCCTCCATGGCAAGAACATCCTTCCTCAGTTCGCGGAGAGGCGGCGCACCACACTTCCCATGAAGTTATGGCAGAGGAGTGGGACCAGCCACGAGGAAGCTTGCTGGGCCTGCTGCAGCCTGCCTCGATCGTTTTATCAGCAGGAACCGGCAGAAGCAGTTCCTGGTGGAGGAGCCGAGTGACGAGGAGGACACGCGGTCTCCATCCCTGAAGGCGAGTCCAGCGACAATGAATTTGCAAGATAAGTATTAGATTCTTGGAGTACCAATGTAACAGATAGTTCACTACCAACCTTGAGCTTCAATTTCAGTACCAGCTTACGCAGGTCAGTCCTTTAAAATGATAACCTTCAATGGCAGTCATTGGCGCCCTCAGCAAAGCACAGATATCAAGCAACAAATGTCACGTGACCGAATGTCATGTGACCGAACAAACCTCCACGAATAGCTCCAACCAGAGTTTGTAACCCGAGTGATAGGTATGTTAACCTTACTGTTAAACTCATTTTTAATTTTTCTTTTACATATTTATTATATTATAAGTTGTATTTTTTTTTACTTGGTGTAGAAGTCAGCAGGCTGAGGTGAAAAATATACAAAAGCATCCACAAAAGTATTTTGGGTGTTTTGGTTGCTTCAATTTCAGTGCTTTTTAATTGGTGAATTTTGCTCAGTCTTGCAGTTACTGAGTTCTGATTGATTGAGGCTGAAAGGATTTGGAATTTTGTTTTTTTGAGTGGTTTCAGTGGTTTCGGTTCTGCTTTGCCTAATTGATAGAATTTGGCTGCATTTCTCAGCTATTCAGTTAAGATCTGTTGATTCTAAAACTTGATCCAATCACAAAGTGTGATGTCCAAGTGCAAATAAATCAAAAAGTGTGATGCTGAAACCCAACACAGGAAGTGTGATGCGACAAACAGGAAGTGCACACTATTGTAGCATTTTTCAAATGTTACTCGGGAATTGCCCATGGCCCTGTTCATGGTAGATTAGAAGATGTGTTGTGTTACAATTGCAGGAGCATTGTCCTAGGTAAAGAAGGGTGTACGTTGTGTCACTTTAAGGCTAGAGTGTGTAATTACTCTGCATTCCTAAAGCAATTACGTGAACTGAAGAGTGAGCTCATTTACAGATTAGGTTACAGATGAGAATGATGAGTTTGTTTGCCTGATGGGTCAATTAATAATTTAAAGGTAAGTGTGAAATCAGCATCTTCTTGGAGAGGGAGAGATGAAAAATAGTATTTTAAGATTGCTTTACACTTCTGAGAAAGCAAGCTGAATGCAAAATACAGAAAGTGTATTTATCCTAATCGTAAGAATAACATTTGAAACTTCCTACATTTACGCCTAGCGTGGAACAGTTCAGTTGTTGTGTTTTGAGTTAATTGCATATGCCTTGCTGCAACTGCTGAGAAAGTGGAAGAAAAGTCTGGGTGTCAATCTTCTTAGTATGAACCAATCAGAAGTACTGAAAAGAAATTTGGATACATTAGAATAAATTAGAGGATCATTTTAATTATCATATTTATTATGAGTGACAGAAGGGTGAGTGAAAATTGTGAATGTTACACTTACAGGGAGTGTACACATGCATACTCTTAATATACTATTGGATTGCCCGCGGATTTGCGCATGGTAAGTTAGAGTTCATGGTCTCTCACTTGCCTCCCTTGTTTTTGTGTTGCTGTTTCACTCTTTCTTTCTTGGAAAGCCAAGAGGCCGGAAGCCCCCTCAATCTTATCCTGTTTACCTCCTCCCAACAAACTCATCTATTTCCTTCGAAGAGGCTTTGTTTGCTTTCTAAAAATAATTCAAATTAGGATGAGGAAAGACAATTTGTCTGTCTGACCTCTCTCTCAATCTGTGTGTGCCTCTCTTTGTTTCATATATGTCAATAATAAGAATGCTAACATTTTCAAACTGCCAACAAAATACAAGTGATAGAATCTTACAGTTTGTTTCAAAATTTAACTTTTTTCTCTCTTTTCAGCATAACATGTTTATAGAACATAAAGGGCCAGAAATTCGTCTCTTGTCGGGTGAGTACGCGCTGTGTATTCACCCGTAAGGCCACCTGAAGTGCCGGTTTCGTGCATGCACTGCACATGCGCGGGAAACCGGAACTTCCGTTCCCCTGAAGGGAGGGGTTCAGAAGTCGAACGCGTGCGCGGGAGAGGCTGCGCGCACGCAGCGAACTTCGGGTTTTTTTTCAGGTTTCTCCGGGAGGGTAAGTCTGGAGAAGCTGCACTTTTAAAAAGGAGGTGCAAGGCCTGTTTTTAACAAGGTAAGTGGTTAATTAATTACAATTTAAACGTTTTTTCAACAGGTTTATCTTTTTTAGATACTTTAAAGAAAGGTAAGTTTATTTTTAGCACCGTTAAAAAGTATAATTAACTTTTTCAAAAATTTAATTTTTGTTTAAAGTAGTTAATTTATGTAACTTAGTTATTTTAAAAATGTGTTTTTAAAAAAATTATTTGAAGTTTAGTGTGGTTTTGGGGCCGATCTCTATTCATAGATTTGACAGGTCTTCCTGTCAAATCTATGAATGAAAATGCCCTGTTAGGATTGGCTCTCCATGGCCCACGTGATCCCAGGGGATGCTTCGAACTAACTGCGCCCCTGGGATACGCAAGCACTGCGTGCCGGCAGCTGGAGGAGGCCCAGGACCCGAAGTCCTCATGGGCCCAAAGCACAACTGCAGGCGCAGTAAGCAAGTACGCGTGCGATGCTTGCACTCGCAGGAAGCCGGAAAGCCGAATTTCTGGCCCAAAATATCTACAACAGGTGTGTAACGGAGAGGGTTGATGAGGGTAGTGCGGTTGATGTTGTGTATATGGACTTTCAAAAGGCGTTTGATTAAGTACCAAATAATAAACTTGTTACCAAAATTGAAGTCCATGCGATTAAAGGGACAATGGCTGCATGGATACGAAAATGGCGAAGGGACAGAAAGCTGAGAGTAGTAGTGAACAATTGTTTTTCAGACTGGAGGAAAGTGTGCAGTGGTGTCCCCCAGGGCTCAGTGTTTGGACCACTGCTCTTTTTGGTATATATTTATAACCTGGACTTGGGTACACAGGGCATAATTTCAAAGTTTGTAGATGACACAAATTTAGGAAATGTAGTAAACAATGAGGAGGACAGTAACATAAGAAATAGGAGCAGGAGTAGGCTGTACGGCCCCTCAGCCCGTATCCCCATATCACTTGATTCCCTTAGTGTCCAAAAATCTACTGATACCAGTTTTGAATATGCTCAATGACTGAGCATCCACAACCCTCTGGGGTAGAGAGTTGCCCAGCAATTGGAAAAGATCGGGGCATAGTGGGGTGCGGGGGGTGCAGCAGATCATGGGGGGTTGGCAGATCATGGCAAAAGATTTTCCTGATGGGCCGGTGGAAGCACTCCTGCTCCTAGTGGCCCACAAGCAGTGCTCTAAAAAGCACTGATTTGCTGGATCCAGCAGTTCCCCCACCCTTTAGCTACCAGGTTTTCCCAACCCTGGAAAACCTGGCCTGCAGCCATTAATTTAAATGGTTGTCAAAATCTGAGGAACGGAGCTTCATTAACATATCATAATGGCAGACGCACCTCTCCAGAACCACATATTTGGATGCCCCCAAACCTTCCACGGTTAAACTGGAAGTAGGTGCGTTTGCGGTGGGTTGGGGTCGAGTTTCACATATTTACTGATTTTACTGCCACTCCCAACCACCCCCCGCCCACCCCCCCCCCCCCCGCCAGCCTTTGACCCTCTCCTGCCTGTCGTGGGTGGGGTTAATATCACCGCCTCCCAGCTTCTGTTTAAAAAAAACTTTACCTGAATAAAGCTTTTGACATTTGTCTTCTAGCTTTTCTTCAAATAAATAGCACAATCTACTAAAAGCTGAAGAATAATATTCTAGTCGTCAGCTGGCCAAGTGCATCCTGAAATATTGGGTACATTGCCTTTGTTCAGATTACACAATCTGCATTCAGCTAACAGAATCACAGCTCTCACTAAAAACATCAAGTCCAAACCCCAGCTTTTTGGAGCGGCTGTGGCTATCAAGTAAAAACTTTAATGAAGGCATTAAAAGACACAAAGACAATTCAATTGATAAATTTAAATATCTTAATGTAAAATATTTTTAATTTCTATATTGTTTCAAGTCTTAATTTGGACATTAGAAATTTCAGTTACTGAAAAAACAAAGGAGATGATAATACAGCATCATCTAGTGTTGTTATATGCCAGTGTTATCTTTTAACATTGGAATTTGCATTAGAGCATCACCCAGTTATGTGACAGCTAATAGTAATAAGGACATGTAACAGGTTGGTGCTGACATTTTAACAGTGGATTTCCAATTCAAGAATCCTCCTCAATCGCCTTCTCCCAGTGGCTGAAGAGCTCCTCCCAGAGTCGCAATGCGGATTCCGCCCACTAAGGGGCACAATGGACATGATCTTCACCGCGCATCAACTACAAGAGAAATGCAGGGAACAGCACCAACCGCTGTACATGGCCTTCTTTGACCTCACAAAGGCCTTCGACACCGTCAACCGTGAGGGATTATGGAGTGTCCTCCTCAAATTTGGCTGCCCTCAAAAGTTTGTCACCATCCTCCGCCTGATTCACTACGACATGCAAGCCGTGATCCTGACCAACTGGATCCACCACAGACCCAATTCACGTACGGACCAGGGTCAAGCAAGGCTGTGTCATCGCATCAACGCTCTTCTCGATCTTCCTGGATGTAATGGTCCATCTCACCCTCAGTAAGCTCCCCGCTGGAGTGGAGCTAATCTATAGAACAAACGGGAAACTGTTCAACCTCCGTTGCCTCCAGTCCAGAACCAAGGTCATCCCATCCTCTATCATCGAATTACAGTATGCAGACGACGCTTGCATCTGCGCACACTCTGAGGTCGAACTCCAAACCATCGTCAACACCTTCACCTAAGCATATGAAAGCATAGGCCTTACACTAACCATCGTAAGACAAAGGTCCTCTACCAACCTGCTCCCGCCACACAATACTGCTCCCCGATTATCAAAATCCATGACGAGGCCTTGGACAATGTGGACCACTTTCCATACCTCGGGAGCTTACTGTCAACAAGGGCAGACGTCGATGACGAAGACCAAGACCAACACCGCCTTCAGTGTGCCAGTGCAGCCTTCGGTCGCCTGAGGAAGAGAGTGTTTGAAGACCAGGACCTCAAACCCAGCACCAAGCTCATGGTCTACAGAGCAGTAGTGATACCCGTCCTCCTGTATGCTTCAGAGACATGGACCATGTACAGCTGGCACCTCAAAACACTGGAGAGGTACCACCAACGCTGCCTCCGCAAGATCCTGCAAATCCATTGGCAGGATAGGCGCACCAACGTCAGTGTTCTCGCTCAGGCCAACAGCCCCAGCATCGAAGCTTTGACCATGCTCGATCAGCTCCGATGAATGGGTCACATCGTCTGCATGCCCGATACGAGACTCCCAAAACAAGCGGAAGCCGAGCGCAAACAGCGGAAGGAGCGCACGTCAACCCAAGCACCCCACCCACCCGCCCCTTCAACCACCGTCTGCCCCACCTGTGACAGAGACTGTAGGTCCTGCATTGGACTCATGAGTCACCTGAGAACACATTTTTAGTGTGGAAGCAAGTCATCCTTGCTTCCGATGGACTGCAAATTTGAAGAAGAAGAAGGATTTCCTAGAGGAAATGTTTATAAAGCAGGTTTCAATGCAGCACACCACCTACTAAGAATTTTAATGGCCCAAAAATTAATCTCACTACGCGAGAGTACGCACTGTGTACTCTCGCGTATTCTGTCTCCAATTGCCGGTTTTCTGCATGCACTGCGCATGCGCTGAAAACCGGCACTTGGTGATTTCAAAGGGGGCGGTTCCTAGGTGAACCGCGTGCGCGCTACAGGCTGCGCGCACGCAGTGCACTTAGTGCTTTGAACGCGCAGGTAAGCATGGAAGATTTTGCACATAAAGAAAGGAGGCGTAAGACCCTCTTTTAACAAGGAAGTAGTTAATTAAGTATTATTTTGAATTTTTTTCAACAGGTATATCTTTTTTAGAGACTTTAAAGAAAGGTAAGTTTATTTTTATAACTCTTTAAAAGATTTTAAATTTTTTCAAAAATTTTATTTTTTGTTTAAAGTGGTTAATTTATTTAACTATACTTATTTTATTAATGTGATGGTTTTTAAAAAAAATGTAATTGAGGTTTAGCTGTTCTTTTGAGGGGGTATAGATTCATAGCTTTCACAGCACTTGCTGTGAAAACTATGAATGAAAGATGGTGTGCTGCCATTGGCTCTAACTGAATCACGTGATCCCACAGCTCGCACGAATTAACTGCGCCTGTGGGATACGGAAGCACTGCACAGCTGCTGTCTAGAAAATCAAGTTCGTGCGAGCTCGGAATGAAAAGGCAGGCGCGCAGTGAGATATCGCGGGGAAGCCTTACCCCCGCACGAAGGCTCCGTCATTAATTTCTGGGCCATTATATTATAGACATCACGGAGACACAAATATATGATGTTCCTGATGGTGAGTTGGAAGATATTCTGTTTTATCCCATGTAATGTATAATTTAATATATATGCTTCACAGCGATTGAATAAGTTAAATTATGCTTTATTACATTTTATTTGCAGAGTATTAGAGATATTTTTGGACAAATTCCATACTTATGTGTGTATTTGTATGGGAAGTGTAAAAGAGTAGATTTGATTATTATTATCACTTAACATTTTCAAAGCCCAAGATACCAGGAAAAATATTCCAGGAAGCAGATAGGCTGCAGGTACTGTTTTGGCAGCTCTGGGGAGTGGGAACCGTCATGTGGTTTGATATTGTTGGGAGGCTAGTCATGGGTGTGGGAGTACTGGGAGGGCACTGGCGATCTGTGGGAGGGGCAAAGAGATGATGGGGTCTGTGAGCATTAAGAAATCAGCATATATATATGCCTTTGCCTGACAGTAAATTGTGGAAAATTTAATGACAGGAAAACATAAACAGAAGTCGGCCCATAGGGCTTATTTTGTGTGTGCTAGTGCGAATGAGTCCCACAAGCACATTGCGTGTTGTATTAATTAAATAATTTGAAACCCCTAATCACCCAAGACACTTTATGACATTACTGCGTGTTGTCTACAGCGAGGTAACAATTGCAAAGGTATGTGGAGGCAGATCACGGTGGGGTAGGGACGGAATAAGATTTTGTTGCCGTCAGGGAGATTTGTGAGTCAATCACTTTTCTGAAAGGATGTTGGTCACAAGTGTCACATTATAATGGGAGGGTGAGCGGTACGGTACAAGTCAGCTGGGTATGGTAAAAGTCAGTTGTAACGCCAAGGGGTGGGGAGGGGTAGAAGATTAATGAGCTCCAAGCAAAATGGGTAATGTTTTAATTTTTCACTTGATTGGCAAGATTTTTGTTTTAAATGGGTCCAATGGGAATAAAAATTTGTAAGAGACTGAAAGACCCCAGTAAGGAAACTAAACTTTTAACTAATCAAATAGCAAATATTATATACAATTTGACATGGCAGAGATAAGCCACAATTCTGTTCCCTTCACAAATAATAAATAAAGCCACCCAGTACTAAGCAAAGCAACTCAAAAGATGAGTTTTCTTGCAACAGTTTCTAAAACTAAGAAAAAATCTATATTTAACGTCCCCCTCCCCCTCCAGTTTAGGAGGTCACAATCCTTGTGATTCCTTTTCTGTGAGGAGTAACAGTGGATCTCTAATCTGAATTTCTTTCTTTCTTCTTTCTCTAATCTGGAATAACCTGACCTGCTAAACCAAACAATAACTTGCACTGGGTGTATTTGAATGCTGAAAATGCTTGTGCTGCAGAATAGCATCCATCACATCCCACTGCTGACACTAATGTTACTCCCTCAATCCCACATGTTCTCTACTATCTCTTCATTTGCCGCACCTCTTTTCTGTAGTTTGTCCTTTAATCCCTATGAACCCTTTCCCAAATGGTGCAACCTACAATTCACCTAAGTAGTGATGCACGTCGCAAAAAAAGGAACAGAAACGAAAAAACAGAGAAAACAAAATCAATCAATATGATTTGATTACAGGTATCTCCATGATATTCTGCGTTCCTTGAACCACTACTCTCCCCACTCGAGGAACAGCGCCTCATCTTTTGATTAGACACTTTACAACTTTCCGACCTCGACATTGAGTTCAACAACTTCAGATCATAACCACTGCTCCCATTTTCTCGGACAGCAGGTGCTGGAAATGGTTCTGCTGTTACCATTCACACCTTCCCTGGACCCATCTTTTGTTTCTTTATTGTCCCGTTACCACCCGCTTTTGCCTTGCACCATCATCCCTTTTGTCATTTAATCACTCCTGCCCTCCACCCTATCACAGACCTTCCCCTTTGTTCTTTCCTTCTCCTCCTTTTTCCTTGCCTCTGTACTTGCTTAAAAACTGTTAAATCTCTAATTTTTTCCAGCTCTGATGAAAGGTCATTGACCTGAAACGTTGGCTGGAATTTTCATGCTGCCATGCGTGCGGGATTGGAGGCGGGTTGGGAGTAAAAGTGGAAATAAATCGGAGTGCATCGGGAACCCGCTGTCACCCCATCTCCTCGCGCCTTTAAGTTGGGCGCATTTGGCAGCGCGGCACAGACCCAAACGGCAGAGGCGGGCGACCTAATTTAAATCATTATTACCTTGTTATGAAGGGATTATTACTAGTCCTAGCCCCTTTAGAGCTACCCCAGATCAGGCGTATTCCCCAGACGTTCACTTTCAACTAAAGTTTGAGGTAGTCGAATCCTAAAGACGCTTAATTGGGTCTAAAGGTCTGGCCCATCTCTCCCTAAAGGAAAGGAACAACCTGAAAATGTTACCGTCCTCCAGATAGCACTTTTAATAAGTTTAGCTAGACTGTAATGTTCCGGATATTATGAGCGTCCGGAAAACTCCCCCAGAATTCTGCAACTCCTCACCAAAGTGTGTACAGAGATTGAGTTCGCGAGTTTGATACAGAAGTTTTATGTGAGACAATTCTAAAAATATATAGATTTATTAAAGAACCGACATGTAATTTACAGTTGGTGAGTCAATCGCAACATTAACAGTTCCAAAAAGAGAAAGCATACAATTCTATTATCAGAGATCCTTACTCTCAAATCTTAACTTCGCTACAGTTTTACAGTCCTTAGTCTTATTTAGGATATCCACCAAAATCAAATACAGTACCTTTTGATCCCCGAGGTACAAAGAGTTGTAGACTTACAGAGCTGCCTCTGAAGCCTGAGAATCGCTTTGCCCCTTTACAGCGAATCTATTATCCCATTTGAGAGTTCAATATTTATACCCTTTTCCAGTGGTATTCCCTTTAAGGTTTTCTGCTGATGTAAGCTAATTATCTCTAGTCATTTTTCTGCTGACCCCTGCAATTCTTAGTCACCTCAGCTGATAGCAATACAGACTCGTGTCTCCTCTAGGTATTCCAAGCTTACCATAAAAAACGGTGTAACAGCAGGTACATTTTATTTGATGTCATTTTTACTAAGGCCTTCTGTTTGTGCCTCTTTACGAAGTGTAAATTAGAACACCTTAACCAGGGTGATCTTTGTTTTGTTCCGAAAGGTTTAGACTGTCAGGAGCCTTTAACCTTCTGTTTCAATAAGGTTATTGATTCAGTGTCAACAACTATCTTATCTCTATTGCCAGAATGCTACTACAGCTTTTTCAGTTAGGTTTCCAGATTTCCAGACCCAGTTTGTCATGTTTTAATAAGGCCAGAATTCTTTCATAGAATGGTGTATTTTTCTGAATAGGTTTTATGGCTTATTCCTTCACAGTTAGACCCTTAACCATGTTTTTAACCAGACCTTTTGAATTTTACTGCATGACCACGGGAATCACGCAGCTCAGGAACCACATTTGTCAAGTTGAGGTGGAAGATCAGTGGCCATTGATCGAGGTCATTACTGCAGAGCATGGAAAGCACAATAAATACTGCCACCTGACACCTGCTTACTTTCCTAAGGGAAATTCAGTGGCTGAGTGCATTTTCAGCATAGATTTGGGTGTCTAGAGTTTGCAAGTCTTTTCTGCGAATTCAGAAACCACTCTCACCTCATTGCTACCACCTATCACACCATTGACAGATTGCTTCACTGATCTCTACTTGACCTGCCATCTATTACATCAGCATGGGTGCCATTTATACTGTCTCACCTTGGTCTTCAGAATCAGACCACGATGAGCTCCAACACCAGCAGCAGCAGGCACACCAGCAGCAGCCATAACAACATCACCAACCTTCTCCTCAACCACCTGATGCTGCACAGGACAAAGCACATCAGTGCAGGGCTGCACCCCGCCGTAGGCAATACCCCCAACACAAGGTATACAGGCAGAGGATGAGCTTCCTCAACATGACTGAGCAGCAGTGCCAAAGGAGGCTCAGGCTATCGCGCCAGGTTGTCGCAGACATTTGCAGTTTGCTGGAACAAGACCTGCAGCCCAGAGGAGCGGGTGGACACGCCTTACCAGTGGCTGTCAAAGTCACCAGCGCCCTCAACTTCTTTGCCTCAGGCTCCTTCCAGGGATCTGCAGCAGATATTTGCGGCATCTCCCAGTCAACCGCCCTCAGATGCATCACACAGGTCACTGATGCCATGTTTGACAAGTCAGCCAATTATATCAACTTTGGCACTGACGAAGCCAATGTTACTGAGCGGGCGCTGGGCTTTGCCGCTCTGGCTGGCTTCCCATGGGTGCAGGGCGTCATTGACTGCACACATGTGGCCATGAAGGCACCCCATCATAACGCCGGAGTGTTTGTCAACCGCAAGGGCTTCCACTCTCTCAATGTGCAGCTCGTCTGCAACCATAGGAAGATCATCATGCATGTGTGCACCAAATTCCCTGGCAGCTGTCATGATTCTTTCGTCCTTCGCCAGTCTACTCTCCCTCAGCTCTTCGCTCCTCCAAACAGACTTACCAGCTGGCTGCTTGGAGACAAGGGCTATCCACTGAAGACGTGGCTCATGACACCCTTGAGGACGCCACGTACGAGGCTGAGGAGCGTTATAATGAAAGCCACATGTCGACCAGATGTGTCATAGAGCAAACAATAGGCATGCTGAAAATGCGTTTCAGATGCCTTGACATATCTGGAGGAGTGCTTCAGTATGCACCAGCCATGATGTCCAGAATCGTGGTCGTCTGCTGAGCTCTGTGCAACATAGCACCGCAATGAGGGTTAGCGCCGCATGAGGAGCAAGGCGCTAAGTGTACTGCCTCTTCGGAGGAGGAGGAGCAGGAGGATGAGCATGAACTGGAAGATGAGGAGGAGGAGCGGGAGGAACTGAGGTCCAGATGCCAGCAGCATCTGAGCACATTGCTGCAAGGTAGGCCAGGGATGGCCTCATCATGGCCAGATTTACTTAACTTCCTGCATTATACCCATATGGCTGCCACATGCTGTGTGACAGGTTCGACCCCCCACTTCAACAACACCATAAAGCATCCCTACAATGACCAAACCATTCCTTTCATACTGACCCCCATTGCTGTAGGTAACATTGGCCCGTAATTTCCGATGTGTACGGGCTGTGTACACACCCGTAGGGACCTCGCAAGTGCCGGTTTTAGGCATGCGAAGCGCATGCGCTGAAAACCGGCACTTCCAATCTGTCAAGAATCCTCTTGACAGATCGCACGCCTGCCCTGGAGAAGGGCCTCTGCGGGTGAAGTGTTCCGCTTTCTGCAGAACCTCCGCCTGCTGAAATCCCTTAAAAATCTTACGCCTGGTAAAAGCAGGTGTACGGCCTGCTTTTACCAGTATAAGGGGGAAAAGTTTGGTTGCTTTGCGCCTCCTGTTAGCGCTAACGGGGCGCAAAGCAACTAGTGCCAGGGCACGGCGCCGCCAACACCTCCCGCGAAATTCAGCGGGAGGTTAGCGACGGCGGTAACCGTTAGCGCCCTGTGCGCTGCGCCGCCGGCGATGACGTCATTGCCGTGCGCAGCGCCCCGCTCACGCCCTAGCCGCGATCTTCGGTAGCGCCCCCTGACTTACTGCCAGACGCTATGTCCGACGGGGTCACGAGGCCTACCGGGGTGGCGCTAACTAAAGGCGAGGTGCCGGGCAGCCATTTTTGTTGCTGGCCGCCTGCCAGCACCTGCCCCTGTTGCCGTCCCCAGCCTCCTGAGCAGCCCCCCAGCGGAGTGCTGGCTGCGCTCCATGAGCCCGGCACTTCTCTTGAGTGCCAGGCTCTTTTGCCGGCACTCCAATCCCTGGTGGCCCAGCTGGGCCCCAGGTCGCGCTGTGCAAGGCCGCTCCCCTTTAAGAAGGGGAGAAAGGCCTGCAGTACCGCGGCGTGACTTGCCGCGATATTCCCTCGCAGCGCCCCAAGAGGGAGGCGGGGCACTTCCAGTAGCACCCCGCTTCCCTCTTGGGGTGCTACCGATGAATTTTGGCTGCGGGGGTGCTAATTTTTTCAGGGCGCGACTCAATTTTTCCCCCTAAGAGTTTAAAAAAGTAAAAAAATAATTTTTTTTCACTCATTTATAATGTTAAAAAAGGCAAGTTTATTTTTAGCCCCGTAAAAAAATTTATAATTTTTTTCAAAAATTTAAATTTTTGTTTAAAATATTTAATTTAATGTAATTTTAACTCATTTTAAAAAGGTGATTTAAAAAAAAAATTATTCAATGTTGTAGTGTCTTTTTTCAGTGATCCCCATTCATACTTTTGACAGGTCTACCTGAAGGGGGATTCCCTTCTCCCATTGGCTCACCTTGCCCACGTGATCCCAGGGACGCTTGCGAACTGCCTGCGCCCCTGGAATCCCTGGGCCTCTGCGCGCACGCACCAGGAGAGGCCCAGGATCGGAAGAGTCTGGACCTCGGGAGCCCTCAGGTAAGGGCGTAGATTTTTTCCCAATAGGAGGCATCCGCACGCAAGATGCCTCCTATCGGAAATTATGGGCCATTATGTCTGACCATTCACTCCAACTCACTAAGCCACTTCCAAAGTAGCAGACAAAGATGGACATGACCGGAAAGTGGTTGAAAAAAAATAATTTTACCTACGACATAACGGTAACGGAACCTTAACAAAAACACTTCTTTCAACACCCATGTGCTTACCCTTGTGCATCTACTTTTGTGTCATTTTCCTTTTATGCGTGCTTCTACGAGATGCAACCCCTGTGGCTTCAGCAGAGGTAGAGGCAGCCTGCTCACTTCCCTGCTGTGACTGCGCAGACACTTTTGGTGGACATCCTCTGGGCTTTGGAGTCTCTGAGGGCCCTGCCAAAGTCTGCTCCTCCTGCAACTGTGCAGGGGCAGACCCAGCCATCATGATCCCAGGAGGCATGTGGGGCTCTGACTGAGGGGGAGGCAACGGGGGAGAAGTGTAAGCACTTCGGAGGAGCCCCCACTTCCATGTCCCTTCTCACCATCATCCCTCTCGTGGACCACCTGCACTTCCCTGCTAGCAAGGAGCTAGAGAGCACCTTGCTGCATAGCAGTGGGGCCATGAGGACTCAAGTCTACGTTGACATCCGTCCTAGAGGGGAGGTCTATGAGCCTCTGCCATCTGTTCTCCATAGATAGCATATGCTCATGTGAGTGGCGCATTAGTTGGTCCACGCAGGTGGCCATCCTTCCCATGGAACAGCCTACAGTTGCCATCGCCTGCGACACAGTGGTGCTCATGTTGGAGATGGACTCCTCCATTTTCCGCACATTTGCAAACATCGCGGTCGTAAAACCTGCCAGAGCCTCCTGCACTTCTTCCTGCACCTCCAGGATCGCCCTCTTTCTCGATGGCCCCCGAGGCTGAGCGTTTGCATTCAGCTGAGCAGAGCTGGGAGCATCCTGCGCCCTCCGGCGAGGACTCTCCACTGCTGTCCCTGTCTCCATCATCTTCTCTTGCTCACTTGTGACTTGAGACACCAGGTGACAACACTCATCTATCTCATGTAGGACCCACTGAGGTGTGCGTATCTGCGCTGGTGCTGGGTGCACTTAGGTCTGCTGACAGTGCACCCTCAGAGGCTGGAGGCTCCTCTGAGGAGTTGTCCTCTTCCTCCTGGACAGTGGGGGCGGGTGGGGGGGGAGTCTCTCGATGGACCTGTGGGATAGTAAAGAGATGAGTTAGATATGTCATATCAAGAATGGGTACAGATACCATTATGCATATGGACATTCACTGGCTGCTGACATCAGTCCCCATATGAGTGACTGCTGTATGCCATGTGGCTGTATGAGATGTAATTCTGTCACTAGGTTGATGAGATGTCCCCCTCTCTCCGACTCCCACCGCCAGCTGCTCTGCAACTCCGGAGACCTCCAGGGCGACCTCCTCTGCTGGAGTCAATGTGGCGAATGATAGAGGGCCACCTCCGGTTCTCTTCCTCTCCCTCTTATTGTGGGCTCTCTTCTGCAAGAAAGGAAAGAAGAGATGTTTAAGTGAGAGTGATGGCATGAGTGCAACAAATGTTTAGGTTACATCTTTAGAGGGTGACTACGAGGGAGTGTGGTGCCAATGCCAAAGTGCCAATGCTAAGTGGCCTCCTTGTATGTTGTCAGTTGGTATGATTGCGTTAGGATGAGGGTGAGTGTGAGGGGTGGTTAGTGAGATGGGGATGTGAGTATGTAGATAGAGAGAGAGGGATGGGTGGACGTGCAAGGTATGTTGGTGTGGGTAATGATGTTCAGGATTAGGCTTGGGAAGACAGAGTGATGGGGATGTGATGACAGGCACAGCAGGATGAAGTTGAGTGTGGCTTTGCACTCACTTTTCCTGATCTAATGAGATAATTGAAGCGCTTCCGGCATTGTACCCAGGTCCTCCTGACCACATCCCTGCTGTTCACCTCCTCTGCTATCGCCAGCCAGGGTCTTTTGGTCTCCTGGGGAGGTCTCTTGTGACCATCAGAAGGGAAGAGGACCTCCCTGCATGCTCTGACTCCCTCCACAAGAATATGTAGGGAGTCATCGGAAAACCTGGGAGCAGTCCTTTGCCTCTGTGAAGCCATATGTGCAAGGCTGAGCAGTAAGCAGATGCTGAAATGTACAGCCTGCACACTCCTAGATGAACCTTCAAATACAATGTGGCCAAGGCTCCTTTAAATATCTTGGCTGGAAATGAGTCATCGATTACGTCATCAGACCCACATCATTTAATAGTGCCGGGAAACGCGCAGGCCTGCCTTAATAGGCGTCATTAAGGGAAAGTCGCTCTGAGGAGCGGGATAGAAAGAAGAACGGGGTCCCGACCCGCCACGCCGACTGCCCACACCCAACCCACCCAAGTAAAGAAAATTCCGGCCATTAACTCTGTTTCTCGCTCCACAGATGCTGCCTGATCTACTGAGTATTTCCAGCATTTTATTTAATATGATTTGATAATCGCTATTCCCCCAAACAATGGTTGCTTAACCAAAATAAAAAGAGAAACTGCTGGAAATGTATAGCAGGGCGGTCATCATTTGAAGAGTAGCATGGATTAACGTTTTGAGTTGGCCTTTCCACCAGTCAGGTTGGAGGGAAGAACAAGTAGAGGTCCAGATCTGAAGTATGCTAGCTACTTTGTGGTTAGCCTGTGATTAGATTTTAAAATGCTGGAAAGGTGTGTGAAGTGCTGTACATGACAGAACATTTTACACCATGTCTAATGCAGTACCCCAATTTTAATTGCTCCGTCTTCGGCAGCTGTACCTTCAACAGCGTGGGCCCAAAGCTCTGGAATTCCCTCCCTAAACCTCTCTGCCTCTCTACTTCTTTCTCCTCCTTTTCAGACACTCCTCCAAACCTGCCTCCCACCTGTCCTAATATCTCCTTTATATGGCTTGATGTCAAATGTTGCTTGATAATGCTCCTGTGAAGCGCCTTGGGACGATTTACTTCGTTAAAGGTGCTGTACAAATTCGAAGTTGTTGTATAGCTTTAACCTATATTTTTTCTTTCACATGCTGCTCAAACTTTCTGGCATCTTCTATTCTAGAATTACATAGAAATTAAAGGATGAAGCAGGCTTTTGGGCCCAACCAGTCTGTGTTGATGTTCACCCTCCATATGAGCAGTTGTTCTAATCCCATGTGTCCGCCCTGCTCCGATTCAGGATTTCCAGTTTTTGAGGTTTTTCTCTTTAATCTCTATAAATGTTGCTTGATACTGACTATCCTAAATTAACCCGAAGTGTCAAAACAATGGAAACATTTCATAAAATTGTATGGACATTATTGATAAGCAGATGGCAGGAATGAACAATGAATTTCATAAAATCAGATCAAAAATTAGTTGAATTATAGAATCAGAGAATCTTGCAGTACAGTAGGAGGCCATTCAGCCCCTCTCTTTATTTACTCTATCAAAACTCTTCATGATTTTGAATTTTTATTCTACTGAAAATCTAAAGTGAAAAAGACATCATTATATTTGCTGTGCTGTTTACATTGCTTAATTCAAAGATTTGGATAAATTAAATATTTAACACAAAAAAAAACATGTTTTTTTGTATTATCAGTAAACTACAGACAAACACTTGAATATCCATAACAAATGCTTCTTGACTTTGTCAGGTATTTTATATTTTGTATACTTGCAAATTATTTATCTCATTTATGACATTGTATGTGAGAGGAGAAACCATAAAAGGTGATACAATGTAAAGCTGCTACTCCTGACGCCCACATCCTTCTGTACTACCAGATGCTACAATTATTTTCATGCACAGAGAATATTCAGCAGAGAACATCTCATTGTTCTGTGCGTCAGGCAGCATCTGTGGAGAAACAGAATTAACGTTTCAGGTCGATGACCTTTCGAAACGTTAACTCTGTTTCTCTCTCCACAGATGCTGCCTGACCTGCTGAGTATTTCCAGGTTTTTATTTCAGATTTCCAGCATCCACAGTATTTTGCTTTTGTATCATTGTTCTGTGCATTAGGTATGTAAATCAGGAGATTATTTCACTGGTTAATATATATGTAGTTAGTATGCAGTATTTTGGAACACAGTTGCTTTTAGACTCACTACACTGCCTCTTTCTCCAACTCATTGTTTTACAGGATCTCAAAACTGTGAAACTTCTCACCTCTCGCAGTCTTCCTTACCTCCTATAATCTACAGGCTTTTAAAACCACATTAAAGCTGTCTTTCTTCAGGTCCCACAATTCTTCCTCTAAGGTTTGGTTCTGATGGATCCTAGAGCCATGTTGTCTTGGGCTCTAGTCACCAACACAGTTACAATATTGTACCTGCCCCTATTGTGACAACGCAACAACAATTGCTGTTCTCTCCACTACAGCACTATTTTACTGTAAGGATTCATTTTTAAGTTTATTCTACTAAGAGAAGAATTTTTTAGAAGGATATGCTGATAGGGTTAGTTGAAGAGGGTTGGGAGGAAGCTCATATGGAGTATAAACGTCGGCATAGACCGGTTGGGTTGAATGGCCTGTTTCTGTGCTGTTCTCCTTCTTCTTCTTCTTCTTAGGCAGTCCCTCGGAACCGAGGATGAGTTGCTTCCACACTAAAAATGAGTTCTCAGGTGACTGATGAGTCCAATGCGGGACCTACAGTCTCTGTCACAGGTGGGGCAGACGGTGGTTGAAGGGGCAGGTGGGTGGGGTGCTTGGGTTGACGGGCGCTCCTTCCGCTGTTTGTGCTTGGCTTCCGCTTGCTACCGGCGAAGAGACTCGAGGTGTTCGACGCCTTCCTGGATGCTTCTCCTCCACTTTGGTCAGTCTTGGGCCAGGGAGTCCCAGGTGTCGGTGGGGATGTTGCACTTTATCAAGGAGGCTTTGAGGGTGTCCTTGAAGCATTTCTTCTGCCCACCTGGGGCTCTCTTGCCGTGTCGGCGCTCCGAGTAGAGCGCTTGTTTTGGGAGTCTCGTATCGGGCATGCGGACGATGTGACCCGTTCATCGAAGCTGATCGAGCATGGTCAAAGCTTCGATGCTGGGGATGTTGGCCTGAGCGAGAACATTGACGTTGGTGCGCCTATCCTGCCAATGGATTTGCAGGATCTTGCAGAGGCAGCGTTGGTGGTACCTCTCCAGTGCTTTGAGGTGCCTGCTGTACATGGTCCATGTCTCTGAAGCATACAGGAGGGCGGGTATCACTACTGCTCTGTAGATCATGAGCTTGGTGCTGGGTTTGAGGTCCTGGTCTTCAAACACTCTCTTCCTCAGGCGACTGAAGGCTGCACTGGCACACTGAAGGCGGTGTTGGATTTCGTCATCGACGTTTGCGCTTGTTGACAGTAGGGTCCAGAGGTATGGAAAGTGGTCCACATTGTCCAAGGCCTCGTCATGGATTTTGATAATCGGGGAGCAGTACTGTGTGGCGGGGGCAGGTTGGTAGAGGACCTTTGTCTGACGGATGTTTAGTGTAAGGCCCATGCTCTCGTATGCTTCGGTGAAGGTGCTGACGATGGTTTGGAGTTCGACCTCAGAGTGTACGCAGATGCAAGCGTCGTCTGCATACTGTAATTCGATGACAGAGGATGGGACGACCTTGGGTCTGGACTGGAGGCGACGGAGGTTGAACAGTTTCCCGTTTGTTCTGTAGATTAGCTCCACTCCAGCGGGGAGCTTACTGAGGGTGAGATGGAGCATTGCAGCCAGGTTGATCGAGAAGAGCGTTGGTGCGTTGACACAGCCTTGCTTGACCCCGGTGCGTACGTGAATTGGGTCTGTGGTGGATCTGTTGGTCAGGATCACGGCTTGCATGTCGTCATGAAGCAGGCGGAGGATGGTGACAAACGTTTGAAGGCAGCCGAATTTGAGGAGGACACTCCATAATCCCTCATGGTTGACGGTATTGAAGGCCTTTGTGTGGTCAAAGAAGGCCATGTATAGTGGTTGGTGCTGTTCCCTGCATTTCTCTTGTAGTTGACGCGCAGTGAAGATCATGTCCATTGTGCCCCTTAATGGACAGAATCCGCATTGCGACTCTGGGAGGAGCTCTTCAGCCACTGGGAGAAGGCGATTGAGGAGGATTCTTGCGATGACTTTCCCTGTGGCAGACAGCAGGGAGACTCCTCTGTAATTACCGCAATCGGACTTGTCACCTTTCTTGAAGATGGTCATGATTACGGCATCTCTGAGATCCCCTGGCATGCTCTCCTCCTTCCAAATAAGAGAAATTAGTTCATGTATTCACGCCAATAGTGCTTCTCCGCCATGTTTTAGCGCCTCGGTGGAGATTCCATCTGCTCCTGAGGCCTTGTTGTTCTTCAGTTGTCGGATGGCCTTTTCAACCTCATGCCGGGCTGGGGTTGTGCTGAGGTGGTGGCAGGTAGCATGCTGCGGGATGGAGTTGAGGACACTCGCATCGAAGACAGAGTCTCGGTTAAGGAGATCTTCAAAATGCTCCTTGCAACGGGCAGTGACTACCTCTCTGTCCTTTATGAGTACCTCTCCGTTCTCTCTGCGGGAAAATCAACGCTGGAGCACTCAAAGACTCTGCTAAGAAAGTCCTATTCAGCCTATGCCTCACAACCGACCTGACGACTCCCAGTGATTCAGAGACGCAGAGTGTCCACAGCGCCTGGTCTGCACTCAAGGCCTCCATAATCAGCACCTGTGAAGAGATGCTCGGTCATTCGACCAGGAAACACCAAGACTGGTTCGACGAGAAAGACCAGGAGATCCAGGAGCTAATAAGCCGCAAGCGCAAGGCATTCCTGATCTGGAAACAACAGAACTCGAGAGCAAGAAAGCAGCTCTACAGACGCCTGAAGGCCGAGGTCCAACAAAAAACCTGCGACCTAAAGAACAGATGGTGGGTGGAGAAAGTGCAGGAGATCCAGCAGCTAGCCGGCAACCACGACGTGCGTGGATTCTTTAGCGCAGTCAAGACCACCTACGGCCCAAGCACCCAAGGTCCTACCCCACTGTGGGCCAAGAACGGAGAGGTACTCATTCTGTGCTGTAGATTCTATGTAAAAACCAGTTGTACATAGTTTCCCCAAAGTTGAGTTGGTAATTGCAGTGTTTGGTACAGCACTGAGTCATTTATAGCAGGAAGGTCCCTACATCTCAATTTTGAGCTGAGCTAGCTAATATCCACCATAACATCGACATTGATGATAGAGCGAGAAACAATGGGACCAATGTTAACCTAACTCGTCGGGCGAGAAACCCACGGGATCGGGTGTAACGCCAGTTTTACACCCCACCTAATATTACTCTCCATTGATTGAAAAACCAGCGTTGCACCCGATCTCATCAGTTTCCCGCCAGGTGGGTTAGGTAAAAATTCCCTCCAGTGAAAGACCATCCATGCTTCCTACTCCTGATCACTATCCAGGAAGCATGGGAACATCTGGTGAGGATAGAAGTGATGGCAACCCATGATCAAACAGCCCACCACCGCAGGTAAAGTGAGGGGAAGAAAATTCTGGTTACATATAAGTAACCACTATAAAGAGAAAAATATTTTTTCTTTTTTGGCGAGTGTTTCTTCATATTGCAATAAGAGCTGTTAGTGTTGAGGAATAGAACATAGTGCAACCTTTTGCACCCACTCTCAGTCAGCATAAAGCATTACCAGGTCAGAAATAGTAAGGGTTAAAGGCAATGGACACTACCTTGACCCAAACTTCAGAAAAGTCTCTTGTACTACACCAGCCACCTCGGACAAGACCTCAAATTTAGTGACAAATTCTATGTAGTTTTCTGCTGTGGGCTCATGTTCACTAATTAATCCAACTCCTTTCACATAGGAATCTTACAGCCAGCAATAAAAGGAGACTCAAGTCTGAGCTGGATATAAACCCAACCCTGGAGGTAAAAGTCCAGTGTGCCAATCCCCAACACATCATTCATACGATTGAATTATGCACTCTGCAGCTGCGCCCACAAGCTAAATATCACCTGATTATAGTTACTAATAACAACTCAAAAGTTTTATTCTAGAATAAGGGATGGACAAAGGAGGAAAGACTTACATTTATATGACCTCCGGACTTCCCAATGCATTTTGCAGCCAATTACTTTTGAAGTGTAGTCACTGTTGTAATATAGGAACTACGACAGCCAATGTGCACACAGAAAGCTCCCATGAACAGCAATGTGATAATCTGTTTTAGTGATGAAAATTGAGGGTTAAATATTGGCCAGGACACCAGAGAAAACTCCCCATCCCTTCTGAAATAGTGCCATGGGATCTTTTATGTCTACCTGAGAGGACAGATGGGGCTTCAGTTTAATGTCTCATCTGAAAGACAGCACCCCCAACAGTGCAGCACTCCTTCAGTACTGCACTGGAGTGTCAGCCTTGACTTTCAAAGGCAAGAGTGCTACCAAATGAGCCACAGCTGACACTTAGTTAAAATATGAATGCTGCACTTTCTTACAGTATAATCAATCATAGCTACTTTGACCCTTGGGTTGTGCTTAAGAAAATGTATTGCATCGCTATTGAAATTTTAATTATCTTATGATTCAACGTTATACTGGGAATTAATATTTACTCAACAGCTAATCGGATCGGGCTAGTGTAGAGAAAGATACTGTGGCATTTCAATAGTAGTACTCAACCTGCCATGGCATTCTACACACGGAGTCACAACCGGGTATATTTTTCAGGCAAACAGAGTTTAGATGCAGGGATAATCAGACCAGGATGAGCAGATGTAATTCAGTTCCCATTTTAAAGTCATGCATTCTGTCCTTAACTTTAATATTTTCATTATAAATTCCAATGTCTACATTTATAATGGTAACTGTCTATGTAAACTTGTCACACTGCAATTACTCCCTCCCCACCAGCGCTGGTGTTGCAAAATCACCACGGTGCTGGAGAGGAGGAAGGATGTAATTACTGTGTGACATGTTTTCTTAGGGTGTTTCCATTATAAACTTGGATATCGGAATTTATATTGGTAAAAAAGTTGACTGTAAGTGCACTCAGACATACAGTTTTTAATATATCATAGATACATAGATAGATTATGAAGCCTCTATAAATGTTTTAAGTGCCAATTGTGGATAGCAAACTGTGAGTGTGGTTTTGTGGAATTATGTTCACTGAGAACTGGATTGAGACTAGTCAAAATCACTTCACTTCACTTTATCTAATTAAAGCAACCTAACATGGTAGAAGAAAATGCATACACACTGTTACACACGAAAAATTACATGTTATATTTGGGACAAAAGGAGGAAGGCTATCTCACATGATGATAAATTCTCAGTTATTTCATGTGTCAAAAACTCGTGATTCATGAATCCTACAGGGATGTGTAAATTTTCTGCATAGGAAATCCTTGAACTATTTTAATAGGAAGATGCTCTGTTCACTCTGTAGCCTTCTGTCTTTTGATAAAATGTCAAGTGAATGGGATAAATGACAGACACTGGGATCTAGAGAAGGTAAGTCATGACTTTAAAATAGAATTGATCTGAGGAGATCACATGAACCCAAGACAGTAATGTTTTGGGTGTTGTACGTTTTGATTTCCCAAAAAAAAGGTGACAAAAACTTCACAGGAAATTTGTCAAGAATACAGGGAATGTGAAATTTAGGATGTGGTAGCCAATTCAATACAAAAGTGCTTAGAAGATTAAAGCTGAAATGCAAAAGGCCTAAGTGAAAAATTGGTTACAGCTGGTGAAGGGTGATGTTGGAGGATCTCAGGAGTCAGGGCATCATAGAATCATACAGCAAAAAAGAAGCCATTCGGCGCATCATGTCTGTGCCAGCTCTTTGAAAGAACTATCCAATTATCCTCACTCCCCCGCTCTTTTCCCCATAGCCAGTACTGAGTTCCCTATCATTCTTAATCTTTATTGATCTGGGTGAGGGGATGATTTATAATTTAAAATATTTGCAGATAATATATTATGTAGGAAGGCTAACTCTCATGAGGAATCCATTATTTTACAGGGAGATCTGGAAAGTCAGAGATTGGTATTTTATTTTAATGTTCAATAATGTAATGTTATATGACTGATCTAGTAATACTAATTTTGAACCCTTGCAGCAAGTACAATAATGGAAAGGATCTGCAAGTTATCACTAACAGAGCATCGAATACTTCCTAGCAGTGCAATGCACAATTAAAAACAGATTTTAGGAAGCCTTGATTATAAGACAAATAAAATAATCCTAAATATATACATTACTACACTTGCGTGTGATTTTTATCATTGTACTTAGAGAAGGACATATTTGCTCTGGGGAATGCAGAGTTGAATAATTATGATTACTTCATAGATAAAGTTCATAAGCTGCAAAGATAGATTGAAGGAGCTTAGTTGTTCTCATTATAACAAAGAAGGTTTGGGAGGGGAGACAATGCAATTATTTAAATTCATGAAAGGAACTGGATAAAAGTAACAACATTTATTGAACTGGATTCAGAGCATAACGCTAAAGGACATGATAGTCAGATTTAAAAGGAAAAGTCCAATAATGAATTTAGGTTTTGTCTATTCTTTCGATAGTAGATATGTCACATAATCAGTCACCGAAAATGGGCTAATGCAGTAACAGTAGACTTGATTAACAGTGTATTCGATCCTTTGTGGTCAACTGCAGGGATTTCAATGCTGTAGAAGAAAAATGATAAGATACGAACAGATCCTTTTGTTGCTTCAAGTAATTTTTGCCTTTAGTAAAATATTGACTATATTCTATAGGTTTAAGAAATTAATGTTGTAACTCTGAACTGTAGAAAGTACCTTAAAATCACAGTACAACAACAACAACAACTTGTATTTATATAGCACCTTTAACATAGTAAAACGTGCTGCACAGGAGTATTTTAAGACAAAAAAAAATTTGATACCGATTCACATAAGGATAAATTAGGGCAGGTGACCAAAAGCTTGGTCAAAGAGGTAGGTTTTAAAGAGTGTCTTAAAGGAGGAAAGAGAGGTAGCGAGGCGGAGAGGTTTAGGCAGGGAATTCCAGAGCTTAGGGTCTAGGCAACAGAAGGCGCGGCCACCAAAGGTTGAGCGATTATAATCAGGGATCCTCAAGAGGGCAGAATTAGAGTGCAGTAAATGCAGTAAGTGGCATTTAATTTCTTTGTTATGTTACTTTTTTTATTCCCCCTAACAAATTGTGTCATCTTGGACACACCACTGTTTTGCCTATTCACCTGTTTCTGTGTCTACTTCATAGATTCATAGGCCGGAATTTTGCTGGCGCTCAGGGGGCGGGTTTGGAGGCGGGACATCCGGCAAAATCGCAAAGATTGACAGCGGGCAGGAAACCCACTGTCAAGCCGCCTCCAAACAATCTTCCCAAGTGTCGGATCCCTGATTTGCGCATGGACCCGACACCTAGCAGCGGGAAGAGGATTATAGCCACTTAACTGCCTGTTAAAGGTTGTTAACAGGCAGCTAACAGGCTCTTTTTCAGTTTTGACACTTTTACTTCAGGCTTCCCGACGTCTGGACACTACGCCAGGTAAGTGTGGCATGTTGTGGAGTCTGCTGTAATGCTTCTGCATTGATGACAGTTGCAGAAGTGGTGTGAAGGATCCAATGGTGCACTGGTGAGTTTCAGAGGTAAGAAAATATTGGGAAATTCATTTTTAGACTTTTCTGTAGGTAACAAGTTTTGAATTGTATGTCTAGTCCCACCTCTTTGGGAGAACCTCTCTCACCAGTGACAGATCGCTTCTGTAACCTCACCTGCAGCTGCCATCTGTTCTAGCCTAAGGAGGAAGTCACTGGAGAGCCTGTGTGCAAGAGCTCACCTTTGTACAGTGATTGTCAGTGTTAGCAGCACCTCAATGCTGTCAAACACTGAGAAGTCAGCTGTCAAAAAAAAAATTGTGCGTGGTCCCTTTAAGAAAACTGGCAGATGACGTGTCATCAAATGATGTCATCTGACCGGCTTTGTCTTAATTGGCCGGCAAGCCCGCAGGGTGGGCTTAACAAGGCCAATTGACGTAAAATCATGTCTGTGGGCCGGATGTAGTTGGGGGCGGGACTGGAACCCGGAAGCCATCTGACCCGCTCCCAAGCCGCATCAATCGAGAAAATCGTGGCCATAGAGTCATACAGCACAGAACGCGGCCATTCGGCCCATCGTGCCTGTGCCAGCTCTTTGAAAGAGCGATCCAATTAGTCCCCCTCCACTGCTCTTTTCCCCATAGCCCTGCAAATGTTTCCTTTTCAAGCATATATCCAATTTCCTTTTGAAAGTTACTGTTGAATCTGCTTCCATCACCCTTTCAGGCAGTGCATGCCAGATCACAACTCACTGTGTAAAAAAGATTCTCCTCATCTCCCATCTGGTTCTTTTGTCAATTATCTTAAGTACTTAGCTCTTTGATTAACTTGTGTGTTACTCCTGTTCTTCTGCTGTATTACTGGTAGTCTCATTCCAATTATTCTTGAATTACACTTATACTGATTACCTCTTTCTAAAAAAAAAGTCCGTTGCCTCGCTGATGTTGCCATCACAACTTTTTGTATACATGCCAAATTCTGACCAGCAGTGTTAAAAATACACACAACTTGCATCATTATGGAAATTCTGCACTTTCCTTTGCTCTTGTTCTCATTAGCAGAATAGTTCTTTGCAGAAAAAAGCAGTTAAACAGACATGAAAAAATTAATTCTAATTACATTTAGAAAAGTAATAATATATTCCTAGCAACAGGAATGGCACACTATAAGGCTCCTGTAATCAAGAATAGAAAATCCAGATTGAAGGGAATGGGTGATCAAGGAATGTAGCAATATTAAAAAAATACTTATGCAGTCCGTGATATCTTATTTCTGTATGTGACCTCAGTTCCACACCAATGTTGTTGACTCTTAACTGCCCTCTGAAGTGGCCTAGCAAGCCACTCTGTTGTATCAAACCAGGGCAACTAGGAATGAGCAATGGATGCCAGTGATGCTCACCTCCCATGAATGAATAAAACAATACCAGAAGAGTGTAATCAGGATTTGTGCCATTCTAATGAATCTTCTAGTAACCAATTAGAGAGCCATTGGAAGGGCCCTTTGAGTGAGTTACCTCTTGCCCTCTCAAAGGGAAGTAAGGCTGCAACAGTAGGACAGATAGAACATTTACTCTACTAACAATGGCGGAACTTGGGTGATATGTCACACTTTCCTATATTTTCATTCTGTTTGCAATTTAAATTTATATAAATACATCAAGTACAGCGCCAATTGAACAATTTTCTATACTCTTATTTGTGACTGCATTCATGTACATGCAGGATTTAAAAAATTGATTCTGCTATGTTTCTAACTTCCTGTTGCCTCTCATGTTACTTCTTTTCCCATCTTTGTTTCTCCATTGTTGGTTTCATTTTTTCGACACTTATCCTCTTTTTTTGTTTGTTTGGCTCTCTTCTGGTTCTGGGTTTTTTGGCTCGCTGTGCTGTCGTTTCTCTTTAATTTCTTCCTTTGTCACTCTTTGCTTGTTTCACTGTATCTTCCCCTCCATTCTTCACCTTTTTTTAAATTTCCTGTCTTCCCAAATCCAAAGATATTCAAAGTATGAAAAAAAAAGTATTTTCTAAAGGCCTTCGATAAGATACCACACGGTAGGCTCACGACAAAGGTTAGGGCACGTGGAGTCCGGGGACAAATAGCTGAATGGATAGCAAATTGGCTAAAAAATAGAAAGCAGAGAGTATGGGTAAAGGGTAGTTATTCAGATTGGAGGAAAGTAGAAAGCGATGTTCCACAAGGATCAATGCTGGGATCACTGTTGTTCATAATTTACATTAATGATTTGGACTTAGGAACAAGTAACTCTATCAAAATTTGCATATGATACCAAACTGGGGGTGGATAGCTAACACTGCGGAAGAATGCAACATAATACAAAAAGACATTAGAAAACTTCCAGACTGGGCAGTTAAGTGGCAAATGAACTTTAACAGAGATAAATGTGAGGCTACGCACTTTGGTAGGAAAAACAGAAACATCACCTACACCTTGGAAAATAAGAAACTGAATGGGGTAGAAGAACAAAGGGATCTAGGAATACAGGTGAACAAATCATTAAAAGCAGCACTGCAGGTCAGCATAGCAATTAAAAATGCTAACAAACCACTGGGATTTATTTCTAGGAGTATAGAATTCAAAAGTAGTGAAGTTATGTTAAACTTGTATAGGACCCTGGTCAGGCTGCAATTGGATCACTGTGCACAGTTCTGGTCTCCATACTATAAAAAGGACATAGAAGCACTGGATTAAGTGCAAAAAATATTTACAAAAATGGTACCAGAACTGAGAGATTACAGCTTTTGGGAAAGATTGAACAGGTTGGAGCTTTTTTCTTTAGAAAAGAGAAGAGTTAGAGGTGACCTGAAAGAGGTCTTTAAATTATGAATGGGTTGGACAGGGTAGATGTGGAGAGAATGTTTCCACTTGTGGGAGAATCCAAAACTAAGGGCCATAAATGCAAGATATTTACTAATAAATCCAATAGGGAAATAAGGAGAAATTTCTTTGGTCGGAGAGTGGTTAAAATGTGGAACTTGCTACCACAGGAAGTGGTTGAGGCAAATAGCTTAGATGCTTTCAAAAGAAACCTGAGAGAAAAAGGAATCGAAAGATATGCTGAAAGGCTAAGATGAGATAGATGGAATGGGAGGAGACTCGTGTGGGGTATAAACACCAGCACAGACTAGTTGAGTCGAATGACCTGTTCTGTGCTGTATATTCTATGTGCCCACACTGCAAGAAAATGACTGAGTCTCAGAGAAAATATGCCCTCACATATATTGTTTGAGATTTTAGAGGGCACTTTTATAGTTTAATGAGTACTGGAAATCCCTGGATGATCTCAGCATTTCCTTGGCTGTATCCATTGTTACATGGCAAGTCACGTGAAAAACAGGAATTCCCTTGGAGAAGGAAGCAACGCTCAGACTGACCAATAGTGTCGCTACTGAGCACAACAAGGGTTCAAACTTTGAAAAGCAAACGGAGGGGAAATATAGTAAGGCCTTTAATTTCCAGAACTGTTACGTTTAACCTTGTGTAAATTAAAATAAATTGATTCTTATGGGTTTAATAGTTTGCAGAACAGCTGCAGTACTGCTAAGTTGCTAGTGGTGGCGATGCTGAGCTGTTATCCCGCCACTGTTAGCAGCAGAAACTTAGGAGCTGCAGCCCTGGTCAATACATTTTTGTTTTGATTCCTCCCACTTTCTTGATGTGTTCATAATGTTTTGATAATTTGATTAATAGCAAGCATACGGTGTGTATCTCTTCCATTTGAAAATTAAAAAAAACCCACAAGAAAAATATTTTTCAGGCTAGAGCTGTTTTCTTCCAACTGCGGGACAGTTTCTGAATCCTAATGCATTCTCCTGTAACATCTTCACAACAACAAGTTGCATGTATACAGCACTGTTAATGCAGTGAAACGTCCCAAGGCTCTTCACAGGAGCGTTATCAGACAAAATTTGACACCGAGCCACTTAAGGAGATATTAGGACTAGAGGTAGGTTTTAAGGAGCATCTTAAAAGGAAGAAAGAGAGGTGGGGAGGCTTAGGGAGGGAATTCCAGAGTTTTAAGGCCTAGACAGCTGAAGGCGCAGCAGACAATGGAGGGGCGAAGGAAATTGAGGGTGCACAAGAGTCCAGAATTGGAATCAAAATGTCAATCACTTTGGCAGTGTCTCTAAACAAATACACTTTTCTTGCAACATTTCTGTTGTCGAATGACTTACTTTCAGCACAAGTTCGGAGCATTTTGGACTGTTTCTTCTGCTATATTACACCGCTAAAGAATCCAATATAACACATTCCATTCCAGTAAACACTGTTCCCAAAGTCCAAGGCCTCTTTGACACCTGCTGACTTGGAAGCTAAGACAGCTGACGCAAAGCTCCTGCCGGTATAAGCAATTGTGTTATATATTTTGTCCAAACCAGTTGGAAAATATATGCCATTGTTCACATTTGAAGAATAGATTGCAATTACGATGGCCAAACCATCTCTCTCAACCAAATAATTATAGCACTGAAGGATCACAATTCCCAGGGGTTCTTGCATTTGAAGGAACTTATACTGCAATTAGCCCGAGTGTTTTGCCTTGGTTGGTGTCGCTCCACAACTGGAGTCTTCAGCCTTTTTTTTCCTGTATTGCTGTGTTTTTGCAAGCCAGTAGTGTCAAAGAGGACCAATTTATGACCCTGTTGCTCCAAAACGAGGATTTGTGAGAAAAAATTATGAAGTGTTTTAAATTATTTCCCATGATTTAATATATATATATATATATATAAGCAGTTGAGATTTGAAAAGGGCCACACGTTAATTTTGGTTGCGGGGTACAGTAAGTTCTGGCTTTTGTCTCCATGGTTTCATAGCATTTCCCCCCCACCATCACCACCACCTTTGGTTGTGATTGGTGTCTCTGCTGTCGGTTGCTCAGGTCTGCCGCTTGTCTCCCGCCCGCCGGGCGCTGCTGCCGCGAGCGAGCGAGCCTCAGACCGAGCGAGACGCAGCCCGGGACAGCTCGAGACACACACACACACATTGCACTCACACACAGACAGCAACCTCTCTGCGAAACAGCACAATACAAACATCCTGCTTCTTTTTTTTTGCAAAAGACTAAAAGCAGCGAACGGTGAGTCCTTTTTACTAATGGTTTTTAAAAAAAAAAATCTTAAACTCCTTTGTCCTATGGTGGGAAGCTGCTTTTTTTGCAGTTGGGGTTGGGGTGGTTGCACTATTTAGGAGATTTCTCTTATAAATGCATTTGCAACAATTAAGGACGATCTACTTTGTCGCTTCTGTGTAAAATCCTTCCATCTTCTGCTTTCCTCAATCCAAGACGTATTCATCATGCTTTTAAAATATGTGGGGGAAAAAAATGTTCTGATTGAGTCGAACGCCAAGTGATTTCTTTCAACTGCAATTGCAAAAACGTTTCCTGGCAGAGTAAAAAAAAAGGAAAATGGTTTATTTGTGACAAAAAAAAAATCATGGTTAATGTCTTGATTTGCACGCAGCGTTAGTACAGCATCGGAAGTGTGTTAAGAGATTATCAGTGATTTTAAGTGCGTTAATGCACAGGTCATAACATTTCCATGCAGTGTTTATGTGGGAGAATATGATTCTTTAGAGAGCTTATGACGAGTGGTTTCCTGTGGGGCTGTCCTTAACAGGCCTCTGGGAGTCGATTGCCTTGTAGTTGGTGAGATTCCTGGTAAAATGAACACAGAACCAGAACACTGTAGGTCCCTGGTCCTTTTAAGCTACAGAAAAGAGATAGGTTCACAGAGCTCCACTTAATGTTTAGTGCATTTGCATTGCTCCCCAATTACATTAATGAACATGTGAAAATTCATAAAACATTGATTATTTCCACTTCACATTTTTCAGATTTTCACTAATTTGTATGCCATAATATTAGGAAGTTCAGTCTTTACTACGTGCAACAAATAGACTGCTGCAGAAATGACCTGAGTGATGGGTTGTACCAGTTAGAGTTGAATGTGTATTTGGATGTGCGGTGTACACAGGTCTCCATGGAGAACTGGAAAACTTAATTTATGTCTGAGTGAGGGGCACCGACTTAAGTTTAGTGGTTATGAGTGGGTTGTACAAGTCTTACTCATAACAAATTCTAGGCAAATGTATGACACATCACTATACACCCATGTGTTGTGTGGGTAAATGTAACTTCAGTATTGCGTCAGATGTGTCTGCTAGTTTATTCATAATGTTTGAAATTACGCTGTACAGCAGATGTTCATATTGTAACTCACTGAGTGGATTGCGCTCCTGATCTGTAATTGTTTGCTGATGGGAAACATTCTGATCTGGGAAAACTACCCTGAGTTTAAGAAAGCATATTCTCACCAAGTTCTGCTTTTGTTATCTAGTTGCCATTTGTGTAATTCCCCATTAAATATATTAATGTTATTAAATTTGTAGCAATTGCACAAAAGCTATTTTGTTGCTTCCGTGCACTATCATTCCCCATTTGTTCTCTATCCTTAATTGAAGATGTATTCATCATACAAATATATATGTTTGTGGCATAATTTGTGAAGTGGTTTGTGGTCTTAGCCCAAATCTCCCTCGTAGAATTGTTCAGGAAATTTCAGAGAGCATCCCAACAAGGACGTTTAAATTTTCTTTTTGGGGGGAAAAAATGATTTTCTGAGCTTCCAAGTAATTCAGTGTCAATTGTTTTTGTGCTGTGCAAGTTGGAGAAGTGCCTGAATTTTGCTTCATTGTGGGGTTCAAAGGAGCAGAAGTGTTTGGCAAAGCTTTCTTTGTTTACAAACTTATCATAATACAGGATTGTGGATGGTGTCATAACATCTTGGAGTCATTGGTGTGTGACATCAAGAGAAAGCTGAGGCCTGGCTCTTCTCCCTGACTAAACAATGGCCCAGATTTTGCTGTCAAAATAATGGCAAGTTTAATGGCGCTTGCCGGTATGAACATGTAAATCGTTCAGAATTTGACTCTAGTTCACCCAATTTCCATCTCCGTTGTTCTTCTGTTTCTTTCTCAATCCATAACTCTCATTGATTAAGGAGATAGACTGTTGGTCCCATGGTTCACCAAGGTCCCAGATGCTCCGTTGCCCTCGTACTGTTGTCAGCTCGCACATATGAAGCAACTTGCGGGGCAAAACATTTTCGAGCTGACAGGTGAGGGAATAAATCTGACTAAGGGGGCACAACGCGAGATGCCCCGCTCCAGCAAAATCTGGGCCAATGAGTTTATTGGCCAATGAGTTTATTAACCAATTTCTTGAGAATCCTCTATCTCTGTCTAAGAGGCCTCAATTTGGCCACCATTTTTGTTGCCAAATATTGTCATTATCTGCTGGCTCCTTGAAACCTGCAGTAACTTGTGTGGAGACTCCTGATCTGGTATGTCACATTTTGTATTCATTTTAAAGTCGGAATATTTGAGCAATTTGTTCTAAGCAAAATAATCAACTTTTAGGACTAAGATTAATAATTTAGGGTTTTTTTAAATTCCGTTTTTGCAGTTTTAAATTTAAATCTTTCTGCTCAGATGACCAACTTTAACCTTTGATTCCTGTAATCTGGTTGTGGTAGAAATTGTTAACATTGAAATCTATATATAAATAATGTGGGTTTTTTTAACAGGTGGGTGGAATGAAAGGTGTTGATCCTTTCCGAGACAGGCTAGGAATTCTGGGTTCATGCCGTTGTGGCGACTGACACAGTGGTTGCACATTTCTTCTCTTCCCATTTCTCCCTCATTTCCCATTCAGCCATTGGCCCACCCAACTGGAGAGTTGCCTACCCACTTCTGTTTTGTCACCCTGCCCCAAATTTGAGTTTCCTCTTGTTGCCTTCCTGCTTATACTCTGCTTTTTTTTTTCTATGCTCTGAGATATGTTCCTCTATGTGAGGCCTACAATCAAAATGTAAGAGCTTGTAGTTACTGCTGTAGCAACAAACGTCCTAGAAATTTACAGCACAGAAGGAGGCCATTTGACCCGTCGTGCCTGTGCTGGCTCTTTGAAAGAGCTGTCGTGCTTAGTCCCACGCCCCCATTTTTTTGTCCGTAACCCTGCAAGTTCCTCATCCTCAAGTACCTGTCCAACTCCCTTTTAAAATTATTTATGGAATCGGCTTCCACCACCTTTTCAGGTAGAGCATTCCAGATCCCAACAACATGGGCCAAAAAACCCCATGGAATAAGTAAGCTGAGCTAGGTAACCTGCTTCAGTGCATCATGAGTTACCTAGATGCCTTTCACTCTTTCTCATTCACACAGTTCCTCTTGTGGTCTGTATCTGTTTCAAATCTTTTAGTATTCCTTACCACAGAAGTGGAAAGGAAACCCAACAGAGTTATCAGTGCTTTTGTTTCCTCCTCTAGTTTTCTTCTTTGCTCTCTTTTTCTTTGAAGTGCAGCTGCTGGCAAAGAAGATGGCTAGAAGACTTGCTCTGAGATCACCTCCAATGCAGCTCTACAACTGGCTGTCGGGAGGTGTCTTGAGAGCGGCATGGGTGACTTTTTTGATATTGCGTGTTTTTCCGCTCCCAGGGGGAAAGGGTCTGGCCTGCACTCAGCACCTCCCACAATCCCGGCGCTGAGAGACTGAAACACACACACCATGTGAAGCGTTGTCAGATGCCTGTGGCCTATTGCTCCATGGTCATAGTGCATTGCCGCTGCACTTTGTTGTGGCAGCCTGGGAGGGAAGAAGGTGATGTGTACATAGCGGAGTGAGCATGTGGCTGCATGACTGTGCTAACCTCAGTGCAATAAGTCTCAACCCACTCAAGCGAGAAATGGTACACAACCTGCTGCTCCCCTACCACAATGCAGAGTTGGAACAAGAATATATTTATAACAAAAATTATGCTTTTGTTTCATGTGCTGTTGTTGTATTGGTGTTCTTTCTTTGTTGGTTATCTTCTGTTTTGTGTGCGCTGCCTTGTTATACTCTGATCTGTCTCACTGTTTTCTCTTGTGATCTTGTTACTGTTTCTGTCACATGTCTACTATCTGTTCCAGTATATTTTGCCCATTGTCAGTTGAGGATAGTGATCTTTTTATATACAAGATGGCAGCAGAGTCCACCTCATGACCAGAGCCTCTTTGATTTTTTTTTGTAGCTGTCCACTAGCTTTTAGTGATTTCTGTACATCGACTCCTAAATCTCTCTGCTCCTCCACAATTTGTAGCTTCTCACCATTTACAAAAAACTCTGATGTATCTTTCTTAGGATGACCTCACGGTTCCCCAAACTGAACTCCATCTGCCACAGTTTGGCCCAATCACTTAAAGAAAGAAAGACTTGCATTTATATTGTGCCTTTCACAACCTCAGGACGTCTTCAAGCGCTTTACAGCCAATGAAGTACTTTTGAAGTTTAGTCACTGTTGTAATACAGGAATCTATCCATGTCCCTTTGCAACTTTTTGCTCCCCTCTACACTACTTACTGTGCCACCTAACTTAATGTTGTCAGCAAACTTGGATCTACGGTTCTCTTCATTCATCCAAGCCATTGATAAATATAATAAAGCTGAGGCTCCAGTACAGATCCCTGGAGGACACCACTTGTCACATCCCGCCAATTGGAGTGCATACCCATTATCCCTACTCTCTGTCTCCTGCTTCCTAACCAATTCCCTACCCATGTCAATAGGTTGCCTTCAATTCCATGCATTTTCATTTTTGCTGACAGTCTCTTGTGCAGAACCTTATCGAATGTCTTTTGGAAGTCCATATAAATAACATCCATAGACACTCCCATATCTACCATGTTAGTGACCTCAAAAAAATCAACTAGGTTAGTTACATATCATTACCATTTACAAATCAATGCTGGCTCTCCCTGATCAGCTCATATTTGTCCAAATGCTTAGTCTCTAATGACAGATTCAAATAACTTCCCCACAACAGATGTTAGATTAATAGGTCTATAATTTCCTGGTTTCTCTCTCCTACCCTTCTTTAAATAATTAAGTGACATTGCAATTTTCCAATCCAAGGGAACAGTTCCTGAATCAAGAGATCTTTAGACTAAAGCATCTGCAATTTCCTCACCTACTTCTTTTAATTTCCTGGGGTGGAAACTATCAGGCCCTGGGGATGTGTCGTATCTTCAGTCTCATTATTTTCTCCATTACCATTTTTTACTTGTACTAAATCTAGTAAGTTTCTCCCCTCGATTTATTTTTAATTTTCCTCGTATCTCTGGTACTTTATACTCTTCCCCTACTGTGAAGACCAATATAAAGTAATCATTTACCAATCTGCCATTTCCTTATTTTCATTACAGTGTCACCCGCGTCTATCTTTAAGGGCCCACATTACCCTTAGCCACCCTTTTTCTCTTAATTTACTTATAAAACCTTTTAGTGTTATCCTTGATATACCTGTTAAGGTTTTTCTCGTATTCCCTTTTTGCAGCTCTTACTACGTTTTTTTGTTTCCCTTTGATGCTCTTTATATCTCTCCCAGTCTGTGGGATTTCCACTATTCTTTGCATTTGTGTAAGCCCTTTTAGTTTTATACTATCTCTCGCCTCTTTTGTTGACCAAGATTGTTGAATTACACAAGTAGAGCTCCTGCCCCTTAGGGGTATTAACAGGCTGACAGTTGACATGAAAAATTGAATGGGAATGTTGATAAAGCAATTTACAGTGGTTAATGTTGAAAGAAAAGCATAATCCAAAATCATAACAGGACGTGTGCACTCGTTGCAAGATTTTAAATGTATATAGAGATGTTGACCCTCCTCAGTGGTGTAACTCATTTGACACAAGTTTAAGAGGAATCATCTCTTCCTGTAACCAGATTTCTGTTTCTCTCCCACTAGATAATGCCTCCTGTTTTACACTCTTTCTACCTCTCCCTTTCACTCAGTTTCTCTTGTCTGCATCTCTGATTCTCTCTCACGAAGAAAAACGGGCAGAAATAATCTTTTAATTTTTTTAATACGTTTTGTTAAGCTTGTTCCATCATGATTCGTTTTTATGAAGGACTTTTGAGCCCTATTCCTGGTCTGCCATTCCCCTTTGCTCTGTCTTTCTGATCAGTGCCCCATTCTGTCCAATGTCTAGCCTCCTTCGGAGTGAGATTTACAGTTTTTTGCCTCTTAGGAAATTATCTGTTATTAAGGGGGTGCATTATTCAGGAAAATACTGAGGAGGGAGGTCTTTCCTTAGGATAGTCCTTGCAGAGCACAGCAGACTCTCTATTACCCATCTTGATTATCCACCAGAATTTTTAGCAGGCACAAAGTCTTGTGCAAGTTGGCTTCCTTTGTATTTCATCTCTTTTTTTCCACTTGAATTAAACTGCATAATATTTATTTTATCTATTTCTGTTGTACAAGCCTTCATTCTACGCGCTCATAGTACTAGTGCACCAAGTGAATAAGACCAAAATGATCTGCTGATTTACTTTACCTACCGAGAGGGGATCTCTTCCATTCTAATGGAGGTTCCATCGTAAATAGAACATTTCAGAAAAGTAAAAAATGACACAGCCAGAGTTAGATTTTTTACTTCCAATAATTGTTCCCAAAATGGATGCCAATTGGCACCGAAGCCATTTTTTTCAGAATAGTGTAACCTTGTTAACAGATAAATATCTCACTGGACAAAATTCAAGTATCCAAAGCTGTGCTATGGAAACGAGATGACCATGAGCTTCTACTCACCTTGTAGACTGATGGACTGTATTGCGAAGTCACTTTTGGAAGCTGGTCTGTAAATTTGAAGTGTTGCTCTCCTGCGAGCAAATCTATCCAGTTTTACAGTGCAGGGCAGCTTCAGCAGTGGTGGGGAGAGGGAGGGAGGGAGGCGAAGGGGGTGTTAAAAGATGGCCAAAAGCATGGCAGGTGCCAGCCAAACTATCTCGTGCTCCTTATACTTATACGTGTCAGCCTTGGCTCAGTGGGTAACACTCTTGCCTCTCATTCAAAAGGTCGTGGGTTCAAGTCCCACTCAGAGACTTGAGCAGATAATCTAGGCTGACACTCCAGTGCCGTGCTGAGGGAGTGCTGCACTGTCAGAGGTGCCATTTTTCCAATGAAACGTTAAACCGAGGCCCTGTCTATCCTCTCAGGTGGACGTAGAAGATCCCGTGGCACTATTTCGAAGACGAGCAGGGGAGTTCTCCCCGGTGTCCTGGCCAACATTTATCCCTCAACCAACATCACTAAAACAGGTTATCTGGTCATTATCCCATTGCTGTTCGTGGGACCTTGCTGTGCGCAAATTGGCTGCTGCGTTTCCTACATTACAATAGTACTTCAAAAGTACTTAACTGGCTGTTAAGCGTGTTGGGACGTCCTGTGAGTGTGAAAGACACTATATAAATGCAAGACTTTCTTTTTATGCTGTAGAAGTTTCATGGCCATTTATTGTAGGACTTTCTATGGAAGTTCCAAAATACATATTTCATTTCTGGTTTCTTGCCTTTTTTTCAGCAAGAAGAGCGAGCATATTACAATGAAATTAATATGATCGTGCACCTTGGTGCCTGGATAGGTGTTTATTTGAGTGGTTTCTGCTGGGTTATGTGAGTTTATTATTGGTATTATTTGTATTCTGTAAATTTAGAAACTTGTGCACTCCAGATTGAGACAGTAATTTCTGAAGAAAATATTGTCAGCAAGCTGCAGGTGTTATTTTTCCTCCCACACAACATGCTACGGGGCAGGTATGCTATGCATTTTTGATGCGTGCTACAGATTACCTGCATGCCTTTTCTGTGAAAACAATAGGGATTTCAAAAACCGGTTTACCATGTTAGTAATGGGTGGTCTTTTGCCAACTTGATTTCTCGGTTCAATTAGATTACCTACTAAAGAGTGACTGCTAGTCCAGGACATGGTACTGAAACTCTTTAATTACTGAGCAGCTGAGACACACACACACACATAAGAACAAATAGTCTTTTAAGAAGGTCATTTTCTGGTGGTGTAAATCCCTCTGTTTTCTCCCGAGTTCCCTTGGTCTCTCCTGGGCTGTACAATTCCTACAGTCAAGGAAGGCTGGCAACCTGGTTCCTGAGCTCTGTCAGTGTACCGCGAGTTGGCCAATATGCCCTACATTACAACAGTGACTACACTTCAGAAGTACTTCATTGGCTGTAAAGCGCTTTGCGACGTCCAGGTCGTGAAAGGCGCTATATAAATGCTGGTCTTTCTTATGAAAGAAAGTGGAAGAACTTATATTTATATTGCGACTTTCAAGTTCTCAGGATGTCCCAATGCGCTTCATAACCAATGAATACTTTTTAAAGGGTAGTATCTGTTGCTATTGTAGGCAAAGGCAGTAGTCAGTTTGCACACGGCAAGATCCCACAAACAACAAATGGAAGAATGACTTGTTAAGCTGTTTTTGGTGGTGTTGGTTGAGGCAGTTAGATTGGCCAGAACACTAGGAGAGCTGCTCTTCCATTAGTGCCATGGGATCTTTTACTTCCACCTGAACAGGCAGATGGAGCCTTGGTTTGATGTCTCATCTGAAAGATGGTACCTGCGACAATGCAAGATGGCAGTGCACGGAAGTGTCAACCTGGGTTATGTGCTCAAGTGCTGGAGTGGTCCTTGAACCTCCAACCTTCTGGCTCAGGTGAGAGTGTAACCGACTGAGCCAAATATGACCCTATGGGACACGCAATGGTCACTCTCTCCGCCATGTGGCTGAGATTGGTAACTTGGCAGCATGGGATCAAACCTTGCATTTCTCCCCCAACTCCCAGCGCGGCGATTCTTCAGCAAAGTTGGACATTGATTAAACCGGTTCTGAAAGAGGGAGTCTCTCTAGCAGTGCAAGGACATGAATTAACTTCCCACACAGTGTTTGAAGTACCCGGGACTAATTATTGTACCTTTGCTGATGCTGATTCAGTGATGACAAGCGAGTGCTCTCAATGACATTCTCATCACTTACTGTTCAAGTGATACTTTTTTTTTGTTTTCAAAAATTTCCTTAATGGCATAGTGGGTGAGTGTATCACCTGGAGTGGAACTGAGGCATACAGAACAGGGTAGTTCCAGGGTGAGATACCTGGGACAACAGTAGGGGCTCTACAATTGGCCTCAGCAACTCTGGGCTATAGGGATGAAAAATCGGCCAAGGTTCCTGCTCCTGATTGCTGCCCAGTGACTCCTGCTGCAAAGCATGCGCGTGTACATGCGGGGACATCAAGATGAGCTCAGCAGTGATTCATTCCAGCATTGAATAACCTCCCCATGCTTACTGTATTGTCCCTCAACTGAAAAATGGCTCCTTGGTTGGCGTGCTAGAGGGCTGCCAGCTCCCATGGAACCATACTCAACCATAAAGAGAGAACTTGCATTTATATAGCGCCTTTCACGAGCTCGGAATGTCCCAAAGCGCTTCGCAGCCAATGAAGCACTTTTTGAAGTGTGGCCACTGTTGTAATATCGGAAAAGCGGCAGCCAATTTGTGCACAGCAAGCCCCTACAAACAGCAATGAGATAAATGACCAGATAATCAGTTTTCAGTGATGTTTGTTGAGGGATAAATATTGGCCACGACACCGGGAAGAACTCCCCCCCCTGCTCTTACTTGAAATAGTGCCGTGGGATCTTGCCTCCACCTGAGAGGGCAGACGGGGCCTCAGTTTAACAGCTCATCTGAAAGGTGCACCTCCGACAGTGCAGCATTCCCTCCGTATATCACTGAAACCAGCCCGTTCAGGAGAGTAAGATACTGTTGTTGGGGGGAGGGAAGAAATTATAAAATAAGAATCATTCTTTTTAGCAGTTTTTATTGTCAATGGTGATGCTTTTTTCAGTGGTGTAGCCTGCATCTTTTGTCAAGGGAGTATTTTCCTTTGTATCTTAATATAGGTTGGTGGCTTTGCAATTTTAGCTATTAGCTTCTGCAGCTGCTTTCATAATAGTGTCATCACGTCAAATAAATGAATGAAAAAAAAACTTCCTCGCCCTTTATCAGCTAAAAGTGCATTCCATTTGGATTACTGTTGCGCACAGATTATTCATAGTTTTTAACCCAAGTCACTTAAAAAGGACAACTGCTGGATAAATGCTGAGCTTCAGATGCTCGTGTTGGAATGTTGCAGTTACAAAAAGCTGGGTTTGAAATTACCACAGATGGCCTTAAATGAAAGAGGCGTTCTGTTATGGAAACAGTTGTTTTGCACTTGTCACTGTCGTGTCCTGCTCGCACTGTTCAGTCGCTCCCCCACTCTGTATACAGTAGCGGGAGTCCAGGGAGTTTATTTCTTTTCCCAGGAAAACTTTTTTTTTACTGGAATGTTAAATTGTGTTTATATATAGACATGGTCCTATTTTCTACATTTCTACATAGTTTCCTACATTACAACAGTGACTCCACTTCAAAAGTACTTCATTGCCTGTAAAGCGCTTTGGGACATCCTGAGGTCGTGAAAGGTACTATCGAGATGCTCTCGCTCCTCTCTCGCTTCTCTTTCTCTCGCTCCCTCCCTCCCTCTTTCATTTTGAGTTATTCCACTTGAGTAGAATATTTTTTTGTTGTCAGTTTTTGTTTCTTCTCCCATTTGTGAAGAATTATTACATTTTGTGCATGGCTTTGAGTAAAGTAGCAAATCAACCGTCTGAGAGATCAGTGAGTAGGTGTGTTGTCCAGGCCAGGAACGTAGATCCCTGGTCGCTGCTAAGTTGATCTCAGTTGGGCTGTTACAACTGGTGTCAGCTGTGGCTCAGTGGTAGCACTCTCGCCTCTGAGTTGGAAAGTCGTGGGTTCCACTCCAGAGACTTGAGCCTGCCGAGGTGGACATTGAAGACCCTGCGGCATTATTTCAGAAAATAGGGAGTTCTCCCAATGTCCATTCTTTTCTTAATCAACACCATCAAAAAGAAGATTCTTCAGTACTTCAGCTCATAGCCATTTGTAGGAACTTGCTATGTGCAACATGACTGCTGCATTTACCCACGCAACAGTTAAAGGTAATGCATGTGAAGTGCTTTGGGATCTTTGAGAGGTGGGATCAGGCGCTGTACAAATGCATTTTTTCTTTTCTTTTCCCAGTTCCTCTTTGCTATCCAGTGACTCACTGGTGAGGACTGGATCTAGCTCAGCTCTGATGCCCCTCTCCCCTTGGTTGAATAGCCTGCTGACACACACTGTCTAGCTGCGCGTATGAAGAATGGCCCCCTGAGTGAGGTACCAGAGGGCAACTAATGCAGGTGGGACTGTACTCCAGCAAGGAATGAGTGCCTTTAGGAAAAGCAGGAGGGAAGTAGAGCAGCAAATTAAAAAAAAAAAAAATCAACTATACAGGTCTTAAACTGCAGAGATAAACACATTTTTCCTCTCATTTGTATTTGGGTTTCTCCTGGAGGGACTTGATTCGTGCTGAGGTGTGTGGTTCCACAGGAGCCGACCAGCCTCCAGTAGCTTTGTCAAGTTAACGTTCTTAATGTGTTACCCTCAACAGTGCATGTCAGCAAGCCATTGGACCCCGGTGGTATCGCGGCCAAGCTAAACCCTGCACTCACCTCACACTCGCCTGCACTTTCCAGAAAGTGGCCAACGGGTAACAATTACGAGTGGCAACCCTGGATAATTTTCTTCTCACTGCCTGGCCCTGGGACGCCCAGACTAATTCTAGCATGCTTACTACCACTGCGGCTGAAATCGGGTAACTCTGTACAAACCAAGAGTCAAACCTAGGACCTTACTGGTCTGCGTAGGTGCAAGCCACACCAAGCAGTGACTCTACCAACTGAACCATCTGAGGCGCTCAAGCTTAATAAACCGATAAGCGGAATACCTATTGTCTGACAACACACCTTAAACCTCAAAGGAAAATAGTTGTTTTGACCGACATGTTTATCTAAAATAATTCTAATGGAAGTTGAAAATATTTTGACAAAAAATGTAGGTTCTTTAAAGTAGCAGTAGGATATATCTCTTAAGAACAAGAAAGACCTAATAATTGACTGCTGATTAAGTCTTAAGTGAACAAAACTGGTTTAGTGCACTGTTTCCCCATTTATTTAGACACTGGGCTGTTTGTGCTTAAATTAATTGTATTTTATTTTAATGGGGATTATTAAAATGCACGAGGAGCAGGGTGGTGGTGTGCTAAAGAAAGAAAGACTTGCATTTATATAGCGCCTATCATGACCTCAGGACATCCCAAAGCGCTTTACAGCCAATGAAGTACTTTTGAAGTGTAGTCCCTGTTGTAATGTAGGAAATGCAGCAGCCAATTTGTTCACAGCAAGCTCCCACAAACAGCAGTGTGGTAATGACCAGATAATCTGTTTTAGTGATGTTGGTTGAGGGATAAATATTGGCCCCAGGACACCGGGGAGAAACTCCCCTGCTCTTCTTTAACGCCCACCTGAGAGGGCAGATGGGGCCTCGGTTTAATGTCTCATCCGAAAGACGGCACCTCTGCTAGTGCAGCACTCCTTTGTGGGAGTGTCGGGCTAGATTTTGTGCTCAAGTCTCTAGAGTGGGATTTTAACCGACAACCTTCTGACTCAGAGGTGAGTGTTACTCACTGAGCCACGGCTGACATGATGCTAGAAGTTGGGAGTTTCAGTTCATCTTCTCAGAATGCACCCCACAGCCAATTTTTACCCAAGCCAGGATGTCAACACTAAGGTCCTGGATGGAAATGGCCTCATTTGCAAATAAAAGGACTTTCTGGAGGGAAATGCAGGGAGGGGAGGTGACTATTGATCTGACCGTGGAGTCCAGTCGGGCAGTGGTGGGTGGGCTGAACGGGACAAGGAAGAGGTTGGTAAAGAAAGAAAGACTTGCATTTTTGTAGCGCCTTTCACGACCACCAGACGTCTCAAGTGCTTTACAGCCAATGAAGTGCTTTTTGAAGTGTAGTCGTTGTTGTAATGTGGGGAATGCGGCAGCCAATTTGCGCACAGCAAGCTCCCACAAACAGCAGTGTGAAAATGACCAAATAATCTGTTTTTGTTATGTTGGTTGGTACGGTTAGATCCCAGCGGCATGCTGGCGAGAGAAGCGGATGGGACAGCTTAGGGTTGCTGCTTGTAAGGAGACAGCGACAGATGCCACAATGGACCCGATGGAGAATGGCAAGAGAGACAGACACAGAGGCTATCGATGGGCTTACTCAACAGCACTCTCAGTGACAGGAGAGTAAAAATGCAGAGGAGCAGTGATGAGATGGTGTCGGGTGTATCCTCAATGTATAATCCACAGTTGCAGTGTTGTCATTGGGAGCTTACCGAGTAATCACTCGGTGTAAGTCGGTAGTGATGCGGTAGATACAGCAGGTGTTGCTGTTCATAGCTTATTCAGAATATGTGTGCTTTTTGACGCTGTTACTTTTGCTTGTTCATGTCTGTCTAGTCCATCAGTTGTTGGTCTGTGCTTTTTCCTCCCTGACAGATTCATATCGGGGCACAAGCCATGTAAATTATGTCTCCACCCTCTTCACCCAGTGTCCAGCCCTGTTATTGTGTGTTCACTTGGTCTTCTATCAGTGGACCATAATTGTGTTCAAAATGGTGTAAGATTTGGATCACAGGTCACACACAGATTACCCAAAGGGTCTTAGGAGTTGTAAGGCTTTTTATTCAAGAGCTACAGTTTAAAGCATTATCAGATATTACTACATGCGATTGAAATAGATACAGTAGACATACAACCCGTGACAGATGAGGGCGATCTACGACCCTGGAACGGAACGAAACAACCGGATGGACGGTGAGGCAATATGGTGGTCCCGGATTGGGTGGATTCCTGCAGTCTGCTGCAGCGGTCACTTCCGTTGGGTCATCCCTTGAGCTGTTGGAGGTGTTAGGCCGTCGGCCACTTCAGAGGCTAAACTTGACCAAGGTGTTAGGCCGTAGCCACCTCGGGGAAGCCTTCGCCCCTAACTGCCTGATTTCCTCCCTCGGTGGTCTATATTTATAGTTATTTCGGTGGGCAGGTGATTACCTGGTGTCAGTCATTTGTTCCCCATCCTATTGTCCAATTACAAGGGAGAGGCTACCTATGACAGCCCCCTCCCAGCTTCATGAGGTCATTTTCCTCCTTATCTCTGTTCTAAAGGTCTTGTTGCCCTCTCATAGACAGCTTGTTTATCCTACAGCTCCTTGCTGCATCCCTTATCAGGCCTAGCTATGCCCACTCGAAGGCCTGTTTTTGTGTTCTGACCTCGTAATTCAGCTCTCTGTACAGCCAATTTTCTGACATGACTGGGATCTTTCTGTGTCATCAACTTAGGCAAACTGCTGATCTAGGGAACCCGTAACAGACTATTATTTCTTTCAATCCATGATTTCTTATAATGGGTCATGTGAAACAAAAGGATTTTGTTTTTTTTTATCTAAAAAGTTCTACAGAGTGTTCATTTGAAGTCACTTAGTTAGAATTATCTTTCAATTCATTTTTTTTGAGGATAGAAACGCCCTTTTCTGTTTATTTATTTAAACAACTTAATTTGAATTACTAGATCATTCCCTTTTTTTGCGCAAAGCACTACTTTAAATTAACAGGAGTAGACTGTACGGATAAGGTGAACACATCAGCGTTGAATTATTGGAATGGAAGAACGTCGGATTTCGAGACCTGTGGGTTCTATGGGTTGATTTTGCGCAGTGTTTTATTTTGTGGTAAGCTGCTTTCCACAATTTATTCTGTGTGCAATATAGGTGTATACATTTTTAAAATTATAGTTTTTAGAAAGGGTGGTAGAAGCCGATTCAATAGTACCTTTCAAAAGGGAATTGGATAATTACTTGGAATCAGAGAATGATACAGCACAGAGGAGGCTGTTTGGCCCATTGTACCTATGCTGGCTCTTTGATAGAGCTATCCAATTAGTCCCACTCCTCTGCTCTATCCCCATAGCCCTGCAAATGTTTTCCCTTCAAGTATTTATCCAATTCCCTTTTGAAAGTTACTATTGAATCTGCTTCCACCACCCTTTCAGGCAGTGCATTCCAGATCATCATAACTCGCTGTGTTTAAAAAAAAAATTCTTCTCATCTCCCCTCTGGTTCTTTTGCCAGTCACCTTAAATCTGAGTCCTCTGGTTACTGACCCTTCTGCCACTGGAAACTGTTTCTCGCTATTTATTCTATCAAAACCATTCATGATTTTGAACACCTCTATCAAATCTCCTCTTAACCTTTTCTGCTCTACGGAGAACAGCCCCAGCTTCTGCAATCTCTCCACATAACTGAAGTCCCTCATCCCTGACAACATTCTGGCAAATCTCTTCTGCATCCTCTCCAAGGCCTTGACATCCTTCCTAAAGTGTGGAACCCAAAATTGAACTTGGAAAGGAAAAAAATTGATTTTTTTTGTTAGGCAAGGGTATTTAAGGGTTACGGAACCAAGGCGGGTGGATGGAGTTGAGATACAGGTCAGCCATGATCTAACTGAATGGTGGGACAGGCTCGAGGGGCTGAATGGCCTACTCCTGTTCCTATGTTCCTAATGTCCATGGCTTTTCTATCACTCCACCCCCATCCCCCATCTCTCCTGAAGACACCGAGTCATTGCTGGGCCACTGTTCCACATTCATCAGCTGCCCTATGGCACCTCTCCCAAGTGGCAATTCTTTATACGCGATCCCAGCAAGTAGTGTCAGATTATTGATCTGTGGAAGACATCACAACTGAGCTTCACGTACTGACATCAGCATGTAAATCTTGTAGTTGAGCGTTTTTTTTTTAACGCTTTTCCTCCTTTTATATTCAACCTGGAAGAAGGGCATTCCACTCGGGGCTGGTAATTGGTAGTTTTAATTCCTCTACCCAAAACCACATGTTGCTGAGACTGGTAGCAGTGAGCTGCTTGTAAAGACGTGTTCTCTGCGAGGGCTTTCAGGGTGGCCAGCCACCGCCCTACTGGAATTTACTAACTGAGCTTCCAAATTTTCCACCCCTTACTGAGAAGGAAATATGTATACGGTACAATTTTAAAGGGGGTGCAGGAACAAACCTGGAGGTTCACTTACACAAATCTTTGAAGGTGGCAGGAAAAGATGATGAGGCTGTTTTTTTTTTAAAAAAAAGCATATGGGATCCTTGGCTTTATAAACAGAGGCATAGAGTACAAAAGCAAGGGAAGTTATGCTAAACCTGGTTAGGCCCCAGCAGGAGTATTGTGTGCAGTTCTGAGCACCGCAGTTTAGGAAGATGTCAAGGCTTTGGTGAGGGTGCAGAGGAGATTTACCACAATGATACCAGGGCTGAGGGGCTTCCATTATGTGGAGAGACTAAAGAAGCTATGGTTGTTCTCTCAAGAGCAGAGAAGGTTAACAGAAGATTTAATAGAGGTGTTCAAAATGATGACCGGCTTTGATGGAGTAAATAAGGAGAAACTGATTCTACTGGCAGGAGGGGCGGTAACCAGAGGACACAGATTTAAGATAATTGGCAAAAGAACCTGAGAGGAGATGAGGAGAAATGTTTTTTTAAGCAGCGAGTTGTTGTGATTGGGAATGCACCGCCTGAAAGGATGGTGGAAGCCGATTCGATAGTAACTTTCAAAAGGGAATTGGACATATGTATGAAAAGAAAAAAATTGTAAGGCTATGGGGCAAGAGCAGGGGAGTGGGACTAATTGGATCGCTCTTTCAAAAGAGCCGGCATGGAGACGATGGGCCGAATGGCCTCCTTCTGTGATGTATGATTCCATGAGACAAATATCTGTTATCTAATAATGCTCTTAATAAAGTAAAATAAGAGATGTATATCTTACTGAGCTGCTTAAAAGTCAAGGTTTCATTTGCGCAAACAATTCGGTTTGCATTGAAGGACCTTGTCACGCCAGCCAACTCTGTATGCTGAGGTTACAATAAAAGTTGCCTCATGAGTGCTATTGGTATTTGCCACATAGTTAAAAGTAAATGTGTAAAAGAGCTCTACTGGTGATTCAGTGGGTAAATGGGCACTGAGTGGTGTGGCACTGAGCCACACAGAGCAGGAAGGTCCCACGTCTGATCCTCATTTTGTGCTGAGCCATCTGATCTGAGCTGACTCTGGTGGTGGTGGGCCACTACAGCTGGCCTCGCCTTCCCTGTGCTGAGGAAGGTCTTGGTCCTATTTGCCGTCCAGTCAGCCCTGTTGGAAAGTGAATGTGTTGCATGCATTGGGTGTGGGCCCAATTGGATTTGGCTGTGGTGCCCAAAGTCAGATAGTCCCAACAGTGTTTCCTGCCCGGGCTCTTGCTTAAAAAAATGGCTACTCGAGATGGTACTAGACCGTTGTCGGCGCTTGTGGAATTAGACTCCTACATGAGGAAAAGAAGGAAGAAAATTCGAGCAAAAGAAATAGAAAAGCTTCGACTAAAAAAATCGAATGCGAGCAGATTGCGCGTAGTGTTGCTTACATTGAATTGAAGGATAAGCTGTTTTATGTAATGTAGAATTTATTAGGGCAACTTATTTATGGTGATTTTATCACAAAGCATTATGGAATTGTTTGGTATTTTTGGGTGGTTCAAATTCTTGATGATTATTATTATATGTTTAGCTATGTACTTAATTTTATGTCTTAACCTGTTAAAGTTCAGAATAAAGAGGAAGATGATAGGGAAGATGCTACAGGTTCAACATAAGTTGGAGGTGTATAAAAGTAGTTGAGGAGGGGGATGGGCGATGTGTTATTAGTGTTCAAAGGATGGTCTAGGGATGTGGGAGGGTGATGGAAGGGTGAGGAGAAGAGGGGTGTTGGAGTATTAGGGAGGAGGATCCTTGGTCGATGGAGTAGTGGGATGGGATCCTGGTGTCTAGGAGTACTAGGAATGGTGTGGTGGGAATATGGAAGTGGTGCCTGGGTTGTGGTAATGGTGACTGTGAAGGTAGTCCAGAAATGTGGGAGCACTGGCATGGTAATAGCAATGGGTGGGGACAATGGGGCGGCAGTGTGCTATGGGATATGTTTGTAGCTAGTTCCCAGGTCACAGACACACATTCCTTCGTGGGGATTTAAAACTGCAAGCCTTCATCAATTCTCCTCCTTCCCAGAATTTCCAGCACTGTTACTAAACATGCATATATTCCAATAGGAAAGTTCAGCTGAAGGCATTAAAAACAACTTAAAAGCCTGTTCTCCGTCATGGTTGAAAAGACTGCTCTGTTTCTGCAAAACCAGGAGGAAAAGGGGTGCGCGGGTAGCGGCATTGGAAGGAGGGAAAGGGGAAGAGGGGAAAAGGGCAGCTCGGGGCATGGGACACAGTCAGGGCACATGCTTAATTTTAATAGGTCTGAGGCAGGGGAGCTGTGGAGAACAGGTCCACCAGCCTTGGAGCCGGAGCTGGGAGACCCTATTCAAAGGTATAATGTATAAGTAAGTTTTTATTCAGTGCAGTGCTGAGGGAGTGCTGCACTGTTGGATGTGCCATTTTTCGGATAAGACGTTAAACCGAGGCCCTGACTGCCCCTCTCAGTTGAAAGTTAATGGTCCCACGGCACTATTCGAAGAAGAGCATGGGAGTCCTGCCTGGTGTCCTGCCCAATATATTTATTCCTTAACCAACACCTAAAGCAGATGATCTAGTCTTTTATTACATTGCTGTTTGTGAGAGCTTGCTGTGCGCAGTTTGGCTGCCGCGTACAAATAAAAAGAAAAGCTACGCTCTTGAGGTAATATGGTAACAAACCTTGAGCCTCAACATAAAAAGGGTTAAGGTGTTAAATGAAATTTAAAACTCAGCACAGTTAGTGTGCTACTTCTGGTCGTACAATATGCCCTTTGGCACTGTCCATGAATCACCTTGCCTATGTCTAAACAGACTGGTGCCTCCATAGTTGGTTATTATGTCAATATGAACATCTGCCAAAGGATTTAAATACAGTGTATAATACAGTAGTTCATTCATGATTCCTGGCGCTCAGGATCATTACATTAAATTATTGTCGCCAAAACACGATTCCACGACTTGCCAATTTGTCTAGAGTTCACAAAATGCCCCTGTAAGAGCTGCAAAGTGTTCTCAACTGATGTTGTGGCTCCCCTGCAAGGATTTCCCGCTCTAATGAGGAAAACACCACCAGGTAGATAACATACCAGCTTCGAAGAGAAAAAGATGCTCACAGTGGTGACTTTTTTGTTTACCTGTTAGCAACCTGACTTGACTGCCTTCCCTTCCCCCTTAAGCCCTCCTGCTCTTACCAGAGATGAAGCATTTTTAGGGGACTGTGGCTGCTCTGTCTATTCATGGAAATCGCTTTTTAAAAAATAAATAAATAAACCACCACCAACTGCTGTGCCTGCGCACTGCATGTCGGCACAAGTATAATTTTGGAAACTTTTTAAAATCAAGGGCATGTTCACTGCTGGCACGAAGAGTCCAGTGCCAGGAAGTCCTCCTAAAATAATTTTAGTTGCGTTAGGTACAGGAGTGGGGAATGCTCGAGGTAGTACGGAGGCTGTTGGTCTGGCAATAACCATGTCTTTTGGTTGGAGTGCGCTTCACTTTTTAGAACACCATGGTTCATAATCACAGTAAGGCAAAGTCAGTACTGCCCTATTGGCAGTCAACATCCTGAAAAGTGGCTTTTGAAAACAAAAATTAAAATATTTTCAGGAGCTGAATTGTGCATTGAAAAATTCAGCTCCTGCTTGCTGCAGTAAATTGGGTATCATTTGACCCCGCACCCTAGCTGTGTTGGAGTTGGCATTTTTATTTCTTTTTTTATAATGTTAATTTGAGAAGATTCAACTTCTTGAACTTAAATATGCGGTTGTGGTAATGAAAGGTTAAAGCCCTTGGCACGTTTCGCTGATCTAAAAATGTGTAGTTACAGCATGTTAACAAACACAATTCTGTGGTAGATATGAATAAATCATGTGTTGAACAGTAAAGCTGTTGTGCCCCTTTTATTTAAGCAGTTGCATCGCTCAGGACCCATATACTGGCTTAAAATAAGCTACTGTATAATTTAGCATTGAGTTGCCAATTGAGGACTTTAGGGACTTTTTTTTTAACTGGTAGAACTTCACGAGTGGTGTTGCAAGTTTACTAAATCTGTCCTCTAAGCTCACACAGTGTACTGTCAGCCTAGTTTCAAGCATCTATTTATCTATTGTTCCACGGATTTCATTCTCAGTCGCTCGTCCTGAAGTTCATTCGCAGCATTACCGTTCAGTATGTATTCATCTCCCGCTGATGTTTGCCAATTCCACATTGACACTGTTGCTGACCTGCACTGACTTCAGATTGCTGTGTCTTTTACTTCCTGTCATAAAGCGGTGACTAGTTAAAATCGACAGTCTATTTGAAAGCCTGCTACAACAACAACTTGTATTTCTATAGCACCTTTTAACGTAGTTAAAAACATCCCATGGTACTTCACAGCAGCGTTATCAAACAAAATTTGACACCGAGCCACACGAGATATTAGGGCATTTGACCAAAAGCTTGGTCAAAGAGGTAGTTTTTAAGGAGCGCCTTAAAGGAGGAGAGAACGGTAGAGAGGCAGAGAGGTTTAGAGGGGCGATTCCAGAGCTTAGGGCTGAAGGCACGGCCACCAATGGTGGAGCGATGAAAATGGGGGATGTGCAAGATGCTACTCACCATTAAAGCTTGCTGGTCTGGATTCTGGTGTGTGCCCCATATATCAACCAGATATCTCCTGTAGCATTACAAAATGTGTTTTCTATCATGTGCACCCTAAAACAAGTTTCTAATGTTGGATGTTAGAAAGCTGAATTGAATTTGAATGCTGCAGAATAAGTGCAAAGTAACTTGCCTTTTCCTTTGGTGTCAAGGGTAAAGACATTTTCAAAGCTTGAAGAAGATTGGTTTTCATTAAAATAAATGCTCCAGCATTTAACTTGGGAAGAATCATAAAAGGTTTTCTAAATGCAGGGTTAGATGAATAAACTGTAAATCTGTGTCTATTTAGTTTTGTAGTTTGAAGTCCTCACTTAACCATCTGAGCTTTTTGAAAGCTATTCAACAAAGTGTTTTTTTTTAAATGGCTGCAATAGTAAAATAATCTGTGTGTGGAACGGGGAAATGGCACATTTTTGGAATCTGTAGAATCCAATCCACACACAGATTTGGTATGCTACGTCTCACCCAAAGTTCTCTTCATCTTGAATTATACTCTCTCTTGAATTATCCTGTTTTTCCTAAAACATCCTATCTATATTTCAGTCTGTGTAACTGATGAGTTATTCTTCAGTTGTACAGAGCATTGGTCAGACTCCACCTGGAGTACTGCGTTCAGTTTTGGGCACCGCACCTCGGGAAGGATATACAGTATTGGCTTTAAAGAGGGTACAGCACAGATTCACCAGAATGATACAGGGGCTTAGAGGGTTAAATTACGAGGGCAGATTGCATCAACTTGGCTTGTATTCCCTTGAGTATAGAAGGTTGAGGGGTGATCTAATCGAGGTGTTTAAGATGTTCAAAGGCTTTGATAGGGTAGATACAGAGAAACTATTTTCTCTGGTGGGCGAATCGAGAACAAGGGGACGTAATTTTAAAATGAGAGCTCAGCCATTCCGGAGTGAAATCTGGAAGCATTTATTCCAGACGAAAGGTAGTAGAAATTTGGAACTCTCTCCTCCAAAAGGCTGTGGATACTGGGACAAATTAGAGCTTTCAAGACAGATTGATAGATTGTACCAGATTTTGCTGAAAAATAATGGCGTCTGTACGACGCACTCTGTTATTAATGTGCAAATCGACCAGCAACTTGTGGCGAGGAAGAGATACCCCGTGAATTGCAAATCGCCACAAGTCTCTTGCCGATTTGCGCCGCTCTGCCGTTAGCTTCACGAAAATGGCATCTTGCCCTTAACCTCCCCGTGATTTTCATGAAGTTGCTGCATTTGCACATTAATTGCCCGTTAAACTCGCCACAGAAAGTTAAGGCTAGTAATTAACAGCTTAAGTATCCTTTTAATAATATGATAAGTGTTAATGACTGCCAATCAACCTCTCTTATCCAGAAAGTAAACAATTTATAAGTGTGGAGTCTCATTCCTTCAGATTGTGAATTGTTTTAGGAAATTCTAAAAATGTCACATTTTTCATTTTTAAATGCCTTTCATACTTTTCCTTTCTGTCTCTTTCTCTTAATCCAATCTTTCTTTCCTCACTTTATTTCTCTTTTTCTGTACCTGATTTGACTCTAATTCACCCTCCTTCTCAGTCCTGTTTATTTCTCAATCTTTAAATGTCATTGGTTAAGGAGATACACTGTTTGTCCCGTTGTTCACCAAGGTCCCAGGTGTCCTGTTGCCCTCGCCGTGCTGCTATCAGCTCACACTTCCAGCAATTTTGCGGGCAAAAAAATCTTAAAACCTAAATGTTCAATTGTAAGCCCAACTAATGGGGCACGCCACAAGAGGCCCCCGTCCAGCAAAATCTGGCCCATTTTTGTTAGGTAAGGGTATCGAGGGATATGGAGCAAAAGCGGGTAGATGGAGCTGAATGGCGGAGCAGGTTTGCGAGGGTAAATGGCCTACTTTGTGGGGTTTTTTGTGTTCCTTTAAGTGTTTGGCTCCTGTAACTAGAGAATCAAGATTGATGTCTGTCTACAGTGGAGCATAGAATATGTACTTCAGAAATGCAGATGGTGATGATTATTAGCTGAATCATGATGAATCATTGGCAAAGTATAGCCAAATTTGCAATGGATCTGTTAAAGCAAATCTAATGGAAACCAATTCCAGACTTGAGGAAATTATGACTGTTAGTTTACACACTGCAAATTATATGTAGTCCATTGAAAGGAAAGGATTCCACTGTCCAGGTGATTCCATACTTTGTAATGTTTGTCAATTGGTATTGGTACAACTGTTCTGGTTGATGCTCTGCTCTGAGGTACTGGATTCCATTTCAAAGCATCTTTGATTTGCAATCAGGAAGCTTTCAGACTGAATTTGATTTTGATTTATTCTTTCCTGTTAAATAGTCCCAAGAAGCTCCTTTGAAAGCTGGCTGTGTGGAGGGGAGGAGGAAAAGCAAAGATCTCTAAAACAGAAAGATATGGCCATCACCAGTCTTATGGCTGAGTCTCCCACGCCCATCCCTGGAACCAGCAATAATGCAGTTTTGCTCAAATTTTAATGGAATGGGAGTTAATAAGAACATAAGAATTAGGAGCAGGAGTAGGCCATACGGCCCCTCGAGCCTGCTCTGCCATTCATTAAGATCATGGCTGATCTTCGACCTCAACTCCGCTTTTCCGCCTGATCCCCATATCCCTTGATTTCCCCTAGAGGCCAAAAAATTATCAATCTCGGCCTTGAATATACGCAAAGACTGAGCATCCACAGCCCTCTGGGGCAGAGAATTCCAAAGATTCACAACCCCCTGAGTGAGTTGCCTGACCATAGGGGAAGTTTGAGTGTATGTTTGCTTGTGTGCTTATTAAAAACACACATGGCCTACATGGATATAGATGAGCCCATGTGAATCTTTAAATCCTGCACTTCCATAAATCCATTGGTATTTTGATTTTATAACCAACATTCCAGAATAGTGTACCTCTGTCTGTCACAGTAAGATTCTAACTGTAGACATTTAACCACATTAAGATATCATTTGGCCCATTATGTCTGTGCTAGCTCCATATTGTATCTAAAAAGAAAGAAAAAAATGTGCATTTATTTAGCACCTTGCACAACCTCCGGACGTCCCAAAGCGCCTTACAGCCAATGGAGTAATTTTTGAAGTGTAGTCACCAATGTTCCTTTAAATTTTATTTTGGGTGCGCGGCCCATTCAGAATACTATTTAAAAGATGGTGAGCCGGCTGCGCGGCCGTGCAGCTTAAAGGGAACATTGGTAGTCACCGTTGTAATATCGGAAACGCGGAAGCCAATTTGCGCACAGTGATAATGACCAGATCATCTGTTTTAGTGATGTTGATTGAGGGATAAATATTGGCCAGGACACCGGGGAGAACTCCCCTGCTCTTCTTCAAATTTGTGGCATGGGATCTTTTAGGTGCGCTTGAGATAGCAGACGGGGCCTCGGTTTAATGTCACATCCGAAAGACAACATCTCTGACAGTGCAGCACTCCCTCAGTGCTGCACTAGAGTGTCAGCCTAGATTTTGTGCTCAAGTCTCTGGAGTGGATCTTGAACCCACAACCTTCTGACTGAGAGGTGAGAGTGCTTCTTCTTCTTAGGCAGTCCCTCGGAACTGAGGATGACTTGCTTCCACTAAAAATGAGTTCTCAGGTGACTGATGAGTCCAATGCGGGACCTACAGTCTCTGTCACAGGTGGGACAGTTGGGTGAGGTTCTTGGGTTGACGTGCGCTCCTTCCGCTGTTTGCGCTTGGCTTCCGCTTGCTCCCGGCGAAGAGACTCGGTGTTCGGCGCCTTCCCGGATGCTTCTCCTCCACTTTGTGCGGTCTTGGGCCAGGGATTCCCAAGTGTCGGTGGGGATGTTGCACTTTTTCAAGGAGGCTTTGAGGGTGTCCTTGAAGCGTTTCCTCTGCCCACCTAGGGCTCTCTTGCCGCGTCGGGGCTCCGAGTAGAGTGCTTGCTTTGGGAGTCTCGTATCGGGCATGCGGATGATGTGGCCTGTCCGTCGGAGCTGATCGAGCGTGGTCAAAGCTTTGATGCTGGGGATATTGGCCTGAGCGAGAACACTGACGTTGGTGCGCCTATCCTGCCAGTGGATTTGCAGGATTTTGTGGAGGCAGCGTTGGTGGTACCTCTCCAGTACTTTGAGGTGCCTGCTGTACATGGTCCATGTCTCTGAAGCATACAGGAGGGCGGGTATCACTACTGCTCTGTAGACCATGAGCTTGGTGCTGGATTTGAGGTCCTGGTCTTCAAACACTCTCTTCCTCAGGCGACCGAAGGCTGCACTGGCACACTGAAGGCGGTGTTGGACTTCGTCATCAACGTCTGCCCTTGTTGAGAGTAGGCTCCCGAGGTATGAAAAATGGTCCACGTTGTCCAAGGCCTCATCAGGTGAGAGTGCAACCCACTGATGGAAGGATATAATTACAAATTTACATAGGCGGTTACCGTTATAAATGTGGATGTAGGAATTTCCAATGGCAAATATAAAAATAAGGACAGAATGTGTGACTTTAAAATAATGACTGAATTACATCTCCATGCTCTGGTCCAATTATCCTCGTCCTCTAATCCCGCTTCATTTTAGGACGATACTTTGTCTTGATGTCCAATGATACTGGAGATCTGTCTATCTAATAAATATATATCCTAATATGTATTTTCCCTTTTTAATGTCTGTAATCTGCCTCTAAATATTTGTGTATTTGCCCCTCTTTGTTTTTCCACTTCATTGAGATTTATGTTGTTTAGGGGATGTTTCCATTCTCCTGTTCTGTTTCCCAAATTGTACAAATTCACATTTGTTCCCCAATGAACTGCATTTACCACATAGCTGGCCCCTCACACAACCCCTTGCAGTCTCCTGCACTTTTCCTCACTCTTTGTCATCCCCTTAATTTACCCTGGTCAGTAAATGTTATTTTTTCCATACCTATATGCAAATCATTTATAATAATTCCATTTTAAATTGCTCTCACTAAATATAACAGGTTGTTGAAGTAGCCGCATAGAAAGTTCTCTGAAACACATTTTTGTATATATGTAAATGTCTTTGTGCACTTTATTTATATACGCAAACCTATATGGAGCCAAGCTTTTTTTAGCTATTTGTGATACTTTGAATACATGCCTTGCAAAAAATATTGGCCCATATTTTCCGATCAGAGGCTTCCTGCATGCGGAGGCCTCCGATCTGGAAAAAATCTACACCCTTACCTCTGAGGGCTCCAGAGGTCCGGTCTTTTCCGCTCCTGGGCCTCTCCACGACGAAATACATAGGGTCCACATATCCCAGGGGCGCATGCGGTTCGCAAGCATCCCTGCTATCACGTGGGCCATGGGGAGCCAATGGGAGAAGGGAATCTCTCTTCATACTTTTGACAGCTTAGACCTGTGAAAAGTATGAATGGAAATCACTCCAAAAACACATCAAAACATTAAAAAAAAAATTTAAATCACGTTTTTAAAATTAGTTAACATTACATTAAATTAAATATTTTAAACAAATTTAATTTTTGGGGAAATTTTTTTTTTTTATGGGGCCAAAAATAAACTTACCTTTTTTAAAAGTATTTTAAAATTATAAATGAGTGGAATTTAAAAAAAATTTTTTTTTTTAAACTCTTATGCTGGTAAAAGCAGGCCTTACTAGGCCTGCTTTTACCAGGCGTAAAATTTTTAAGGGATTTCAGCAGGTGGAGGTTCTGCAGAAAGCAGAACTCTCCCCCCGCAGAGGCCCTTCTCCAGGGCAGGCGTCCGATCTGTCAAGAAGATTCTTGACATATCAGAAATGCCGGTTTTCAGCGCATGCGCTTCGCACGCCTGAAACCGGCATTTCCGATGTCCCTATGGGTGTGTACACAGCTCGTACACACCCATAGGGATCGGAAAATATGGGCCATTATTTAGCCTCAGTACATGTGATACATAGCATTGAGAACAGAATGGCCTGAATTGTTGACTGAGGATTGAAGTTATTGTATTAAGTCAGTAGCCCATACTGTAATATTTTAGTCTGCAGTATAATGTAACATCGATTCTCAAGTGTTCAGCTGCATATGGTTGGATTGCTAGGGTTCCACTGGATAATTTAGTCAGAGATATAATGATAAAGAGATTTGAGATTTGCATAAGTCATTTACTGAGCATTTGTTACACATTTAGTTGAGGTGTTCGCGTTTGCCTGTGAAGTGTACTGAATCATCAGAGCTTCAATTTGAAGTACTCACTTGTGTAATTCATACTCCTCAGTAGATCTCTTCTGCTCTCAACTAATTTAGCACTGTGCTGCAACGGTGCAGAGATGGTTGTATTAGACTGACTTGAGGACACACAAAAACACCTTAAATGGAACACTACATAACTGTTTAACTTATAATCTTATAATTGTATTTACTAGAATATGCCCTGAGGCTATACTCTTAGACTGAGGAGTTGCAGGCAAAGACTGAGTGAGACCTTTTTGGGTGGGGGAGGTGGCCAAGAAAGGGGGCATGACTGGCCTGGGAGCACAGTTGAACAAGGCAGTGAGTAGGCTGGATTTGATTGATCCATGCTACGTATATCATTAATAACTTGCTTCGCATTGACCAGTTATACATTCTCTATAACAGTACTTCTCAACATTTTTAGGTGCAGAACTTTGAATCGTGGATAGATTTTAAATGTTGTTGTACCAAATTGCAATTTTCAAAGTAAAAAGAGCAACTTCAACACAATGTGATTTTTGTAATCTGGATCTTATAGTAAAGGCTGGGAATCTGTCCCAGAAATAACTTTCAAAACTGGTTGAATTACAGTTGAAGCCTTTATAAAACAAAGCTCAGAAAAAGTAAAAAGATTTTAAGAATGCAACATTACGTATGGGCAAGTGTTGCGTTAGTCATTCTTCCCCATTCCTATCATCTTGACTTGCTGTCTTGTAGAATATGTTGTCACTCCCACCAGTCCAGGTTACATTTATAGCAGCATGCAATAGATTATTGAACAAAGTAATTTTACAATTGTTGCCCACTATGTGTTAGCGTAATACTAATTTGAGGCAGAGGAATTCTAGAGATCAAGGGCAAGATTATCAATGAAGGGAGGTAAGAGAGGAAGATGGTTCGGTTTTAAAAGATCTACAGTAATAAATTGCGTGCGTGTGTGTGTAGTATTTGCAACTCACCATTGGACTTCAATTTTGCTTTAAAATAAATAATTTTTCAGTGGAAAGTCAACTAATTACATTTATATTGCCCATTTCTCTTGAATCAGACTTGACCAGCAACTCTGAGCTGAGCAAGAGAATCCATAGAAGGTGTTGAAGCTTTAAGGATGATGCTGAATCAGACCAGTACAATATAATTCTCTTTCCCCCTCCCACTGCCACCACAGAACAACAAGTTTACTTGCTTTTCACCTGAATGAACAATTTGTTCTGGGCTCCAGTTCCTTGGGTGCTGGTAACTCTGGTAGCTTGCCCAAGTGGCAGTTCTTTATATGTGGGCCTACACAGCAGGCCATTTGACTGTGGAAGAGGGGCACATCATGGGCAAATCCGACCCTGTCCTCTAGCAGGGCTCCGTGGATTTTGATCAAAAGTGAGAACTTGGGCTGAAACTTTTCTTCCTCCCTACCCCCAAGTACTGTACAGTGCAGTGGAATCATCAAGCTCCTGCCACTTGCTTAAACAGTGGATCCAAGTCTGTGTGGCTCAGTAGCAAGCAGACGCCCCTCTGATGGCTCAATGGGTGAATGCCCGGTTAATTTTTAATTGACATTCTACTGGTGGGTATGGATAAGTTGCATGCCTTTACCCATTTGATTACAGAAAAAAGAGGAGATATTGAAATGACACATAATGGCATTGAAGTGTAGTTTACATCTTTAACTAGGATTAATTGGAACACTTCATTATTCTTTTGATAACAATGTATCCGTGTTACATTTAACGCTCCAGCACTAGAAGTTATTTTGTCAGTGAGAATCTTAGAGAGAAACTTTGTATCATTGATAGGGAAGGAGAAACACGCATTGTTATTTTGTTGCAGTGTTTTATAAGTGGTGATTATTTCCCAATGGTGTATTTTTATTTCTCTCTCCAAGCATCATTCTATGGGCGTCACTCCCCCTCCCCCCACCTGGTGCCTTGCCTAAGTGGCCATTTTTTATGTGTGAGCACTGACGGCGAGTCTTCGCCGACTCTGACTGGGGAGAACATCACAGCTGAGGCCAATCCTATCCCGTTTCTTTGGCTCAAACTGAAATGTAATTGGTTTGCATGGCTTGGGGCCAGTGATACATCAATCAGAGCAGTTGGGGCAGTCTGCTGTGGTGCACGTGGCATGATTTGCTTCGTTTGTAGCCTGTGTTTGGCAAACAAATAGAAACTTTAACATTTTTCATGAAGGTAGATGGCCTTTGATAGAAATTTGTTTGAGATTCTATGGGCTGGATTTTGTCTTGGGGTCGTGTCATCCACATTTCGTGTTCCCCCCCGACTCCAGATTAATGTGGAGGAATGATGCAATTTTCACTTAATTGGGCAATTGAGTTCCAGCATGTGGGAACCCATGAACTAATTAGTGGTTTCAGTCTGAAAGTCGTCTCTGATGATGTCATCATTGCTGACTGCCTGGTCTCAGAGACTGTCTGGCTTTTGATGTGAGTGGACCTGGATATAAGAGAGAGAGAGAGAGAAAGAATTTTTTTTGCATCCAAGTCCTCTCACAGCAAAGGCCATGCATCAGAGGCGACTTTCACACCTAATACTACTACTACCTTAATCACATCTCCGTTGTAATAGTGGACCTGCAGCTGATAGTCAGCTATCCACTTGTGCTCCCGCCAGGTTTCACTGGAGTGTTTCACATCAGGCGTACTTCATGTCGGAAAAGGGTTAAACTAGCTAAAACGTTTCAAAATGGCATTACAGACCCAATTTAGGGCTTGTTAAGGGCTTTAATGGCCTCTCCCGCCTCTTGGAGGCGGGACGGAGTCGGGAACCCCGCGACTGATTTTGTCAAAATTGCGTGGAGGCGGCCCCCGACCCCGCAAATTTAACCCCCCACACGCCTCCAAACCCGACTCCATAGGTCATTCCAAATCCAGCCCTATGTCTTCTGCTTGGTAAACTGAGATTTAAATTGATCTCAAAAATGATACACGAACCACCCCAAAATTCTCAATATTCTAAAAATAGTGTAAATGTGTTTTTAAAACTGAATTGGTGGATATCCTGTTGCATTGCTCATGGTGAAGTGGAGGAGTTTCATTCATTCAGATTGGCCCGGATTTTGCGATAGAAATAACGGTGAGGCTATCGGTGCTCACTTATTAAAGAGTAAATTGGACAGCAACTTCCGGTGTCTGCATATGCGCAGTTAAACATGGAAATCCGGAAGTTGCTGTCCGAGTTGCCCTGCTCCTCCAGAAGCTTCGCTATAACAGTATCTCGGTGAGAGACTCGACATTCAAGCACATGGAAGGGCATGAAGTTGTGGTACTTACGTGATAGATATCCACTAAACACACCATAAAATGTTGGTGCTTGTCCATTCAGGTGTAAGTGAATTTTTAATGGCGTGATAAGTCTTAATTACAGCCAAACAACCTCTCTAGCACTGAAAATTAACTTTTACAAATGTGGAGTCTCATTCCTTCAGATTTTAATTATTGTGGGAGATTTAAAAAAATCTTTTTTTTAAAACTTTTTTTCTCTTTAATCTTTCTCTCTTAATCCAATCTTTCTTTCCCACTCTTTATATTGCTTTCTGTACATGATGACAGATTTAAAGTGATTGGCAAAAGACCCAGAGGCGGCATGAGGAAAAACTTTTTCAAGCAACGAGTGGTTAGGATTTGGAATGCCCTGCCGGATAGGGTGGTGGATACAGATTCAGTAGTAGCCTTCAAAAAGGAATTGGATAAATACTTGAAGGAGAAAAAATTGCAGCGATATGGGGAAAGAGTGAGGGAGTGGAATCGCTCTTTGAAAGAGACAGTGCAGACTCGATGGGCTGAATGGCCTCATTCTGTGCTGTACTATTCTGTGATTTGACGTTGAATTTGCCATTCTAACTGACACTTCCTGGCTTAGACTCTGCATGTCTCAGTAAGGATTCTTCAATCTGATTGGTTAAGGAGACACCTTAAGGAGAGCCCCTGTAGAGGGCGCCACACTGTTTTGGATCTCTGATAACCGCAAGTTTCAGTGCAAAAGCCCATAGAAAGTCTGTGGGCAAGTGTAAGTGAACAGCTCGCGCCGTTTGTTTGCCACTGACTGCAAAATCCGGGCCATTCTCTCTACCCACCACCCCCCCCGCCCTTTCCTCTCTCTCTCTCTTTCTCTCATATGCGTGCAGACGCGCGCGCACACTCGGGCACACCCTTTACACTTTCTCACCTTCCCCTCTCTGGGTCCTTGTCTTTTCTTGTTCCCTGGGTTGCAACATTGGTGGGATGAATCATTCATTGGAGACTCACTCCTGTGCCTGTGCACACTGGGTCTGTTGTTGGTTATATGAAGAAAGAAGCTAGATCTTTTGCACATATATTGGAGTCCTGTGTAGTGGCCTGTGGGATTGCTAGGTTTTTTTTAACAGCAGAGTGGCAAAATTGTATTTTTTGTTGCACTGCAAATCGACACCTGCAATGTTGTTTGTTTATATCAAAGCTGTTTCTTTGGGTTTCCTAATGTGAGGAGTTAGCTGGCCAGGTAGGAATTGTGAATTATGTGGGGGGAGCAAGAGAGCAGAGAATACAGCTAGTGTTTGAGATGTTCAGAAGCTTGGCAGGGTATATCAGACTGTTCAATGTTTACAGGCGAGTTTGATTTTTCTACTGTGAATTTTTGCTGTCTTATATAACTTTTATATTTAGGAGTATATAATGAGGTGGCTGCCCATTATTACCTCCATACAACTTGGTTGTGCAGTTTGAGGTCTGAGCAAGGTCCCGGGTTTGCTCCCAGCTCTCTGCAGAAGCTACAGCTGGTCTTCGATCAGGAAGTGGGAGGTAGGTTGCTAATTAGTCTTGATGTTCCCAGGGCCAGAGGGGAAAATGCAGTCGGGGTTCTCATTCCAAATTGTTACTCATTAATAAAAACAGAAAATGCTGGAAATACTCAGCAGGTCAGGCAGCATCTGTGGAGAGAGAGAAACCAAGTTAGCGTTTCAGGTCGATGACCTTTCGCCAGAACTGGAAAAAGTTAGAGATGTAACAGGTTTTAAGTAAGTACAGAGGCTGGGAAAGGGGGGCAAGGGAGGAAAGAACAAAAGGGAAGGTCTGTGATAGGGTGGAAGGCAGGAGAGATTGAATGACAAAACGGATGTTGGTGCAAAGCAAATGAGATGGTAATGGGACAAGTAAAGAAACAAAAGATGGGTCTAGAGGAGGTGTAAACGGGAATAGCAGAATCATCAACAACAGCTGCCATCTGGGAAAAAATGGGGGTAGAAGTTATGATCTGAAATTGTTGAACTCGATGTTGAGTCTGATGTAAAGTGCCTAATTGGAAGATGAGGTGCTGTTCCTCGAGTTTCCGTTGAGCTTCATTGGAACAGTGTAAGAAGCCAAGGCCAGAGAGGTCAGAGTGGGAGTGGGGTGGAGAATTAAAATGACAAGCGACCGGAAGCTCGGGCGTGCTTGCGGACTGAACTGAGGTGTTCTGCAAAGCGGTCACCAAATCTGCGTTTGGTCTCTCCAAAGTAGAGGACGCATTGGCGAATACAGTATACTAAATTGCAAGAAGTACAAGTAAATCGTTGTTTCACCTGGAAGGAGTGTTTGGGGCTCTGGACGGTGGGAAGGAAGGAAGTGAAAGGGCATGTGTTGCATCTCCTGCGCTTGCGTGGGAAGGGGAGGGGGTGTTGGTGGTGATTTGAGGAGTGGACCAGGGTGTCGCGGAGGGAACGGCCTCTTCATAATGCTGAAAGTGGAGGGGAGGGGGAGATGTGTTTGGTGTTGGGATCACGGTGGAGGTGACGGAAATGGCGGTGTATCATTCGTTGAATGTGGAGGCTGGTGGGGTGGAAGGTGAGGACAAGGGGAACCCTATCGTAATTCTGGGAGGGAGGTGAAGGGGTGAGGGCAGAAGTGTGGGAAATGGAACGGACACGGTTGAGGGCCATGTCAACCATGGTGGAGGGGAATCCTCGGTTGAAGAAAAAGGAAGACATATCGGAAGCGCTGGTATAGAAGGTGGCATCGTTAGAACAGATGCGACGGAGAAACTGGGAGAATGGAATAAACACCTTACAGGAAGCAGAGTGGGAGGAAGTGTAGTAGCTGTGGGAGTCAGTGGGCTTATAGTAGATATTGGTCGATAGCCTATCCCCAGAAATGGAGACAGAAGTCGAGAAAGGGAAGGAAAGAGTCAGAGATGTGAAGGCAAGGGAAGGGTGGAAATTGGAATCAAAGCGAATGAAATTTTCCAGTTCAGGGCGAGAGCAGGAAACAGCACTGATACAGTCATCGATGTACTGGAAAAAGAGGTGAGGGAGGGGACCGGAGTAGGACTGGAACAAAGAATATTCCACATATCCCAGCAAAAAGTAGGCATAGCTTGGGCCCATGCGGGTTCCCATAGCAACACCTTTTATTTTGAGGAAGTGAGTGGAGTCAAAGAAGTTGTTCAATGTGAGAACAACTTCAGCCAGGTGGAAGAGGGTGGTGTTGGATGGGGACTGGTTAGGCCTCCGTTCAAGGAAGAAGCGGAGGGCCCACAGGCCGTCCTGGTGGGGGAGGGGTGTGTCGAGGGATTGGACGTCTATGGTGAAAAGGAGATGCTTAGGGCCAGGAAACTGGAAACTGCTAAAGTGGCAGAGGGCATTGGAAGAGTGGCGGATGTAGGTGGCAAGAGACTGGACAAGGGGGGAAAAAATAGTGTTGAGGTAGGAAGGATTTAGTTCCATGGGGCAAGAACAGGCTGAAACGATGGGTCTACCAGGGCTTGGGGATCTTGGGCAGGAGATAGAAGTAGGCTGTGTGGGGTTGGGATCTATGAGGTTGGAGGTCGTGGAGGGAAGATCTCCAGGGTATGATAGCATAGTGGTTATGTTATTGGACTAGTATTCCTGGAGAGGCCTGGTTTAATAATCTGGCGACGTGAGTTCAAATCCCACCAGGGCAGCTGTGGAATTTCAATTTAGTTAATTGAATAAATCTGGAATAAAAAGCTAGTATCAGTAATGGTGACCCTGAAACTACCGGATTGTCGTAAGAACCCAACTGGTTCGCTCCTGCCCAGTAGGGAAGGAAATCTGCCGTCCTTGCCTGGCCTGTATGTGACTCCAGACCCACAGCAATGTGGTTGACTCTTAACTGCTCTCTGAAATGGCCCAGCAAGCCACTCAGTTGGAGCAAATTGCTACAAAAAACAATAAGAATAATAAAACCGGACGGACCACATAGCATGGACCTAGGCACTGGCTTCAGACACAACAAAGGTACACCCAGCCCAGTCGATCCTGCAAAGTTCTGCTCACTAACATCTGGGGACTTGTGCCAAAATTGGGAGAGCTGTCCCACAGACTAGTCAAGCAACAGCCTGACATAGTCATACTCACAGAATCATACCCATCAGCCCATGTCCCAAACTCCTCCATCACCATCCCTGGGTATGTCCTGTCCCGCCAGCAGGACAGACCCACCAGAGGTGGTGGCACAGTGGTGTACAGTCGGGAGGGAGTGGCCCTGGGAGTCCTCAACATTGACTCTGGACCCCATGAAGTCTCATGGCTTCAGGTCAAGCATGGACAAGGAAACCTGATTACCACCTACCGCCCTCCCTCAGATGATGAATCAGTACTCCGCCATGTTGAACACCACTTGGAAGAAGCACTGAGGGTAACAAGGGCACAGAACGTACTCTGGGTGGGGGTCTTCAATGTCTGTCACCAAGAGTGGCCCGGTAGCATCACTACTGACTGAGCTGGCAGAGTGCTGAAGGACATAGCTGCCAGTCTGGGCCTGCGACAGGTGGTGAGAGAACCAACATGAGGGAAAAACCTACTTGGCCTCATCCTCACATATCTACCTGTCACATATGCATCTGTACATGACAGTATTGGTAGCAGTGACCACCGCACAGTCCTTGTGGAGACAAGTCCCGTCTTCACACTGAGGACACCCTCCATCTTGTTGTGTGCACTACCACCGTGCTAAATGGCATAGATTCAGAACAGATCTAGCAGCTCAAAACTGGGCATCCATGAGGCGCTGTGAGCCATCAGCAGCAGCAGAATTGTATTCCACCACAATCTGTAACCTCATGGCCCGGCATATCCCTCACTCTACCATTATCATCAAGCCAGGCGACCAACCCTGGTACAATGAGGAGTGTAGAAGAGTATGCCAGGAGCAGCATGAGCCGTACCTAAAAAATGAGGTGCCAACCTGGGGAAGCTGCGACACAGGACTACAAGCATGCTAAACAGCGGAAGCAGCATGCTATGGACAGAGCTAAGCGATCCCACAAGCAACGGATCAGATCAAAGCTCTGCAGTCCTGCCACATCCAGTCGTGAATGGTGGTGGACCATTAAACAACTAATGGGAGGAGGAGGCTCCATCAACATCCCAATCATCAATGATGATGGAGCCCAGCACGCAAGTGCAAAAGACAAAGGCTGAAGAGTTTGCAACCATCTTCAGCCAGAAGTGCTAAGTGGATATCCATCTCCACGTGATATCAAGAAACGGCTGAGCGCACTGGATACAGCAAAGTCTGTGTGCCCCGACAATATCCCAGCTGTAGTGTTGAAGACTTGTGCTCCAGAACTAGCCATGCATCTAGCTAAGCTGTTCCAGTACAGCTACAACACTGGCATCTACCCGACAATGTGGAAAACTGGCCAGGTATGTCCTGTCCACAAAAAACAGGACAAATCCAATCCGGTCATCAGTAAAGTGATGGAAGGTGTCGTCGACAGTGCTATCAAGCGGCACTTACTCACCAATAACCTGCTCGTTGATGCTCAGTTTGGGTTCCACCAGGATCACTTGGTTCCAGACCTCATTACAGTCTTGGTCCAGCCATGGACAATAGAGCTGAATTCCAGAGGTGAAGTGAGAGTGACTGCCCTTGACATCAACGCAGCATTTGACCAAGCGTGGCATCGAGGAGCCCTAGTAAAATTGAAGTCAATGGGAATCAGGGAAAACTCTCCACTGGCTGGAGTCATACCTAGCACAAAGGAAGATGATTGTGGTTGTTGGAGGCCAATCATCTCAGCCCCAGGACATCGCTGCAGGAGTTCCTCAGGGCAGTGTCCTAGGCCCAACCATCTTCAGCTACTTCATCAATGACCTTCCCTCCAACATAAGGTCAGAAGTGGGGATGTTCGCTGATGATTGCACAGTGTTCAGTTCCATTCACAATGCCTCAGATAATGAAGGAGTCTATGCCCGAATGCAACAAGACCTGGACAACATTCAGGCTTGAGCTGATAATTGGCAAGTAACATTCGCGTCACATAAGTGCCAGGCAATGACTATCTCCAACAAGAGAGTGTCTAACTACCACCCCTTGGCATTGAACAGCATTACCATCACCAAATCTCCCAACATCAACATCCTGGGGGTCACTGTTGAACAGAAACTTAACTGGACCAGCCACATAAATACTGTGGCTATAAGAGCAGGTCAGAGGCTGGGTATTCTGCGGCGAGTGTCTCACCTCCTGATTCCCCAAAGCCTTTCCACCATCTACAAGGCACAAGTCAGGAGTGTGATGGAATACTCCCCACTTGATTGGCAACCCAGCCACCACCTTAAAAAAACATTCACTCCCTCCACCACCGGCACACCATGGCTGCAGTATGTATAATCTACAAGATGCACTGCAGCAACTTGCCAAGGTTTCTTCGACAGCTCCTCCCAAACCTGCGACCTCTACCACAAAGAAGGACAAGGACAGCAGGCGCATGGTAACACCATCACCTGTAAGTTCTTCTCCAAGTCGCACACCATCCTGACTTGGAAATATATCGCCGTTCCTTCATCGTCGCTGGGCCAAATTTTGGAACTCCCTCCCTAATAGCATTGTGGGGGTACCTTCACCACATGGACTGCAGCGGTTCAAGAAGGACGCTCACCACCACCTTCTCAAGGGCAATTCAGGATGTGCAATAAATCCTGGGCTTGTCAGCGACGCCCACATACCAGGAACAAAAAAAACTGAGGTCAGTGACAGTCTTGGAAATGATGGCTTGATGTTCAGTGGTGGGGTCATGGTTCAGGGGAGGGAGAAGGAGGGGTCAGAGAGTTGCAGTTCAACCTCCGCAAACTGGAGGCTGGTTCGCCAAACAACAACAGCGTCACCCTTGTCAGCAGGTTTAATGACAATATTATGCTTGGACCAGAGCGTGCTGCAAGTTCAGAGGAAGGTAGGTTAGAGTGAGTGAGGGGAGCAGAGAAATTGAGACGATCGATGCCACGCCAGCAGTCCACAATGAAAAGATCTAGATAGGGTAAGAGGCCAGAGGGAGGGGTCCAGTTGGAACGAGAATTCTGCATGCGCCCACCCCCTCTCTCTCCCTCGCTCCCCCTTGTCTCTCGTGCTCCCCATTTTCTCTCGCATCCTGCCGCTCCCCCTTCTCTCTCAATCCCCCGCTCCCCCTTCTCTCTCTCTCTCTCTCTCTCATCCCCCGCTCCCCCCTTCTCTCTCATCCCCCGCTCCCCCCTTCTCTCTCATCCCCCGCTCCCCCTTCTCTCTCTCATCCCCCCGCTCCCCCTTCTCTCTCTCATCCCCCCGCTCCCCCTTCTCTCTCTCATCCCCCCGCTCCCCCTTCTCTCTCTCATCCCCCCGCTCCCCCTTCTCTCTCTCATCCCCCCGCTCCCCCTTCTCTCTCTCATCCCCCCGCTCCCCCTTCTCTCTCTCATCCCCCCGCTCCCCCTTCTCTCTCTCATCCCCCCGCTCCCCCTTCTCTCTCTCATCCCCCCGCTCCCCCTTCTCTCTCTCATCCCCCCGCTCCCCCTTCTCTCTCTCATCCCCCCGCTCCCCCTTCTCTCTCTCATCCCCCCGCTCCCCCTTCTCTCTCTCATCCCCCGCTCCCCCCTTCTCTCTCTCATCCCCCGCTCCCCCTTCTCTCTCTCATCCCCGCTCCCCCTTCTCTCTCTCATCCCCCGCTCCCCCTTCTCTCTCTCATCCCCCGCTCCCCCTTCTCTCTCTCATCCCCCGCTCCCCCTTCTCTCTCTCATCCCCCGCTCCCCCTTCTCTCTCTCATCCCCCCCCTTCTCTCTCTCTCATCCCCCCTCCTCTCCCATCCCCCGCTCCCCCCTCTCTCTCTCCTCCATCCCCCCCCTCCCCTCTCTCTCATCTCTCCTCCCTCTCTCTCTCTCCTCCCCCTCCCCCTCTCTCTCATCCCCCTCCCCCTCTCCTCTCTCTCTCTCTCTCATCCCCCCTCCCCGCTTCCTCCTCTCTCTCTCTCTCTCTCCTCCATTCCTCCCGCTCCTCATCCCCCGCTCGCTCCTTCTCTCTCTCTCTCATCCCCGCTCCCCCTTCTCTCTCTCATCCCCCGCTACCCCCTTCTCTCTCTCTCTCTCTCTCTCTCTCATCCCCTGCTCCCCCTTCTCTCTCTCTCTTTCTTCCCCCTGCTTCCTCCTTCTCTCTCTCTCTCTCTCTCTCTCTCTCTCTCTCTCTCTCATATCCCGCTCCCCCCTTCTCTCTCTCTCATCCCCCGCTCCCCCCTTCTCCTCTCTCTCTCTCTCTCTCATCCCCCGCTCCCCCTTCTCTCTCTCATCCCCCGCTCCCGCTTCTCTCTCTCATCCCCCGCTCCCGCTTCTCTCTCTCATCCCCCGCTCCCGCTTCTCTCTCTCATCCCCTGCTCCCGCTTCTCTCTCTCTCTCTCTCTCTCTCATCCCCCGCTCCCGCTTCTCTTTCTCTCTCTCTCTCTCTATCTCTCTTTCTCTCTCTCTCTCTCATCCCCTGCTCCCCCCTTCTCTCTCTCTCTCATCTCCCGCTCCCCCCTTCTCTCTCTCTCATCCCCCGCTGCCCCCTTCTCTCTCATCCCCCGCTCCCCCTTCTCTCTCTCTCATCCCTCTCTCTCTCTCTCTCTCTCTCTCCCCCCTGCTCCCCCTTTTCTCTCTCTCTCCCCTGCTCCCCCTTTTCTCTCTCTCATCCCCGCTCCCCCCTCCTCTCTCTCATCCCCGCTCCCCCCTCCTCTCTCTCATCCCCCGCTCCCCCTTCTCTCTCTCATCCCCTACTCCCACCTTCTCTCTCCCATCCCCCTGCTCCCATCCCCCCGCTCCCCCTTCTCTCTCTCTCCCATCCCCCCGCTCCCCCTTCTCTCTCTCTCTCTCTCTCTCTCGCATCTCCCCTTCTCTCTCTTTCTCGCATCCCCCGCTCCCCCCTTCTCCCTCTCGCATTCCCCCCTCCCCTGTCCCATCCCCCACCCCTTCTCTCTCTTTCTCACATCCCCCGCTCCCCCTTCTCTCTCTCGCATTCCCCCCTCCCCTCTCCCATCCCCCGCCCCCCCTTCTCCTTTCTTTCTCGCATCCCCCGCTCCCCCTTCTCTCTCTCGCATTCCCCCCGCCCCCCCTCTCTCTCTTTCTCGCATCCCCCGCTCCCCCTTCTCTCTCTCTGCATCCCCCGCTCCCCCCTCCTCTCTCTCGCATTCCCCCCTCCCCTCTCCCATCCCCCGCCCCCCCTTCTCTCTCTCCCATCCCCCGCTCCCCCCTTCTCTCTCTCTCCCATCCCCCGCCCCCCCTTCTCTCTCCCTCTCTCTCGTTTGCCCATCATTCTTTTTCCCCTCATTCTTTCTCTCTGTCCCACACATTTTTTCTCTATCCCTTTCTCCAGGAAAAAAATCTACCATGACATACAGACACATGGTGGAGAATCACGATGCATTAGATGCAGAAGAGATTTTGACTGCTCATGCACTACCTATAGGAATACTTCTTGTTGGCTTATTCTTTGCTGGACTTTTAAGCCTCTCCCAAGAATCTTCAGTCAAATGGATGGAAAAACAACTTCTTGGGCTTCAATAAAGAAAGAAGTTGCATTTATATAGTGCCTTTCACCACCTCGGCACAACACAAAGTGCTTTACAGCCAATTAAGTACTTTTGAAATGTAGTCACTGTTGTAATGTAGGAAAGTACTTTATTGCTTCATTCTACTGCATGCAAATTGAGAAGAAACACAAAAGTTGTTTTTCTTTTAATAAAAGTTATTAACTACTTTGGTGCTGGATTTTCAAACCTGTGAAGTTTGCTTTTTCAATCCTAACAAGGGTTGGAATAACTGAAACCGAACCAATTACGACATACGCACATGTACTGATCAGAAGTCTCGCTGCGATGTGATGACATCATCTGGGTGTTGACTGGAGGAAGGGGCAGTGTCCTGATGACATGACACCAGTGGACACGTCTGTGGGTTTTGAAAGGGTAACATTAAAAGACTTGACATTGGTTTACATGATCTGCTTCATGTGTTGTGAGCAGCTCATTGCTGTACATTGTGGTACATTCACAATTAGAGGGCAGTGCTTTCACCGCAGTAAGGAACTAACCGAGTTTGATCCTTGGTCTGTGCTGAGATAGCTGACCTCCACTGGAGTGGCAGAAGGTCCACTATCTTAATATCAACTGCATAGTTTGGTAGCGCACTTGCCTCTTGAATCAGAAGGTTGTGAGTTCAAGTCCCACTCGGGAGACTTCCACAGCTGTGTCGCAATTCCTCCAGGATCTTTTGACGTACTGCCTCAAGCCCGCAAATGCTTCTTAATGAGTTTCAATATCTGCCACCAGATGCTAACATTCCTGAGAGTGGCAGCGTTCGTTTCTGACACATGCCTTTAATTATCTGGCTGACACTCCAGTTGGAAAATGTTTTGGTGGTAGAAAAGAAAGTTGTGATTAATGCCCCCCCCATATGCATCACCAAAAATCTGGCCAGTAAAGCAGTTGCCCGCCACTAACAGCATGACTAACAGTTCTCAAAGACTTGGACCAAAGGACAATGAAGAAAAAGTACCCCAGTTCACCCTGCCAAAGTCAGAAACCGTTCTGAACATTCTTTCATCATGTCTATTTTAGTGTAAAGGCGTACAAAACAAGAGAAAGAAAATCCACAGTTAAATGGAGATAAGAAATCAAAACAAATTGTATTAGCTCCATATTTAGAACACTTGCAGCACCGCCAAGGGCTAACAAGGAGGCAACCATTCATCCTTCTGTTAAGGTAATCTGTACAAAAGAACGATGAACAAACGGCTCATTCAAAAGCAGCAACCACAGGCCTCCACTCCAATACAAAAGCAATGTTATCTAATCTGGTGCCAGCAACGCATGTACAATTAAACCAGATAATTAAAGGTCTGTGCCAGAAACGAACGCTGCCACACTCAGGAATGTTGACGTCTGGCGGCAGATATTGAAACTCATTAAGAAGCACTTGCGGGCTTGAGGCAGTACGTCAAAAGATCCTGGAGGAATTGCTACACAGCTTTAAATACGGGAATAAGGAGAAAATAAAATCTCTTGCGTATATGATGGGCTGGAATGTGCTGCCCGTTATCCCATGGCCAAAGAGGTTCAGATGATGATTAAACCATAGAGGTTTTTCTCTTCCTTTCATCTGAACCCCAGAATGATTCGATTACTTCTGGATGGTCATGTCGTTCATTTCTGGTATACATAGGCCACAATAGCGCCTCGAGCACTGGTGGTTTTGTTGTGATTGAGTAGATGGTATCTGACAGCAATCTTCTTTTGTATGGCAGCTTGAAAAGCAACATTAAATGTCAAGTTCCAAGTTGGCCATCCACTCAATGGCCTTTGGTGATACAGAGTGACTAGAAGCTATTCCACCAGGGAATGGTTCACAAGATGCTCTGTGGTTTGGGTAGTCTACACAGTCGCGCATTGGGCCATCCTTCATCTTCCATTCATGTAGCCGGTGGCTGCAGCATCCATGTGAAGTTCTGATGTGGTTTGCGGTGACGTATATTTTACGCGGTGCGGGGAAGCTGGGCGGTTGATCCGAGTGGTCCATGATCCGGTCTTGATTCTAACCACCCCCCCCCTGCCTTTAGATTCCCACATCCTCCATCACTTGTCTTTAGGTCGGATGTCCGAGATTCTGAGAGATTTGGCCACTAAGTAGAAGGGGTTCCTGAACAAGGTGGCAGCTCAGCAGCTTCTGGAGATCTTCATTAACAGGCAGATCTGAGTTGGCTAGGACCCGGTTGTATTCTCCGATTGTTGCTGCTTCGCTTCTGAGAGGTGGTGCCAAGATATGCGCGAGGACAGGGAGACTGTTTCAGCACTCCTGTGATGATTATCGTAGGACAGTTGAACATCAACAAGATCTGCACATGCACTTCCTCTCCATAATGGTGCTCCATAATCAGTACTGAGAAAACAGGAGCCAAGGTGGCTGTCCGCAGGGTGTGGGCATCTGCTCCCCAGCTGCTCCCAGATAATTTGTGGATTAAGTTGATCCTAGTCTTTATCTTGGCTGTGGTTTTCGTCAGATGTTGACGGTATGTGAGACTATGATCCAGAACCACTCCAAGGTCATTTGGGAAATCCTCGTGCCCGAGTTCAGTATGACAGAAGGGAGCACTCGGGAAGCTTCTTTTGCATGCCGGTTGCTCAAAGGAAATCCAGATACAAATGTTCTCTGAGATTCAGATGAAGCCGCCACAGCTTATAATAGTCTGCTGCTGAAAATGTCTAGAATGACTGCAGTAATGACAAGTCTTTGGATAATTTGGGGGTTGGATGTCATAATGGGTTAACTTCTGGGACCTGAGTGTGAATCCTGTCCAAACTTGTGGAATGAATGTGTCAGGTGTAAAGGTCTCGGAGCTTAACTAGTTCTTAGTAGGTATGGACCCCTGCATATAAAACATCCAAATTTGCCATGGATTGACACGAAATTGGCATTTTTACTCGAAGATTGTAAAGATGCCCCAATGGGAGAAATGGAAACTTCACACTGGTGCATTAGAGCATACTCTTCTGTGCACCATAATGTAAAGCCTGTTTTAGGAGTAGAATCTTATGGGTTTTGCTCTGTATCTAAGCGGGATTGCTTAATGCTGACTCGAGGTGCTCAAACTAGAAAGTGACCCCATTCCCCAGCACTGTCCATACTTATCTTGATGGTTCAGAAATTCATCCCCCAAAAAACTTAATTGTGGGAAGTCTTCAGATGTATTGTATCCTGTTACAGAAAGGATGAGTGCAGTATTATCTTTTATGCTGCAGAGTGACACACAACTTGGTCTGTTGACTATTCCTGGGGCAGGAGGCGTTTATTTGTTTCATTGTTACCGCTCTGTAAACTTGGCAACTTTGTACATCGATTAGCTGTAAGAACACAGTGACCTGTTTATAATGTGCTAAGTGATGATGCGTAGTGACATTTGGAGACTACTTTATAACATTTATTTTCATTTTGTTATAAACTGTGGTAGGTGGAAGAAAATACAATCTATCAGATCACAGCTCAGGCTATACACCCCTGGTCAAATGTATTGAACATTAAATAGGTTAATGAACAACGCTCGGTATATTTACAATAATTATAAACTTAATGTCAAAACCAACAAAGATGTTTGCTTGCTTGCTTCTGTGCTAATCCTTGAAACACGGTTTGTTCTAACATAACTGTATATTACCATGTAGTCCCCTTACTGAACCTGCGGAATACTGAGCCATGATCCATCCCTTGTCTTTGCTGGATTCAAACTGTCTGCTGTCTGGCTGTCAGACAGGCAGGATATCCCAGAACAACAGTAATTTAAAAACTGTATTTCTCTTAACTACATTAGATGGCCATTCACAAGGTTGAAATCTGCATTTGCCCGCACAAATACAGCTGCCAACGAAACCTAGAGTGTAAACAGCACAAAAGGATGCTGGTAATTGAGTGGAACAGCCTGACCAATTGATCACATCCAAACCATTTTCGACAGGCATCCATCCAAGGATATTGGCAGCAATTGATCCATACCTATTGAGGCTTTCCTGAACTAAGCTTATTTTCTCTTCAGTCCTGAGGTGTATATGCATCAGCTGGTCTGGGATGTATAGCCTGCAGAAACCATAGACAAATTTACGAATGAATTTGAAAGATTCTTACGAATGAACATGGAAAAAAACATAACCAGTTCAGCTGGCATAGGTTCGGTGATATAGGAAGGAGCTGCTCAAATAACTGGCAGTATTTTCAAAGATGTAACTGACCCAGTGGGCAAGGGTAGCACATTATGTACCCTATTATGTGCTTGGATTTTCTGAAAGCTTTTGTTGACGTTCAGCATTGATTATCAATAGCTATGGTAAAGAGTCATGTGATCAGGATTAAAGTATGGCACTGGATAAATAAGTAGCTTAGAAACAGGAAACAGAGGGTACCCATAAATGAACACTTTTTCAGGCTGAACGACATCATGTGTCGGGCAATCTAGCGGCCAGTTTTGGCACGGTCACTGTTTTAACAAGTGTTTTGGTTGAGGATATTGTAACCAAATCTCCAAGTTATCAAATTATACAAAAATAGGATGCTGTCCATTCATGAGAAATAATAGATAACAAGATTCAGAAGGATTTAGAGCTTGTAGGCAGTTTGGCAGATGCAATTCCATATAGGTAAGTGTAAAGTAATTAGTATGGGAGGAACTAACCAAAAGAGGAACGCTATTAAATGGAACAGCTGTACAAATCTAGGTTATTGTGGATAGATCTATGAACAGCCCAGCTTGGCTGCAGTAGAAATGTCAAATTGGGTCACAACAACAGAGAATACACATAAAAAGTGGTTATATGTTGCCAGTTAAGGAGCTGGCCAGTGCAGCTCAGATCAACAATGCACTAGCATGAGCTTTACACCTACAGTGCCGTGGGTTACAAGTGTTGCTACACCATTTAAGCATCCTTTTTTAGGATGGGGAAGGAGGCGCACGCATTATGTGTCTGATTATACCTGTAACATACACAGTCAAAAAAGATGATCACAAACCTGATGGTGAACAGAAAGCTCTTAGTGACCGAAAAGAGTTAATGTGACAGTGAAGGGAATATTCAAACCACTGGAGTTTTGATTCTTTTCCATTTCTATTGCTTATGTAGAGAGAAGGAATTCAAGAGTATGTTAACATTTCTGATTAATCAGCTTTTAACTACCACGCTTTAAAACATTTTTAACACATCTTAACACAGTCAAATGAAGTGTGGGTGAGACCCCTCCCACTAGTGGCAAAAGCACCAGCTGGTATAAGACTGAGGTATACAGAATGGGGAGGCCCCAGGCTTGATCCTGGTTAGTCTTGTGCTAATTAGTCTCATTCCTTGGATTGAAGGGGAATGGATCACAGTCCAAGCTGTTGATTACTATCCAGTTCCTAACTGGAAATGCACATTACATCTTCGGTTATGGTCAGGATTGAGCTCGGTGGCAGTGTCCCCCGCCCCGCGCCCCCCCCCCCCCACAACTCCGACAGTCAGTTACCCTGTCTGAGCTCACACGTTAAGATGACCAGTTGTGCGAGGTACCGGGCTGCGGTTGCTGCTTGTGGAACCTTAGCTCAAGATGTATTCCTTTCAGGAGTGCAAGATTAAGGGGAGAAGATTTGGAGGAGGGGCAAAGAGTGGGCTCATGCACAAAACCTGATGGTGCAATCTTTTCATTTTTACATACTTCACAAATCAAATCAAATCGCAATCACTGCATTTCCATAGACATTGTAATGAAAAACGACACTTTAGACAGGTCTACTGCATTGAAAATGGGTTTGTGACCAGAAGATCTGGGAATGGTTTATGTGTACACTAGTTACATTCAGCACTCCAATCTGTTTGTATGTTGCGATAAGGTTTAAATGTAGCAGGTTAAGTCTGATACACCAAGCACGTATTGCAATTTACTCGAATGAGTTTCACTGAAATTTAATCCGTTTTAAGCTGTGCTGCAATATTGATGAGGCCGGAGCGAGGAAAATGTGTTTGCTCTGTTATTTGTATTTAAAATCTTGACTACTTTCTCTGTCAAAAAAGGATAACAATAGACAATGAGATCTGTTGTACTTTTTAAAAATTTGCTTATCAAACAACTGAATGTGACTTTACAGTAGTTTAAATAGATTTTGTTATTCCATTTTTGGTGTGGCTGGTTTGTCACTGATTGTGAAGCGTCACTATCAATATAGTTTGTGTGTAATAAAAAAATATATAATTGCCATTAATGATGTTGGAGTTTCCCCTGATAACAGTACCGTTAGTACAAAGCCAAAACATGAGAAATACACTGAAGCAATCACACATGCATCCTGTCTTGTGCCCAAAAGTAAGCCTAAGTGTCAGCTGGCTAGCAACAAAACAGCTATGAGCTACTTGTATCCAGATGTTTGTCAGATACAAAAGCCATCAGCACAGCAAACCCCTATGTTGGCCAGATGTTTTACAATATATATCCTTATACAGTTGGCTGTTTGTATCTCACTGCATCTGTAAATGTGAAATATCCGTGCATTCTTAATTTGTTACTTTTACGGTTTCTTTAATGCTGCCTTTTTGATCCACAATCAAGCTTTTGCTTCTCTCTCTTTATTGTGAAAGAGTTTCTCTGCACAGTACTGCCCACCTCCGTCTGCTGTATTAGCTCTCAGTGGAGAGCAGCAGGTCGAGATCACTAACAGTGCCACTGGGCTTGACTGATGGATCATTAGAAGCCAGGATCTCTCATCTGTTTCCTGTCTGTTCCAGGAGAACTTTCTGCAGACTGAAATGGTGATTTCATTTACAATGCTGTTCGGATAAGGGCAAGGCGGGGGGTGGGGGGTGGTGGGGGGGCAGGGCAGAGGTTGCGATGCCCATCGTCCTATTCCGACGAAGAGGAAAAGGAAGGAAAACATGTTTAACATGGAGATTTTAAGACTGTTTTAATTCATTTGTCCGCAGGTTGCAACCATCTAACGGGGAGGGAGGAGATTTCATCTTAGAGATGATCTGTGGGCAGTGCACGTTGAAGCCATTTGCGTAGAACTATGGGCTGTGCCTCAGCCAAGCATGTCTCTACTGTTCAAAACGAGGAGGAAGCGCAGAAGGGAAAGAGCTACCAAAATGGCGATGTCTTTGGGGGTACGTACCGAGGATGGCTTGAGGGGCATTAAAATGGCTGCCTTGACTGTGTTAACCATTGACTGCTTAGGACTACATTAGCACTGTTTGCAACGAGAGCAGAATTGAAACAAGAGCTAAAATACTCGTGGGAAATTTAGCGAATAACGCAGATGTATAGAACTGGAGATGTGTGTTTTATTTTAATGATATATATAATTGATCTGTGTAGTATTTGAAGTGTTTTCCAGACCTATATTGCCGCTGTCCTGCTGTGTTATTAGACCTTGCCTCTGAGGTTGGAAACCATTAAATACCCTATTTTAACAAGACATGCATGATATAAAAAGGATGTTTTTATGTGGCTTCTCTGCTACGAGGGAGCAGCCAACCATTTATTTATTACTGTTAGGGCTGCTGTGTGATATCTGACGTGAAGTTTGTGTTTTTTTTTAAAATCTCTTCAGCTCTTTTCCTTTTTAAATATTTTGCAACAAAACGTAAACATTTATCCTTTCCTGCTGGCGACAGGTTTTAAACGTCCATTGGTCTCTTTTAATCAGCTGCCAAGATGCTGCTTTTGCTCTGTTGCTTCAAGTGCATGGTTCCCTATGACATCCTGCCAGGTTGAGACAGTGCAAGTAATCCTGGCGATTGACCGCTGATGTTGCTGTCTTTGAAAATATGTACCAGACGCAGCAGTTAGAATTGGAGGGTTTTTCTCCCAACACCTGATTACTGATGGTTATTGCAGTTGTGCTAGTTACAAAATATTTATATTTTCATTGGAATTCGATTAGTTATCTATTGAACAAAGCCAACTGTACGTTATTTGTGCTAAATGTGGAAGAAAAGTACGTTGATTTTTGGGTGATTATTACTTTTTGTTGCACCTTTTGGATAAAACTGAATTGCTTGTTATACAGAGAATGGTGAATGGTGCCCAGTGGTGTAATGATCCCACCTCCTCTCCTCGGGCCGACTAGATAACTCACGGGCGATGGCCGATCAACTTTGTAATTCGAGACTTTTAGCATTACGCTGCTGACCTTAACACGACCTTAACCTGCATTTTTCATTTTGATGAAAAGGATTTTTGAGTTTTCTGTCAATGAAAATCAGTCAAAAGTGATTCTGAGAATTCAAAACAAAGTCCTTATAGTTTTGGTATCTGTTTGTGAAATCTGCCTGGTCATATTAAATTTGGTTTCTGCGAGCTTGTTTTTACACATGCTGGAGCAGTTGCAGATTGCTGTTTGATATGCAAAATGTCACTTCAAAGGCATTATACTCCTACAGAAATTTTTTGATTGCAGAGCAAGTAAAAACCCTTAAACATTTACTGCTCACTTTGTCCTGTAATTAGTAAATTCAAGGTGAAATACTGGGTAACATAAAATTGCTGGAGCTCAGGAAACCATCATGTTAATTTGATAAACTTGGTATGACTCTGGAAGGTACCTTTGTTCTCTTGCATCCGAGTTTTCATCTTCAAAGGGTGTAATCTGGATGGTATGCTGCCAGCTCGTCAGCTCTTGGTACAGTGCAATTTATGTAGAGTGCCTTCAGGAAACTCTTTGGGCCATTATGAATCCCTATGTATGAGAGTTACAGCCACAGATGCTAGTTCAGGTTTAATATTTTCAGTGTGCTTCGCTAAGTGTAGAGTCTTTGATTATTTTTCGAGCGAGGAGCTGCTGCATTGTGTCTTATCTGTTATGTTTACAACCTAAACCAAAGTCTCTGGTGTTTGTCCCTCCTTTTTCCAAAGTCTCCGAGATCATGAGAGGGCTAGTGTCATATGCAGTTAGCTGCAATCAAAGTGGAAAGAAACCTAATAAAAATGTCAGACTGACTTGTATTGGATCACCTGAATGACTCGTTGTACTGTATCACTGATGGACAGTGTCATACTTTCATACTCCATAGAGTTTCTGAGCTCAGTCAGAGATGCCAAATAGAGGTGAAATGTGTATTTGCTTGTCGCAGTTAGTAGCTCTTGCCTCTGGGTCTGTAGATGGTGGGTTCAGGCACACACTAGGACTTCAGCACATGGTCTAGGCTGGCACTCCCGTGCAGTGCTGAGGCTTGTTGGAGATTCCGGTCTTTGGATGAGGCGTCTGCATGTTGTGGCGGTTCAACAGTTAGACTGTAGAAATCCCATGACGCTATTTGAAGATGAGTGGGGTATTTTCCTGATTTCCTGGCCAATATTCTTCCCTTGACCAACATCCACAGCACACATTAAATGGACTTTCACCTTCTTGCTGTTTGTAGGACATTGTTGTGTGCAAAGTGGCTTCTGCATTTGGTGACACTGCAATGTTGACTGCACTGCAAAACAATTTGTACGTGAAGTGATTTGGAAGGTTTCTGACTAACGTAATAGGCAATATATAAATGCACGTTCTTTTCCTTTCTAACAGTTACTGCAATTTAAAAAAAAATCTATAAAATCTTGTGGAATATTTAAACATAAAACAGACTGAATAAATAAATGTAGTGCTTAGTATATTAATACTTGTAGGAGAGGGGAGGGCAGATTATTGGATGCAGAATCTGAACCAGGCTTCTTTCCCAGTCGTCTTGAAAGCCTGTCAATGGAACGCTGGGTGTTCAGGGAACAAACCATCCATCCCACCTTTGCCCTGAGGAGGAGTGGGTGCATGGTCTTATATGAGGAAAGAATTACTGGTGATTTGATGCATGTTAGACTTGCCGGAGGCATTATTTCAGACATAAGGAGGTTGGTTGGGAGGGGGAAAATCTTAACTCCTAGTGTTATCCCATTGCCAATAAAAAAAAAGGTCGCCTATTGTGTAATTATATTGTGATTTTTGTTTTTGTTTCAGACAACCATCTGTTGATCAGTGTACAAAGTTAAAAGTTAGTAAGCAAATACAAAGCATAAAAAGCAGCTGTAGAGACATTTTCATAAAGAGCTACGTGAAGGTGCTCCCAATGGCCTAGTGGGTTTCACAGCCTTGCAGGCACGGGAGATCCCAGGTTTGATGCCCAGTCTGTGTGGAATTAGTTGATCTCGGATGGGGTGCTAGTTGGGAGTGCTATGATTGGTCGGAGCGCCCCGAATTTAGGGAACGTCACTTCAGACTGCTATCCAGCGAGTCCTGCTGGAAGTGTGCACGTGTAAATGCTGGGCGAGTGCAGGATTGGGCTCATCTCTCAACGCCTCTACCAAGAGCCTGCCAACACTCACAGTCTGGGCTCACCAGAGTAATGGCCATTTGGACCAAGAAGCAGAGGGTGCCCAATACCTAGAGAATCACATCCCGGTGGACCATATACCTTCAGCAGAGCTGAGCAAAAGGGGAAAACTGGCAAGGAATATGAATAATCAATTAGGGAAAATACTAACAAAAAAAGTTACATGAAACTTAGCAGAGAGTTTAAGCCCTGCGTGATACTGTTTTGATAGCCCATCCCCACACGGCACTTCCACTGAACAATGAAAGGGCAAATAGAGTTCAAAAAAAGACTTTTCAGAGGAAACTAGTACAGTACTTCCAGTAACAGTTTATTGATCAAGGTGCAGTTTCAGCAGTGAGGATTTAATTAGTAATGTCTTTAGGGGGCATGCACTTGAATGTTCTGTACAAGCAAGTGATGGGTGAATTGTGTGTGTAAAATTTATTTTTTTAGGCTGGGTATTTTTGTTGTTGTCAGGTGGTTCAGTCATGGAGGCAAATTGTAATGACACCTCTCTCATTGAAACCAATAGGGATATGGGTACTTATCTGATGGCCATACACCTCTTTTATTAGCCAATGAATACATTATTTGGAAATGTTGTAAAAATATTTTCGTACATGGAAAATATAGAATTGGCACAGTGATAAGCAGATTAGAAGGTTAAATGCATGGCTGAAGGAATGGTGTGGGAGGTAGGGGTTTCGCTTTATGGGCTACTGGCACCAGTACTGGGGAAAGAGGGAGCTGTTCCATTGGGACGGGTTCCACTTAAACCAGGCTGGAACCAGTGTCCTGGTGAATCGAATAACTAGGGCAGTAGACAGAGCTTTAAACTAATGAAGGGAGGTGGGGGGGGGGGGCGGGGGTGGTGGTGGGAGGATTCAGGAAAGAGTAAATTTAAAAGCAGCAAGGGAAATGTCAAGGCTCTAGAGCAGAGCAGAGTTTTGAGTAAAAATAAGCAAAGTGGGTCAGGAAGGGACAGAGAGAGTAACAAAGGTAATAGGGCATCGGTGAGATCAGGGAAAACTAGAAGAAAGTCAAAGCTAAAGGCACTATATCTGAATGCGTGAAGCATTCGCAACAAAATAGATGAATTAATAGCTTAGATAGAAATTAATAGGTTTGATCTAATAGCCATTACGGAGACGTGGTTGCAAAGTGACCAAGGTTGGGAACTAAATATTCAAGGATACTTAACTTTTAGAAGAGCTAGGCAAAATGGAAAAGGAGGAGGGGTAGCCCTGATAATAAAGGATGGGATAAAGACAGTAGAGAAAAAGGATCTTGGCTTGGAAAATCAAGAAGTAGAATCAGTTTGGGTGGAGCTAAGAGAGAGCAAGGGGCAGAAAACATTGGTGGGAGTTGTGTATTGACCCCCAACCAGTAGTTGCAATGTAAGGCAGAGTATAAATCAGGAAATTAGAGGCGCATGTAACAAGGGTAAAACAGTAATCATGGACTTTAATCTACATTTAGGCTGGGCAAACTAAATTTGCAGTAATAATGTGGAGGATGAGTTCATGGAATGTATACAAGATAGTTTACTAGATCAGTATGTTGAGGAACCAACTAGGGAACAGGCTATTTTAGATCTAGTATTGTGCAATGAGAAAGGGTTAATTAATAACCTTGTAGTAAAGGGGCATTTAGGGAAGAGTGACCATAATATGACAGAATTTTATATTGAGTTTGAAAGTGATTTAGTTAAGTCCGAAACTAGGGTCTTAAATCTAAACAAAGCAAACTACGTAGGTATGAGGGGCGAGTTGGCTAAGGTAGATTGGGAATCTACATTAAAATGTAAGACAAGGAATGGCTAGCATTTAAAGAACTAATATATAATTTACAACAAATATACATTCCTTTAAGGCACAAAAACCCCACAGGAAAAGTGGTCCAACTGTGGCTAACAAGAGAAGTGAAAGATAGTATAGATCAAAGGAAGAGGCTTAGAATGTTGCCAAAAAGAGTAGTAAGCCTGAGGATTGGGAGGATTTTAGAATTCAGCAAAGGAGAACCAAGAAATTGATAAGGAAAGAGAAAAAGAATGAGAGTAAATTAGCAAGAGACATAAAAACAGATTGTAAGCGTTTCTATAGGTATGTAAAGAGGAAGAGATTAGCGAAAATAAACATGGGCCCATTAGAGGCGGAGACAGGAGAAATTATAATGGGCAATAAGGAAATGGCAGAGGCATTAAACAAATACTTTGTATCTGTCTTCATGGTAGAAGACACAAAAACATTCCGGATATAATGGGGAACCAAGGGTCTAGAGAGAATGAGGAACTTGAAGAAATCAGTATAAGTAAAGACATAGTGATGGAGAAATTAATGGGACTAAGTGGCGACAAATCCCCTGGACCCGACGACCTGCATCCTAGGGTTTTAAAAGAGGTAGCTGCAGAGATAGTGGATGCACTGGTATTAATCTTCCAGGATTCTCCAGATTCTAGAACAGTCCCCAAGGATTGGAAGGTAGCAAACATAACCCCGCTATTTAAGAAAAGAGGAGGAGAAAAAACGGGGAACTTTAGGCCAGTTAACCTGACATCAGTAGTAGGCAAAATGCTAGAATCGATTATTAGGGATGTGATAACAGGGTAAAATCGTAATATGATTAGGCAGAGTCAACATGGTTTTATGAAAGGGAAATCGTGTTTGACAAATCTGTTAAGAGTTTTTTGAAGATGTAACTAGTAGGATGGATAAGGGGGATCCAGTGGATGTAGTGTATTTGGATTTTGAAAAAGCATTCGATAAGGTGCCACACAAGAGGTTATTACACAAAATTAGGACTCATGGTATTGGGGGTAATATATTAGCATGAATTGAGGATTGGTTAATGGACAGAAAACAGAGTAGGAATAAACAAGACTTTTTCAGGTTGGCAGGCTGTAACTAGCAGGGTACCACAAGGATCAGTGCTTGGGCCTCAGCTATTTACAATCTATATTAATGACTTGGATGAAGGGACTGAGTGTAACGCATCCAAGTTTACTGATGATACAATGTTAGGTGGGAAAGTAAGCTGTGAGGAGGACGCAAAGAGGCTGCAGAGAGATATAGACAGGTTGATTGAGTGGGCAAGAACATGGCAAATGGAATACAATGTGGGGAAGTGTGAAGTTATCCACTTTGGTAGGAAAAACAAAAAAGCAGAATATTTTTTGAATGGTGAGAGACTGGGAAATGTTTGCACTCAGGGACCTGGGTGTCCTTGTACATGAATCACAGAAAGTTAACAAGCAGATACAGCAAGCAATTAGGAAAGCAAATGGTATGTTAGCTTTTGTTACAAAGGGATTAGAGTATAAGAGTAAAGAAGTCTTACTACAATTATAAAGGGCATTGGTGAGGCCACACCTGGAGTACTGTGTACAGTTCTGGTCTCTTTACCTAAGGAAAGACATACTTGCCTTAGAGGGAGTGCAGTGAAGGTTCACTAGACTGGTTCTTGGGATGAGGGGATTGCCCTATGAGGAGAGATTGAGTAGACTCGGCCTATATTCCTTAGAGTTTAGAAGAATGAGAGGTGATTTAATTGAAACATATAAAATTCTTAAGGGGCTTGACCGGGTTAATGCTGGGAAAATTCCCCTGACTGGGGAATCTAGAACACGGGGTCACAGTCACAGAATTTAGGACTGAGATGAGGAGAAATTTCTTCACTCAAAGGGTTGTGAATCTTTGGAATTCTCTACCCCAGAGAGCTATGGATGCTCAGTCGTTGAGTATATTCAAGACAGAGGTCATTACATTTTTGGGAACAAAGGGAATTAAGGGATATGGGATAGTGCGGGAAGGTGGAGATGAGGTAGAAGATCAGCCATGATCTTGATGAATGGCAGAGCAGGCTCGAAGGGCCAAATGGCCTACTCCTGCTCCTATTTCTTATGTTCTTAATTTACAGCACAGAAACAGGCCATTCGGTCCAACTGGTCTATGCCAATGTTTATACTCCACTCGAGCCTCCTCCCACCCTACTTCATCTAGTTCTATCAACATATCCTTCTATTCCTTTCTCCCTCATGTACTTACCTAGCTTTCCCCTTAAAAGCATCTATGCTATTTGCTTCGACTTCAACTTTAACTCTTTTATTTAGGTCTTGGTGCAATTGGGAAAACTTGCTTACCATATTTTCCTTTGTTTTATTATTTTATTTGTTCAGGTTTTTTTTTGGAATGTTTACTGAGCAATGAGTGCAACTTTCCCAGTGGCTCCTGTTACTTTAAAATACTGCAGATTTCTGACACCAAACTCCAATGGTGCGTTTAGTCAGCTATTACTGTACGTTCCTGTAAATTGGCTCCACGGTACAGAACATTGGTGGTTTTACGATGCCATTTACATGGATTATTTCTGTTTTTCTGCCAAAGCATGAATAATACTTCGCAAGCCACCAATGAAGCAAGAAAGAAAGAAAGAACTTGCATTTATATAGCGCCTTTCACAACCTCAGGATGTCCCAAAGTGTTTTACGGCCAATGTAGTACTTTTGAACTGTTGTAATGTAGGAAACATTGCAGCCAATTTGCACACAGCAAAGTCCCACAAACAGCAATGTGATAATGACCAGATATTCTGTTTTAGAGAAATAGGTGAAAGATTTTAAAGAATAGGTGAAAGCTCGAGAACATTCGCCACAAGGAAGCTGTGTAAAGGAAGGTTAGCGCTTCAGCGGGTAGCTTTCAAGTGGGCTCAAACGATGGAGGAGCCTGCTGTTCCCTGAAACCTCTCCTGCATCGTTGCTACAATGGAGTATGTGCTGACACAAATGTTCTCTCAATGCCTTGTCTGGGATCTTGCCTTTCTTTCTGATGTAATTGAAACAGAGTCTTAAGCAATTTGCAGTGTACAGTCATGCTTCATTGCCAAGTGGTTAACAGTGCAGCCTAAGTGTTGACTGACTTTTCAAAATCTAGTGTGTCCCTCTCTATCCATGTTCTTGAATACATGTTTCACATCAGTGATGCTAAAAAAAATATTAAATACTAACATGTACAACATGTCCACTAATTTATTTAGAAAAAAACACTTCTATGTTTATAATAACAGGGCAGTATGACATTACACTACCTAGATACTGGTACTTAGCAAGTAATATGCTAAGCATGAGTAATTTGTTAACTGAGAGCACTTGCAAATGTTAAAGCTTCGTCATCCAAAGATTTTTGGATTTTTTTGCCCCAGCATGATGTTCCCAGGCAGAACCAGCTAGACCACATGCTTTCTGCACCCACCCCCTACTCGAGTGCAGTAATGCTTCCTTCAAGTATTGGCATGAGAGAAACCACGATAATGTTTGCAGCTATCATCTGCTTGCATTCATGGATCAGTTGACTGCGATTGCTCTGTCTGAAAGGTGGTTACTATGCCAATGGATTACAAGTTATTTTCCCCAAAAACTGTAAACAGTAAGCAATTCATTAGCCTGTCTTGGTAATCAGTAAACACCTTAACACCCATTATGTCGGGAGTCCTATGCACTTGACATGGACTGTTTGGCAGGCTGTCCATTCTGGCCACAAACATGAAGATAAAAAGTAACAGAAACACTAATTGATAGTCAGGTTTTAAACAGAAAGCTGCAAGGGTAAACTTTGTCCAGGCTCAAAAGAAGAATGTAGGAGAGTAATTAGGAGTTATTTTGATTTAAATCAAGCAAGAAGACCCATTGATGTGGAGAAGTGTAGCATTTCCATTGTCTTTGTGCTGTTATGCAAAGCCATGTTGTACTGATTGAATTAAGAGATGATGTGGATGCTATAGCTGTTGCTCTGTATGTTCTGTTGCTTGGAAATAAAGTAGCATAACAATTCATGTGACCTCGTCTTACCAAGTATTTTCTCGATCCACCTTCAAAAAGATTGGAGAGACATGTGTGAATGACACATAACTAGTTCAGATCACAAAGGGGTATCATTATTGCACCATTGCATTACGCTGTTGTATGAATAAATATTGGGCAGTGTGGGTTCACTCTGGCATATAAGGAGCATGGGATCCACTTAGAGGAGCAACTGATGTCTCTGAACCCGAGAAAATAGCTCTGGCAGACCCGAATTTGTAACAACCTCCCTTTTAACAATTTGAATGAGAAAAATACCGTGAGAAATTACCTGTATAATTGGTGATCTATTGCTTTCTTGTAAAGCACGTTGGTAACGTCAACTTTAATGGTTCTCGGACATTAAGTACTGTGTCCAGTTCTGGTCACTGAGGCACAAGAGAGACATTGGCCCAGAAATTAGTCTCCCTGGCTTCCCGCGGGTGCAAGGATCCCGCGCGCACCTACCTACCGCGCCTGCCATTGACCTCTGGGCCCACGGGGACTTCAGCTCCTGGGCCTCCTGCAGCTGCCGGCGCGCAGTGCTTGTGTATCCCAGGGGCATAGTTAGTGCGATGCGTCCCCTGGGATCACGTGGGCCATGGAGAGCCAATGGCAGCAGACCATCTTTCATTCATAGATTTGACAGGAAGACCTGTCAAATCTATGAATTGAAATCGGCCCCAAAACAACACCTAAACTTCAAATACATTTTTTTTTAAACCATCACATTTTTAAAATAACTATAAGTTAAATAAATTAACTACTTTAAACAAAAATTTAAATTTTTGACAAAATTAAAATACTTTTTAACAGTGCTAAAAATAAACTTACCTTTCTTTAAAGTATCTAAAAAAGATAAACCTATTGAAAAAGTTTTAAGTTGTAATTAATTAACCACTTACCTTGTTAAAAGCGGGTCTTGCGCCTCCTTTTTAAAAGCGCAGCTTCTTCCATACTTACCTTCCCGGAGAAACCTGAAAAACACCCCTAAGTTTGCTGCGTGCGCGCAGCCTCTCCCGTGCACGCGGTTCACCTCTGAACCCCTCCCTTCACGAGACCGGAAGTTCCGGTTTCCCGCGCATGCGCAGTGCATGCAGGAAACCGGTACTTCAGGAGGCCTTACGGGTGAGTACACAGCGCGTACTCACCCGGCAAGTGCCGAATTTTTGGCCCATTCAGTTACTGGTGGCAGTGGAGCCATGAGGCTTATGCCTATTGTCAGATGTTTAAGTTATGAGGAAAAACTGAAGAAATTTGGGCTTTTTCAGCTTGGAAAAGGGGGTGTTTGAGAGGTGATTTTTTGAGGTACATAAGATACTTTCTGGATGGATGAACTAAAATGGGCCGAATGGGGTTCCTCATCTGTAATTATCTTGTGATTTTGTGACTTAACTGTCATGGCTGGTGTAAAATTGATAAGGTTGAAGGACCAGAAAGCTTAAGTTTTCAGATTCCCAGTTGGTTGGTTATTTGGAATATATTGATCTTTGAGAATTCCTCAAACACGTGTTCCCAGATAGATAATTGGTTAGATTTAATTATATTTTTGAAATGGTATATCTGTGGACACAGAAGTCGCACTACATTTATCACACCATGTTAGAGGCAAAACCATTTTTAAAATGCATTGTGCTTCTGAGCTGAAGCCTGCAACTGATGGGCACTTTTCAATTTGCAAAGTTTCCTCACCAAGCAACAATTGAACTCTGAATGACCCGAGGCTGTCTTAACTTAGATACTTGACCTTGTGATCTTAAAGGCAGAAAACTCCACCTTAACAGAAGAACAACAAATTGTGCATTACATGGTATAGTACTCTTCTAAAGCTGCATATAATCCAATTTACTGTGAGCAAGGACATGGGAGATATATTAAAATAGTATGAATGCATCACACTGGGTTATAGATGCAAAGCAATCATAAAATGCTGTGTGCGTCCAGCTCTCAATCACAGTCCAATTTGCAATGTGCCCTGAATAATATATTGCATTGCATCATATAACAAACACCCCGTCCTTATAAAGCAGTAGATCACTCGACTTACTGTGAGAAATGCATTGCCTGTCTTTCAAGTCACACATTTTGATTGCCTCATTCTTAATTGTCTTACTTTTTGATTAGCTCATTTTTTGCATTCATAAAATGCTAATAAATTGGAACACAAAAGTTGCTACAACAAATCAAACATCGGGAACAACGAAAATCAATCAATGAAACGAAATAGTGTTTGAACTAAAAGCCAGCATTTATTACCCTTCCCTAATTGCCCTTGAGAAGGTGGTGGTGAGCCGCCTTATAGAACTGAGTGGCTTGCTAGGCCATTTCAGAGGGCTGTGGGTCTTAAGTCACATACAGGCCAGACCGGGTAAGGATGACAGATTTCCTTTTTATTCTAGATTTATTTAATGAACTGAATTTAAATTCCCCAGCTGCCATGGTGGGATGTGAACTCATGTTTCTGGATCATTGTCCAGGCATCTGGATTACTAGTCCAGTAACATAACTACTATGCTACCGTACTCCGCACTCTCTGTTCACTTCCCACCTGCTACATGTTCACACTTCGCTCCTCTGTCTTCTCAACTCAACTCTTAAGGTCTCTAATAGTGAGCAACTGGCGGCACTTAGTGTCATCAGAAACGACTGCCCCAGTGTCACAGCAATGAGAGGTCTACCACCATTTGGTGACTACCATCAAAGTATTCTGGCAACTAACCACCATCTACACACTCTCTCTTTCCCATCCAACATTCGCAAAGGTTTATTTATTGTTGCCTCTAAATGTCACCATGCCCCTCACCCTGCTTGCCTTAATGGCAGAGAGCTTCATGCTAATAGCTCACATCTATACCACTCACAATCCTGCGCCTACCACAACTGAAGTGGCTAAAACTCCCTGGCCACTGTCTGAGGCTGAACCCGACAGTTCACAACCTCAGCATCCTGTTTGACCCTGAGCTGAGTTTCTGACCCCATATCCTCCCCATCACCAAATCTGCCGACTTCCACCTCCATAATATCGCTCACCTCCGACCCGCCTCAGCCCATCTGCTGCTGAAACCCTCATTCATGCTTTTGTTACCTCCAGATTTGACTATTCCAATGCTCTCTTGGCTGGCCTCCCACCTTGCACTCTCTGTAAACTTCAGCTCGTCCAAAGCTCTGTTGCCCGTATCCTAACTCGCACCAAGTCCCGTTCACTCATCACCACTGTGCTCGCTGACCTACATTGGCTCCTAGTCCAGTATTGCCTCAAATTTAAAATTCTCATCCTTTAAATCCCTTAATGGCCTCTCTCCTCCCTATCTCTGAGAACTTGATGTTCCTCCAATTCTGGCCTTTTGTGCATCCCCGATTTCCTTCACCCCTCCATTGGCGGCCGTGCCTTCAGCTGTCTAGGCCCTAAGCTCTGGAATTTCTTCCTTAAACATCTCCATCTCTCTGTGTCTCCACGCCTCTACACCTCTTTCCTCCTTTAAGATACTCCTTAAATCCTACCTCTTTGACCAAGCTTTTGGTCACCTGTTCTAATATATCCTTATGTGACTCGGTGTTCACTTTTTGTTTAATAACGATCTTGTGAAGCACCTTGGGATCTTTCACTACGTTAAAGGCGTTCTATAAATGCAAGTTGTTGTTGTAAAGATGACAGCTCCATCAGTTGCAGCTAACCGCTATACTGCTCCCAGTTTGCCCAACTACCACACTCACTGATGTGAGGCGGGACAGTGGTTCTCAGCCTGCCTTATTCCCAGTTGCTGCACGCGTGGATATATATCCCCAGTGCTCCCACACCCTGGGACCCCTTTCCCTCAAGCCATTCCACAGTGCTGCCATTGCCTGGTACCCCTTTCCACCAGCGCTGCCTAACTCTGGGTGCTCTTTCCCTCATGTCCTCCTCACCAGTGTTGTTAGACCCTATGCACCAAATCCCATGACCTCCTGTCTGGTGATGGCTGTCTTGGGACCCTCACTGTAAGCCCCTGGAGCAACCCCTCAATGTTCCTAAATCCCATGTGTTGCTAAACTCCAGGATACCTATTACAGTGCTGCCAAGTGCTGGGACCACCCCATCTCCCAGTGTTAATCAAAGCTCAGAACCCCTCAAAGTGCTACTAAACCCGTGCCCATTCCTGAGTGTTGATAATTGCCAGATACCTACTTTCAATCTGGTACATCTTGCCTATGAAATTACCCTGTATCCTGGGCTTTAAAAAGTATGAGATAAAAATTATGTAGGCAAAGGAACATATAATAGTCAAGGCAGTTTTCATTGAAAAATAACTATAATTTCACAATTTGATTCTCAAAACACGAGTAAAATCCCAGAATACCATGAAATACAAATCAAATTTGGCATATTCAGTCACAGTAAATCAGCGGCTCTGATAATGTATTGTGAATTACATGACACAATACCCCTGTTGTTTTCAGTGTACCCTCTGACTCACTGAGCAATGCTATGGGAGATCGCTAGTAGTGTAAAATTGGTGCATTTGTGTGTAATTTCTGTCACACTTCAGATGTCAACATGGTAAATTATATGCAAACTTCTCGCAGGCAATTGGTTAAACTTTGAGTTTGTAAAACAACAAATCAGAGATCTGATATATCTACCAGTTTAACCAATCAAATCACTCAAAGAATTCAAAATCCTTTGAGCCATTCTAACTGAAGTATCATAACGCTGAAAATAAGGCTTGTAACATAATAACAGATCTAAATAGTCTACATTTATCACAATAACTTAATTAAAATAAAGCCGCTGAGAGTTGAGTTAATACTCTTCCCAGAACTATCACTCGGTTAATTGAAAAGAGTTAAGAACTAAACCAGTGTCTGCAGTTCCTAAGATGTTGAGAGTGCGGACTGTGGAGAAAGCCCAGCATTCATCAGTATATTACTTTCTTGTTGGTAGAAATTCATATGTGAACCAACCAGCTTCAAGAAATTTGCCTACAATAAATTGGAGGCACAGGAAGTGTGAGATGAGGGAGAGGAATTGTATACACATTGTACCGTTTCAGTTATAGATGAGTGAATCTGGTGTGGCACAGATTGCATTAAGTGAGTAGAATTGCTGTTCTCTTCAGAATGGAAACGTTATGCCCTGTTAAATAGAATGCAGGTGTGTGCTACTTTCAGCCATCTGCGTTCTCAAAATGAATGCAGGGGTCAGGTGCAGGTAAGGCTGCAAGTCAGAACCTTGGCTTGGTTTGTTTGACATGTCAAAAGGCGAGCTGGAGCCGAGGAAGCTGAAACATGGCATTTTAAGAATGCTTTGCATCTGAAAGAGAGGGAGCTGAGGGGAGGTCACAATTGTAAATTATCTTAATTATAAGAATCATTGTGGGTGATTTTAACCTAACCCGCTCGGTGAGAAACTGACGGGATTGGATCAGGCGCCGGTTTTACGCCCCTCCCCATTTTACTTTCCATTGAGGGCGGTGGAAAGTAAAATCGAGTGGTGTGTAAAACAGGCGGGTTGGGTTAAAATTAACCTTGTTTTTTAAAATGTTTATACTTTCCTACATCCGCGCCTAGCTCTCAGAACTGTTCAACTGTGTTTTAGTTTGTTTTAATTTACTTGGTGTACTATAGCTGCTGAAGAAGTGAAAGCCAGGGATTAGGGTCTGCAGTTAATCATGCACTAGAATTGGCCAAACACAGGTAAGTAAAATAAGTGTGCATATATTAGAATACAATTGGGGTATAATTATAATAAATTTGACTGTGATTAAGAGTGACTAGAAGGGTGACTGAGAAGTTTGATCGAAGTAAATGCTGTACTAATAGGAATTGTGTGTAGGACAAGACTTTTAATATATTAAACATAGATATATGAAATATTCAGCCGGTCAGACAGCATCTGAAAACTTGAGATTTGGTGGAAGATTTTTTCGTTTCATATTTTTTGACATTTGAGCTCTTTATTTTATTTTTCTCTGAGTATATATGGTTGTCTTAGTACATTTTAAAAGGAATTGCATTGTACAATTATTTGGCTTATTAAAAATTTGAATAGCTTCCTTTATAGCTACTCAGACAGTGCTATGATTGAACTGTTTATGTATTTTACCAGATCCAGTAGAGCGCTGGGTTTCTTATGTTTAATAATAATGTCTATTTTATCCAAAGGCTGTTTTCACATTTGAGGTCTGAAGTGTAGATTGCCTCAGAAGATACAGATAAATCTCTGCCTAGTTTAACACATTATGTTTGATTTATAAATCTAGAAACTTTTTATTGTTGGATGATTGAACTGTTGACTGTTTGGTGGGGCATATGTGAAAGGCTCTGTGACACTAATTTAAAAATTTGTATTCAGTCATTTTTATGTTTTCTTTTTTGCTCAGCAAAGTGATGAATGGTTGTTCTGGAGAAAGGAGTATCTTTTTTCTTATCCATTCAAAATACTAAGCACTGATTTTTTTCATTCTCAGGATGTGGGTGTCACTGGCATGGCCAGCATTTATTGCCCATCCCTAATTGCCCTTGAGAAGCCACCTTATTGCACCGCTGCAGTCCGTGTGGTGAAGTTACTCCCACAATGCTGTTAGGCAGCGAGTTCCAGGATTTTGACCCAGCAACGATGAAGGAACGATGATGTATGTCCAAGCGACAGGATGGTGTGAGACTTAGAGGGGATCTTGGAGGTGTTGGTATTCCCATGCACCTGTTGCCCTTGTGCTTCTAGGTGGAAGAGGTCGCGGGTTTGGGAGGTGCTGCTGAAGAAGCCTTAGCGAGTTGCTGCAGTGCATCCTGTAGATAGTACACACAGCAGCCATTGTACACCGGTGATGGAGGGGGTAGATATTTAGCCGAGATGGTATTATGCAGCTTAAATCTTTCTAAACTCCCCAACAAGCCCTACAATCCAGCTCTGAAGAGCACCATCTATTACACCAGTGACAATTCTATTTACCATCAACTAATTTGTCCTGGTGCCCTCTACGTGGCTTGTCTGGATTCTAAATTCAGTCACTGCTATTGGAGCCCTAAAGTGTATCAGTGTAAAATCCTATTAGCTTTTGTATGGTGGAGTGCAGCACTTGTGTGGGACATTAATTGGGAAACAAATCTCAAATCTTATGAGAAAATGTGATTTTTTTTTTCTTAACTTGGAAGAAGTTTTCTACAAAAGCTGTTAGTAAGTGTGTGTGTGTGTGTGTGTCTTTTTTGCCTCTCCAAGGAGATTACATGGGGAAGTGCCTGGTCATGAAGCTCCAGCCATCATGGGGTGTGGGGCAGGCTTGATGCTGGTCTTTTCCTGCCTTTCAGTTTTGTGTGTGTGTGTGTGTGTGTGTGTGTGTATATAGCAAACCTGCTAATTTTGTTGAGGGAAAAGTGCACCTCTGCTGCATGGAATCATAGGCTCTTTTGTTCGGATTGTTAGTGTGAACACATCTCTGTTTTAAATCTGAAATATATTGGTTGGTTCCAACCTCCTTGCCAAACCACCGCTTACGTAATGAGCAAATTCATCACAATTTAGCAAGATTTAAGGTGATGTTTTCTGAAATTTCTGTCTGTTATTGGTTCAAAGAAATTACAGATGCCGGATTTCAAGTGATGAATTCAACATTCCCTTTCTCTGCGTAACCTGTTCAGCCTGTCGGCCAAGTTTCTTTAGACCAAATTACCAGTTGAAGACATATTTATAGAGTATGTTATGTAGCCAACAAATCATTCAGCAGCCATGACTGAACCCAACTAAAAATATTAGTGTGCCAATCTGTTTATTACCTCCTTCGTTATAGAACTCCTGATCCAATTGTAACACTGATTATGTAGATTTCTGATTAAAGTAGTCCTATTGTTGCCGTATAGTTTTCTGATGCTCAGACCACTAAATCCGTACAGCCTACTTTATCATTTCACCCACACACGCACTGACATGATTTAAAAGTCAATTTTTTTGTGAAGGAGTGTTTCAATTGGTTTCTTTTGATTTCTGAATGAGTAATCAAATCAGCTGTGGTGCAAAGATTTGTCAGTTTTCATCTGTAGCTCGTAGAAAGTCTGATCTTAAGTATCACAATCCTGATCCTAATTTCTTCGTAATCTGATCATAGGGTGATAATCGGGATTTGCCTGCTTTATAGGAGATTACTTTCAACCAAACATAATTCAAGAAAGTAGACGCAATAGATAAAAAGCGCGAATGAACAGAAAGTGCAGATTAAAACCTGTAGCTGGGGTTCTGAGTCGAGTAACTCTCGTACTTTCACAAAATAGCAGGTGAATTTTCTGCAATTGCCCAGCAGGTCAGTCGGCATCTGAAAGGGAAAGATAGGTTAACATTTTGGGTGGGACCCTTCCTCAGTTCTGCTGAGTCCCACTTGAAAAGTTAACTTAGCTTTCTCGTCCAGAAGTCGATTTGGCATTTTCTGCTACTGTTGTGTTAAAAGTACCACGATTAACCGGTTTCTCAGATTCCCAGTTACACAACAGCTGTTCGGCGTTAATCCCCTGTGGCCCACTTAATACAGCATTGATACTACAGGCATCTGACCATGTCACTGGCTCAATGAGACCTCCTGCTGAACCGATGTACTTAAGACACAACCAATCAACCCAAATAATAAGTCCCTCGGGATTTAAAAAAAAACAGGCAGCCAGTGTTCTATAGTACACTAAAATTGAACACACTCACACACATTATGACAGCAGCTTTCATTTTTATTGAACCTACACGTGAAATGCCTTAATCTGACTTACATTTCCATTTTTTTTTTAAATCCATTTTGTTTCTAAATGCCTCATTACATCTATAAAATTTTAATGAAGAACTACATTCTCAACCTAAACTGAAGAAGTAACTTATTAATTTTGAGGTTTTAAATACAGATTATTAAACCATGTGGTTCTCCAAACCTAGTTCATTTTCCATGGGTGCCACTGCATGTTGGCAGTGTGGTGTTGCCCTCAAGTTGTATTCTGTTTGTGGTGATTTTGGTAGAGGGAAGAATGTTGCCCAGCACATAGGAGAACTTGCTGCTCGTCTTGTATCTTTTACATCTGAGCTGGCATGCCGGGCCCCGATTTAACGAAAGCTGGCAACACTTGTAATGCAGCACTCCCCCTGTAGTGCACTGAAGTGTACAATATGTGCTCAGTCTCTAATGGGGCTTGAACCTTCAACATTCTGACCCAGAGACAAGGGCGCCACCAACTAACCAAGTTGACACTGAGAAGGAGAGGGAGAGTGTGTGTGAGTGGAGGAGTGATGTGAGAAAGAGAGTAAAGTGGAAGAGGTGGGAAACAGAGTGAGTAAAGTGAGGGAGAGAGAATGAGTAAAGTCGAAGAGAGTGCGAGTAAAGAGAAGCGGGGCGGGGGGGGGAGGGGTGAGAGTAAAGTAGAGGAGGAGAGCCGAGAAAGAGGGTAATCTGGAAGAGGAGAGAGTGAAGTGAAGGAGGAAAGAGCGAGAAAGAACTTGCATTTATATAGCACCTTATCACACTCTTGGGACCTCCTAACTTTGCAACCAAATGCAGTCACTGTTGTTGCAAATGCAGTACAGTAAGGGCTAACAAACAGCAAATGAAAGAATGACCAGATAATTTGTTGTTGGTGTTGGTTGCAAGAAGAATGTTGGCCAGAGGACTGGGAGAATTCCCTGCTCTGCGTTGAAAGTGCCAGAGTTTTTTTTTAAACAGAGGTTTTTCTTTTACGTCTTCCTAGACAGGCAGGTGTTGCCTCAGTTTAATATCTCCTTTGAAGGACAATGCAGCAATCCCTGAATACTGCACTGAAATGTCAGTCTAGATTAAATGTTTGTCTGCAGTGGGGCTTGAACCCCAGAAACCACTGATTTAGAGGTTACCCACTGAACCAAACGGACGCCGAGAGAGCGGGGGGGAGAGAGAGACAGAGCGTGGATGAAGTGAAAGAAGAGAATGAGCAATTTTAGTGTGCATTTACATGATAACTGTAGTATCTGTGCATTGAAGTTGTAGTATTAATCAGCCCTTAATCAGACACAGCCCACTCACGAGGCGTCACAAGGACCTGGCCCACTGCTCCAAAGATTTGGACACCCCTGTCTTAGCATGGTGCACTGTCTTCTGAAGATAGCGGCAGGAGGGGGGGGGTTAAGGGGTAAAAATCTAGGCGGGGAGGTGGATAAATGTGATTATACATTGCCTTACAAGTGCATTATTTTTGTGCATCTTAGTCAGTGTTGTGGTTAATAAGAATTATTTCATGGTTAAACATGGTCTTGAATTCAGTGCCTTCAGTTAGCCAGTTCCCAAAACAATTACTTTTATTCAACTGGATACAGAGGTTTTTATGCTGCTAAGCAGTTCAGGTTTTCTGCAAATGCCATAAGCCCAGGGCTGTGTCAATCCCATTGGTGCCTCTGTTGTTAATGCTGGAAATTGGAAAGCTAAGATCGAAGAGAGTTTTTGATAGAATGCAAAGCCTCCAGCTGAGTTCAATTTGCCCCATTATACAAGGTTGTGCTGTTGAAATGGCATCGTCATTCTGTCATGAGTGGCTATTGCAAATAAACTGATGAGAATTCTTTCACTGCTAAATGATTTTCTGAAGGCACAGCCGCCAATGGTGAACCGATGAAAATTGGGAATGCTCAAGAGGCCAGAACTGGAGGAGCGCAGAGATCTCGGAGGTTGGAGGAGGTTAAACTAATGAAGGAGGTGGTGGGAGGATTCAGGAAATAGTAAATTTAAAGGCAGCAAGGGAAATGTCAAGGCTCCAGAGCAGAGTTTTGGGTAAAAATAAGTAGAGTGGGTCAGGAAGGGACAGAGAGAGTAACAAAGGTAATAAGGCATCAGTGACAAAGGTGCCATCAGGGGGAAAATAGAAAAAAGTTAAAGCTAAAGGCACTATATCTGAATGCGCGAAGCATTCGCAACAAAATAGATGGATTAATAGCGCAGATAGAAATTCGTAGGTTTGATCCAATAGCCATTACGGAGACGTGGTTGCAAAGTGGCCAAGGTTGGGTACTAAATATTCCAGGATACTTAACTTTTAGAAGGGATAGGCAAAATGGAAAAGGAGGAGAGGTAGCCCTGATAATAAAGGATGGGATAAAGACAGTAGAGAGAAAGGATCTTGGCTTGGAAAAATCAAGAAGAAGAAACAGCTAGGGGCAGAACACATTGGTGTGAGTTGTTTCTAAGTCCCCAAACAGTAGTTATAAAAAAGGGCAGAGTATAAATCAGGAAATTAGAGGTGCATGTAACAAGGGTAATACAGTAATCATGGGGGACTTTAATCTACATATAGACTGGGTAAACCAAATTTGCAGTAATCGTGTGGAGGACGAGTTCATGGAATGAATACAAGATAGTTTTCTAGATCAGTGTGTTGAGGAACCAACTAGGGAACAGGCTATTTTAGATCTAGTATTGTGCAATGAGAAGGGGTTAATTAATAACCTTGTAGTAAAGGTGACCCCGAGCTTCTGGTCGCCTGTCACTTTAATTCTCCGCTCCACTCCCACTCAGACCTCACCGTCCTCGGCCTCTTACACTGTTCCAATGAAGCTCAACATAAGCTCGAGGAACAGCACCTCATCTTTCGATTAGGCACTTTACAGCCTTCTGGACTCAACATAGAGTTCAACAATTTCAGACCATAACCTCTGCCCCTATCCTTTTTTTTCCATTTTTTTTTTCTCCCTCCCACATGCAGCTGTCTTTCTTTCTGCTAGTGCCATTTACACTTCATCTAGAGCCATCTTTTGTTTCTTAACTTGTCCCATTACCATCTCCTTTTGCCTTGCACCATCACTTAATGTCTCTTAATCTCTCCTGCCATCCATCCTATCACAGACCTTCCCTTTTGTCCTTTCCCTGCCCCTCCCCCCTTTCCCTGCCCCTCCCCCCTTTCCCTGCCCCTCCCCCCTTTCCCTGCCCCTGCAATTGCTTAAAAACCTGTTCCATCTCCAGCTTTTTCCACTTCTGACGAAGGGTCATCGACCTGAAACGTTAACTCTGTTTCTATCTCCACAGATGCTGCCTGACCTGCTGAGTATTTCCAGCATTTTCTGTTTTTATTTCAGATTTCCAGCATCCGCAGTATTTTGCTTTTGTAATAATATATATTTATATTGAGTTTGAAAGTGATCTAGTTAAATCCGAAACTAGGGTCTTAAATCTAAACAAAGCAAACTACATAGGTATGGGGGTGAGTTGGCCAAGGTAGATTGGGAAACTACATTAAAATATATGACGGTAGACAAGCAATGGCTAGCATTTAAAGAATTAATACATCATTTACAACAAATATACATTCCTTTAAGGCACAAAAACCCCACAGGAAAAGTGGTCCAACCGTGGCTAACAAGAGAAGTTAAAGATAGTATTAGATCAAAGGAAGAGGCTTAGAATGTTGCTAAAAATAGTAGTAAACCTGAGGTTTGGGAGAATTTTAGAATTCGGCAAAGGAGGACCAAGACATTGATAAGGAAAGAGAAAAAAGAATGAGAGAGTAAATTAGCAAGAGACATAAAAACAGATTGTAAATGTTTCTATAGGTATGTAAATATGAAGAGATTAGTGAAAGTAAAACGTGGGCCCATTAGAGGCAGAGACAGGAGAAATTATAATGGGCAATAAGGAAATGGCAGAGGCATTAAACAAATACTTTGTGTCTGTCTTCATGGTAGAAGACACAAAAAACATTCTGGAAATAATGGGGAACAAAGGGTCTAGAACTTAGATATCAGTATAAGTAAAGACATGGTGCTGGAGAAATTAATGGGACTAAGTGGCGACAAATCCCCTGGCTAGCATTTAAAGAATTAATACATAATTTACAACAAATATACATTCCTTTAAGGCACAAAAACCCCACAGGAAAAGTGGTCTAACCGTGGCTAACAAGAGAAGTTAAAGATAGTATTAGATCAAAGGAAGAGGCTTAGAATGTTGCCAAAAAGAGTAGTAAGCCTGAGGATTGGGAGGATTTTAGAATTCAGCAAAGGAGGACCAAAAAATTGATAAAGAAAGGGAAAAAAGAATGAGAGTAAACTAGCGAGAGACATAAAAACAGACTGTAAAAGCTTCTATAGGTATGTAAAAAGGAAAAGATTAGCGAAAGTAAACGTGGGTCCCTTAGAGGCTGCGACAGGAGAAATTATAATGGGGAATAAGGAAATGGCGGAGAAATTAAACAAATACTATGGGCTGGATTTTGATACTGGGTCGGGTTGGGGTCGTGTCATCCACTTTTCGTGTTATCCACCTGCCTGCAATTGGATGTGGGAGATTGATGCAATTTTCACCTAATTGGGCAATTGAGTTCCAGCATGTGGGAACCCATGAACCAATTAGTGTTTTCAGTCTGAAAGCCGCCTCTGATGATGTCATTATTGCTGCTGCATTGAAGGTCTTCAGAGATTGCCTGGCCTTTGCTGTGAGAGGACCTGGATGCAAAATGAGCAGCAGCCCAGAGAGAGAGAGAGACTGGCCTTTGCTGTGAGAGGACCTGAAGGCAAAATGAGCAGCAGCCGCCCTAGGTCTGCTCCCACATATTTTTCCTACGACTACTTCTCCGTTGTAATAGTGGACCTGCAGCTGATAGTCAGCTTTTGAAATGTGTTACCGCCAGGTTTCACATTCGTGGTTCAGAACAGGCGTGCTTCACGTAGAACAAGGGTTAAAATCACAAAGGCCTTTCAAAATGGCATTATGAGCCTATTTAGTGCTTGTTAAGGGCCTTAACAGCCTATCCCGCCTCTTAAAGGCGGGATGGAGTCAGGACCAGCAGACACGATTTAATGAAAATTGCGTGGAGGCGGGATGGAGGCGGACTTGTGCCCACCCGCCAGTTTTCGCAATTTTAACCCCCCACACACCTCCAAACCCACCTCCACGGGTCAATGAAAATCCAGCCCTTTGTGTCTGTCTTTACAGAAGAAGACGCAAAAAACTTCCCGGAAATAGTGGAGAACTAAGGGTCTAGCGAGAATGACGTACTGAAAGAAGTTAGTAAAAAAAATAGTACTGGAGAAATTAATGGGACTGAAAGCCGATAAGTCCCCATGACCTGATGGCCTACATCCTAGGGTTTTAAAAGAGGTGGCTATAGAGATCGTGGATGCATTGGTTGTCATCTTCCAAAATTCCATAGATTCTAAAACGGTTCCCGCGGATTGGAAGGTGGCAAATGTAACCGCACTATTTAAGAAAGGAGGGAGAGTGAAAACGGTGAACTACAGACCAGTTAGCCTGACATCCATAGTAGGAAAGTGCTAGAATCTATTATTAAGGATGTGGTAAGAGGGCACTTAGAAAATAATAATAGGATTGGGCAGAGTCAACACGGATTTATGAAAGGGAAATCCTGTTTGACAAATCTGTTAGTTTTTTGACGTTGTAACTAGCAGAATAGATAAGGGAGAACCAGTGGATGTGGTGTATTTGGATTTTCAGAAGGCTTTTGATAAGGTGCCACACAAGAGGTTATTAAACAAAATTAGGGCTCATGGGATTGGGGGTAATATACTAGCATGGATTGAGGATTGGTTAACGGACAGAAAACAGAGATCAGGAATAAACGTGTCATTTTCGGGTTGGCAGGCTGTAACTAGTGGGGTACCACAAGGATCAGTGCTTGGTCCTCCGCTATTCACAATTTAAATCAATGATGTGGATGAGGGGACCAAATGTAATATATCCAAGTTTGCTGATGATACAAAGCTAGTTTGGAATGTAAATTGAGGAGGATGCAAAGAGGCTTCAAGGGGATATAGACAGGCTAAGTGAGTAGGCAAGAACATGGCAAATGCAATATAATGTGGAGAAATGTGAAGTTATCCACTTTGGTAAGAAAAATAGAAAAGCAGAGTATTTTTTAAATGGTGAGAGATTGGGAAATGTTGGTGTTCAGAGGGACCTGGGTGTCCTTGTACATGAATCACTGAAAGTTAACATGCAGGTACAGCAAGCAATTAGGAAAGCAAATGGTATGTTGACCTTTATTACAAGAGGATTTGAGTATAAGTGTAAAGACGTCTTACTGCAATTATATAGGGCCTTGGTGAGACCACACCTGGAGTATTGTGTACAGTTTTGGTCTCCTTACCTAAAGAAGGATATACTTGCCATAGAGGGAGTGCAACGAAGGTTCACCAGACTGATTCCTGGGATGGGGGGATTGTCCTATGAGGAGAGATTGAGTAGACTAGGCGCATATTCTCTAGAGTTTAGAAGAATGAGAGGTGATCTCATTGAAACATACAAAATTCTTACAGGGCTTGACAGGGTAGATGCAGAGAAGATGTTTTCCCCTGGCTGGGGAATCTAGAACCAGGGGCCACAGTCTCAGAATAAGGGATCGGCCTTTTAGGACTGAGATGAGGAGAAATTTCTTCACTTGGAGGGTGGTGAATCTTTGGAATTCTCTACCCCAGAGGGCTGTGGAGGCTCAGTCGTTGAGTATATTCAAGACAGAGATCGATAGATTTTTGGATATTAAGGGAATCAAGGTATATGGGAAAGTGGAGTTGAGGTAGAAGATCAGCCATGATCTTATTGAATGGCGGAGCAGGCTCGAGGGGCCGAATGGTCTACTCCTGCTCCTAGTTCTTGTGTTCTTATGTTACAGAGATAGGGAGGAGCGAGGTCATGGAGGGATTTGGAAACAAGGATGAGAATTTTAACATCGAGGCGTTGCTGGATCCAGAGCCAATGTAGGTCAGTGAGAATCGGGGTGATGGTTGAACGGTACTTGGTGCGAGTTGGAATATGGGCAGCAGAGCTTTGGATGAGCTCACATTTATGGAAGGTGCAAGGCCAGCCAGGAGAGCATTGGAATAGTTGAGTCTTGAGGTAACAAAGGCATGGATGAGGGTTTCAGCAGCAGATGGTCTGTGACGGGCGGATGTGAGCGATGTTACGGAGGTGGAAGGAGGCGGTCTTGGTGATGGAGAGGATATGGAGTCATAAGTACAGCTCAAGGGTCAAATAGGATGCCAAGGTTGTGACTAGTCTGGTTCAGCCACAGGCAGTGGCCAGGGAGAGGGATGGAGTCGGTGGCTAGGGAACGGAGTTTGTGGCGGGGACCGAAGACAATGCCTTTGATCTTTCCGATAATTAATTGGAGGACATTTCTGTGTACGCTGACGACACCCAGTTGTACCTCACCACCACATCTCTCGATCCCTCCACTCTCAATTGTCAGTCTGCTTGTCCAACATCCAGTACTGGATGGGCAGAAATTTTGCCCAACTGAATATTGGGAAGACTAAAGCCATTGTCTTCGGTCCCCACCACAAACTCTGTTCCCCAGCCAGCGCAACTGTCTGAGGCTGAACCAGACTGTTTGCAACCTTGGTGTCATATTTGATCCGGAGATGAGCTTCTGACCACATATTCGAGCCATCACTAAGACCACCTATTTCCACCTCCGTAACATCGCCCGACTACGCCTCTGCCTCAGCTCATCTGCTGCTGAAACCATCATCCATCTCTAGACTTGACCATTCCAAAGCACTCCTGGCTGGCTTCCCACTTTCTACCCTCCGCAAACTTGAGGGCATCCAAAACTCTGCTGCCCGAGTCCTAATTCGTACCAAGTCCTGTTCACCCATCACCCCTGTGCTCGTTGACCTTCATTGGCTCCTGGTTAAGCAACAGCTCGATTTTAAAATTCTCATCCTCGTTTTCAGATCCCTCCATGGCCTCGTCCCCTCCCTATCTCTCTAACCTCCTCCAGCCTTGCAACCCTCCGAGATATCTGCGCTCCTCCAATTCTGGCCTCTTGCGCATCCCTGATTTTAATTACTCCACCATTGGCGGCCGTGCCTTCAGCTGTCAAGCCCCTAAGCTCTGGAATTCCCTCCCTAAACCTCTCTGCCTCTCTACCTTCCTTTCCTCCTTTAAGATGCTCCTTAAAAGCTAACTCTTTGACCAAGCTTTTGGTCATCGGTGTCAAATTTTGTTTGATAAAGCTCCTGTGAAGCGCCTTGGGATGTTTTACTATGTTAAGGTGCTATATAAATACAGGTTGTTATTGATGATGTTGTTGTACTAGAGAGAGTCCACAGGTGGGAGAATGTTTAACTGGAGCTCCTGTTAACTTGCTGGCATAGACGTGGAGGTCTGGCTTAAGCACTAGCATTTCTTGTCCTGCTCTGTTGATGAGGATTGGCCTCATTTTCCAGTGCTGAATAGAGTGAACTTTGGCATGGATTGGGCCATTCTCGGCTAATTAACCAGTCCACTGGTTCCTGTGGCTTTGAATTGTATTCAAAGAGATATTGTAAGAGATAAGTCTTCTCTGCTGGTTGGAAAAAAAATCACGTGTTATTCCATCATTGGACAGATGTAGCTTTTATAAGACCTGGTGACGGTGACAAGTACAACTTGGCTTTCTTGAGGAAGAAGAAAATATTGGGAATGTAGTTTCTGTTTTCCTTCCCTCTGCCAAAGGCACACATACACAATCTTTTTTTTTAAAAAAAGAAGCATTTCTGGTACTCTTCAGTAAATGTTTTTGCCCATGTGATGATCCATCATTTGTATTTCTGCTGCAGGTTATGTCTCTTCCCCCCCCCCCCCCCCCCCCCAATCTTTCTGGAACAACTCCACTGACCTCAGTTGGAGCTGACATTTTGGACTAACCATGGGGCATGATCTGGGGCTACCCAACCCCAGGGCAGACAATCCTACTGACTTGAGCAACACTGCATTCTCAGCTGGTCGGATACTTGCGTTTACAGCTCCTAGGCCAGCCTGAATTACTGACTCACAATACAATCAATGGAGTCATGCTTGGAAGGCAATCTATCCCCGTGATCTGTGTCAACAAGGGTGGCTCGGTGGGAGCCGATACTGCCAGCTGATAGGTACCTTGTTTTGTTTTTCTGCTCAGGGGCTGGAAAACAAATCTATGCTGTAAGTTCGTGAGTGAAACTTTGCAGCCCTTCTCTGGAGAGGCTAGAGAAGCTGAGATCGTTCTCCTTCGAGCAGGGAAGGTTAAGGGGAGATTTAATAGATGTGTTCAAAATTCTGAAGGATTTTAATAGAGTAGATAGAGAGAAACTGTTTCTACTGGCAGGATAATGCACAGATTTAAGATAATTGGCAAAAAAAATCCAGGGGGGGAAATGAGAATTTTTTTTCTACGTTCCGTGTTGTTATGATCTGGAATGCACTATCTGAAAGGGTGGTGGAGGCAGATTGAACAGTAACTTTCAGAGATAAATTAGATAAATACTTGAAGGGGAAAAATTTGCAGGGCTGTGAGGAAAGAGCTGGGGAGTGGGACTAATTGGATCGCTCTTTCAGCGAGCTGGCACAGGGACAAAGGCCTGAATGGCCGCCTACTCTGCTCTATGATTCTCAGCAACTTCCATCATTTGGGTTGTTGCTGTGAAGGCAAAGAACTTGTATTAACGGCAATAAGCATTTTATGAAGAGATACATAATGTGTAAAGGGCCATTCTAATTTGGTAACAGTGTGTTATTTATCAGTAAAATCTTCTTTCCTGATGTGGGGGTAAAAATAGGTCATGAAAAATATGGACTTCCAATGACAAAACTTGAATGAGAAATTCACTAGAGCAACGTAAAAGAAAATCTGTGTCATACGAAAAGTGTGGGAGTATGTTCCTGGTTCCAACACAATTTCAGGAGGTACTAGCCAAATGATGAGGTTTGCTCTGATTGTCTATTATATTATCCAAAAGCTTTCTGTGTTCTTATAGCCTTACAATGCACTTCCAGCTGTTTTCTATTTTGATGCATCTGTCTCAGCATCTTGCTTTGCTTCCTGTTAAAACCCACGACAAGTACACACCTACATATATTATTGAATAAGTGACTATTTCTGGCTTACAAAACAGCATTTCAGAATTACATTAACTCCTACGCAGTTGAGTTTTCCAGAGTGTTTTTTTTAATACTGTTTACTTAATAGTTTTATTATAATTTCTTTGTTAATTGAATGCATTTTAAGTGTTGTGCATTTATGAATGCAATGGATGACTGTCACTCGACACATCCTTTCCTTACTGCAGAAATCAGTTAGTCTATCCACCATATGTAGTTTCTTTAAGACATTTTGATATCGATGACATTGTGATGCAAGAACAATATCAAGGTGACCATTGTTGTTTCCCACATCAAGTCTAAGTGCCTCAACTGTGTAGTTCTTTTTTTCCCATTATGAACAAGAGAGAGCTGCTGCTGGGAACAAAAAAAGCCAAATAATGAAACTCGTGCTTATAGGGCATGTCTGTACGGCATAGGAACAGGAGAAGGCCATTCAGCCCCTCGAGTGTGTTCCACCATTCACGGCTGATCTGTACCTCAACTCCATTTACCCACACTTGTTCCATATCCCTTGATAGCCTTACCTAAAAAAATTTTTTTTAGCGATCTCAGTTTTGAAAACTAAAATTGACATCTGCATTCTATTGGGGGCCGAGTTCCAGATTTCCACGACTGTGTGGGAAAACTGCCTCCTGATTTCACTCCTAACTGGTTTAGCTCTAACTTTAAGATTATACACTATTGCTCTGGATTCCTCCACCAGAAGAAATAGTTTCTCTGTATCTCCCCTATGGAATCCCTTAATCATTTTAACTACCTCAAAAGGATCAACCTTCTAAACTCAAGGCATTATAAAGCCAAGTTTTTATGCAAGCTGTCCTCATAATAGTATAATTCTGGTGAATCTGCTCTGTACCCTTCCAACGCCAATATATCTTTTCTGAAGTTCGGAGCCCAAAACTGAAAACAGTACTTCAGATGGGGTCTGACCACTGCTCTGTAGAACTGAAGCATCACTTCCTTACTTTTGAATTCCAATCCTTTACGATAAAGGCCAATATCCCATTAACTTTTTTGATTACTTTTTGTACCTGTGCATTAACTTTTAGTGATTTGTGTACATGGACACCTAAACCCTTTTGCGTCTCTCACCATTAAGAAAGTATTCCAGTTTGTTTTTCTCAGATCCAAAGTGGATGATCTCTCACTTCCCCACATTGAACGCCATCTGCCCACTCAATTAATCTGTCCATGTCCCTTTGTAACTTCCTCCGTTCATCCACACAACTTACTACGCCTCCTGACTTAGCGCTATCTGCAAACCTGGATATAGAGCTCTCTATTCCTTCATCCAAGTTTTGTTAATAGATATGGTGAAAAGCTGAGACCACAGTACAGATCACTGGGGAACACCACTTGTCCCTGCTATTCAGAGAATGAATCCTTTATCGCTACTCTCTGTCTCCTACCTCCCAACCAATTACCAACCCTTGTCACAAGGTTGTCTCCAGTTCCATGTGCGCTCATTTTTGCTAATAATCTCTCGTGTGGTACCTTAACAAATGCCTGCTGAAAGTCCATATGGACAACATCCAGCAACACCTCCCTATCGACCATGATTAGTCAGACGTGACCTGCTATGCACAAATCCACGCTGACTCTCTTTGATCAACTTGATACCTGTTCAAGTGCACAGTCACTCTGTCTCTGATGATAGATTCTAGTAACTTCCCCAGAACTGATGTTAAACTGACAGGTCTGTAATTGCCTGGTTTCTCTCTTCCTCCCTTCTTCAATAATGGAGTGACATTAGCAAATTTCAAATCCAAAGGCATAATTCCAGAATCTAGAGAGCTTTGGAAAATTATGACTAATGCATCTGCAATTTTCTTATCTATTTATTTTTATTACCTGGGGTGGAGAGCATCAGGTCCTGGAGACTTGTCTATCTTAAGTCCCATTATTTTCACTTTTACCATTTTTTAAACTTGTATTAAATCTACAAAATTCCTCCCCTTATAGCGTTGGTATTTGGCCCTCTTCCTCGACTGAGAAAACAGATACCAAGGTCTCCTTATCTGAGGAAGGACATACATGCCTTAGAGGCGGTGCAACAAAGGTTCACTAGATTGATTCCTGGGATGAGAGGGTTGTCCTATGAGGAGAGATTGAGTAGATTGGCCCATACTCTCTGGAGTTTAGAAGAATGAGAGGTGATCTCATTGAAACATATAAGATTCTGAGGGGGATTGACAGGGTAGATGATGAGAGGTTGTTTCCCCTGGCTGGAGAGTCTAGAACTAGGGGGCATAGTCTCAGGATAAGGGGTCATCCATTTAAGACTGAGATGAGGAGGAATTTCTTCACTCAGAGGGTTGTGAATCTTTGGAATTCTCTACCCCAAAGGGCTGTGGATGCTGAGTCGTCGAGTATATTCAAGGCTGAGATAGATAGATTTTTGGACTCTCGGGGAATCAAGGGATATGGGGATCGGGAGGGAAAGTGGAGTTGAGCTCGAAGATCAGCCACGATCATACTGAATGGCGGAGCAGGCTCGAAGGACTGTATGGCCTACTCCTGCTCCTAATTCTTATGTTCTTAGTCATTTAACAAGGCTGCCATTTCCTTATTATTCATTATAGTCTCGCCTGCATCCGTCTTTAATGGATCCACATTCCCCTTTACCTCAGTTATTGATAAAAACTTGTTCTGTTAGTTTTGATATCCCTTGCAAGATTTTTAATACTCCTTTTTGCACCTCTTATTAATTTATTTGTATCTCATTGTTGCTTTTTACAGCTCTCCCAGTCCACTGGATTTCCACTCTTGATTGCATTTGTGTAAGCCTTTTCTGTTAGCTTGATACTGTCTCTTATCTTACTTGTTGAGTGTGGTTGCTTAACAGCACAAGTGGAGCCTTTGCCTTTTAGGGGTTTGTACTGGTTTTGTATTGTACAAAATACTTCTTTGCATACTTCCCATTGTTTGTCTGTAGGTTTACCCATCGACAGCTCAGCCCAGTTTACTGTGGTCAATTAATTTCTCATCCCTTCAAAGTTTGCCTTTATTAAATTTAAAACCTTGGTTTGTCACTCTCCCTTTTTCTTCCCAAACCTCATATCAAATTCAATCATGTTATGATCATAATTTGCAAGATGTTCCCTTACAGTCAGACTGTTAGCTATTTCTGATTCATTACTCATCACTCAATCCAGTATGGCCAGTTCCCTTGTAGGTTTTAAAACATATTGTTCCAGAAAACTATCCTGAATACATTCTAGAAATTAATTGCCTTTATTACTTGAGCCAGTCCGCTTCCCCCAGTCTATATAAAAATTAAAATGAAAATCTCCTATTATAACCACGTTGTTTTTGCTACACGCATCCCTAATCTCCATATTTATAAATCCCCCACTACATCACTAACATCAGGTCTGTGGACATCTCCTACCAGAGTCTTGCATCCTTTGCTGTTCCTTAACTCTATCTATACTGCTACTGCCGATCACTCTTAACTAAAATCCCTTTTTTCTACTGCGATAATTATGTCAACATTGCTGCTACTCCCCCCTTTCCCAATTTCCCTGTCCTACCTAAAGATCCAATGGAATATTTAGCTCCCTGGTTTGTACCCAGGTCTCTAATATGGGAAAGTATCTAAAATATCTGTCACACTGCCAAAGAGTCTGTCACTGAAACAGGCCATAAAGATAGTTGATGTGGAAAATAAAGCAATAATAGTTATTTTAAACTGCAGCAGAAACTGTTCACAAAATTGTTCACAAATTTTGAATACTTTCTTCTGATTTGTTCGCATATTTTTGCGCAAGTGCTGCACTGTCGGAGGTGCCGTCTTTCGGATGAGACGTTAAACCGAGGCCCCGTCTGCTCTCTCAGGTGGACGTAAAAGATCCCATGGCACTATTTCGAAGAAGAGCAGGGGAGTAATCCCCAGTGTCCTGGCCAATATTTATCCCTCAACCAACATAACAAAAACAGAGTATCTGGTCATTATCACATTGCTGTTTGTGGGAGCTTGCTGTGCGCAAATTAGCTGCCGCGTTTCTCACATTACAACAGTGACTCCATTTCAAAAGTACTTAATTGGCTATAAAGCGCTTTGAGACGTCCGGTGGTTGTGAAAGGCGCTGTATAAATGCAAGTCTTTCTTTTAAATGCACCCTTTATATATTTTTTTAAAGTGTGGAGTGATGTGGATGTACAATTACTCATACGAGGACATTCTGATCTCAGCCGTTTGGGGAGGTGCTTGGTAATGACCAGGCATGTCTCTACAAAAAGAAAGGACCAATGAGAGGGCAAGTCACCCTCGGTCATGCTAACGGTATCTTTTGGTAACTGGTCTCTGAGCCGCATTGTTGGAGAGATGAAGTAGGTTGCCTGCCCTCTTGGTTACTTGGTGACAGGATACTCAAAGGGGAATGGTTGGTTGGAAAGGCATAAATACCCTTTAAATTAGGTGGTTTTGCCTTTACAACTTGAGCTATTCTGCGTGTCCCAGTCTTTGTGAAAATTAAAATCTCCCATTATAACTCCGCTGCCGGCATCCTAAATCGCACCAAATTCCATTCACCTGTCACCCCTGTCCTCACTGGCCTCCATTGGTCTCACCCGTCCCTATCTCTGTTACCTCCTCCAGCCCTACAAATTTCCAAGATCTTTGCGCTCCTCTAGTTCTGGCCTCTTGCGCATCGGTGCACCATTGGTGGCTGTGCCTTCAGAAATGCATTTAGCGGTGAAAGAATTCACAGCAGTTTATTTGCAATTGCCACTCATGACAGAATGATGATGCCAGTTCAACAGCACAACCTTGTATAATGGGGCCAATTGAACTTGGCTGGAGGCTTTGCATTCTATCAAAAACTCTCTCTTCTATCTTCTTAGCTTTCCAATTTCCAGCATTAACAACACAGACAGCAATGGGATGGAAGCAGCTCCTCCAATCTGGTCTCTTGCACATCCCCGATTTTAATCGCTCCACCATTGGCAGCCATGCCATCATCTGCCTGGGCCCTAAGCTCTGCAGTTCCTTCCCTAAACCTCTCCGCCTCGCTCTCCTCCTTTAAGAGGCTCCTTACGTGCAACCAGTTTGCTCACCTGCCCTAGTATCTCCTGATGTGGCTCCATGTCAACTTTTGTTTGATAACGCTCCTGTGAAGTGCCTTTTAATAAGTTAAAGGTGCTATATAAATACAAGTTGTTAGATGTTATTAAAAGAACATTTTGATCACCACCCGACATAAGACAACAAGACATTTGGGCACAGTTACATTACTGCAGAAGTGGCAGCAATTAAAACCTACCAAGAATTTTTTTTTATGGCTTGGGGCATGCGATTTTTTTGTTGTTGTTACGAATCCATCCTTATTTTTCAGCATGTAATTTTTTAAATGTAATTCTAGGCATTTTCCACACGGTCAACCAGATCAATCATCTGGATAAAATGCAACAGTACTCATCTCTTCAGATTCGGAAGGGCCAGAAAATAAAACGATTTCGAAAACTCCATTCTAGAGTTCCTGATGAATACTATTTTTATGCAAAGCTGGCTGACTGGAGACAAACTTTATGCTTAAAATTCTCAGTCATTTTTACTGAACGGTGCTATTCTTGACATTTGGCACAGTTTGCAGAGTATGAGGCTGGATAGATTAATTTCTCAACAATTTGCTAATCCTTCCAAAAGGCACTTAAGGAAGGAAAGCCCACACCAAGCTTACCTGCTTAAGGAAAATTAGACAATAATTTTGGGAATTGTTCTTTTGCATAGGAGCAATTTAAATAAAAACTTCCCGAACCTTGAGGCTTGAAATTCTCTCTACAACAATGAAGCATTTCAGGCCTCAGCATGCAGTCCCACCTTCTTGTTTTGCTTCATTTTGTTTTCCCTTTAACTGCCCCCATGAACTTCTGTTAATGTTATCACAGTGAACCAACTTGGAAAATGAGTTTCAAGCTTTCCAAATTTTGCAAAACAACTTCAGCTTGCAGCAAACTTGTAGAAGGAAAGCTCTGCTTGTTGTGACCAAACCATCTGCTTGCTGCAAAGCTGTGCTGTGTTCAGGCTGGCCCATTTAAAAAAAAAAATGCCTTAATTCCAGAATGAAAGTGCTTTGGGCTCAATTATGTTGTGGTTAGATTCCTAAATGTATACCGAGCTATGCAAGGTTACTTTCATATCACAAAGATCAAAGAAATACAGACAACCATTTGGCCCATCTAGTTTAGCCTTTCGGAAAAATCTACATTTCCCCCAATCAGAACATTTAACGGAGTGTTTCTGCCCCCTAACCTGAAGACCATTTTAAGTATTGATCGTTTGTTGCGTGACGTCAATCCTAATTGTTCTCAAGTGAATCCAATCCACTCTACAAAAGTACATTGAAACACAAAACAACTAGTTTGTCACCTTCCTTTCCCCAGGTATGAGGTATGTGCAGAGACGGGCAATATTATGGAGGTGGAAGAAGGCGGTCTTGGTGATGCAGAGGATATGGGGTCAGAAGCTCAGCTCAGGGTCCAACAGGACACCATGGTAGTGAACAGTCTGGTTCAGACTCGGACCGTAGCCAGGGAGGGGGTTGGAGTTGGTGGCTAGGGAACAGAGTTTGTGGTAATTACAAAGAAACAGAATACGCAGCAAGTTACTGATGGTACATATACTTCGAAAACAATATGCAACAAAGGGTGAAAATATTTTCTTCAGAATATATTTCTTACACTGTAGAATAACCGAAAAGATTTTGAGAGGGTGCAGCCTTTTGTAGGTTGTCCAATGCCAAGTTGTCTATGGGTAATGCAACTCCTAAACTGGCCTGTGGAATCCAAGTGTTGATTCCAGAAACTGAACCAAACATCTGCCATAAATATACCAGATCAAAAGGCACCGTTCAATCCATCAAAATCAAACATACAGTGGTAGGATATGTTTATATTTACATTTCATGCTAATGAGCAGTTTGACTCGCACTGACTGTTTTACCCAGGCTTCATTAATATTTTAAATAATATATACCTATTTCAACTCCGAAAACAACCTCCCATGGACGTATAGCCATTAAAAATGTAATATATTTATTTTTAAGCTCAAATGCCATGAGGTGTCAGCAAAGAAACCATGGTAGACAGTAATTGCCGTTTTCAGACCAAATACCTATTTGTCCTACAGAGACCCAGGATTTGATCAGCACCTGGAATTAAGCTTCTGCATCCTGACAGATTTGCAGATCAAACAGCCTGCACCCTCAAAGACAGGTTGTCTCTCAGAAAATGTTGGATGAGAAAGGACAGTTTTGTGTAATAGCCAGTCCCCTGATACCAAGGCAAATAAATGCCTTTAGAGATAGTCATTCAAAGCCAATTTCTAATTCACATTTATGCTGTCTATCTAATGTAATATTAAAAAAACTATAATAGAGATTCTTTCCCTATTACCTACATTACAACAGTGACTACACTTCAAAAAGTACTTCATTGGCTGTAAAGCGCTTTGGGACGTCCGGTGGTCGTGAAAGGCGCTATATAAATGCAAGTCTTTCATAACACTACGTTAATCTGTTGGCTTCATATTTTAATCATATTCTTCATATAAACCTTAATAAAATCAAAATGTAGACGTCAATTTTTTTTTAGGTCATTAGCAAATTAATTTTTTCAACTTGTATGGCTTGCTGTGGGCCTTCTCCAGGTACACACCATGGACCTTCTCATTTTAATGGCTTAGTACTGTACCATCCAGTACATTTACTCCTGAGGCACTGGGCCTGTTTAATTTGAATAATATCTTTGTAAAGAGTCATGATGTGTATGGTCTGTTTGTGGTACAGTGCATCAGTGTGAGCTGGCAGTGCCACACTACCTTTGTGGAGATCCTACTCCAGCAGACTCGGAACAAGAATAGTGCAGCACTATGATCTTTGTAGTGGACTTTTCGTGACCGATTTTAGAAGCTTTTTGTAGTATTAAAAGCTGACTGCGAATAAATGCGCAACAACCTAGACTCATGGGATGAAACTCTCATCTCTAATGACTGTAAGGGTTTTGGATAGTCTCAATCTGTTTACTAACAGGCATAGACCCACAGTACAAAATTGTCCTGTTTGGCACTCATAGGGTTGGATTTTGCCTGCCGAGACAAGTTGGGGATGGGACTGCTGCCTTCCGGGTTCTAGTCCCGCCCCCAGCGGCGTCAGACGAACAGACGCAATTTTCCCTTAATTGGTCTTGTTAAGCCTGCCCTGCGGGCTTGCCGGCCAATTAAGGGAAAGCTGGTGTTAGATGACGTCAGTGCATGACGCTTCATCTGCTGGTTTTCTTAAAGGGACAGGCCCCATAATTTTTTGACCGATGAATTGTCAGTGTTTGACAGCATTGAGGTGCTGTCAAACACTGACAATCACTGTCCAAAGGTGAGCCCTTGCACCCAGGCACACCAATGACTCTCTCCTTAGGAGAAAACAGATGGCAGCTGCATGTGAGATTGCAGAAGCCATCTGTCAATTCTCCCGATCAGATGAGGCTTCACAGAAACATCAAATCTTGTCACCTGCAGATACATATAAACAGAATAAAAATATTTCCCACTACATTCTCTCACCTTTCATACTTACCTGTGCACCATTGCACCCATCACACTACCTCTGCAGCTGTCATTTGCACAGTTACACTGCAGCAGACCCACAGCTTGCCTCGCTGACCCTGGTGGGGTTTCCCGCCGTCGGGAAGCCTGCATGAGCAGGCGGAAAATGGTGAAAAGCCTCTTAACTGCCTGTTAACTACCTGTTAACAGCCAGTTAATTGGCTCTAATCCCCTTCCCGCCGCTAAGAGACGGGTTCCTGCGCGAGTCGGAGACCCGCCTCCAGGGAAGATGGTTCGGAGGCGGGTTGTGACCCGCTTCCCATTTTCCCAGTCCCGCCTCCTCAGGGCTGGGAAAATCCAGCCCATAGATACTAAAAGAGCAGTTTCAATTCAAGATCTGGGAAATGGAATGTCACATTGGTGTATTTGGATATGTTCTTCTGAGGCTGAGGACAAGGCAAAGTGTTGAGTGTTCATTCCGTATTTGGCTGTATTGCACCTGAGCTGAGTGTTTGGAATGAGAAAACAATTACAATCCCTTATTCAGCCTGATAAGCGCACAAATTGAACATAAAAATCCCCAACTGTATAAAATTGTCTGATTGTAGGAACTAACCTGATTTTACATCGCAGTCAGGGCACATTGTTATACAATGTGAGTCTTTCACTTTGGTAAAGGCACTTCGGATGGGGGGAATATAGCTTAACAAGTGTCCCCTCCCATCGCATATGTAAGATGTACAGTCTTGCTGAAAATCAATAAGAGAGTGTAACAAACTATTGGCTTTAAAAGGGACTCCATTTTGGCTCGATTTACACCCCCGGCCCAGCAATTTGCTTTCTCCATCTGAAATGGCAGCTGGAGGCTTGACATATACAGTTCTACACTAGTAAAGGTTCAAAGTCCGAAGACATTTTTATTCCACCCCTAAAAGAAATGTATAAGATGATTAGTCATGTTGTATTGACAAAGTCCGTGTACCTAGACTGCAGTGACTTATGGCAATGGCACTATACTGAATCAGGAGGCAGAAGCATGATTCAACAAACATCCTGTAATGAAGGAAGATTTCTGCTATTGTGATATGGTGATTTTTTTTTTCCTTCTTGTACTTAATGTTCCAATAAAGAAAATAACGTTTTGAGAAGTTTTTTTTTATTATTAAAGCAGTAATTGGTTAACAAGATGTGATTTATTTTAATGGTCTGGCTGACCTAATTAAATAATACTTGGGCAAAATATCAATTTGATAGAATATTTTATAGTAATCACTAAAAATTGGTCCTGCCACTTTTCCTCCATTTCACATGGTAGCTCAGTCTAAGCTTTGAAGTGACATGAATTATTTTTTTTTTGATCAGCTGCTCGGTGCTTCAGTATCTTCAGTTTTCTTATTAAAAAAATGTATAGCATGTGTCTTTATTCTTGAATTTCAAGGATTACCTCCAAGTTGTTTTTAAAAATGTGCTCACTAGTTTCTTCACTTTTCTCCTCATGTGTGCTGCGCTGTGGTTCCTGGCGCGCTCGCTGCGCTGTGGTTCCCGGCGCGCTTGCTGCGCTGTGATTCCCAGTGTGCTTGCTGCCCCTGCGCATATAAAATGCTCAAGTTGTTGGCCCGAAAATTAAACCTAATACGCGAGAGTACGCACTGTGTACTCTCGCGTATTAGATCCCGAATTGCTGGTTTCCTGCATGCACTGCGCATGCGCGGGAAACCGGCACTTTGTGAATTGCAAAGGGGGCGGTTCCTAAGTGAACCGCGTGCGCACTACAGGCTGTGCGCACGCAGTGCACTTAGTTTTTTTTTTCAGCTTTGAACGCGCAGGTAAGTGGTGAAGATTTTACACAAAGAAAGCAGGCGTAGGACCCCCTTTTAACAAGGTAAGTAGTTAATTAAGTGTTATTTTAAATTTTTTTCAACAGGTTTATCTTTTTTAGAGACTTTAAAGAAAGGTAAGTTTATTTTTATAACTTTTAAAAAGATTTTAAATTTTTTCAAAAATTTAATTTTTTTTTAAAGTGGTTAATTTATTTAACTATACTTTATTAATGTGATGGCTTTTTTTAAATTTAATTGAGGTTTAGCTGTTCTTTTGGGGGTTTGTAGTATTCATAGCTTTGACAGCTCTTGCCGTCAAAACTATGAATGAAAGATGGTGTGCTGCCATTGGCTCTAACTGAATCACGTGATCCCAGAGCTCGCACGAACTAATTGCGCCTCTGGGATACGCACACACTGCACGGTTGCAACAGGGAGAGGCTTTGAAACTAAAGTTTGTGTGGGCCCGGAGCAAAAAGGTAGGCGCGGAGTACGATATCGCGGGGAATCCTTACCCCCGCGGGAACCATCCATGTTTAATTTCTGGGCCGTTATTTTAAGGGACGCGACTGCTGCCAACGAACCGGAAGCGTTCTGCGTTTGCGCGCTTCCGATTCGTCACGGGAGTGGACTTGTTAAAAATTGTTTTTTAAAAAGCTGGGAAGGGAGCGGGCTCATTAGAAAAATCCGGGAAGGGAGCGGGCTCATTAGAAAAAGCCGGGAAGGGAGCGGGCTCATTAGAAAAAGCCGGGAAGGGAGCGGGCTCATTTAAAAATGCTTCCAGTTGTTGGAGTGCACAGTACACTTCTGTGCAGCTTCCGGTTGTTGGCAGCAGTCACTCCGTATTTTATGTGTCTGTAGGCTGGAATACAGGAACAGGGATACCTTGCTGCAGCTGTACAGGGCACTGGTGAGACCACACCTCGAGTACTGTGTACAGTTTTGGTCGCCTCATCTGAGGAAAGATGTTCTTGCCATGGAGGGGGTGCAGCGGCGATTCACCAGGCTGATACCAGGAATGGCGGGATTGACCTATGAGGAGAGACTATGTAGTTTAGGGATGTACACACTGGAGTTTAGAAGATTGAGAGGGGACCTCATAGAAGTGTATAAAATTCTGACAGGTCTAGACAGACTAGATGCAGAAGGAATGTTTCCCTTGGCGGGTGAGAACAGAACTAGAGGACATAATTTAAGGATAAGGGCTAAACCATTTAGGACAGAAATGAGGGGGAATTTCTTCACTGAGGGTGGTGAACCTGTGGAACTCATTGCCACAGAGGGCAGTGTACGCCAGCTCATTAAATATATTTAAGAGGGAATTAGATATATTTCTACAGGCAAAAGGGGTTAAGGGTTACGGAGAGAAGGCGGGGACGGGATACTGAATTGGAGGATCAGCCATGATCTCATTAAATGGCGGAGCAGGCTCGAAGGGCCGAATGGCCTACTCCTGCTCCTATCTTCTATGTATCTATGACGATGGATGGCCTCCCAGTCAAGCCCAATTAATACATGCACACTTCTCCATTAGTGATAAGGACCAGCAACCCTGCATGTTTTTTTTAATCCCACCCTTCTTAGACAGGGGCATTGTGGTCACTAACTGCCATCATGGCTGAGAGCAGACCACTCAGCACAAACTGGGGGTCGAGTGGAGCAGAAACGTCGGCATGGACTGGTTGGGCCAAATGGCCTGTTTCTGTGCTGAATATTCTATGTAATTCTATGAACCTGCAACCTTCTTAATATGTGCAGTGTATAGCTTAGTCTCAGACAGGGCATTGTATTTATCTGCTGGTCTTTTGGAACTTCTGAATTTTGTTAGTCATCCTGTATCACAGACTGGTCCAATTTTCCCATGACTAAAGGCTCTTATGGCACAAAATGTGTCGCACATAACCGGGTTTTGATTTTTGACTGAAATGCACAATAATGTCTTGAATATCTGCGTGGAGCATTTCATACACGGTAGCTGGCGAAGTTGCTCCTCTGGCATGCAGTGGGATTCAGAAAATTGGGATGTCTGTCATAGACTTGCTGCTTAACATGGACTGTCACTGCAGAGCATCAGTTAACAGATCAAATACAATACTGAACTGTACAACCAAATGTTAGGGCAAATCTGAAGAAATCATGCTTCAGATGTGCAGTGATCTGGTCAGATCCCATCTTGAGTAATGTTTGCAGTTCTGGTCAGTGCAGCACAAGGGAGACAATGAAGCCATGAACCCAGTGTGAAGAACAGCCACGAGACTGGTGATAGGACTGAATTATGAGGAAAAACTGAAGAAACTTGGGCTTTTTAGACTTGGAATGAAATGATTGAGATGGAACTTCATGTAGAGATATGTAAATTTGCAAATGGTATTGAGAAGTTAAATCTTGGAACACTGCTTCAAATTAAATGGATGAGACGTTAAACCGAGGCCTCGTCTGCCCTCCTGGTGGATGTTAAATATCCCATGGCATTATTCGAAGAAGAGCTGGGGAGTTATCCCTGGTGTCCTGGCCAATATTTATCCCACAACCAACATCACTGAATCACATTATCTTGTCATTATCGCATTGCTATTTGTGGGAGCTTGCTGTGCACAAAATGACTGCCACATTTCCTACATTACAACAGTGACTGCACTACAAAAAGTACTTCATTGGCTGTTAAGCATTTTGGGGGGTCCTGAGGTCATGTAAGGTGCTATAAAAATGCAAGTACTTTCCTTTCTTTAAATTATAGGCCAAGAGGGTGCAGGTTCAAACCAATGAAAATCAAATTTCAGGACCAATGTCAAGAAATTGTTGCCAACAGAACGATTGACATGTTGAATAGGCTTCTGGGTAGTTTAGTGAAGATAAAAACCCTGAACTAATTTAAGACATGGCTGGATGCTCATGATTGGGGGACTGTAGATTCTTTTTTGGATGGACCAAATGGTCATCCTCATCTGTAGCCATCTTGTGATGCCTAGCTTCAGAAGCAGGTCAGGTGGTGGTGCGTGTTTCATCACCGTTCTCACACCTTTGGCTCCAGGGTTGAAATGCAGCACAGGCTGAATGGATCAAAGTCTCCTTTTCTCATTTACCTGCTGGCTGTGAAGCATTTAAGTGGAAAGAGTTTGTGCAGTATCAACTTGGGCTTTCAGTCTTTGGGGTCCACCACACAGAACTGCCTGTAATTTGACAGAAATTGATCACGTCACTCGGAAGAGCATCAAGGTGGGGCTGATGTAGTCGATGGAAGTATTCACAGTAGTACAGTAGGAAGTGCCATTCTGAGGTTCAAGTTAAGACATGGAACAGCGTAGAAGGAGATTTTATTTCCATCTAACTCTGTTGCACCCAACTGTTGTGTGCTCTTGTGTTTGTGGGACATTGCTGTGTGCAAATTGGCTGCCGTGTTACCTAGGTAACAACAATGACTACACTTCAAAAATAATTCAGTAGTTATGAAGCGCTGAGGGACCTCCTGAGAATGTGAAAGACGCTATAGAAATACAAATTCTTTCTTTACTGCCTGGCCCCAACTGCACTTCTCCTGCACTTACTGACCGGGAGTCGAGATTTAAATGTTTAGAGAGATCGGGCAGGAATATCCACACACTCTAAACATTTAAATCAAATCTAGGGAGGCATATAAAGTGTCCAGAGAACTCCCTGGGCACATATTAAAGCAGATTTAATATTGCACTCAAGTTATACTTACAGCATTGTCCAGCCAAAACAGTGCGAGACTACCTCGTGTCGAGGGGTCTTCCACCACTGGCCCATGGAATTTTGGTTGGCTCTTACCCGGAGTTACACAGCCACTTTAGAATTGCTGCAAAATGGAAACAACTGTAAAATTGCAGTGTAAACACACTCTTAAGAACAAAATTGAAGGTTACAGTCCTGTGTTTAGACATAGACAATGAAAAGCTCTCTCAAGCAAGGCGCTTCATGTTCTGCTTGAGACTGTTGAAATTAATATAGGTGGAATGAAACAGGTTGGGGTTAAATAATCTTGATTGGAATATTGGATTGATATGCTGGAGTTTAGCTGGGTTATCTTCAGGGGTCAGGGATGACATTTCTTGATTTCTTTTTCTTTTTGAAAGTATGACCTGATTTGTCACCTTTAGGATATTAAATTGGGCGAAGTCTATGATAGAGCAGATAGTACACGGTCTGTGGAAGGTGTGAGCTTGAAGCAACTGCTAGTTTCTCATGTCTCTTTTATATAGTTAGCAGTTATGCAATTTATCTTCAGATGCAAATATGCTTTAATTGGTAAGCCAAGCTGACAGATGAAGAACTCTGAAAGTTGGTATTGTATAGCTGAGAAAAATAAATCAATTATTTATTCCTTGTGAAAGCTCTGTAAATCATTTTACATATATAAAGTAATTAAACTTTGTGTTAAGTCCTAGACTTCTCACAGCTGTACTGCCAAAAGAATGCAAAACAATCATTTGAGAGGGTGTATTTCGTAAACGCTCAACATTATTTAAGGTGTGTGCACCCACATTTGTACAACAACAGCAGCTTGCTTTTATATAATGTATAAAAATGTCGCAAGGCACTTCAGAGATGTAATCAAAACTGAGAGTTAAAGATTCACTATACTGGAACAGACAGATAGCTGTCGGCCTTCTGTTCGCTGTTATTATCCCTTTAAAATTGAGCGCAACTTCAGGATTTAGCGCATGCGCATCCTCACATGGAAATCCTGAAGTTGCGGCCAGTCATTTATTGCTCCAACATGGCGGCAATCAGTGTAATCAGGGAAACTGATGAAAACCTCGGCTCTTCCGTGGTAATATCACTGTTAAATACCCCATTAAAAGTTAGACCCTTTTGGATTAGGTGTAGCTGGGATTTTAACAGCGTATTGACTGCTAAACAAATGTCATGGCCCTGAAAAACTAATTTTAATTTTGTGGAGTGTCAAATTAATTCATTTTAATAAAAATTTAAAGATGTTTTTTCGTAATTTAAAAAAAAAAAGTTTGTTCATCTTTATTTCAGGTTTACCTTTTCCCCATGTGAGAGCCCCAATCTTTGTTTTGCTCTCTAACATATTTTAAAAGTTCGAATCAAAGGAGCTTACTCACTTCCTGGTTCGTGGTCTGTGAGAATTCTGCATTGTGATGGGCTGCTTAGACAGCTTGTTGACGTCACAGCAGCTCGCGTCAGGGATTCCCCATTAACTTACGCTGATTTCAACTGCACGTCGGAAAAGCTGAACTTCTCGCCACAGAGATCGCGAGATCTTTGTGGGAAGCTTGCTTCTGGGCCAGCGGCGAACCCTTTTGCTTCGCCGCTGACCGCAAATTACGGGCCATAGTTGTGGGGACAACTGTACTCCCCCCCCCCCCCCCCCCTGAATACTAAACCATTCCGAAAATCCATGATAAATGTTGAAACTCGGTGTAGTAGAAGCTTACATACACTATTTCTAGACATCACACCATATCTCGCAAGGTGTAAAACTTGTAAACTCTCTGTCTACTTGAAAAGAATTGAGAGGTCGCACAACACCAGGTTATAGTCCAACAGTTTTATTTGAAATCACAAGCTTTCGGAGCTATCGATTGTCCCTTCCTGAGGAAGGGGCGATCGATAGCTCCGAAAGCTTGTGATTTCAAATAAAACTGTTGGACTATAACCTGGTGTTGTGCGACCTCTCAATTTTGTCCACCCCAGTCCAACACCGGCATCTCCGCATCATGACTACTTGAAAAGAAACAGCTATAACATGAAAGCAATCAGAAGACATAAACTGCAGCTTTGGCTGCTGAGCTCTTCCTTCTGGGAAAAGCCATTTACAGCCGAGGGGTGAACTGCAAACCACACTGTCCAGATACAACGGCCGTGAATTTAATAGCGCTGAGGGGGCGGGTTTGGAGGCGGGTCCGCTGTCAAAATAGCAAAGATCGACAGCGGGTAGGAAATCCACTGTCAACCCGCCTCCACGCAAGTTTCCCAGGTGTCGGGTCTGTCAGCGGAGAACTGACTCGACACCAAGCGGTGGGGGAGACAATGCAGCTGGTTAAATGGCTTGTTTAAGAGCCAATTTAAGACTATTTTGAGGCTTACTTCTAATTTTACGTTCTTCCCCCACTGGTTACCCGCTGTTCGGGGAGCACGCCAGCTCAATTTGCCGTGTTCTGAGTCTGCTCTGATGTTTGTGAAAAGCTGACAGCTGCAGAAGTGGTGTCAAGGATGCCATGTTGCAGATGGTGAGTTTCAGAGCGCAGAAAATGTTGGTTACTTTACTGCATTTTTAATACATACAGAGATTTCTTTAGCTTACAAGTTTTTAGATCCAATTGTATGTCATTGGGAGAACCTCTCTTACCATTGACAGATCGCTTCTGTCACCTCACCTGCAGCTGCCATCTCTTGCAGCAACATCGCAGCCATTGAAACAATCAGACCTTGGTACTCCGAATCTTTCCACGATCAGCCCCAACACCAACATCACCAAACTTCTCCGCCATCACCTGATGCTGCACTGTACACAGGGCATCAGCCCCTGACAAAATTGCTGCCCGGGAGGCCAGCAATGGCATCACCATGGCCAGATTTTTTCACTTGACGCTGTAAACCCTGGCTGCGACATGATGTGCCAGGTTGACACACCAACATCGTGAAGCATCCCTTTAATGTCCAAGCTATTCCATGCACACTCATCACTATTGGGGGGCGGGGGGAAGTTATGACTGAACAATCACTGGAACTCAGTAAGACACTTCTCAAGGTGCGCTCAGATATTGTCCAATAAGGGGCACTCTTGGAAAAAGAGATTTCCCTGTATGACAACACATTACCAGAAACTTCACATGGGCATTGGCTAAACCTCTGAAGTGCCTACCCTTGTGTGTTGTTAGTTGGTATGCTTGCAGTAGGATGAGGGTGAGTGTGAGGGGTGGCTAGTGAGATGGGGAAGTGATAAAGTAGATAGAGAGGGTTGGGTGGAGGTACAAGGTAAGTTGGTGTCCTGGGGAGGTCTCTTCCACCCTTGGAAGGGAAGAGAACCTCCCTGCGTGCTGTGACTCCCTCCATAAGCATATTGGGTGCAAGCGTTCACCTTTGTGCAGTGATTGTCAGTGTTTGCAGCACCTCACTGCTGTCAAACACTGACAGAACAACTGTCAAACTCCATGTGGACCTGGTCTCTTTAAGGAAACCGGCTGATGACGCGTCATCAGACCCGCTTCCTGTTAATTGGCTGGGAAGCCCACAGGGCGGGCTTAACGAGGCCAATCAAGGTAAAATCACGTCCACAGAGCGGATGCAGCTGGGAGCGGGACTGGAACCCAGAAACCAGCTCTCCCGCCTCCTGCATTAAATTCCCTGCCAACATCTCATTTAGAAGATTCACCAAGAGACAGTCTTGAGTTTCTCGACTGTCTTATTCAGAACTTCTGTTGCTCATCAGGTTCTGTAAAACACCACCATTCTGGGGGGAAATAAAACAGTATGTTAGCCTCTTGGGGACTAAATCTAGTTGCCTGTTTTTTGTATTGAGAGCAGTTAGCAGAAAGTTCTTTTTGCAGACGGTTGTTGGAGCATGGAGTTCCTCACCACAGGGAGTGGGTGAGGCGACGGGCGTGGCATTTTTTTTTAAGGAAAGAGCCAATAAATATTTGAAGCAGTGACAGATACAGGGCTGCGGGGAGAGAGTGCAGCAGTGGGATTGGCTTTGGATTGCTCGAGCAAAGATTCAACAGTCACAGTGAGTTGAGTGGCCTCCTTCTATGCTCCAAGATTCTTGGTCCGACAGTTTCATTTTATTGAAGGTTCAGCTGAAGGTTGCTGATGAAAGGATAGATTTTATCCTCGATCAGATTGGGGTCCCTAATTTAAATTGCTAATGACACGTCACTGTAAATCACATGGGATTCCCATGAACTGACGAGTTAATAGTTTATTCATTGCTGTTTCTGCTGATACCTAAGCTAACCAATGCCTTTGTCTGCAAAACATGCATGATGAGTAAACGGCTGCATCCGAAAATGGCATCCCTGATGGGGTCGTGCAATTTTTTTCTGACTCCTCACTTGTATATGTTTGTGATGTTGCATGCAAGAACAGTGGTATTTGAATGCAGTATTGTTGTTTATCTGTTCAGGAAACAACGTACAAGCCATCATAGAATAGTACAGCACAGAAGGAGCCCGGTCAGCCCATCGAGTCTGCGCCGGCTCTTTCAAAGAACAATCCAGTTAGACCCACTCCCCCACTCTTTCACCATATCCCTGCAATTTTTTCTCCTTCAAATATTTATCCGATTGCCTTTTTGAAGGCTACTATTGAATCTGTATCCAGCACCTTATCAGGCAGTGTATTCCAAATCCTAAGCACTCGTTGCGTAAAAATGATTTTCCTCATGTAGCCTCTGGTTCTTTTGCTGATCACCTTAAATCTGTGCCCTCTGGTTATTGACCCTTCAACCACTGGAAACAATTTCTCTTTATTTACTCTACTACCTAAATCCATCATGATTTTAAACACTTCCATCAAATCTCCTCTTAGTCTTCTCTGCTCTAAGGAGAACAACCCCAGCTTTTCCAGTCTATCCAGAAAACTGTAATCCTTCATCCCTGGAACCATTCTAGTAAATCTCTTCTGTACCCTCTCCAAAGCCTTCACGTCCTTCCTAAAGTGTGGAGCCCAGAATTGGACACAATACTCCAGCTGGGGCCGAACTAGTGTTTTATACAGGTTCAGCATAACTTCCTGACTTTTGTCCTCTATGCCTCTATTTATAAAGCCCAGGATCCCATCAGCTTTATTAACTGATTTTTTTAACCTGTCCTGCCACCTTCAATAATTTGTGTACATACACCCCCAGGTCTCTCTGTTCTTGCATCTCCTTTAAAATTGTACCATTTAGTATATATATGGTCTCTCCTCATTCTTCCTTCCAAAATGTATCACATCACACTTTTCTGCATTAAATTTCACCTGCCATGTATCCACCCATTCCATCAGCCTGTCTATGTCCTCTTGAAGTCTATTACTATCTTCCTCACTATTTACTACACTTCCAGGTTTTGTGTCATCTGCAAATTTTGAAATTGTGCCCAGTACCCCCAAGTCCAGGTCATTAATGTATATCAAAAACAGCAGTGGTCCTAGTACTGAACCTTGGAGAACTCCACTGTACACCTCCCTCCAGTCCGAAAAACAGCCATTTACCACAACTCTGTTTTCCATCTCTAAGCCAATTTTGTATCCATGCTGCTACTGCCCCTTTTATCCCATGGGCTTCAATTCTGCTAACAAGTATAATATGTGGTACTTTATCTCCAGTCTCTTCCAAAAGCATAAGTCAATCTTTAATCTGACCTAGGAAAGTAGGCAGTGGAGATTTCCTAGAATGGTTGACTCTGGTATTGGTTTAAAAGTAAGATGCTGAAAAAAACACCACACTTCTTGCAATCAGATAGAAGACTCACGTTTAGTTGTTTGCTTCAGAAAGATGTTCTGCTGATACTGAGAGTGGAATGAGAAAACTTGGAAATATATTGAACAGTGAGGAGGAGAGTGATAGACTTCAGGAATACATAGACAGGCTGGTGAAATGGGCGGACACGTGGCAGATGAAATTTAACGCAGAAAAGTGTGAAGTGATACATTTTGGTAGAAAGAATGAGGAGAGGACATAAAACTAAATGGTACAATCCTGAAGGGGGTGCACGAACAGAGAGACCTGGGGGTATGTGTGCACAAATTGTTGAAGATGGCAAGGCAGGTTGAGAAAGCAGTTGAAAAGGCTTACGGGATCCTGGGCTTCATAAATAGAGGTATAGAGTACAAAAGTGTGGAAATTATGATGAACCTGTATAAAACACTGGTTCGGCCCCAACTGGAGTATTGTGTCCAATTCTGGGCACCACACATTAGGAAGGATGTGAAGGCCTTAGAGAAGGTGCAGAAAAGATTTACGAGAATGGTTCCAGGAATGAGGGACTTCAGTTATGTTGATAAACTGGAGAAGCTGGGGTTGTTCTCCTTGGAGCAGAGATGATTGAGAGGAGATTTGATAGAGGTGTTCAAAATCATGAGGGGTCTGGACAGAGTAGATAGAGAGAAACTGTTCCCATTGGCAGAAGGGTCGAGAACCAGAGGACACAGATTGAAGGTGATTGGTAAAAGAACCAAAGGCGACGTAAGAATAAACTTTTTTACGCAGCGAGTGGTTAGGATCTGGAATGCACTGCCTGAAAGGGTGGTGGAGGCAGACTCAATCTTAAAAGGGGAGTTGGATAAGTATCTGAAGGAAAAAAATTTGCAGGGCTACGGGGAAAGGGCGGGGGAGTGGGACGAGCTGAAGTGCTCTTGCAGAGAGCCGGCATGGGCTGGACGGACCGAATGGCCGCCTTCCATGCTGTAACCATTCCATTCTAAACAATGAAACACGCCTCACCAGTAATCAGGAAAATAGGTAACTTTGTTTTTTATTCGGACATTTCTTTTGAAGGGTAATTTCACCATCACAGAGTTGTTTAATATTTTACTGGATGTCTGTGTTTCATATACATTAGCATCTAGTCTGTGAAAACTCTAATCTGTGTTTCGTAGCCACTAATTCAGCGTGAGTGTAGTGTAGTAGTAACAGACTACTGTTAATCTAGTTATCAGATTACTAAAAGGGAGCTAATCACTAACCCTCAAATCAGGGTAGTTTATAATAAGAACATCGTTTCTGCATAATAGTCTGCTTACAGGAATTACTAGAGAGAGAGAAAACAGTTTAATAAAATACCCAAAATTGGAACAATGTTCAGTGAATTTTTTCAAGTCACAAGTCATTTTTTTAAACACAATTGTCAGGGAATTTTAACCCTGTTCCTGCTCGATTCCCACGTGACGCTATCTTAATTGCGCCCGTTCTTTCGATGGCTGAGGCACCCACCTGACTTGGGCGGGAGCCTCATTAATATATGATAATCGGGGGCATTAGAACTCTGATGGCACTTTAATGGCCTACTGATTGGGGTTCCTGCACGCTGCTCACTAAAACCTGGTGAGGAAGAAGAGGCAGGCCCTCTAAGATGAGTCAAAAACTTTACTTAGTGCGATCAGGAGGAGCAGGAGAGCAAAATAGAGGAGGCAAGTCTCCCGTCCGGGGCCACAGGATCTTCTGCTCATTGTGAGCTTTTATGTCGTACTTTTCTTTGGTGTGATGTACTGCAGCAACAAGCAACACTATACTAGGTGTATTGGGTGGAATTTGTCGAGCAACATACACTTTTGTCCATCACAGAAGTTGTGCAAGTGCTTCCTCTATTTTGCACGTAGTATGATGCAAGTGACTCTGGCAAAAGATTATTAAGCAGGCTTCCTCATTAGTAGTGGGAGTACTCTCTATAAATTGTGTGCCCTAGGACCTAGATGGAATAGTAGTCTGGAAGTAATTTATGTGATGCATGTACAGATGTTTAAAAATGAATTACCATTACTGAACCAAGTTATAGCATGGGCTATTGTGCCCTGTTACAAATGTTGGTCTGTCGTAGATATCTTACGTACATAGGATATAAGGCACGGAAACAGGCCATTTGGCCCAACCAGTCCATGCCGGCGTTCATGCTCCACACGAGCCTCCTCCCGTCTTTCCTCATCCAAATCTATCAGCATAACCCTCTATTCCTTTTTCTTTCATATGCTTGTCTAGCCTCCCCTTAACTGCATCCATACTATTCACCTCAACCACTCCCTGTGGTAGCGAGTTCCACATTCTCACCACTCTTTGGGTGAAGAAGTTTCTTCTGAATTCCCTATTGGATTTCTTGGTGACTATCTTATATTGATGGCCTCTAGTTATGCTCTTCCCCACAAGTGGAAACATTCTCTCTGTATCCACTCTATCAAAACCTTTCATAATTTTAAAGACCTCTATCAGGTCACCCCTCAGCCTTTTTTCAAGAGAAAAGAGACCCAGCCTGTTCATTCTTTCCTGATAGGTATACCCTTGCATTTCTGGTATCATCCTTGTAAATCTTCTCTGCACCCTCTCCAGTGCCTCTATATCCTTTTTATAATATGGCGACCAGAACTGTACACAGTACTCCAAGTGTGATCTAACCAAGGTTCGATACAGGTTTATCCCAAGAAGTATGGCCACTTGCTAGTGCTGTTGGGGAGGGTTTAAACTAAAATGGCAGGGGGTTGGGAACCTAAGCAGGGAGACAGAGGAAAGGGAAGCAAGGATAGAAGCAAAAGACAGGAAGGAGAAAAGCAAAAGTGGCAGTCAGAGAAATCAAAGGTGTAAATCAAACATGGCCACAGTAAATAATAATTCTAAGAGTGTTAAAAAAACAAGCCTGAAGGCTTGTGTCTTAATGCGAGGAGCATTCGTAATAAGGTGGATGTATTAGCTGCGCAAATAGATGTAAACGGATATGATATAATTGGGATTACGGAGACATGGCTCCAGGGTGACCAAGGCTGGGAATTCAACATCCAGGGGTATTCAATATTCAGGAAAGACAGACAAAAAGGAAAAGGAGGTGGGGTAGCATTGCTGGTTAAAGAGGAGATTAACACAATAGTAAGGAAGGATATTAGCTCTGATGATGTGGAATCTGTATGGGTAGAGCTGAGAAATACCAAGGGGAAGAAAACGTGACTGGGAGTTGTATACAGACCCCCAAACATTAATGCTGAGGTTGGGGATGGCATTAAACGGGAAATTAGAGACGCGTGCAATAAGGGCACAGCAGTTATCATGGGTGACTTTAATCTACATATAGATTGGGCTAACCAAATTAGTAACAATACTGTGGAGGAGGAATTCCTAGAGTGTATACGGGATGGTTTCCTGGACCAATATGTCGAGGAAGCAACTAGAGATCAGGCCATCTTAGACTGGGTATTATGTAATGAGAAAGGATTAATTAGCAATCTTGTTGTGCGATGCCCCTTGGGGAGGAGCGATCATAATATGATAGAATTCTTCATTAAGATGGAGAGTGAAGTAGTTGACTCAGAGACTAGGGTCCTGAATTTAAATAAAGGAAACTACGATGGTATGAGGCGTGAGTTGGCTAGGGTAGATTGGGGAGTGTTACTTAAAGGGTTGACAGTGGATAGGCAATGGCAAACATTTAAAGATCGCATGGGTGAACTACAGAATTTGTTAATCCCTGTTTGGCATAAAAATAAAACAAAAAAGGTGGCTCAACCGTGGCTAACAAGGGAAATTAGGGATAGCATAAGATCCAAGGAGAGGACATATAAATTGGCCAGTAAAAGCAGCAAACCTGAGGATTGGGAGCAGTTTAGGATTCAGCAAAGGAGGACAAAGGGATTAATTAAGAGGGGGAAATAGAGTGAGAGAGTAAGCTTGCATGGAACATAAAAACTGACTGTAAAAGCTTCTATAGATATGTGAAGAGAAAAAGATTGGTGAAGTCAAGCGTAGGTCCCTTGCAGTCAGAATCACGAGAATTTATAATGGGGAACAAAGAAATGGCTGACCAATTAAATACATACTTTGGTTCTGTCTTCACAAAGGAGGACACAAATAACCTCCCAGAGATGTCGGGGAACATAGGGTCTAATGAGAGGGAAGAACTGAATGAAATCAGTATTTGTAGGGAAATGGTGTTAGGGAAATTGACGGGATTGAAGGCCGATAAATCCCCAGGGCCTGATAATCTACATCCTAGGGTACTTAAGGAAGTGGCCCTAGAAATAGTAGCTGCATTGCTGGTCATCTTCCAAAATTCTATCGACTCTGGAACAGTTCCCATGGATTGGAAGGTAGCTAATGTAACCCCACTATTTAAAAAAGGTGGTAGAGAAAATGGGGAATTATAGACCGGTAAGCCTGACTTCGGTAGTGGTGAAAATGCTAGAGTCCATTATAAAAGATATAATAGCAGAGCATTTGACAAACAGTGACAGGATCAGACAAGTCAACATGGATTTACAAAAGGTAAATCATGCTTGACTAATCTACTGGAATTTTTTAAGGATGTAACTGGTAGAATAGATAAGGGAGAACCAGTGGATGTGGTGTATTTGGACTTTCAGAAGGCTTTCGATAAGGTCCCGCATAAGAGATTAGCGTGCAAAGTTAAAGCACATGGGATTGGGGGTAAGGTACTGACTTGGATAGAGAACTGGTTGGCAGACAGGAAGCAAAGAGTTGGAATAAACGGGTCTTTTTCCGAGTGGCAGGCAGTGACTAGTGGGGTACCGCAGGGATCGGTGCTAGGACCCCAGTTATTCACAATATATAATAATGATCTAGACAAGGGAACTAGATGTAATATCTCCAAGTTTGCAGACGACACAAAGCTGGGTGTGTGTTGTGAGGAGGATGCAGAGAAACTCCAGTATGATTTGGACAGGTTGGGTGATTGGGCAGATGCATGGCAGATGCAGTATAATGTGGATAAATGCTAGGTTATCCACTTTGGTGGCAAAAACAGGAAGGCAGATTATTATCTGAACGGCAATAGATTGGGAAAAGGGGAAGTGCAACGAGACCTGGGAGTCCTTGTGCACCAGTCTTTGAAGGTAAGCATGCAGGTGCAGCAGGCGGTTAAGAAGGCAAATGGTATGTTGGCCTTCATAGCGAGAGGATTCGAGCACAGGAGCAAGGATGTCTTGCTGCAGTTGTACAAGGCCTTGGTGAGACCACACCTTGAGTATTGTGTGCAGTTTTGGTCGCCTTATCTGAGGAAGGATGTTCTTGCCATGGAGGGAGTGCAGCGAAGATTCACCAGACTGATACTTGGGATGGCAGGAATGACGTATGAAGAGAGATTGGGACGATTGGGCTTGTATTCGCTAGAGTTTAGAAGAATGAGAGGGGATCTCATTGAAACTTATAAAATTCTAACAGGACTAGACAGACTAGATGCAGGAAGGATTTTCCCGATGGCGGGGGAGTCCAGAACCATTTAGGACTGAGATGAGGAGGAATTTCTTCACCCAGAGAGTGGTGAACCTGTGGAATTCTCTGCCACAGAAGGCAGTTGAGGCCAATTCATTAATTATATTCAAGAAGGAGTTTGATATATTTCTTAAGGCTAAAGGGATCAAGGGATATGGGGAGAAAGCAGGGACAGGGTACTGAATTTGGATGGACAGGGTACTGAATTTGGATGATCAGCCATGATCTCATTGAATGGCGGAGCAGACTCGAGGGGCCGAATGGCCTACTCCTGCTCCTATCTTCTATGTTTGGGAGTTTGTTTCCACCCAGCACAAGTTACAACATTCAGGAAAGGACAGGGGTTGGGGGCGGGGGGGGCGGTGGGTGAGGAGAAGAGACGAAAGAGAGCCCCAAGTTCTCGAATTTTAACATTACAGAAACCAAAGTGGGAATTATCCCCCTTCCCTTTCCACTGTACACAATGTTTGAGAATTACAAGCATACCAATTTGTTTTCATTCTTGGGATGTGGGCGTCGCTAGCAAGGCCAGCATTTATTGCCCATCCCTAGCTGCCTTTGAGAAGGTGGTGGTGAGTGGCTTTCTTGGACCGCTGCAGTCCGTGTGGTGAAGGTATTTTCACAGTGCTGTTAGGGAGGGAGTTCCAGGATTTTCTTTGGTTCAGTGGCATCAGTCGCTCCCATAAGTGCTTTGATTATCTTACTTTTCATGGGGAGTTCACTCACCGTTCTCTGTATCTACTTGTTCATTAGCATAACCCGGAGGTGTAACAATAATCCCCCACCCCACCCTTGACCTGAACTGGATAATTGTGTCTTTCACACGTGTATCCCTTTACCTCTCCAAAGGAGAACTGAGTTGACACTTAAAGCAAATTATTAAGCTGCTTTATTTCACAGCACATGAACATACAATGTGATCAGATTCTGTGCAACTTATCTTCATGTAACGATGATGTGGAGATGCCGGTGTTGGACTGGGGTGAGAAGTCGCACAACACCAGGTTATAGTGCAACAGTTTTATTTGAAATCAGAAGCTTTCACCTGACGAAGGAGCAGCGCTCCGAAAGCTTGTGATTTCAAATAAAACTGTTGGGACTATAACCTGGTGTTGTGCGACTTCTCACTCATGTAACAATGCAAAAGTAAGAATATACCACACTACCCTGCATCAGGGGATTGCCTTAGTTTTCTTGAACAAATGGTCTTCTAACAATCATACAGCACAGAGGAGGCCATTCCGCCCATTGTGCCTGTGCCAGCTCTTTGAAAGAGCTATCCAATTAGTCCCACTCCCTCGTGCTCTTTCCCCGTAGCACTGCAATTTTCTCCCTTTCAAGTATACATCCAATTCTCTTTTGAAAGATGCTATTGAATCTGCATTCCTCTAGCATTTTTAACCTGTTTGCAAAAGCTTTTTAACCAACCTGACTGTTCTCTCAGCCCTCCTGTTTTCCAAAACACCTCTGTCCAGTGTCAGCTTTTAGTTAAATTGGCCCAACCCCCAACCAAAGAGCGAAATCCAGCAGTCTAACTTGGCAATCACCCGTGCTGACTTCAAATGAATGGAGTTGCAGCAGCAGCAATGAGTGTGAAAAGTCACTAGAATGTTAAATTATCTTTCATTGTCTGCAACATGAAGGTTCATACATCCTGTTTGAATCTTAATCTGTATCTCCCAGTTCAGCTGCTCAGCAGTAGCGTTTTTACCATATATTACACCAAGGTCATCTATGGTGGCTTAGAAATCGTGAAATCAGTATCTTATGCCTTATTGATCTGTACAAAATGATTTGTTGACTGTCACAAATTGGCATGAATCAGTCCAGTATTAATAACATTTATTTTCTTAAGTACAATGCCATTTCATGAAAATAAATTTTGCAATTTTAATAAACTATTGTTTTGAGATTATCGCTCCTCGGGTCCCAGGTTGCCTTTGTTTTAATCCATCGTTGGTTTTCTTATTAATTCTGCTGTTACCATTTTACAGAGGAGTTCAGGATTAGAACAGTTGAAGAGGTGAAATACATGAAGAATGTCAACCGGGAAGAATCCGATTGGTCTGAGAAAGGACATGCTGGTCATGAAGATGAACAGAAAGTTGCTGCCAGGAACCAGGAGAACCTGGTAAGAATAATGTTGCCTTTTTGAAACCAGGGCCAGTGTTAAAGTAATTCTAAGCCAAAAGTAGTGTAAACCAGTCAAGAAAAGACACAGAACCAATTCTCTGAAGGACTAATTATTTCCTTGTCATTACTGGTGAAATATCAGGTCTTTGGCTTTGGATGGCCAAAGCCAGTTAATCCTAGCTTCTGATGACTCAAACCAGTTGAAATATACTTTGTTTGGATACTATTGTGTTTCACAGCAGAATCCCAAGGTGAACCTTGTATCACTGTAAATAATCCATTTTAGGATTCTAAATCTCTCGTCATTTTTATGCACAACATATGACCTCCCACCAAGATCTAAAGGTCTGCTAAATTGATTAGAGCAAAAATTCTATTTGGGAAATAATGAATTCTTATAAATAAATATATCACTTGTAATCGTTAATTTTAATGCCCTCCACCTATTATATGTGTAAATAATTGTGACACAATGGGCCGGATATTCCGATCCCTACGGGTGTGTACACGCTGTGTACCCACCTGCAGGGACATTGGAAATGCCGGTTTTAGGCATGCACTGCGCATGCGCTGGAAACCGGCATTTCCGATCTGTCAAGAAAGCTCTTGACAGATCCTCCGCCTGCCCAGGAGAAGGGCCTCTGCGGGCGGATAGTTCTGTTTTTTGGAGACCCTCCGCCCGCAGAAATCACTTACAATTCTTGCGCCTGGTAAAAGCAGGTATAAGGCCTGCTTTTACCAGGATAAGAGTTGAAAAAAGTAAAAAAAAAAAATCCACTGATTTATCATTTAAAAATACTTTTTAAAAAGCTAAGTTTATTTTTAGCCTCGTAAAAAACTTTAATTTTTTTCAAAAATTTAAAGTTTTGTTTAAAATAGTTAATTTATTGGACTTTCAAGTCATTTTAAAAATGTGATTTTTAAAAAAAAAAAAATTATTTAACGTTTTCTATGTTTTGGGGGTGATCTCTATTCACATATTTGACAGGTCTTCCTGTCAAATATATGAAGGGAGATTCCCTTCTGTGATTGGCTCCCCATGGCCCACGTGATCCCAGGGACGCTGCGAACTACCTGCGCCTCTGGGATACGTGGGCCCTGCGCACCGGCAGTTTGGAGAGGCCCAGCAGCGGAATTGTGCGCCTCCCGGGAGCCCTCGGGTAAGGGCGCAGATTTTTCCAGATCGCAGCCCTCCACCCGCGGGAGGCCTGCGTTCGGAATATCTGAGCCAATGTTTCCTACTTGTTATTTGGATATATAAATGTTTTATGTAGATTTAATGGCCCTGAATTTCCGATCGGAGGCTTCCTCCGGGCAGTTGCCTCCAATCAGCAAAAATTCTACGAACCTACCTGCTGGTCCCGGAGATAAGGAGGCCCGGAGATGTGCAGAGGCCCGCGTATCCCAAGGGCGCATACAGTTCGCAAGCACCCCTGGAATCACGTGGGCCAGCTCAACTAATGGAAGAAGGGAATCCACTTTCATACTTTTGACAGTTCCGTACACACGGAACTGTCAAAAGTATGAATGGGGATGACTACAAAAATGCACCAACACACTGAAATAAATAAAGAAAAACCATTACATATATAAAATTAATTAAAATGTCACTTAATAAAATTAAATTTTTGTTTAACATATTTATTGAATTTTTTTTAATGTTTTAACGGGGCTTAATATAAACTTACCTTATTGGACAGGGTTTTTAATTTATAAGTGAGCGATAAAATCTTATTTTTCTATTTTTTTTTTTTAAACTCTCATGCTGGTAAAAGCAGGCCTTACGCCTGCTTTTACCAGGCGTAAGAGTTGTATGGTCTTTCAGCGGGCGGAAGTTGAGCTAATAGCGCAACTCTCCACCTGCAGAGGCACTTTTCTTGGACATGCGGATGATCTGTCAAGAGAATTCTTGACCGATCGCAAGTTCCGGGTTTCAGCGCGTGCGCTTCGCATGCCTGAACCCGGAACTTGTGCGGCCCATACGGGCGCGTACACACCTCATACGCACCCGTGGGGGTCAGAAAATATGGGCCAATGTTGTTTATCTTGTGTTTTGCAAACTTTCACACAATCGAATGCTGAAAGCAATCTACAGGAAACTCTTTTTTAATCGGCACCCAAATAACTGGAAATCTCTCTTAACCGGCAAAATTCTTGAGTAGGTAACCGGGGTTTTCCTTCATCTCTCCTTTAAAAATAACTTTAAAAAAACCCCGAGGCGTTTGCCTTGTATCGGAGCGTGTAGATTGGGAGGGGAATGTGCAGCCCGGGTAGGCAGCGGACACGACAGATGGTCAGCTGGCGGTCCCCGGGGAGACGGAGCTCCGAATGCAGGCGTATGTCAGTGTGTACGGGGCTCTCGTACGTTGGGAGATATACCTCTCCATTATCCGGACTTTTTGATTAACCGGCACCACGCCGGTCCCGTCGGTGCCAGTTAATAAAGAGTTTCCTGTATTACAGTATGATTCTGGAAATAAAACTACACTGTGTTCAAATGTGAAACAGGAATTACTGCCACCAAATTTGATTGCAAGAGATTTTCTAATATACTTTTTTCTGCCAATTTTTTACTTTGCAGGTGTTAGTTCCTCCTTGTACTGTTTCATGGGCACCAAGTGCCCCCTGTTACTTTACGAAACTGGCAATCTTTCATCTGTGAACACTGGCAGTGTCGGTTGTTGATTCGACCATGTGAGATCCCCTCTTACACACACGAGCGCCTCTCCTTCTCCATCTTCGTTTAAAACCACTTTAATATTCTTTGACCTAGCTTTTCGTCACCAATACCTCCTTTAGTGAGCGTCCACTTTTTTCCTTCTGCCTCCATATAGTGCCCTGGGAGTGTGTAAAACGCACTACATAAATGCAAGTTGTTATTGATGTTTGGGAAAGTTTAAAGTGTTTTCAGCACACACAAAACTTACTTCAGAGATGATGCTGATTAAAATTTAGGATTTCCTGGACCACGAATAGAATTAAAACTCCTAACAAAATGAAATGTGTTGAGATCTTTTACACTGGACTATTTTTCAGGAACCAAGGCAAACAAGTTATAGAAAGAAAGGTTCAGCAAACATCTAGTTGCAGGCTTAAAAGCAGAGAGGTTGTTTTTTTTGTTAAAAAGCTCACCCAAAATTAAAATAGTGAGCCTCAAACAGGCAACACTCTACAAGACCCCTAAGGACAGCAAATGGCAGCTTGTGTGATAAATTAAGCGTTTTTGTCCAAGTTATAGAATCATAGAATAGTATAGCACAGAAGATGGCCATCTGGCCCATCGAGTCTGCGACGGCTCTGTGGAAGAGCAATCCAGTTAGTCCCACTCCCTCGCTCTTTCACCATATCGCTGCAATTTTTTCTCCAAGTATCTATCCAACTCCCTTTTGAACAACAACAACTTGTATTTATATAGAGCCTTTAACGTAGTAAAATGTCCCAAGGCGCTTCACAGGAGTATTATAAGACAAAATATTTGACACCGAGCAACATAAGGAGAAATTAGGGCAGATGACCAAAAGCTTGGTCAAAAAGGTAGAGAGGCGGAGAGGTTTCGGCAGGGAATTCCAGAGCTTAGGGCCTAGGCAGCAGAAGGCACGGCCACCAATGGTGGAGTGATTATAATCAGGGATACTCAGAGGGCAGAATTAGAGGAGCGCAGATATCTTTGGGGGCGGGGGGTGTGGTTGGGTGGTTGTGGGGCTGGAGGAGTTTACAGAGATAGGGAGGGGCGAGGCCATGGAGGGATTTGAAAACAAGGATGAGAATTTTGAAATCGAGGCGTTGCTTAACCGGGAGCCAATGTAGGTCAGTGAGCACAGGGATGATGGGTGAATGGCACTTGGTGCGAGTTAGGACACGGGCAGCCGAGTTTTGGATGACCTCAAGTTTACGTAGGGTGCAAGGTGGGAGGCCTGCCAGGAGTGCGTTGTAATAGCCAAGTCTAGAGGTAACAAAGGCATGGATGAGGTTTTCAGCAGCGGGTGTGCTGAGGCCACGGCGGAGACGGGCGATGTAGCGGAGATGGAAATAGGCGGTCTTAGTTATCCCACAGATATGTGGTCGGAAGACATTGAAGTGTGGTTCAGCCTCAGAAAAATGTTAGGGAGAGGGATGGAGTCAGTGGCTCGGGAACAGAGTTTGTGGCAGGGACCGAAAATAATGGCTTCGGTCTTCCCAATATTTAATTGGAGAAAATTTTTGCTCGTCCAGAGCTGGACAAGCAGTCTGACAATTTAGAGATAAAATATACAAAAAGAAAATACTGCAGATGCTGGAAATCTGAAATAAAAACAGAAAATGCTGGAAATACTCAGCAGGTCAGGCAGCGTCTGTGAAGAGAGAAACAGAGTTAACGTTTCAGGTCGATGACCCTTCGTCAGAACTGAAAAAAGCAGGAAATGGAACAGATTTTTAAGCAAGTATAGTGGCTGGGAAATGGGGGAGGGGATGAAAGAACAAAAGGGAAGGCATGTGATAGGCTGGAAGGCAGGAGAGATTAAGAGACATTGAGAGACATTAAGAGATATTCAAGGCAAAAGGAGATGGTAATGGGACAGGTTAAGAAACAAAGGATGGCTCTAGATGAAGTGTAAATTGCGTGGGCAGAATGGAAGACAGCTGCCCTGTGGGTGAGAAGAACAGAACAAAAGTGTGGATAAAAAATATATATATATATGTTATGATCTGAAATTGTTGAATTCTATGTTGAGTCCAGAAGGCTGTATAGTGCCTAATCGAAACATGAGGTGCTGTTCCTCGAGCTTACGCTGAGCTTCCGTGGAACAATGCAAGAGGCCGAGGACGGTGAGGTCTGAGTGGGAGTGGAGCGGAGAATTAAAATGACAGGCGACCGGAAGCTCGGGGTCCCCCTTACGGACTGAACGGAGGTGTTCTGCAAAGCTGTCACCCAGTCTGCGTTTGCTCTCCCCAATGTAGAGGAGACCACATCGTGAGCAGCGAATACAGTATACTAAATTGCAAGTAGTAGAAATAAATCGCTGTTTCACCTGGAAGGGGTGTTTGGGGCCCTGGACAGTGGGAAGTGGGGAGGTATAAGGGCATGTGTTGCATCTCCTGCGCTTGCAGGGGAAGGTGCCGGGCAAAGGGGAAGGGGTGTTGGGGGCGATAGAGGAGTGGACTAGGGTGTCGCGGAGGGAGCGGTCCCTACGGAATGCTGAAAGGGGAGGTGAGGGGAAGATGCGTTTGGTGGTGGGATCACGCTGGAGGTGGTGGAAATGGCGGAGGATGATACATTTGAATGTGGAGGCTGGTGGGGTGAAAGGTGAGGACAAGGGGAACTCTATCATGGTTCCGGGAGGGAGGGGCAGGGGTGAGGGCAGAATTGCGGGAGATAGAACGGACACGGTTAAGGGCCGTGTTAACCACTAGAGGGGAATCCTCGGTTGAGGAAAAAGGAAGACATGTCGGAAGCACTGGTATGGAAGGTGGCATCGTCAGAGCAGATGCGGCGGAGACGGAGAAACTGGGAGAATGGAATAGAGTCCTTACAGGAGGCGGGGTGGGAAGAAGTGTAGTCCAGGTAGCTGTGGGAGTCAGTGGGCTTGTAGTAAATGTTGGTCAAAATTTTTTAATTTTATTTATGACAATTTAGAAACCCTGGAGGGGTCAAGAGATGTGGTAGTGAGGTAGTGCTGGGTGTCGTCAGCGTACATGTGGCAACTGATGCTGTGTTTTCGGATGATGTCGCCAAGCGGGAAGAGAAGCCATTGCAGGTGATTCTCTGGCTACAATTAGATAGATAAGAATGGAACCAGACGAGTGCAGTCCCACCCAGCTGACGACGGTGGAGAGGTGTTGGAGAAGGATGGAGTGGTCAACTGTGTCAAAGGCTGCAGACAAGTCAAGAAGGACGAGGAGGGATAGTTTACCTTTGTCACAGTCCAAAGGATGTCATTTGTGACTTTGATGAGAGCCATTTCGGTACTGTAGTGGGACGAAAACCTGATTGGAGGGATTCAAACATGGAGTTGTGAGGCGACAACACGTTCAAGGACTTTGGAGAGGAAAGGGAGGTTGGAGATGGGGCAGTAGTTTGCAAGGACGGAGGGGTCAGGGGTTGGTTTTTTGAGGAGGGGGTGATGACGGTAGATTTGAGGGACAGGGGGACAGTACTTGAGGAGAGAGAACCGTTAACAATGTCAGCTAACGTGGGAGCCAGAAAAGGAAGTTGGATGTTCAGTTTGGTTGGAATAGGATCGAGGGAGCAGGAAGTGGGTCTCATGGACAAGATGAGCGCGGAGAGGTCATGAGGGGAGATTGGCGAGAAACTGGAGAAAGATGTGAGTTCAGGGCTAGGGCAGGGGGGAACCTTAGAGGAAGTTTGGCCCGGTGGGCTAAGGGAAGGAAGGGAAGTGGCAGAGGCAGCTGATCGGATGGTCTCAACCTTAGAGACAAAGAAGTCCATGAGCTCCTCACGCTTGTTGTCGGAGGTGAAGGTGGAGGAGACAGGGGAGAAGGGTTTAAGAAGACGGTTAGCAGTGGAGAATAGAAGCCGGGGTTTATCTTTGCATCCCAGAATGATTCTGGAATAGTGAGCAATTTTGGCAGACGAAAGCAGGACACGATAATGCTTTATGTGGTCCAGCCAGATCTGGCGGTGAATGGCCAAACCAGTTGTCCGCCATATCCGTTCAAGTCTGCATCCCTTTGAAGGCTACTATTGAATCTGTAGCCACCACTGTATCAGACCGTGTATTCCAAATACTAACCACTCGTTGCGTTAAAAAGTTTTTTCCTCACGTCACCTCTGGTTCTTTTGTCACAGTCTTTGCTTCTTTAATTCACTCACAGGACATAAGGGATCAAAAACCAGCTTCATTTTAGATTCATTTAGGATTTTAGAATTCAGCAAAGGAGGACCAAGAAATTGATGAAGAAAGGGAAAATAGAATATGAGCGTAAACTAGCGAGAGACATAAAAACAGACTGTAAAAGCTTCTATAGGTATGTAAAAAGCAAAAGATTAGCGAAAGTAAATGTGAGTCCTTTACAGGCTGAGACAGGAGAAATTATAATGGGGAATAAGGAAATGGCAGAGAAATTAAACAAATTCTTTGTCTGTCTTCACGGAAGAAGACACAAAAAACTTCCTGGAAATAGGGGGGAACCAAGGGTCTAGCGAGAATGAGGAACTGAAAGATATCAGTATTAGTAAAAAAGTAGTACTGGCAAAATTAATGGGACTCAAAGCCGATAAATCCCCTGGACCTGATGGCCTACATCCTAGGGTTTTGAAAGAGTTGGCTATTGGACATGGATGATTGGTTGTCATTTTCGAAAATTCCATAGATTCTAGAACGGTTCCCGTGGATTGGAAGGTAGCAAATGTTACCCCACTATATAAGAAAGGAGGGAGAGAGAAAACGGGGAACTACAGACCAGTTAGCCTGACCTCAGTAGTAGGGAAAATGCCAGAATCTAATATTAAGGACGTGGTAACAGGGCACTTAGACAATAATAATAGGATTGGGCAGAGTCAACATGGATTTATGAAAGGGAAATCGTGTTTGACAAATCTATCAGAGTTTTTTAGGTTAAAACTAGCAGAATTGATAAGGGGGAACCAGTGGATGTGATGTATTTGGATTTTCAGAAGGCATTCGATAAGGTGCCACGCAAGAGGTTATTAAACAAAATTATGGCTCATGGGATTGGGGGTAATATACTAGCAGGATTGGTTAACGGGCAGAAAACACAGAGTAGGAATAAACAGGGTAATTTTCGGGTTGGCAGGCTGTAACTAGTGGGGTACCGCAAGGATCAGTGCTTGGGCCTCAGCTATTCACAATCTACATCAATGATTTGGATGAGGGGACCAAATGTAATATATCCAAGTTTGCTGATGATACAAACCTGGGTGGGAATGTAAGTTGTGAGGAGGATGCAGGAGGCTTCAAGGGGATATAGATAGGCTAAGTGAGAGGGCAAGAACATGGCAAATGGAAGATAATGTGGAGAAATGTGAAGTTATCCACTTTGGTAGGAAAAACAGAAAAGCAGTGTATTTTTTAAATGGTGAGAGATTGGGAAATGTTGGTGTTCAGAGGGACCTGGGTGTCCTTGTACACGAATCACTGAAAGTTAACATGCAGGTACAGCAAGCAATTAGGAAAGCAAATGGTATGTTGGCCTTTATTACAAGAGGATTTCAGTATAAGAGTAAAGACATCTTACTGGAATTATATAGGGCCCTGGTGAGACCACACCTATTGTGTACAGTTTTGGTCTCCTTACCTAAGGAAGGATATACTTGCCATAGAGGGGGTGCAGCGAAGGTTCACCAGACTGGTTCCTGGGATGGGGGGATTGTCCTGTGAGGACAGATTGGGCTAGATTTTGTCAATGGAGGCGGGACTCCCACTTTTTGGGTTGTAGTCCCGCCTCCATCGACTTGTGGCCAACCCACTGTATTTTCCCTTGATTGACCTTGTTAAGCCCGCCCAGCGGGCTCAGCGGGCCAATTAAGGGCCACCCGGCAACAGGTGACGTCACAGATTGACATTTCATCTGTCAAGAGCTTTTGACAGATGAAATATCAGCGTTTGACAGCTCCTTGAAGCTGTCAAACACTGACAATCTGTCCTCTAAGTTAATTCCTTCCTCTCAGGCTGATTTAGAGATCTCTGCAGAACAAAAAGCAGAAGCTGCAGCTTTTGACAGCTCAACGGCCATTCTGCTTTCTGTGCCGGTGAGATTTCTGACTCCCGAGACCTGAAGGGCTGACACCTGCAGGAGGAAGTTAAGGTAAGTAAAACTTTTTTCCACACTTTACACTTACCTTACACAGTTCCCTCTGCACACATGCACCCATCACTCACCTGCCCACCGAACATATCGACCCCTGCAGACCTACAGTCCGCCTCGCTAAAACGGCGTGGTTTGGAGCCGTCGGGTAGCCCACACTTCAGGGCTAAAAATAGGGATTAGGCAACAAACTGCCTGTTAACGAAGTTAGCGTCCCAAAGGGGCCGCGACCCAATTTTTCCCCCTAGGAGTGTTGTTACAGAAAATTTTTATTCAAGTCCATTTATACCCTTTTTAGGTGACAGACTAGGTTAGGGATTCCAAATCCAAATGACTTAGTACCTACTGTACATAAGATTAATTTTAAGGAGCCTGTCTGTTAGTATTAAAGCATGGAATATATCCAATGGGAGTTAACTAAACAGCTGTGTGTAGCATATATCTGGAAAGCTGCCTGTACTGATCAGAAACATTCTGCTTTCATTTCTTTCCAACAGAGCTACTTTTTTGTAGTATTTCCATATTGCCACACCTCCTGCTCTGAAACGATTGGCCTGATAAGAACTCAAAGCTCTTTCCTTTAATAATTTTCCCATATACAGTAAAAGGATTTGTGAAGTTAAACCAATTACGCACTTTATATTCTTTGCGAATTAGGTTTGCCAGGGAGCGATATACTAACCTAACATTCAGCCCACATAGGATTGAACATTGACAGCAGCAGGTGCAATGTTGGTTTGTTGAAATTGCTAGACTTAATGATGAGAATTTTGATCCCGGGTTGTATTGCCGTATTGTGTGAAGCCATTAATTTGAGATTTCTGTAACTAATGGAAGCTAGGGGGTGTTGGTAATGTCGGATGTAGTTTAAATTTAATGAAAAGAACTCGGTGTGCGTCATTTTGTCACTTACGATTCATTCAGATCTGAAAGTAGGATATTGCTGTTGATATCGTGTAGGAAAATACAGAAATTTTCTTTTATTTGGGAAATTTTTAAATTTTAGCATAAAAGCACGTTGTGATGAAATAAGGAACGCACACAGATGCACAACAATTTACACTCATGTTGTGTGACCCACTGTCCCAGTCTATTTATTTATTTTTACCAAAAATCACCATTAAATTTTTCAAATAATATCTAAACGATTCCCCACTCTTGAGAAAACATCTAGAATATGCCAGTTTTTTTATATATGTATATGTAACACTGATAAGTTAAGTTGCCCAACATGGATTCAGCTACTGTTGACTGGCTGGTGCGTTCACAATACACAAGTAAAAAAAGCAATTGATTTAAATCCAGTTTAAAAAATAAACTCTGCATTTTATCGAGCTGTTAATAAACAACTGAGTTGCCTATGGTGACTACCATCGATATTAAAAAAAAAGAAATTGTGGGATGAGATGTCTCAGATAATTTAAATGTTCCTCTTTTTTAGGTCTCCTTTGGGCCACTCATTAAAAAAAATAAAGTGTTGCATTTCCATAGCACCTTTCATGACCTCAGGACGTCCCAAGGTGCTTCACAGCAAATGAAGTATTTTTGAAGTATAGTCACTGTTGTAATGTAGGAAACGTGGCAGCCAATTCGCGCACAGCAAGCTCCCACAAACAGCAATTAGATAAATGACCAGATAATCAGTTTTTAGGTGTTGGTTGAGGGATGAATAATGGCCAGGGCACTGGGGAGAACTCCCCTGCTCCCTCTTCGAAATAGTGCCATGTGATCGTTTACATCCCCGAGAGGGCAGCTGGGGCCTCGGTTTAACTTCTCATCTGAAAGATGGCACCTCTGACAGTACAGCGCTCCTTCAGTACTGCACTGTGGAGTGTCAGCCTAAATTTTGTGCTCAAGTCTTTGGAGTGGAACATGAACTCACCTGAGAGGACTGCTCCCAGGTCAAACTTGAGCCAGTTGATTGCAGTTGATTGCAGGGAAGTAGCCTAAGGTAACCTTTCCTCCTTTTGCCCTCTATCTGTACAGTGCCTGGCTTCAGCTTTAATCCTGGCAGCATGGCTGTTGTCAGGAACTTGCTACATGATAAATTGCAGGTATAAACTTTTGGAAGAGTCCATTAGAGTGTCCGTCTGTTGAGCCTACAGTCATGGAGCTTCAAGTGTAATCTTTTTGCTTTGTTTACCATCTTAACATTCAACAAGCTGTTTTATGTATACTTTCTATCACTTATAAATACAGTCAAATCACACTTAAAATATCAGTACACATTTTCCATTCTAACAGGTATTCTTTTCCCTCTGTCCGGAATGAAACTGTAGTTTAATCCCAAGAGGTATAAGCCTTTTGATAAAATATAGGGTATGCAATTAAATGAGGTAGATCAGAAACAAAATGAATGGACATATTAGTTAACCAAATATTGAAAGTGTAATCAGTGGGTGGCAGTGGTTGCAAGGGCAAATTAAATATTGGGTTGTTCAAATAGAATACAATAAGTGCATGGTAAAATATATTGACACTCTTTTTAGCATTAGTGAGACTCAAGTGTTGTATTATGCCAATATAAAAAAAAATGATATGTTCTATAAAGGATTCAGAAAAGGGAAACAAAGAACACTGCTCTAGGTTATTGAGCTATGAGGACGGAGAAGTAGTTGTACCTCCTCTTGTTGGAATAAAGATCCATGCTGGATGATGCTGGGAGGAGAATAAGGACGCAATTTGTGTGCATAGCTAGGATAGATTCACCAAGGAGCATCACTGCAATCTTAAAGATGTTGTCAGTTGCACATAATGTAAAGAATGTCTTTTCAGGAAAAGGTGGTTAAAATCACACCAAGTTTAAAGGTTGCATCCCTGAATTTTTTTTTCGCAATAACTGATTTTAATCCAATTGCTTAATGTGACCTACTGGATAATTCACATTTTTGGGCGCTAAAAATGACTTTGAACTAATAGTAGTCAGCTGTAGTGCTGATCCCGAGATAATCTAATTGGTGATTCAGATTCGATGATTTGAATGGTCTTTTCTCTTTGTTATGAATCTTGGTCGAGAAAAGAAACAAATTGCATTTATATGGCACCTTTCATGTCCCCAGGACGTCCTGTAGCACTTCACAGCTAAAGGAAATTCTTTTGAAGTGTCATCACTGTTGTAATCTAGGAAACATGGCAGACAATTTACGCACAGCAAGGTCCCAAAAATTACACAGATAAATGACTAGTAGATATTACATTTTTTAGTGGTGTTGGTTGCGGAATGATTGTTATCCAGGACACTGGGGAGAACATCTCTACCTGAGAGGGTAGATGGGTTATACATCCCACCTGAGACACAACACTCCCTCAGTAGTGCACTGGAGTGTCAGCCTAGATTATGAGCTCAAGTCTCTGGAATGGGTTTCAAGTCTCTGAACCCAGAGCCTTCTGACTCAAGAGTGCTACCAACTGAGCCAAGGCTGAAGTGCTTTGCCAATCATCATGTGTTCATCATAAAGAGAGATGACTTGTGTTTTTTTGCTGCATAATAAGCAGAACTTTGTGGGATAACAGCGAGCCACAAAGTTGTTTACTTTATACCTTTTGTTAGATGGAGTTGCACAAGCATTAGTGCGCATCGTGGCTTACTGTGTCATGGCAGCTTGTTAGTGAATTTGCATTTCATCTTGGAAATAGCAGCTGGCTGTCAGTACAGGAAATAATCCAGACATTTCACTGCAGCAAAATGTGTTCACAAATATTCTTGAACGTCAGTACTGTCTCAACTCATTGAACACTGAGATTTTTGGAGTGTTCAGACCCTTCTGCTTAAGTTACAAAATTACACACCAGAGAAATTTAAATGAATCTGCAAGCACCGTACTAGCTGAGCTGGAGGGGGTGATCTCTGTTGGCTATAATATCATGGAAGAACTGAAGTATAAATTGTTTTTCTTCTTTCTTCTAGTCCGAAGCCAAATATGGTTTGATTAGCTAACCCAACGATCTCCAGTCACGTAAAATTTATGCCATCATTTGTGAGTTTAATTCCCAACATAGGCTGTTTAGGACTTTTATATTTTATAATCCAAACAGTTGCAAAACTGTGTCCAGGCATGACACACATGATAGCTTTAGCTGGACTTGGGTGGATTTATTGGATGCTTCAGATGCGCATTACTAATGCTGAACTGTCAAGTTGCATAGCTGCGAATTGCTGTAGTTCTCCTGCGTATGAATCACAAATGATAAAAAGGGTGGCGAGGCAGCCTTATACAAAGTAAATTTACAGCCCCAGTTCCCTACAAGTTATCATCTCCATTATTGTAGTCCGTCAGGGAGGCCACTTCTCCATAGAGCGCAGAGGGAAGGCATTTTCACAGTGAGAGGGGAAGGCAAAATTGGGGGGTGGTGATTTATCCAGGTTGTAATCATTCATCCTCTCGTGGTTAGCGCTAGAATAGGATTGACAAGTGCTATGGATACATAAATGTATTTCTTTGGACTGCATTGTTGTAATTCCACAGAGAGCATTCATAATTCTAAACATAGAGAGAATCATTTCTGTAGATGTCTGATAGAAAAGGGCAGCTTATTTTTGAAAATGGAAGAGGTGACTGCGAGCTGAATCACACTGTAATAGACTATGCTAAAACCATGTTAAGTAGACAGCTACCAAAGATGAACTAGCCATTCAGGCTACATTTACACTACAAATGACATATTTACACCCATCCTACAACTAGTTGCATTGTCTAGTACCTCTTGCCCCCATCTTTCAGCTGCTCAGCCTGCCCCATTCAATATATTTACAACTCGTGTCCTTCTACTGGCAAAATTGTCAAGATTCTTTCTATCTAAAATAATTTTTACTAATTGTGTTTTTGCTAAATGTTTTCTCACATTTGCAATATTTCTGGTAAAGGTTTGCGCGCTCTCTGGCCCACCCTTTGACCTATGACCCCCCCCCCCCCCCCCCTCCCCGTTGCCTGCTCGCCTCACTGTTTTCTAGCCCCAGCCTGTTGCCCATCTCACGTAAGTTTGCTGCCGCTCTATAATTTTGGCTTGCTGCCCACTTGCTTCAGTGCTTTGTTTGCCCCACTGGTCTCTGACCTCTTTCCAATTATGGGCCTCCCTTTCTCTGGTGTTCCAGTAGCTCTTGCCCTTGTGCTCTTGCTGAAGTATGTGTGCTGCTGGCATGAAGCTGTGTTTTGCGGGCAGTTGTATGCCCGTCTCCTTTTGTTGTCCCCCCCCTCCCCCTTCCATGCAAGTTGTCTGTCTCGCTTACGGGAGCTTTTAGCTCCAGTCTGCCCACATTCATGTTTTTAGCCTTCTTCATGATTTTGGCCTGCTCGCTCAGCATCCCAACCTCCAGAGCCTGCCCTCGCACTAGCTCCCTCCATGGCTCGCTCTGGTCCTGGGATTTAGTGTGTTATCCAGGTTTATGCAAATTTTTTAATCGCCCCGCTAGCCTCTGGTCCTGGCCTACTTTGATTTTGCTGCTTTGCCCATTGTTTTACTGCCACACTGCCATGGCTCCCTTGACCCTGATTTTATTTCAGTGCCTTGCTTCCCTGGTTTATGGCTCCCTCGTCCTCGGTTATATTTTGCTGCTTCACAACACCACTGGTTTATGGTTTTATGAGCCCTGGTTTGATCTCGCTGCCTGCCAACTTGCTCCTTTATGGCTCCCTCATCCCCAGTTTTATTTTATTGCTGCTTCTGCCCTCAGCCCATTGATTTATGGCTCTCTCAGGCCTCTGACCCCAGCCCTACTGATATAAATTTTTCTCATTCATCAGTTTTTCAGGCCCTGTCCCAAATTCCATGGCTCCATTTGACCCCGGCTGCAATTAGACAGAAAGGGATTTTCAAAAGAACCATTCTGGGAAAAAAAACTTTAAAACATCATATCATTGGATTCACCGTGAACCACGCCACAGGAGATCTACTCGTTTATATTTAAGCTATATTTATTATCTCATTAGAGAATAGCTATGATATTGCATCTTCCACTTACTTTCCCCAGTGCCGTGGACAATATTTATCCCTCAACCAACATCACCTAAAAAAAAAAACCCAGATTATCTGGTTATTGTCTCATTGCTGTTTGTGGGACCTTGCTGTGTGCAAATTGGCTACCACATTTCCTACATTACAATAGTGACTTCACTTCAAAACTACTTCATTGATTGTAAAATTCTTTGGGACATACTGAGGTTGTGAAATGCGCTATTTGAATGCAAGTTCTTCTTTCTTACTTAATTTTAATAAGCGTATATTGTGTCAACTGCACTAAATTTAAAAGTTTTCTTTTGAAGTTGGGAATCTCAGACCCTTCCATCATGGTGATGTGAATCAGGAACAGCACTTGTGTTCTGGAGCTAATTTTCCATTTGAGAAGCAACTTGTTGGAGTGCAACATTGCCATGTGCTGATGAAATGTCTGATGTCACTGTATCTCTGTATCTTAAAATCTTGGGTTTGCACAACGTTTTTGTCGCACTCTTTCTGTCAACTTTTTCCTATTATGAATTTCTATGCCCACATGTATGATGCAGTTTGCCTGTGTAAGCATGTCACTCTGATTGAAGAATCTGCACCAGGTTCCAACAAATCTTTCATTTGCGTCCTGAAATTTTTTTCAACCCTTGTGTTCAGATCTTTCCATGGCCTCGCCCCTCTCTGTCTCTGTCACCTCTTCCAGCCATACAACCCTCAACGATCTTTGTGCTCCTCCAATTCTGCCCTTTGCACACCCCTGATTTCCATTGCTCCATCATTGGCAGCCATGCCTTCAGCTGCCTAGGACCTAAGTTCTGGAATTCCCACCCCTCTACCTCACACTCTTCCTTTAAGATGCTCCTTAAAATCTCTCTCTTTGACTAAGTTTTTGCCCACCTGTCCTAATATCTCTCTATGTTGCTCGGTGTCAAATTTTGTTTGATAACGCTCCTGTGAACGCTCGGGGTTTGCACAAGATATTTTCTGTTTACACTTGGACAGATCACATTTTGCTTTCAGGGCTTCATGTTGTCGTCTGAAGCCCTCGCTGAAATGAATGCATTGCTGTTAATGCATGTAATCCTAGCAGATCTGTTGGATTGATCACAGCAAGTCAGAGAATATGTTGTTTTAGGTGCTTTATGCCACATAATACACGGTGTATTATTCTGCTGCCAAGGTGGAGCTGTGTGTAAAATGGAGTATCCCTTTCAGGCCACAAGCTCTAGTTTCTCTGAATAGGCACATCCTGAGGTCAAGTTGAAGCTAGTTCCTGTTAGGCACAGTCTGAGACCAATTAATTGTTTCTATGTGATTTGGCAACTGCTTGTTCATCTCTGGTTTCTCCACCCCCCCCTGCCAACCAGGTTTAAAAAAATGCATTAAGGAAATGGTACCTTACTTTCTCTTGAATACTTTATTGAAAGATTATATTGCATTTGTAATAAGTGTGATGTTTGAAATGTGACTTATGAGTGGTAGATGCCAAACTTTTATATACATAGATCACTTTCTGGTAATCTACACCATTTTCTGGTAATAAGTTGCAAACTGTTGAGGTTTGTATCAACTTGCAATAATGGAATCTTTACCATTACTGCTTCAGAGTGTGATCATGCATCAAGAACCTGGAATATAGGGGCAGTTCGTGTTAGTATATATCGCCACTGCAAGCACACAATATATCCTGAACAGCATAAGACCATCCCGTAACACTAATGGTTTATATTTAAAGAAAAACAATGAATTACTCCCCCAATGGCTCAGTTGGTAAGGGCAGCGTCTAACGGAGAAAGTCAAGGGAGCAACTTCAACCTAACTCACCTGGCGGGAAACAGAAGAACATAAGAATTAGGAGCAGGAGTAGGCCATTCAGCCCCTCGAGCCTGCTCCGCCACTCAGTACGATCATGGCTGATCTTCGACCTCAACTCCACTTTCCTGCCCGATCCCCATATCCCTTGATTCCCTTAGTATTCAAAAATCTATCGCTCTCAGCCTTGAATATACTCAACAACTGAGCCTCCACAGCCCTCTGGGGTGGAGATTGCCAAAGATTCACAACTCTTTGAGTGAAGAAATTTCTCCTCATCTCAGTCCTAAATGGCTGACCCTGTATTCTGAGACTGTGACCCCTAGTTCTAGACTCCCAGCCAGGGGAAATATCCTCCCTGCATCTACCCTGTCGAGCCCTGTAAGAATTTAGTATGTTTCAATGAGATCACCTCTCATTCTACTAAATTCTAGGGAATATAGGCCTGGTCTACTCAATCTCTCCTCATAGGACAATCCCCCCATCCCAGGAACCAGTCTGGTGAACCTTTATTGCACTCCCTGTAAGGCAAGTATATCCTTCCTTAGGTAAGGAGAACAAAACTGTACACAATACTCCAGACGGGATCGGGTGCAACGCTGGTTTTACACCCTGCACAATTTTATGCTCCATTGAATAGTGAGTAGTATCAGACGGGATGTAAATCCAGCATTCCACCGAATCCTGTGGGTTTCCCGCCAAGCGAGTTTGGTTAAAATTGCTTTGATCGCAACTGTACTGCCAAGAGGAGGTGAGGAATCCAGCCAGGAATCCTGCTCCTGATTGCTGTCCAATGACTTCTGCTGGAATTGTCAACATGTGGACAGAGGGTGAGGATCAGGTTTGGCTGTGGTGCCGGTCACAGGCAAACAACATGGCAGCCCGAACTGGGCTGACACATGTAGAACGGAAAGTTATCAGAGGGCGACGGTCACAATTGGAACTGTATCCCGACAGAAGCCGACACCTTTGGGAGTGGAAGGATGAAAGTCGGCAAATTTATTTTTTTATTCGTTCATGGGATATGGGTGTCGCTGACGAGGCCAGCATTTATTGCCCATCCCTACTTGCCCTTGAGAAGGTGGTGGTGAGCCGCCGCCTTGAACCGCTGCAGTCCGTGTGGTGAAGGTACTCCCACAGTGCTGATGGGGAGGGAGTTCCAGGATTTTGACCCAACGACAATGAAGGAACGGCGATATATTTCCAAGTCAGAATGGTGTGTGACTTGGAGGGGAACTTGGAGGTGGTGGTGTTCCCATGCGCCTGCTGCCCTTGTCCTTCTAGGTGGAAGAGGTCGCGGGTTTGGGAGGTGCTGTCAAAGAAGCCGTGGTGAGTTGCTGCAGTGCATCTTATAGATGGTACACACTGCAGCCACGGTATGCCCGTGATGGAGGGAGTGAATGTTTAAGGTGGTGTTTGGGGTGCCAATCAAGCGGGCTGCTTTGTCCTGGATGGTGTTGAGCTTCTTGAATGTTGTTGGAGCTGCACTCATCCAGGCAAGTGGACAGTATTCCATCACACTCAAGGGGTGCGTCACTCACTGCAGAATACCCAGCCTCTGACCTGCTCTTGTAGCCACAGTATTTGTGGCTGGTCCAGTTAAGTTTCTGGTCAATGGTGACCCCCCAGGATGTTGACAGTGGGGGATTTGGCATTGGTAATGCCGTTGAATGTCAAGGGGCGGTGGTTAGCCTCTCTCTCGTTGGAGATAGTCATTGCTTGTCACTTGTGTGCCACCAATGTTACTTGCCACTTATCAGCCCAAGCCTGAATGTCGTCCAAGTCTTACTGCATGTGGACATGGACTGCTTCATTATCTGAGGAGTTGCGAATGGAACTGAACACTGTGCAGTCATCAGTGAACATCCCCACCTCTGACCTTAGGATGGAGGGAAGGTCATTGATGAAGCAGCTGAAGATGGTTGGGCCGAGGACACTGCCCTGAGGAGTAACACATTGGCCCAAAAATTCGTGAGGAAGCCTTCGTGCGAGGGTAAGCTTCCCCGCGATCTCTCACTGCGCGTTGGCTTTTTCAGTTCCAGCTCGCACGAACTTGATGTTCTGGACAGCTGTTGTGCTGGGCTTGCGTATCCCACAGGCGCAGTTAATTCGTGCGAGCTGTGGGATCACGTGACTCAGTTAGAGCCAATGGCAGCACACCATCTTCCATTCATAACTTTCACATAAGTGCTGTGAAAGCTATGAATACTATAGCCCCCCAAAAGAACAGCTAAACCTCAATTAATTTTTTTTTTAAAACCATCACATTAATAAAATAAGTATAGTTAAATAAATTAACCATTTTAAATAAAAAATAAAATTTTTGAAAAAATTTAAAATCTTTTAAAAAGTTATAAAAATAAACTTACCTGTCTTTAAAGTCTCTAAAAAAAGATATACCTGTTAAAAAAAAATCAAAATAATACTTAATTCACTACTTACCTTGTTAAAAGTGGGTCTTACTCCTTTTTTTATGTGTAAAATCTTCCATACTTACCTGCGCGTTGAAACCACTAAGTGTACTGCATGCGCGCAGCCTGTAGCGCGCACGTGGTTCACCTAGGAACCGCCCCCTTTTCCATTCACCAAGTGCCGGTTTTCAGCACATGCGCAGTGCATGCAGAAAACCGGCAATTGGAGACAGAATACGCGAGAGTACACAGTGCGTACTCTCGCGTATCAACACAAATTTTTGGGCCATTATGAATAACTGATGCACTGAAGTGGTTTCAAGGTAGTAATCTAATTATGGGAATTAGATAACTGTTATAAACCACATGTTAACCTACAACTGTTGTAGATCAAAAACTGATCTGTAGTCTGTGATTAGATAACGACCGTTGTAAAGAGTTAGCGGTATCTGTTGTTCTCAATTTGTAAATGCATTTTTAAAGGAATTTCAATCTGTTTCTAATGGAGATGCTATATAATTACAAAAGTAAATTATTTTATACTAGTGGGTAAAACAGATGCCCAACAAGACCTATTTTAGTCTTCAGATGAAGCAGGCTAGAGGGCAGTAAATGAATGGAACAGGACACACACATGTAATGCAGTCCATTTTAACGGCAGACATTCTGTCCTTATTTTTATATATTTCCATTGGAAATTCCTATGTCACAGCTATAATGCAAACTGGCTGTGTAAACTTGTCACAATACAATTAGACACACCTGCTAGTGGTGAAGTGTGCTCAAGTACCTCTGCTGGCAGGAGGGTGTAATTGCAGTGTGGCAAGTTTACATAGGCAGTTTCCATTATAAATGTGTGCAGTAGAATTTACAATGGATAAGTTGACAGGAAAAGCGCTAATATATAATATAGTATATGCTAAATGTATTAATATAGATATAATCAAATGTTTAAATAAGTTTGGTCTCTGAAGATGCATTCCGAGGCTGTTTTGCAATTGCCTGTTTTCTGATATCACATAACGTTGCGCTCAGAATTTCGTTTCGCTGTCTGTCCTGTTCTGTTTTATGTAATCAATGTCTTCTGTTATTATTTGAGATTTTAGTCTCATCCCTTGTAGTTTCTGGCTATTGCTTCAGTGTACTAAGGCTGCCATTACATGTTTATTCAAGAGAGTCTCTTAACACATCATGTCATAGGGAAGAGTATTGCACTTTTCTTCATAGCATCGCGCGCCACAAGTAGATCTTTTTTAAAATAAGGAATAATACATTATAAGTTACTAGAATTTTCCATGCGAGGTATATATTTTATACATATTAATAAATTCCACATTGTAGCTGGAACTAGTTCACCTACCTTTTGTTACTTCTATAAATCTGCCATACTTAAATATTTTACAGCCTGCTGCAAAACAGGTGGATCCGTCCATTTCCATTCAGTGAATTTCATTTCTTTTTCAAAAGGCTGCATTTATGTCCAGTTGCCATGCTAACTGTGAATACGAGATTCCTGACTTGCTGCTGATAACAGCCTCATGAATTTAATAAATGCCTGCCTTAAGGTGGAAGTCAGTCTTGTCTGATCAGTACTAAAGCACTGTCTGCATGTAATTATTACCATTGGAATGAAATAAGTAAATAATACTCTTTTTCTAAAAGATTTTATAGTCTGCACTTGTATAGAATACCCAATGAAAGTGTAGACTAAAGCAAAATATTGCAGATGCTGGAAATCTGAAATAAAAACAAAAAATGCTGGAAACACTCAGCAGGTCAGGCAGCATCTGTGGAGAGAGAAACAGAGTTAACGTTTCAGGTCGATGACCTTTCATCCTAAAGCATGACCTGGAAAACATTCAGGCTTGGGCTGATAAGTGGCAAGTAACATTCGCGCCACACAAGTGCCAAGCAATGACTATCTCTAGAGAAAGTCTAACCATCTCGAATGGGCAATAAATACTGGCAATGCACTCATCCAGGTAAGTGGAGAGTATTCCATCACACTCCTGACTTGTGCCTTGTAGATGCTGGAAAGGTTTTGGGGAGTCAAGGGGTGAGTCACTCACCACAGAATACCCAGCCTCTGACCTGCTCTTGTAGCCACAGTATTTATGTGGCTGGTCCAGTTAAATTTCTGGTCAGTGGTGACCCCCCCAGGCTGCTGATGGTGGGGGATTCAATGATGGTGATGCCATTGGATGTCAAGGGAAGGTGATTAGTCTCTCTCTTGTTGGAGATAGTCATTGCGTGGCACTTGTGCGGCGCGAATGTTACTTGCCACTTATCAGCCCAAGCCTGGATGCTGTCCAGGTCTTGCTGCATGCGGGCACAGACTGATTCATTATCTGAGGAATTGCGACTGGAACTGAACACTGTGCAATCATCAGCGAACATCCCCACCTCTGGCCTTAGGATGGAGGGGAGGTCATTGATGAAGCAGCTGAAGATGGTTGGGCCAAGGTCACTGCCTTGAGAAACTCCTGCAGCAATGTCCTGGGGCTGAGATGATTGGCCTCCAACAACCACAACCATCTTCCCAGTCATTATTGCTGCTCTAGGTGCACCAAGGATGCTGAGAGCTTTAATCCTTGTACAGTGTATGCTTGTGCAGGCTATGTCCTGTGAGAGAGTGAAGCATGCATCACTGACTTGGACCGGAACAGAGAACACCACCCTAACTATGGTTAATATTTTTGCATGGTTTTAAATGCGGATGATAATTTAGCTTTTCATGTAGGTTTAAGCAACAAAACATGTTCTTGAAACCAAATAAACCTGAATTGAGCAGACTCCAGTATATTAATGGACTAGAGTGGTGGAGAATTCTAAACAAGTTTCAAAGTTATACAAGATTGTTGAGCGATGAGTACTATCAATTGCTAATTACCTTTGTTTTATGTTTGTGAGGGTATGAAGCCCTAGTCTCCTAGTCCGTATACATCTGGGACTCACCTGTTTCCAAACCTCTGGTGATTGTGTAATCCTGCCACCACAAGTGAGCAAAAGAGTAACCATTCTTACTCTGGTTTCCCTTGGGAAGGTGAATGGCCTGTCTTTGGTGTCTCCCAGTATGGCTGAGGTAAGACACTTGTGTCATAATATAAATAGAGTACATTTCGCAGTATTGCAGGATCTCTTGAAATGGTTTTGTATTATAGAGAGCTTGCAAGTTATGGTTCAAGTGTTAACTTTTTTAATGCAAATTACTCAAAGGCATCTAATTCTGAAATAAAGGCCCTGAATTTCCGACCTCCACGGGTGCGTACGAGGTGTGTACGCGCCCATAGGGGCCGCACTAGTTCCGGGTTTAGGCATGCGCTGAAACCCGGAACTTGCGATCTGTCATCCGCATGCCCAAGAAAAGTGCCTCTGTGGGTGGAGAGTTGCGCTATTTGCTCAACTTCCGCCCGCTGAAAGGCCATAGAATTCTTATGCCTGATAAAAGCGTAAGGCCTGCTTTTACCAGCATAAGAGTTTTAAAAAATTGAAAAATAAGATTTTATCACTCACTTATAAATTAAAAACCCTGTCCAATAAGGTACGGTTATATTAAGCCCCAATAAAATATATTAAAAAAAAATTCAAAATTAAATTTTTGTTCAACATTAAATGCCATTTTACTTAATTTTATATATGTAATTTTTTTTTTATTTCATTCTGTTGGTGTATTTTTGCAGTCATCCCCATTCATACTTCTGACAGTTCTGTATGTACGGAACTGTCGTGGGGATTTCCTTCTTCCATTGGTTGGGCTGGCCATTGTGATCCCAGGGGTGCTTGCGAACCGCATGTGCCCCTGGGATACCTGGGCCTCTGTGCATTTCAAAGAGGAGAGGCCCAGGAGCGGAAGCCTCGGTATGTACGGAACCAGCAGGTAGGTTCGTAGAATTTTTTCTGATCGGAGACATCCGCCCGCAGGAAGCCTCTGATCGGAAATTCAGGGCCAAACTATTTTCAAATATGCATTGATGAATTTGGGCACCGCTTGTTATTAGGTTGTCTTGGGGCATGAATCCATGCCAAGAAAAGTGAGACGGGGGAGGGGAAGGAGGCGGAAGTCAGTCAGAGCCCATCTGGAATAGCACATGAATTCTGCTCACCTAATCGTGGAAAGAATATTACTGCTCTTCCAAAATCACAGCAGCAAAAACCAAGGTGACTACGTGCATTGGGAATCTAAGTTGCGATCAAGAAAGGTTAAAGAACTTTGGCTTGATTTCTTTAAAAAAGGAGACTTTGAAGTGTTCCTTGACAAAGTTGATATGAGCAAATTGTTCATTAGGAGGTTGGCAGTAAGTGAGGTTGGGGGGGGGGGAAGGGGCGGGTGAAGTTGAACTATTTTTTTAACCCAGGATTCAGCGGGAGGTTATGCAATAAGCAGTCGGGGAGGCCAATGTTGTAAGTGAGACAATTTGATGTGTTTTTAGAGAGACAGTTGATTAAGGAACGTGGTCAGAAGCAATTTGCATGTGAGAAAGGGTCTAATGCTGTTTCCTTGTTTCTAAAAGAAGAATGCCTATGTCCTCATGTTCTAACAGTGGTTTTTATTGAAATAACCAAGCAGATGTACTGTTTAGATGGGATGGGGTGGTGGGGGGGAACCTCCCAATATAATTGTTTCCCTGTGTTAATAGAATTTTACAGCACAGAAATGGGCCATTCTATGCCAATGTTGATGCTCCACACGAGCCTCCTCCCAATTCGTGCTATCTCTTGAATAAAGGACGGTGGGAATGCAATTACACAAGTGGTGACAGTTCATGTCATACGATTCTCTCTTTACACTTTCCAGCTACCTTCATTGTGTTGGATATATGAGTCTTACACATGCTATTGTTTCCTAAATTATAGGTTCATGTTACCTGCTGATGCAGAGCTGGCTTCATACTGGTAGTTAAGATATCATGATTAGCCCGGGTAGGGCGTGTTGTTGCTGACTTCGATTTAAAGGCTACAACACGATTGTTACCTTTAGAAAAAAAAAAGTTAGTAGCTGCTGGCACTTCAGCTTTCGCTTTGTATTTGCATATATCATTGCAATGAATATAATTCCAGCAAAGATAATTGTTACTGGCTGTTGAACCGCTTGTATTATTAATCTGTTGATCTGATGGACACAAGGCCAAGATTCATCAATTTTAAGAAATGCACGACATGTTAATTTCAGTAATACAGCGAAACACAGCACCCACACTTAACTGGCTGGGTTTGCGTTTTTCCTTTGTACGTGGTTATCATCACTTTTGCGTTATTTTAAAGTTGCGAAACCTAGAGTAGAGCGGTGGACAACTAGTTTGGAGTGCCATGCTCCACTGTGAAGGTAAGGGGTGTTAAATTAGGCTGCATAGCGCCAGTTTTTCAGGCGCTACGCAGCCTCCTAAGGCATCAAAATGGCGGGCAGGAAGCCTGTGCACACTTCAGACCGGAAGTGCACTGCCTGCCAAATTGGATTGGGACAAACAAGAGACGTCCTTTACCTACGCCGGAATCAGGCATTAGTGCATTTGCATATGCAAATGAGGGGCCTAACGGCTGCTTCAGGTCCCTGCTGCAACTTTGGTTTATCCCAAGGCAGCCAACACCAGTGTTGGCAGCCTCAGGGAAAACCAACCCTAAGCATTGCATGAATTTTTTTTAAAAAAGTAACCACTTACCACAATCACCATCCCGATCGTCCCGGTCTTGAGATCCAGGCCCCCAGACCCTTGTCCGAGGCCCCGACTCTATCTCCTGACCTCCGATCCTTGTCCGAGGCCCCAACTACCAAGTGCAACAACTTGCCTGTGGGCCGCTGCACCACCCGGAGTGGTAGGACGTGAGCTTGTAGCTGCATTTTTCGGCGCAATCAATTTCCAAGTCCTTGGCAAGTAGTTACGAGTAGATCCCAAGCAGATATCCAGCAATTCCCTTCGGAGGCAGGGAGAATCAATAAAGGAATCCTTTTGGTCGTATTTTAAATTTTTCCACCCCAGGTGTCATCATTTTCTGAGAGTCCAACAGACGAGGTAAGGTGTACAGAATTGAAGGCAGATTATTGACCTGGTTAGGAAATTGGTTGTGTGGCAGGAGACAGAGAGTAGGGATAATGGGCAGGTACTCTAATTGGCAGGATGTGACTAGTGGCATCCCACAGGGATCTGTGTTGGGGCCTCAAATATTCACTGTATTTATTAACGACTTGATAACGGGATAGAGAGCCACATATCCAAGTTTGCCGATGACACAAGGATAGGCGGCATTGTAAGCAGTGTAGATGGAAGCATAAAATTACAAAGAGATATTAATAGATTAAGTGAATGGGCAAAACTGTGGCAAATGGATTTCAGTGTGGGCAATTGTGAGGTTATCCACTTTGGACCTAAACAGGGTAGATCAGAGTACCCTCTAAATGGTGAAAAGCTAGAAGCAGTGGAGGTCCAAAGAGACTTGGGGGTCTGTATACATAGATTGTTAAAATGTCATGGACAGGTACAAAAAATAATCAGAAAGGCTAATGGAATGCTGGCCTTTATATCTGGAGGACTAGAATACAAGGGGATAGAAGTTATGCTACAGCTATACAAAGCCCTGGTTAGACCACACCTGGAGTACTGTGAGCAGTTCTGGGCACCACACCTTTGGAAGAATACATTGGCCTTGGAGGGAGTGCAGCGTGGGTTTACTGGAATGATACCTGGAGTCCAAGGGTTAAATTACGAGGAGAGATTACACAAACTAGGGTTGTACTTCCTGGAATTTAGAAGGTTAAGGGGTGATTTGATCAAAATTTTCAAGATATTGTGGGCAATAGATTGGGTAGATAGAGAGAAACTATTTCCACTGGTTGGGGATTCTAGGACTAGGGGACATAGCCTAAAAAATAGAGCCAGGCCTTTTAGGAGTGAAGTTAGGAAACACGTCTACACACAAAGGGTGGTAGAAGTTTGGAACTCTCTTCCGTAAATGGCAGTTGATGCTAGATCAGTTGTTAATTTTAAATCTGTGATTGATAGACTTTTGTTAACCAAAGGTATTAGGGAATATGGGGCACAGATCAGCCATGATCTCATTAAATGGCGGAACAGGTTCGAGGAGCTAAATGGCCTACTACTGTTCCTATGTATGTGAAGTTTCTCCTTTGCTGTTCCACATCAGTGGATACAGAATATTAATGTCCAATTTCGATGGTGCTGCTGTTTCTGGTATAAGCGTGAAATGTCTGGTACAGCTGATAGCATCTCCTGCACTGCTGCCAAGGTCATAATCTGTCCGAGGAGTTGTCACGGCAGCCATTTTCCCAATGTTCCGACAGTGAGTGCTGGAATGAAGCAGGACATCCTCACCCAGTCCACCAGTGTGCCTGGATTTGGACTGTATTGAGTCTAGGAGCAACAGGTGCCGGCTGTCAAATGGAGCTTACAATATTCCATCTGTTGAAGGATTTAAGCTTCAAAGAAAGCTGAAGTAGCTAATGGTGAGAAGAAAGACCAATCTTTCTTGAGAATTCCCAGCCGCCTTTGCTACACACCTGCCCTTCTATATCTGTCTCCTAAAAATTGGTTTAAAGGTGCAGATCTTTCTGATCTGGCTCCTTGATCAGTGCCAGGAGCAAAAGAAACATTAATTAAGAAAAACTGAAGTGCAAATGCAAAACTAAAAGAGGAAAGGTTAGTGTGGTTTCTGTACAAATTACTCTCCCCATCTCATGTGAAACAAAACTACCAGCCACTGCTCAGCAGGAACCTGCCAGTCAGCCTCCCCAGTTGGTCCCAAAGCACCAACTCCCATTCAAATCAACGTAGATGCTCCTGGATGTACTCATTCCCCCCTCAACCCACAATTGAATCAGCAGTGCAGCTCAGGAAGTGAATAGTGACGCAGAGTGTCAGTACTTCGCAAGATTTAAAATACATTTAAATCAAGATCAGAGCCGTGATTCATTTCCCCCTCTCCCCCCCCCCGCCCCCACCCACCAAACTAGAGTGTTGCACAGAAATTACTGCCTCCACCTTCCAAAAAAAAGACAATTTTTATATTTTAAAAAGCTTTTCTCTGACCTGTTGACTGGCAATCCCTTTTATAATAACAATGCTTTCTGATTTTAACTGAAGCATTCAACATTCTGAATTGGAAGGGATCCGACTTTTTTTTGTCTTTTGTTGTTGTTGTGCAGGAATGAGTAACAATTAACACTGCCACCAGCTGTCACGCCTCCGCAGATGTCAGCCTGTTTCCTCATGCCTGTCTTGCAGAAGAGTAGATGACTCCTGCTAGCTTATTATCACGAGGTTAACCAATCCAGACACTCTGTTCTTTCTGGCAGAGGTCACCAAGGACGTTGTTTATTTGGCGTCCTATCACTGTACTCATCTTCCAAGAGTTTAATATCCTTTGCGTGCTGTTTATCATGTATTTTTGTTCTGCGTGTCACAACTGAAGAATAACAACACGCAGTTTGTCTCGACTCGAAAGCTGAATGTGCCCCGGAACTGTTCCACAAGGCTTTAACTCTCAAATATCTAAGCAAACAATTCCAGAGTATTTTTTTTTTAAACGCCCAGCATTGGCTCTGGTCTCCTTTGTACTATTTGTAATTATTCTATGAAGAAGTACTGTACTATGATGGTATGTCTGACATTTCCAAATATTCTGACAGTAAAACCCGGTTGACGGGTCTGTTGTGTTGCTTATGTTAATCCCACCCATTCTGTTTTTTCTTAGTTTGATGTAGTCATGTCAAACTTGTCGGTCTGATTTCTTTATTTTCTTAACACCATCGGGAGCAGAGTAATAATGAATTTGTTATTCTACTGCAGAACTCCTTGAGCTTTACATGAGGAATCTCATTACAATTTTCCACTGTAAAGCTTACTAGCCAACTGAAAATACTTAAATTAGTGTGTTTTTTTCTTGAATCAGCCCCTCATGTATGTGTTCTTTTTTAAGAAATTACCACAGCTTTTAGTAATAAGTGTTTCTGACTAAAGCAGCTGTCTTCAATCAATTCAGACTTGTATATATTTTGATTTTCAAAGATGCTGCAAGGTGTTTTCCATTTACAGTGTACAAAATAATTACCAGTGAACACTGGTACATTCCTTGAGCTTGTTTTCTTCAAAGTCATCATTTGAACCTTTTACCAAATTGAGGCATTGATGGCTGCGACCTATCTGATAATAAGTTTGCATCTCGTTTGGACTCATGACTACTAAAAGCGCAACTCCACCAGCATTATTTCTTGGCAGCAACAACCCACAATACATCAACTGTAGCACAAAGCCTGGTGACTGCGCTGTGATCTTCTACCAATGCCTCCGTGCCACCCTGGGATCTTGGATGGGCCATTGCTTTAAAAGAAACCGAGGGGGAACTTGTTACAGCAAAAAAAAACTAGTTTTTCCCCAAGTGCCAACATTAGAGTTTTGGAATTCTGCTGCTGCCAGCACAAACAATGAATGCAGGGAATAATCCTGCTCGATGGGCGCATCAGAAAGTCAGAATGAGAAGAAGCCCTCCAGCCTGTCCAAGTCGATCTGCTATCTGGTTCCTCATTCAAGACTGCCATACTTGGGTCCCTGCTGACTCAGGAATCTGTCAGTTTCCTTTTAGAATGCTTCACCCAAGTCGGCATTAGTGGTTCGAGGTGGCAAGGGTATGTAGTTATAAGCTTACTGCGGCTTATAATTATACGCCCTAGATCTGCACAAATCATGGCCAACATCTACCCTATCGGTTCTCTTCATAATGAAAGACAGTTGGATCAGGCAGCATTCCTGATGCTGGAATGTAAGACAAAGGAAAATTATTGGCCAGAAGTAGGAGGAAAGCTAATCCTGGTTCAGTTCAGTAGAATCCACTAAGAGATATGCACTATTAAAATGGAAAACCAGTATTATGGGTTTGCATGATACTGCAGTTTGAACACTAAACTCTCAAGATGGAGACATTCTCTAATCTCTTTTGCAAGCTTTCTTGGGTGCCCTTTAAATTAAAAAAAAAAATGTGTCCTCCCCTTCCACTACTTTGCTGGTACTCTGTGCAGACAGTGTACCTGTGGTGCTGGCATCTGTTCTTCATCCCTGTGTTAATCTGATTGTAAGGAACAAGCTGTAATCAGCATAATTACACAAAGCAGCTGCTTCCTGATTTAAATCCTGTAATTGCTGTAAAATACCTTCACCAAAATACTGCCGAAATGCTTTTTTTTCCTGTAGGGAATGGGGTAATAGGCAGGTTTATTTAGAAGCAGCATTTACTCTGTGAGTTATGGGGCATTGCAGCTTTAAGTAGAATTGGAATGAATCATTACAGACTCGAAGATCTTGGGTTGATCCCTGGTCTCCGCACATGCAGCAGAAAGGGCAATACAATTGGCTTTGAGTACTTTGGACCAGGAAGAAGAAAAATCAGCCTGAGCTCCCTTTGCTGTTCGATATGGAGTGACTCCTCTGTGCATTACATGTGGACTTTGAATCAAGTTCGACTCCAATGCCATGGCTCAGTGGGTAACTCTCTCACCTCCGAGACAGAAGGTCGTGGGTTCAAGTCCCACTCCAGAGACTTGAGCACAAAATTCTAGGCTGACACTCCCAGTACCAGAACTGAGGGAGAGCTGCACTGTCGGAGGTGCTGTCTTTCGGATGAGATGGACGTAAAAGATCCCATGGCACTATTTCAAAGTGGTCTGCAATTGTAAGGTACACATGCTTTGTTCTCTATCTATATATGCTTTGGCGATTCTGTATCTAATTTACTTCACCTGAGGAAGGAGCAAGAAGATAGCTCCGAAAGCTTGTGATTTCAAATAAAACTGTTGGACTATAACCTGGTGTTGTGCGACCTCTCAATTTTGTCCACCCCAGTCCAACACCGGCATCTCCGCATCATGACTATTTCAAAGAGCAGGGGAGTTATCCCCGGTGCCCTGGCCAATATTTATCCCTCAACCAACATCACTTAAACAGATTATCTAGTCATCATCACATTGCTGTTTGTGGGATCTTGCTGTGCACACATTGGCTGCCACTTTTCCCACATTACAACAGTGACTACACTTCAAAAGTACTTCATTGGTTGTAAAGCACTTTGGGACGTCCTGAGGTCGTGAAAGGCGCTATATGAACACAAGTTCTTTCTTTAATTTTCTTTCCGCCTTACATTTTTATTCTTTGCTCAGGTGAATGTGTACAGTTAGAAATATCAGGCCCGAAATTCCTGGGCCTGGGGTAGGTGAAATGGTGGCATTCTGGTCAGAATTTGGGGCTGGACCCAGTTCCACCAGGGATCTGTCCCTTTTTCTGCGTGCTCTCAAATTCCATCGGAAGTGGGGCAGATGCTCCTTACATAGGCTCACCCCGGACCCCTCCTCGCACCCGACCCCTCCTCAGGCCCCAAATCCCTAATTTTTGGGGGGTTTGCGGCCCCTTTAAAGGGCTCTGTGGTCTATTCAAAGTTTTGCGCTTGCGCGAAATTTCACATTTGAAAAGCTGGTCCCGGGCTGCGTGGGACCGGCAGACACCCTCGCAGCTTAGCGGGAATGTTGACCCTTCTCCCTCCTCACCCCAACCATCAATGTTTCCTCTAATTTTTGTTTAATGTGCAGTCCCTTTAACTGGCTGCGCGGCCCATTCAAATTTTCCCGCATGCGTAGTTTCAGTGAGCGGCCTACACAGGACCTCCAGACCACTGCGTGGCTGTGCAGCTTAACAGGAACCCTCATGCCCGCTCCCAGCCCCTGACCCCCCTCACCCCTGCCCACAGCCTCCGTACATCACCGCAAATGTCGACACTGGCAGGATGACGTTATCTGCTGGAATTCCCACCAGTTCTGCCACGGTAGGCCCCAGCACAACGAATGTCTCCATCATGCAAACCAGGATAAGATCCTGGCGGCAGTTGAGCCCATGAATGTATGGAATGCTGGTTACCCAGGACAATTAATTTCTGTTGCAAAAGCAGCAAGATAGAATTTCTGAATGTGGTTTTAGGCATCTTTGACATAGCTGCCACCCTTAATATTGGGGTATGGTGCCACTCCCACATTTGCCTCCTCTCCCCCCCCCCCCCACAAACACCGTGGCAGGCACCCCAGTAATGCCTGCTCTATTTATGGAAACCCTCAGATTTGTGGGAAAGGCCAGGGGCACTTCAGACTGGCAGCTTGGAAGTCTTGTCCCGCTGAGGATCAGCCACCATTGTGGCTTGGCAGGAAGTTCTGGCGTAAATTTTCTAAGATGACAAATGCATAAAAAAAAAATCCTGTCCTCACCCAATATTCAGTACAGTAACCTTTAGTTTTTGGATATTCAGGGAATCAAGGGATATGGGGATAGTGCGGGAAGGTGGAGTTGAGGTAGAAGATCAGCCATGATCTTACTGAATGGCGGAGCAGGCTCGAGGGGCCAAATGGCCTACTCCTGCTCCTATTTCTTATGTTCTTATGTAATTTATTTAAAAGAAAGAATTTGCATTCATATCCCATCTTTCACGATCTCAGGATGTCCCAAAACACTTTATAGCCAGTGAAGTACTTTTGTAGTCACTGTTGTAATGTAGGAAACGCGGCAGCCAATTTGCACATAACAAGGTCCCAAAAACAGCAATGTGATAATGACCAGATCGTCTGCTTTAGTGATGTTGGTTGAGGGATAAATATTGGCCAGGATATCGGGAGAACTTCTTGCTCCTCTTCTTAATAGCATCATGGGATCTTTCATGTCCACCTGAGAGGGCAGATGGGGCCTCGTTTTGACGTTGCATCCGAAAGACGGCACCTCCGACAGTGCAGCACTCCCTCAGTACTGCACTGGGGTGTCGGCCTAGATTTTGTGCTCTGGAGTGGGACTTGAGCCCACAACCTCCTGACTACATGATCCCCAACAGCACCTGATTGAAATCTGGGGCATCAAATTGAAACGTTCTTAGCTTGCCAGAATTATTTACTTGTATTTTTGTGAACAGCCACTGAACCAAAGCCATATTTTCAGCTGTGTTTTACAGAATTAGTTAAACTGCAATGTATTTTTTGTACATGTAAACAAAATGTGCCCCTCACAGTTTTTGTACATGCTCATCAAGCCGAGAGATATCGCACCGTGTCCTCTCGGCGCTGAGTTGAGGCTGCTCAATCTCATTTTAGTTGGGACTTTTTTTGCAACTGTCAAGAGAGGAAGCCTTCGTCCTGAGTTTGGGTTGCTTTTAAACCCAGGTCCCAGAGGTGAAAGGTCAATGTGTTGAGCCACTGCTATCCAGTCCCTTTTTACTGTTTGTCCAGCAGTAGTTGGATCGAGCCAATAACATAGGAGCTTTTTAAGTTGATAGTGTGCCATGTACTAAGTTAGCGGTAAGTGATTTACAAATATTTTTGGGCTTCAACTTAAAATGTTTAACTGCGTTGATGAGCAAAGTGTTTATAATAGAAAAATTGCTGTTTAATTATCTTGCACGCAATCAGGTGACCTTTTTTTAGCAGAGCTGTGTCTGTGATGCTGCATCTTGCCTGGTTGCATTTCTCCTGAACATGTAGTTTTCATAATCGAGTGAATTATGTAAATGTACAGATATTACAGTATTGAGCATTCATATTGATTGCTTACATTGTGGTGTCAAATAATAGGGTACCAAGTAATAGAGGTTCATCTGCCCAGGGTGGCTTTCTGCACTAAAAGTGGCTGCCATTTCTCTAATTCATGGGGCTGCACGGTGCTCACACTCAATCTTTTTACCCATTTGCAGTGATTTGGGCAGAAAGCTAATCTCTTTTCTTGCTTTGTGATTTTGAATGTTTTTCCTTTATCATGATTGCTTGGAACTCATATTATGCTGATAATGTCAATTCAGAGAACTGGTAAAGAAGTAGGAGGCAGAAAATGGTTTAGGTATATATGAGGAAAAGAAGAGATTCTAATATTTTACAGGGACAAGCATCAAAGGTTGAAAAAATGTCCTTCACCCAAACACTAGAAAATAACGAATAATCTATTTAAACTGTTGCGTACTCATGCTGTGTCGTGGATTTTGTGTTTCCAGGACAGGAGTGCGTTGCCAAATGCTAAAGCTAAACTCGGCAAAGAGGCACCGATACCAACACACACACCTAGAGCAAAGTAAGTAGCATATTTTTAATGCGTTTTAAGAGCTTTGCTGTTTCTAAGCTCATAAACCACCTAATGCTAAGAGGATTATGTGCTTGCATTCCTATTGCATAATTTTGAAATTGGAAATTAATTTTTTTTATATAGGAAAAAGCTTTATAATCTTTTGTTATCCAAGCGGCCATTTAATTCAAGATGTTTGTTGCCTTCCATTTAGCATCAACTTTACTTTAAAAAAAAAAGTTATTTTATTTCATGTCTGTATCCTGGGAAAACAAACACCGTGACCTCAAACTCTGACAGCATACGAGTAAACCAGGAAGGATATCGAACATAATTTGACAAAGAAATGTTCGATTTTGTTCGACTCAATAATGAAAACTGCTAGTCCGAATCGAGCTATATGACCTGAACCAATGCACTTCCTATGCTTTTGTATTTTAAATGTTTCTTTACTGAGGTATTGATGGTCGAAAGCTCTGGTTAACCCTTTTCCCACTGCAAACACAGTCATTGTGCGTTTCTTTAAAAGATAGCTTTTCATCAATTGCACTGACATTATTTGAAAATTAAATATTTCAATTTTTGCATGGTTTTAAAGTACAGATATTGTTAATCATCATCCACAGATTTAGTATGCTGCCAGGGATGAACACTCTGAATTGCAATAGTGTATGAAAATACACAATTGATGCTGTTTAAATAGTCTTTCCATAATGAGCAACACCCGGAATGTTTTCTTTAGGTATTGCACAAAAATTATATTTAAAAAATTTAACGCAAAGCAGCGTCTTTCTACTGGCCATTGTGATTTAGCTCTGCGACGTCACTACATTAAAATACTTTCATCTAAAATGATGCATGACCAGTGTGCACATTGTATCTGTGCCACTAGAATCTATATTGTACCTTTAACGTAGTAAAATGTCCCAAGGTGCTTCACAGAGGCCTAATCAGACAAGAGGGGATGTCGAGCCAAAGGAGGAGATATTCGGAGGGGTGACCGAAAGCTTGATCGAAGAGGTGGGTTTTTAAGGAGGGATGTGGGCATCACTGGCAAGGCTGGCATTTATTGCCCATCCCTAGTTGCCCTTGAGAAAGTGGTTGTGGGCCTTCTTGAACCGCTGCAGTCCGTGTGGTGAAGGTACTCCCACAGGGCTGTTAGGTAGGGAGTTCCAGGATTTCGACCCAGCGACATTGAAGGATCGGCGATATATGTCCAAGTCGCGATGTATGATGATACAGATTGTGGAGTATGATGAATCCTGTGTGTATGCCGATTGTATGTTCTGTGGGACATTCTCTTATTTTTGTTGCACTTTCTCTATGCTGAATATAGAAATTCAGTTGAAGTTTTCACTATTGTGAATTAGAAATAGTGCTTTTGTCGTCATAAAATTATAAATGTACTCTGAAAGACTTGCTTTTTGTTAGGTTTTAAGCAGCAAAGCTCAGAAGAGGGGGCTTTCCATAGGGAAAACAGATCACCTAATGAGGAAGTTTCCTTCTTGGAAATTGCAAAAATGCTGCTATCGTGCTCACCCTCAAATTTCTGCAATTCTCTTTCTTCCCCCACCTCTGTCAATTATCTCCTCTCCTAAAGGGCCTCATTCATTCTGGAGGTGGGGTGGGTGTGGGGAGGGGGAGCGGTTTCGGTGGGCACTGGTACCTAACTCAAGTGGCCATTCTTCATGTGCTCATGGGCAGTGAGTGCTGGCAACTCTTTCATTGAGCCTGATCCTGTACTCGGCTAATATTCACACATGCAATTTCCCCAGAGGGTTCTCCACTTCACAGGGTGGCGTTCAGTAGTGGAAATTCTGGCCAGGTGTCATTTTTATTTTTAACTCCCTCCTTCATAGTTCAGAGAATCTGAGGCCACCTGAATCCCTTCCACTGCCACCTGACGAAGGAGCAGCGCTCCGAAAGCTTGTGATTGCAAATAAAACTGTTGGATTATAACCTGGTGTTGTGCGACTTCTCACATTTGTCCACCCCAGTCCAACACCGGCATCTCCGCACCCTGATTGGGATCAGGTAACTCAGCACAAACCAGGCACTGAGCCTGTGAGCTTCCAAGTCTCTATCAGTGGCGCGATGGTCCATGCATCATGACTGAGCCACTGGGGGAGCAAAATCCATCTAGTGGACATGGTGATAATTTAATAGTTGTTACAGCAAGGAATGAGTTTTCAGTTAACAGTCTCTGAAAAAACAAACCTCATTTCTTGGCATAAGGGAATTCAAAGTCAATACTATGGAAACAATCCAGGCTTCAATTTGGAGATCTTGCTTACTTGCACAGCAGGTTGAAATGGGAATCCATGGTAGACCATCAGCCCTGGTTTACTTCAGGATATTTAGTGAAAGTTTTAACAGTTGTAGCCACTGAACACCATGAACGACGTATCAATATTTCATACCGGCTGTGAAGCTAGCAAAGTGAATTCAGTGGTGTGAAAAGTATAAAATACGTGAACATTCTCGTCTGTAAACTCCCCCGGCTATATAGAAACATAAAAAAAAAACAACTTCCAGCTCAGAATTGGGCATTCATTACTTTCCATATTCATTCAGAAATATAAACTCAGAAACTATAATTTTGATACACATTCAAGATGTCACTAGACAAGATTTGTATTTAATTGAGTGTAGGAATTTATAGGATTCACAAATTAAATATAATGATGTTGTTTATAAGTGTAATGCTGTGACTCTCAATTATTCTAGTATTATGATTGTAATTTTGGAGGGAGTAGAGAGCTGTGGGGGCTTAAATGATTAGTCATGTAATAGGGCAATTACTGGTAAACTGAGTGGCCCTGATTCTCCCCACCAATCCATACAATAATTTTTCACTTAAGGGGCAGCCAGTCTGAATAGTTTTCTTCAGAAATTAACCCTTCACACCTGTTGAGAAACAGTAACAAACTGTAGTAAATGTGGTACCAATATCCCTAGGCTTTTTAGATTTTCAGCTAATTCAGAAATACTTGGCTTGCAATAAAGTTGCATAGGTTGCTCGATACTTTTTTAGCATTTTGAGCTCAGTTCCAGATCTCAGTGAGAATTTCCGGTACCTGTCATCTGTCCACACTGCATTTCACTGTAATGACCTGTTTACCTACAGAAGTGCTACTGAAGTCAGTCATGGTATAGGCAGCTCTAAAAAGAAAGAATAACATGTATTTAAAACAGCACCTTTCACGGCCTCAGGATGTCCCAAAGCGCTTTTCAGCCAGTTAGATACTTTTGAAGTGTAGTCACTGTTGTAATGTAGGAAACGCAGCAGCCAATTTGCGCACAGCAAGGTCCCACAAACAGCAATGTGATAACATAAGAATTAGGAGCAGGAGTAGGCCATACAGCCCTTTTAGGCTACTCCGCCATTCCATAAGATCCATGGCTGATCTTCGACCTCAACTCCACTTTCCCGCCCGATCCCCATATCCCTTGATTCCCCTAGAGTCCAAAAATCTATCTATCTCAGCCTTGAATATACTCAATGACTCAGCATCCACAGCCCTTTGGGGCAGATCATTCCAAAGATTCACAACTCTCTGAGCCCTGTACAATTGTACTGCAACCCCCTTGCAATAAAGGCCAACATGCCATTTGCCTTCCTAATTGCTTGCTGTACCTGCATGCTAACTCTGTGTTTCCTGTATGAGGACACCTAAATCTCTCTGAGCACCAACATTTAATAATGACCAGATAATCTGTTTAGTGATGTTGGTTAAGAGATATTTAGTGGAGATGGTAAAGTTGGATTAGAATATGCAGATGGGGCTCCAGTTTGAAAAGGATAACAACACAGAACTCCCTCAGTGCTGTACTGAGGTTTCAGCCTGGATTATATGCTCAAATCCTTTAAACCTACAAACCTTTGAACTCGGGTGAAAGTGCTACCCAATGCTGATACTACTCTATGGTCATTATTTAGTTACTGCTAGCATTTCTATCCAAATAAATAAAAATGGGAATAGCTCAATAAGGGCACTCATTCATCTAGACATATGGGGGGTGATTTTGCCAATGGGGGCGTGTTGGAGGTGGGGACTGCTGCTTGTCGGGTTTCAGTCCCGCCTCCATCGACTTGTGGCCAACCCACGCAATTTTCCCTTGATTGAGCTCGTTAAGCCCGCCCAGCGGGCTTAGCAGGCCAATTAAGGGGAAGCCAGTTACAGAGAATGTCAGCGTATGACGTTTCATCTGTCAAATTTTTGACAGATGAATTGTCATCGTTTGACAGCTCTGTGAAGCTGTCAAACACTGACATTCTCTGTTGTTTGATGAGTTCTTGTATTCAAGACTCATCAAACCCCTTTTGTGAGCAGAAATTAGATGGCTGTTGCATCGGAGAATGCAGCAGCCATCTGTCATCTCTGCCGGTGAAATGCGGGAGTCTCCGGTTCCCCAACTGTTGAAGCCTGCAGGAAGAAACAAAGGTAAGGAAACATTTTCTATCACTTTCCACTCACCTCACATACTTACCTCTCCACACTTGCACCCATCACTTACCTCCACAGCACACTTTTGCACCCCTCCGACCCCCGCAGACCCACTGCTCGCCTCGGTGACCCTGGCGGGGTTTCCCGACGTCGGGAAGCCCGCGCCTCTGGTAGAAAAATGGGGATAATCCTCTTAACTGCCTGTTAACTACCCGCCCCCAGATTCTGCCATTTTCCCGGCAGTTCCGCCTCCAAACCCGCCTCCCCAGGGCTGGCAAAATCCAACCCATAGACATGAATGCAAATTATATTGGTTGAAATATGACTCAAGTATTTTGAAAATTACAGCTTGAAGAGAAAATGTCCCCAGCAAGTTAAAGCATTGTATTCCAGTGCACCTGTTCCTATAGTCAGCAAGTTAATGAGACTTTTGTCAGGCACAAATTACAGTCATTAAAAATGACAAAAAAAGTAGTCTGGCTGATATAGGGCTCCCTGTGGATCACTGATATTGTTATTAATGCTGATTGAAGAAGGTTGGGTTACAATTCCTCAGCTGTTATAAAGGCCACACCGTGAATCATTGTCTAACGTTGGGCAAGCTTCATAACAACATTATGTAAATGAACCAAGGAAACCACATGCCAGGAGCTTCCGTTCATTCTAAACTCAAGCCTACTGGCTCCGTCAATGAGAGGGTGGATTAATGTTATTACTGTGCGTGTGTGTGTGCGTGTAGCTGCAACCCTTGTAGCCACACTGTGAGACTCCATGTTCTGGAAAATATTCACATCGTTAATTGTGTTGTATGGAAAGGAATCGTTGTGGAGGTAGAATAATGGAAAGGTTGGAGGGAGTTTCAAAACATATAGAGCAAGCAGGAACCTCAGTGACCTCAAGAACTTAAGTGAATCGGAAGTATTTTATTCCCATTGGCAGTACCTTAATATTATTGTTAACAAGTTTAGCTCCTCAGCTGCCTTACTTTCTACAATATTGAGTTATTTTTTACCATATGAAATGATTTTTTCCCCTTATTTATTAGCAAGTACTTTCCTGGTGTCCTGCTGTGCCAGCAATTAGAGTGGTACCAGATTTGTGTGGAGTGAATCCAATGAGTATACATTACAAGCAAATGTGGTATATGATTTCCACATGATTCATAGAAAAATGTTTAATAATTTTCTTGCTGTGGTATTTGCTCTTTTTGAAATGGAACTGTTAGCCTCGGTAAGGATAACCAATTCACCCAGATTGCAATATGTCTGTTCTGGTCAGAAGAACAAGAGACAGACATCACTTAGTTCCCCTTACTGACCAGGGGTAGCATGGACTTTACTCTCGAAACACTGACACCAGAGTGTTTATTTTAAAGGAAACATTATTACTGCTTATTAAAATTCCATGCTTTCAGGAATCCTTCATTTCTTTGAATGACTGTTAATTGCAATGGATAATCTTCAACACGGTAGAAAATTGGGGGAGATTTAAAAGGGTTTTTCAACAACTGTCGCTGTGTTATAAAGTAATGAATGCAATACAGAAGTTAGTTCTTCTGTACGGTGAACAAGGTATATAAGACATTTGATCTATATGGAAATTTGGATGGATAATAGCATCTGCTCTGTTAAGGTAATTATGGAAATTCCATGCCTCCGAATTGGTTCTGGACTTAGATCAGAGATTTCTCCCAGTGTGAATGGGTGTGGAGAAAATGAGTGCACAGACTTGATCGAATCACGTGCCAAAAAACAGCAATCCCGTTCTGTGCAGACATGAGTACACGTTACTTCATCTGAACTCCTCCAACAAGTTTGTTAGACACTCCCGGCCTCTGTATTCGTGGTATAATATTTTTCTAAGAAGTGCGTTTGTGGAGTGCAAAAATGGTGTTACGTGACCGCAATTAATACCATGCCACATGCAGATTTGCATAGGTTTCACCGCTATTACGAATAGCAAATATGAAATCACGGTGTCAGCCTTGGCTCACTAATAGCATTCTCGCCTCTCAGTCAGAAGGTTGTGGGTTCAAGTCCCACGCTTGATAACATAATCCAGGCTGACACTTCAGTGCAGTACTGAAGCAGTGCTGCACTGTCGGAGGTGCCATCTTTCAGATGAGATGTTAAACCGAGACCCCATCTGCCCCCACGGGTGGGCGTAAAATCTCCCATGGCACTATTTCAAAAAAGATCAGAGGAGTTCTTCCCGGAGTCCTGGCCAATATTTACCCCTCAACCAACATCACTAAAACATAATGGGGTAAAAATTCACTTGGTTGCGCCACCCGTTAGCGCCTTAAGAGGGCGCTAATGGGGCGCAAAGCCGCTAACGCCCGGGCGCAGCGATGGTTGCGCCGCTCGAGAACTTAACTTGAGATTGTGCGGCGGCGCTAAAACTTACCGCTGCGACCACCTGCGTGCGCAGATTGTGACGTCATTCCATGGTGCAACGCCCTTGGGGCGCCCCGTAGCGGAAATTGAGTGGCGCCCCCTGCCTTACCGCCTGGCGCTTCCAACGACCAGAAGACTGGAACGCTATCAATCGCTGTGGGGCTGGGGGGGGGCGCTATTTAAAGGGGGCCTCTTCCTGTCTTTTATTGTTGGTGGCATTTTTGAACTACGCATTCTGAGAGAGAGAGGGAGAGACTTCTGGAGAGATTCAACGTTGTGTGAAGGAGTTTTGGGTACTGAGCAGCACTTTGCAGGTTCATTTTGATTTGCCATTCCTTGTATCGATTTAGCAGAGACCGTGGGAGCTGCACTCTGAGCTCTTTGCCTGGTGCTCTCCATTGTTCTTTCCAGCACATTTGATGTGCAAGTCTCTCCAGGCCGAGATTCAAGGCAGCAATGAACAGGATGTGGATGGAAAGCAAGATTAACCATCCCCTTTAAGAACTGGCCCGTGCCATTGTGTGTGTGTTCCATTGCTGACTGACATTACATGAGCTTCGCCAGCGCTCCGAGTTAGCGCCTCACTGCTCGGCCTTTGCGCCTTAAGAGAGGTGTGCAGCGCCTGCTTTAGCGCTCCACTCACCTCCCGGGGCGGTAAAAGTGAAGTTTCCCATCAGTGCCGATAATTAGCGCCAGGCGCTAATATTTGCGTCCGGACGATATTCGCGCCCCAAATGGGGCGCGACCTAATTTCTACCCCAATATCTGGCCATTATCTCATTGTTGATTGTGGGACCTTGCTGTAAGCAATGTGGCTGTAGTGGTTCCTACATTACAACAGTGACTACATGTCAAAAAGTTCTTCATTGCTTTGAGACATACTAGGTCATGAAAGGTGCTATAAGTTCGTTGGTTCTTTTACTTTCTTCAGCTCTCCTGTCAGTTAGAGTACTTGCCCATTATCAAGACTCATGGTGTCCCACAGGGATCTGTGTTGGGGCCTCAACTATTCACTTTATTTATTAACTACTTAGATAACGGGATAGAGAGCCACATATCCAAGTTTGCTGATGACACAAAGACAAGCGGCATTGTAAGCAGTGTAGATGGAAGCACAAAATTACAAAGAGATATCAATAGATTAAGTGAATGGCCAAACTGTGGCAAATGGATTTCAATATAGGCAAATGTGAGGTCATCCCCTTTGAACCTAAAAAGATAGATCAGAGTACTTTCTAAATGGTGAAAAGCTAGAACCGAGTGGAGGGCCAAAGAGACTTAGGGGTCCATGTATATAGATCATTATAATGTCATGGACAGGTACAAAAAATAAATAATAAGGCTAATGGAATGCTGGCCTTTATATCTGCAGGACTAGAATACACAAGGGATTAGAAATCATGCTACAGCTATACAAAGCCCTAGTTAGACCACGCCTGGAGTGCTGTGTTCAGTCCTGGGCACCACACCTTAGGAAGGATATATTGGCCTTGGAGAGAGTGCAGAATAGATAGCAGAATGATACCTGGACTCCAAGGGTTAAATTACGATGAGAGATTACACAACCTAGGTTTGTATTTCTTGGAATTTAGAAGGTTAATGGGTGATTTGATCAAAGTTTTCAAGATATTGGCCCAGAATTTGCGATCGGAGGCTTCCCGCGGGCGGATGCCTTCGACCTGTAAAGAAAATCTACGAATTTACCTGGTGGCCCGGGAGATACGGAGAATTGCGATCCTGGCAGAGGCCCACGTATCCCAGGGGCGGATGCGGTTCTCAAGCGCCCCTGGGATCACGTGGGCCGGCCCAACCAATAAAAGAAGGGAATCCCCATTCATACTTATGGGAGTTCCGTACGTACGGAATCCCCTTAAGTATGAATGGGGATCACTTAAAAAATACATGAACACCTGAAATAAATAAAAGAAAAGCATTACATATTTAAAATTAATTAAAATGCCATTTAATTAAATATTTTAAACAAAAATTTAATTTTTTGTAAAAGAAATTTATGTTTTAACGGGTCTAAAGATAAACTTACCTTATTGGACAGGGTTTTTAATGTATAAATGATTGCTAAAATTTTATTTTTCTATTTTTTAAAACTCTTATGCTGCTTTTACCAGGCGTAAGAATTTCATGGGCATTCAGCGGGTAGAAGTTGTGCAAATAGCGCAACTCTCCACCCGCAGAGGCCCATCTCCCGGTGATGCGGAGGATCTGTCAAGAAGATTCTTGACCGATCGCAAGTCCCGGGTTTTAGCGCATACCCTTCGCATGCCTAAACCCATAACTTGCGCGTCCCCTACGGGCTCATACGCACCCTAAGGGGTCTCAAAATATGGCCCATTAAGGGGAACTGATAGGGTAGATAGAGAGAAACTATTTCCTCTGGACATGGGGACATAGCCTAAAAATTAGAACCAGGCCTTTCAGGAGTGAAGTTAGGAAACACTTCTACACACCAAGGATGGTAGAAGTTTGTAACTCTCTTCTGCAAATGGCAGTTGATGCTGGGTTAATTGTTGATTTTAAATCTGAGATTGATAGTTTTCTGTTAACCAAAGGTATTAAGGGATATGGGGCAAAGGTGGGTATGTGGAGTTATGTCACAGATCAGCCATGATCTCATTGAATGGTGGAACAGGCTTTAGGGGCACAGGAACTTCTGTTCCTCTGTTCTACCCCCTGCAGATAACCTATATGATGCAATAAAATTGCCTCTAAATATTTGTTTTAAATCTGGGGTGCAATTCCTGTTTGGTTTTTTTGCCCCTTCAGGCTTTAGTCCTACAACAGCTGCAGTCAAGAGAGTTTCTATTTCCAAGCCTTTGCATACACCACTCTGAACAAGGTGTTCGGAAGTGTGCAAGAGCCGCCGAAGGGTACTATACTGCTTTAGATTTTCTCTCTCTGTGGGGAATACCCTGGGCTCCCCATGGTGTCTCAGCTCAGTAAGTATGGGAGATTGGATGGTGTGCTTGCATAGCTCAAAATTCTTTTTAAAGCTCCTATTTTCTTCTCTCTGGAAAAATGTTTTCTTGCTCTGAACTGGAAAAACAATCACTTGGCGACCTCCACGCCTGAAGTTACGACCAGAAAAGACAGTTTCATGGGAACAAAAGTAGGCCATTCAGCCATTCAATTAGATCATTGCTGTAATAAATCTGAAATTATATTGGCGATGCAAGTGGAGCAATCCATTCCAAAATTATAATATCCCTTTTGTCTTGACCCAGCAATTTGCCTTGTTATTATATATTCAGACTTATCTCCCTGCTTCTTTCCTGATCAAGAGAACAGACAGACGGCATGCCCCTGGCTCTTTGCCAAAGCTGTACTGAACCAGCCATTCAGAAGTCCTGGAGAGCAGCCTAGTTTGCACCTCCTGTTGTTTTTCTTTTCCCTCATTCACTCTCTGATGACTCAATTTGACCCTTGATTCACTCCTTCAGGGAATTGCAAGGTATAACCCGTATCCAATCACTCCCCAGAACTGAGTTGCATCTAAGTATGTCAGTAGATATCAGTTGGTAGCACTCTGAGTCAGAAGGTAGGGGGCTCAAACCCCACTCCAGGACTTGAGCGCACAATCAACACTGGCACTCCAGTGCAGTACTGAAGAAGTGCTGCACTGTCGGAGGTGCCGTCTTTTTTGGATAAGACGTTAAACCGAGATCTTATCTGCTTGTTCAGTGGTTCAGGTGCATCTTAAAAATCCTATGATACTATTCGAAGAAGAGAAGGGAATTCTTCTGGTACAACTTTCCTACTGCTGTTTGTGTAACCTTGCTGTGTGCAAAATTGCTGCTGGGATTGCCTAAGTAAAGCAGTCACTGAACTTCAAAGTAATCAGTTGCATGTGAAGCACTTTGAGATGTTTCTGAGAGACTTCATCAGTTATGAGGAACCCTAACATGAATTAATTTCTAAAATAATAAGTCCATTTACAAATGTGTTAAATCCCATCACCATGATATATTGAATTGAGCCCAAAATGTCTTAAAACAATGATTAGAAATTTGAGTGATTGGCTGGTGGAGCGGATTACAAAAATTGTTCTTTCACCTCTGTGACCTGCGTTGAGTCCTGCCCAAACTGATGCAACAATGGCCTCTCTGCTGACTACAGGAGCCTGAAGGTAGAATACTGCTAATAATTTGACTGAATTAGATGCTAAATTTGTCTGTTTCACTCAAAAGAAGCTGCAGGAAATGCTGCTGTCAGAAACATGAATTTTGCACCCTTGGTGTTTCTGATGTAGGGGTTGAAGTATGTTGTTGGGGGTACAAGAGCGAGATTTAACTTACATCAATTTTACACTGTATGTGCAGGGAGCACTTTGGAACACTCTGTTCCCCCAGCACTGATGTTCATCAGTTTGATCAGCAAAAGAATTAACAACAACTTGCATTTATATAGCGCCTTTAACGTAGTAAAACGTCCCAAGGCACTTCACAGGAGCGTTATCAGACAGAATTTGACACCGAACCACATAAGGAGATATTCGGACAGATGACCAAAAGCTTGGTCAAATAGGTAGGTTACAAGGAGTGTCTTAAAAGATGAGAGAGAGGTTTAGGGGGGGAAATTCCAGTGCTTAGGACCGAGGCAGCTGAAGGCACGGCCGCCAGTGGTGAGGCGATGAAAATTGGGGATGTGCAAGAGGCCAGAATTGGAGAAGTGCAGAGATCTCGGAGGGTTGTAGGGGCTGGAGGAAGTTACAGAGATAGGGAGGGGCGAGGCGATGGAGGGATTTGAAAAACAAGGATGAGAATTTTAAAATCGAGGTGTTGCCAGACTGGGAGCTAAAGTAGGTAAACGAGCACAGGGGTGATGACCAACAAGAAAAATTAATCAGACAAATTTGATATCCAATTAATTTTCACCTAATATTGATTGATCTGGAAGCTAGATTTTGCTGTCGTAAATTGAAAAGAAAATGTCAAACATGCCTCAAAATGATTTGATGTTTTATGAAAACATCACTTTTCTTGTTAGCACAGAGAGACGCTCGAGTAGGGTCTTCCTCGCAGTGTGATTACTGAGTGACCTGGAGGAGTTCAATTGCAAACAGTAAGCGGTGTGACTTCAAAACACTGAGTGTCGAACTGTAGTCAACCAACTCTATGAACCCGAGCTACAAGCTCAGAATGCAAATGTTCCAGCTCCCAGGGTCAGGCAAACTGGAGCGGGCCTCAGACCAGTAATTTGCAGTCCTCCCCCCCCACCCCGGCATGTGGAGTCCCCACTCCCTGTTGTTTATAATGGAGCTACTCCAAAATACATGGGACAGTTCCCGGTAGTTGATGCCACAGAAGCGAAAAGTGACCCTACTAGAGGTCTCCATGGCAGCCGGAAAATAGACTTTTTTCTATAAAATGTCCTTCCCCACAGTCTCTGTCCCCTTTAATTATCTTTAAAATTAATACCTTTAGCAACTACAAGCACTTTGTGTAATTTTCTGCTGCTATAAGAACTTCTGATTAAACATCATTAAGCCTGGCACTCTGCTGGCTGCTATTGGCATGGCAAGTGCAGACGCTTAGCATTGCTTTCTTCAGATTAATAGATTGAGCTGCTGTTAACATAAATTACATTTAACAGCTGCGCTGACCTTGCTTTGCTTATTGTAATTTGCTTATTGTTATTATGCCCATTTATTACCTTAAAATGTAGCACTTTATTTTTGTAAAACTTAGTCTGTTCTTTTGTGGAGACATGTTGGGACATACAGGGGTCAATATTAATCCTCCCATGACGGGTGGGGGTTAAAAATAAAAAATCGGGGGATGCGTCCCCAACCTGTCAAGTACTCGCCTGCTGCCATTTTTATGGCGGTGGGTTGTGTGGCGTGTCTGTGGCCCGTCTTGGAGAGATGGGACAGTTCATTCCAATATTTAAATCAGGCTCCCACAGTGCAACTGGGAGCCTGATTTAAATTTTATAGGAGCAGGCATGCTCCCCCCAGCCCCTCGAGCAAACCTTCGGCCTCCTTTCTGCCGCTCGCAGTCTCGCCTCGCTGCCATGATAAGCCGATCCCCTAACCTCTGATCTTTCCTTCCCTCCCTCCCCGATTGCCGGGCTCCAACCACCCACTCCCACCCCAAACAAGCCCCGATCTTTCCTGATTGCTAGGGGCCGTCTCCAACAGTCCCTAGCTGCGGCCTTCTACCGCTGGCTTTCTCGGCCAGCCAGCCTGTCAATCTGGCCGGCTGCCGGGCGGGAAGACGAATAAAACAATGATAATGAGATCCTGCCTTTAAATTCGACAGGACCTCCGCGTCCCCGGGATTTTGGGGCACACCCCATGCTCCCAAGCATGCTTCCCCCCCGCTCCCTCCCCATCTCCCAGTAACTATCAGGGCCGCAATAATGTCTGAATAATTGGAGGGCAACCCTAAACTGCTCATGTCAGGGAGGTAGTTTCTATAAGCGGGCCTGTGTGGTAGGTTGTGTAGGCATGAGGTTTTAAGCTTTCAGTGAATTTGCATCATCTGTAAAGCGAACCTCAAAATTCACCCCCTGCCTTGCCCGTATCTTCAACTTGGAAAAAGGGCAGCAATTCTAGTCGTGAAAAGGTGCCACCCAACAACTTCCGATTATATAGAAATGTTTTTGTACCTTACAGTAACTACAAGGTGATGACATTAGCTCAGTGTTCGGCTGCCATTATAAACTGCTCTTGAAGTTTATGGCAACATCTAAATTCCTGAATGAGATCATGGCCTTGTATTCGGTCCAGTGAATCTGTTATTCGCACCTTAGTTTATTTATGAAGTATATCTTTCTCTCGCCCAAACCTTCCAGTTCAAGATATTGCATTACTCACGCACTTTATGTAGAAAAATAATTATGCAACAACAGTAGATAGCTTTCAGAGCCTTTAATATTTGATGACAATCCCTTTGATACCAGCCTTAAGATTGGTCGAGTTTTATTTTGAGGGGGAAAAAAGGCATAAATTTTGGAAATGTAAAAATAAAAATGACAAATTGCTGTAAATGCATCGGCATGCCAGTCAACATCTGAGGGAGAAGGATGGGCAAATGATTCAGTGGAGCCCTTCAAAAGGATTCCGAACCAGAATCCCACCTGAAATGTCAAATCTGTCTCTTCCAAATGCTGACCGTGCACTTCAAGCACTTGCTGTTTTATTAATATCTGCTGCTTTCCTTCAGTCAGGAGTTTACTTTTAAAGTAACAAGATATTGAGCAGTAGTAAGTCAATACCAGATGACCGTTTAGCCACAATACCGCATGCTGTTGTTTCCTCTTATAGCAGACACAAAGCAGTAATTGCAATATGCAGTGGACTAATTCTGTCTCACTTTGATTAGCCTGAAGATGATGTTCAGTCAAATATTGCAAAACAAAGCAAGTAGGATTATACTAAATTGCAATACCTGAATGTAAGAGGCACAAACTTTGTTAAATTGAAGTGCCTTCCACTGTCTACAAAAATATTAGAGAGAAGTCGCACAACACCAGGTTATAGTCCAACAGATTTATTTAAAATTACAAGCTTTCGGAGCTGTCGCTCCTTCTTCAGGTAGGGTAGCTGTTGCACCTTGTCCTTCTAATACACTGATGGTCCATGAATTTAGCCTCTGATTGCCGAAGAGAAAAACATCTATCACTAAGGTCTATGCACACACAATAGCAAAGGTAGCAATGGAGACAATTTGTATGTCTCTAAAGTGAAAACAAACGAAGAAAAGGCTTCTTTCATGTGTAAGAGGGAGGAGAGTGAATATTACCCATTTTGTTTGTCAAGGTCCAGTCAGCTGCCAATCTCATGAATTTTAAATAAGCACTGTTGTAAAAATGATATTGGTATTGAACTAACAAATTTGAAATGATAAAAAGATTATACCACATTTGATCTGTGTTGTATCTACTTGATCTCTTGTACTGGTGCTGTTTCTGTTAATTGGCTTTGATCAAACATTCTTTCAAGCTTAAATAGAATGAGTATAAACATAATACATTAAGGATCAGACAAAATGAACTAATGTGCTGCAACATCTCTAGTCTCAACTCCATGCAGTAGTCACTTGATCTAGTAACACTACGGCGCAAGGCTTTGTTTCTTTTTAAGTTATTGTTGTGAAAATTTTATACATGACTCATTGATAGGGTTGATTCATTGAAGGAAGTTAGAATCGAGGAAATTAGGTGCTGGTATAAGAAAGTTGTGATCAGGCTATATGCAAAGGCTATACTTTTTTTCTAGTAACACCCCCCACACACCTGTGGTATTGAGTCAACAGAGGGTTTGAACATTGGTACTGTGCCTCCTGTAAATGTATTGTGGTGCATGACTTTCCCTGCTGTACAAGTAATACAATATGTCCCAGAAGGCCTTTGTATCAAAAGTAAAAATGTTTTTTCAACAGATTGGCATTCTGCATTCTTGCTATTTACCTGTCTTCCACCTATGTGGCATACGCACATAACTAAGCCTCAGGTTTTCTCAGACTAGTGTTCACTTTGCATCAACAGTAATGCCAACCCTCATAAATCATGAGCCAAACTCTTCAAAAAAAAATCATGGGATTTGGTAAGAAATCATGAGTTTCTATTTTTTTTCAAACATATGGCAGTATAGATTGACAGTTTGTTTATAAACATCATTAGAGTCTTTATTTAATCTCTAACAGGTCACAGCTCTTTACATAAACTATATTACTGCATCCAAAAATGCTTTGCAAAAACTTTTTAAAAATCCTACCCTTTATCACCACCCCTCATCTGGTGCCCAACACAACCAGCAGGCAATGAAGTCCCTGTGGCTGCCAACCGAAGGAATTCAACCCATAAGAACTCATCCCTCCAGAATCCTAGCCTGTCCATCCAACTTTAATTTGAACTATAAAATCAGCAGTGATGGAGACTATTTGCTCCATTGTGCCATATTATGGTGCTAACCTTTCACCTGAAGCTATGGTTTTGTATTCATTCCTTTTTCAAATACTTATCCAATTTCCTTCTAAGTAATGTTACAGTGCCTATGTCAAAAGCCACATGTGGTAAAGCACCCTATGTTGCAACAACCCTGTGTGAAAACATTTCTCACTTTGACTTTGGTGAATTTAACAATCGGAACTATTATCAATCAATCTTTTACTATTTACCCTCTCAAAACTGTTCATAATTTTGAAAACCCTTTATTAGATTCCTCTTTAACTTGGAGTGAGAAAACCTCTAATTTATTTGAAGCTAGTATATGGCAGCACATTACAGTACCCACGACCTGGGCTCCTACCTCACAAGGCTCAGCACTCAGTGCTGCTGGGGGTCAGGGCGTGCCGGTCTCTCCATAATAATGTACTCTCCATAAATTGGATTAATATAAGGCTTTAGTACTTGACTTGGCTCCAAAAAAAGATAGGCTCCACTCTGACCGTAAAATATGTTTCACGATAGAGTTACATAGAATGTACAGCACAGAAACCGGCCATTCGGGCCAACAGGGCCATACAGGTGTTTATGCTACACACGAGCCTCCTCCCACCCTATCTGCATATCGAAAGACGGCACCTCCGACAGTGCAGCACTCCCTCAGTACTGCACTGGGAGTGTCGGCCTAGATTATGTGCCCAAGTCTTTGGAGTGCGACTTGAACCCACAACCTTCTGACTCAGAGGCGCGTGTGCTACCCACAGAGGCGCGTGTGCTACCCACTGAGCCACAGCTGACACCTAGTCTAGGCTGACATTTCGGTGCAGCACTGGGAGGAGGAGATGTCAAACTGAGGGCCCACCTGCCAGTTCAGGTAGATCTAAAAGATTCCATAGCACCATTCTTAGCGAAGGTGAGCTCTCCTACTGTCCTGGTCAACACCCATCTCTGATCCAAACACGGGTTATTTATGCCATTACTATTTGTGCGCAAATTGGCTGCTACGCTTACCTGCATAAGAACAGCGACCATACTTCAAAAGTAATTTCGTTTGGTCAATGGCTGTAAAGCACTTTGGTTATATAAACATAGGTTATTTCTTATCCACTGCATAGTTTGTCTTTGGGTGGCTAACACAGTCATAGAAATTAGAATAAGGGATCCATGGACAGCGTGAAAATGTATAGAGGATCCCCGGGACAATATTAAAACTTGCAGAGGCTCCCCAGGAGCATGTCAGTATTTGCAGAGGGTTTTGCTTCACACAGAAGAGTTTGAAAACCACTTATTTGAACAGCTGCTTTTAGGAGCTCAGGTTTAGACAGGTGGTCACCCAACACACAATCAAAGTGAACCTGTAAAGCCCCCGGGATCCCATGATTATTTAAACACTCACCGTGCTTATTGCAGAACTCTACACGGTTATTCAAACACAGTCTGAAGGTTCAGGCACCGTCCTGCTTTTTACTGTTTTAACTCAGATAGGTCTTCATACCATTCAAACCGCCTCCAAAAACCTGTGATTACTTATTAGTCTTATTCCAATCATCTCTGAGATTCCCCCCCGCCTCCCTTCTCTCCAGATGGTGCTAACTCTTTCTGGGGTGCAATTCCACGAGAGTTGACCATTTCCTTGTACCTCGCTCAAGTACCTATTCGTGCGTGAGGCAGACAGTATGGGCTGTTCGACTGTGGAAGCTGAGCCCTCCCTTGATGCTCGCGCTCATGAGCCAAAAGGAGCCACTTGACGGTGAGCAGAAGTGCGAATCTTCTGCTCGACCGTCCTCGGCTCCTTCGCTCCCCAACCTTGTGCTCCAGCTGCATCGCGCTGCCTCTCCATTACCACAGCAACCCCACAGGAGGCGCCAGATATGGCGAGATCTCTTGTCATTCGCGAGGAGGAGGAGGAAGGGGTCCAAGGTCATGGAGCCAATCAATGCAGCAGGGACCGCAGCGCTGTCGTCAGCTGCGGCTGGAGGGGAGGAAGTTGAGCGCGGCTCCTTCTGCTCGGAGGGAGGAGGTGGCTCTCTCGGTCGATTGTTCGTTATGGAAAGCCCTCTGAATCTGGTACTTTATTTGCGCACACGCACATAATGTATTTGTCGCGCATGCGCATATCTGCATATTTGTTTTCCCAAAAAAATCCCGAGATTTAGGCGTTCCATCGCGAGATTGCAAGTGAAGCTTTATTTCACTCCGAAATCGAGTGTCTCACGATGGAATTGCGAGATTTGCCAATACTGGATCAATTATACATTCTGATTAAATCAGTGCTAACTATTATTTAATTCCCCTCATGGAAATACTTAGTATAAAAAGAAGTATTGGCACTCATATTGCAATGAAGTCTAATGGTGGGCATGTGATATTTTCTTACTGTGTCCATTCAAACAGTGTAAAAAAAAATCCAGCTGTACCATTATAGTTTTTGTCCTTACACACTTGGGTTGAGTCTGGAGCGGCCAAGTACTGCTGGTTATAGGACACTGACGGTTGAGATGAGAATAATTTCTGATGATGAATTAAGTGTATCGCACAACATGCTTATTGGTTTAAGTGTGAAATTTCTTAAGCGTATTGGTACAGTGGGATTTCAGATTCTTTTAACCAGGAACAGACACTTGGATTAATGAACAAGTGAGTTTTAATAATCCAAAAACACAACATTCAACTTCCTATGCAGCTTCATGCCTGTCTCATCCTCACTCCCTGTTATCTGGAGGAGACAGCCAATTCTGTTCATTGTGTGCCCCCTGAGCGAGTATAATAACCTAGCCCTGTAACCTGGTTAACCCTGCAGGTCCAAGTGCTTACTGTACGCAGTAGAGTATGCAAATACTTGTACTTAGTCTAGGCAAAACAACAAGCGCATGTTAAATGCCAGTAATGATCATTATGTGGTTCCTTTTACTGTGCAGAATATTAATATATGTTTAAATGTAATGCTTGTTTTTAAATATTCCTTTTAGCATTCACACTTCAGACAGTCAGCAAGAGTTCTTCAAGATGCTGGATGAAAAAATTGAAAGGGTAAGATTTTAATTAAGTTCTTTCTCAGTAGCTTTTCTTAGCTAATTAATTCTGACGCATAATCTACCTTTCTCAAGTTTAAAATTCCTTTCCCTCCTCTCCTCTCCCCCCCCCCCCCCCCCCCCCCCAACTGTCTGTCTGTCTTTCACAATCTGTCAGAATTTAGTCACCTTTTGTTGGCAATCTGCGCGATTAAATAAACTCTATCGCCAAACTCGTCTCCTAAGAGAGTAAAATGTGCACTTAAAATGTTGACATGATTAATTTTAATGCATTTATTAGCAGTTCTCCAACATGGTATGCAGGCTTCTATGGCCAGAGACTACTCGGATATATCTCCATGAATCTACTTGTGATCTATGGTTAGCTAATCAAAATGCGACAATACGATTAATTCATTTTTCTTTACCTGCCAACAAACCTCATCTTCATTTTGTCATTTAATAAAAACGTTATCAAAATACCACTTAAAAGAAGCTTCAAATGATAATTCATAAAGTATAGCAGCTTACTAAGAGAATCTGGGATAAAATTGCTCTCAAGCTCCCTTGTGCTTTTTAAAGCGTTATAGCGTACTGAAGGATCAACTAGAATGAAACAATAGCTAAGTAAACTCAATTACAGCTTTAGGATTGCTAAACAGATTGCTGGCCTATGAATTTGATTTTGTATATTCTGTTGAGCACTCCCCGTATATAGATGGTGAGTTTAGATCACTACACGTATAAAACACACCATCAACCCGTGCAAAAAGAAAACCCTCAGACAGCCAGATGCCTTGTTTTGATCGAGTCAGTAACGAGTGCATTCTTCCGCCATCCACTTTGATGTTAAAATCCATAGCTTAGGTTGCCAAGAGAGGAAGCTGCAGTATTCTGAATGACACAGAAACAGAAAATGCTGGGTACACTGAGCAACCCAGGCAGCATCTGCAGAGAGAACGGGCAATTTGGCGTTTCGGGTGGGGGCCGTTTGTCAAAGCCGGAAGATATTACCGACGAATAGCGATTAAAAAGAACTCAATGAAGGGAATGGGGAGGGGAAACACCAACTCACTGTCTGCCAGTCACATGCGCACATAAATGGTATGATCTGTAAAGTGGAAAACAGGAGATGGTTAAATGGCAGAAGTGATGTTGACATGAGACGAGATTACTTCTGCCATTTAACCACAGGCTGTTTTCCCCTTAAACACTTTACAGGTCCTTCTATTTCCTTCCCCTCCCCCTTGCCTTTGCTCTTTTCCTTTTTAAACACTGTTCATCAGAAATATCTTCCGATTTTGCCAAAGGGCCCATGCCCGATATGTCAACTTGTCTCTTCTCTCCACAGATGCTGGCTGACCTGTGTTTTTCCAACATTATGGCCCAGATTTCCAGCATCTGTAGTATTTGCTTTTTGTTCGTATTTTAATAATCTCAGTACCCAATGTTTCTTCAAGTGGAAATGCTAAATCGCCTTCCAACCTCTGCCGCACTTTCCGTTCCTAATACGAATGAATACAATCAGTCAGATGTTGAGCAAGTTTACACAGCCATACAACTATTTTTGAGTTGTGCATCCTGTGTTTATTAGCACACAAGAGTTATTTAGACCCAGCAGGCAGTCCGTGCCAGCAGTTTTATCAATTCAGTTTATGATTCATGATACTACACGCTGCCTGTATTAAACCGTACATATTTCAAACCATGAGGTTTGATTCTTGTTTTTTTGGTCGAAAGGAGGGGTTTATTCTATTTGACAGAAGAAATTTAACCTTCATCTCAAGGAGCCTGAAGTTATTGTATGTAACTGATGCAGTTTAAGATTAGGATATGCGGTATATATATGTTCCAGTTGATGGATTTTCCTGGGGGTTTTCTACCTATTTGTAGCTAGTATCATGTAACAATAAAATCTCTCCTACTTGACATCCCCCTATTTGTGATCTTTTGTCAAGAGCATGTCACAAAAAACAATGAAAGACTGCTAAACGGAGAAATGTAACAGCTATGAGAGCAGCGAAAGAAAACTGGTCCACAATTGATCTGGGATTTCTGAATGTCAATGATCCCATTGCATTATCCTGGCTATTGTATGGAACCATTTGAGAACTGAGTATTTCTGCACTAAAAGCCAAGTTGGCCTAGGATTCCAATCATTTTCATTTGTTCACAAGATAATTACCGATGAGGAAGGCCATTTGGCCCATCCTAATTTGCCCATCTGTTAAGATCCTAAAGTCTTCCAGGTTTTCAGCTCCGTTGCTCCATCTGGAATTCTACTCCATATGTTGATTGTTCTGCCTATTTACATAGTTTGCCAACTCATTTTGTAACTTATGATCTACTCTTCTGATTCCACTGCTTCTCCTAGTTGGGTATGAGCTGCAAATTTCACCTCATTGAACCTTTGAAATCAAGTCATTTATGTAAAGTAGCAACAGTGGTGGTCCCAACACCAAGTAGCACCCCACTCAGTACTTCCCAGGGTTTACTCTGAATCCTCATATCTTTGAGCTGAGCCCATAGCTTTTTATGTGAAACTTTGTCGGATGCCTTTAGGAAGTCTAGATGCACCATGACATGGGGATTCCCACAGTCCACTTGGAAGAAGTCAAGGAGGTTGGTCAGGCACAATCTTCCCCTTCTGAATCCATGTTGACTGCTGTTTACTGCCTTACTACTGCACAGAAAATCAAGTTTACACAGAATAGCAGTAAGAGTAATGGTCAGTACTGGCCAATGTCTTGTCTTGTTCCCCTTTTTGAATATGGCCACCATGTTAGCCTGGTTCCATTCTTTAGGTAGCTCCCTACTCTCCATTGACTCCCTCTAATGATCGTCAGTGCCTCATAAATCTCCTCCTGGTTTCTCTCAGCACTGGGGGATAAGGACCTGGTGATTATTTGTTTTAAGCCCTTTTAGCCCATCTAAGATTTCTATCTTATTGGTGTCGAAGTCATTGATTTTACCTGGCTTACCTCTGTGTGGGACCTGTTGCTCATGTTTTCCCTTGTGAATACTTGGAGGAAGTACTGGTACGGAACACCTCCATTCAGTTCGTAAGCATGATCCTGAGCTTCTGGTCGCTTGTCATTTTAATTCTCTGCTGCACTCCTACTCTGACCTCTCTGTCCTTGGCCTCCTATACTGTCCCAATGAAGCTTGAGGAACAGTACCTCCTCTTTACATTTCATGGGGAGTTCAAGGGACCAGTAGCTCCTATGTTTAGAAGAGATGATAAAAGAATGGTCAAAGTCCTAACATGCAGGAACCAGAGGTCAGACAACTAATATTCCTCCAACCATAGCCAATGTTAATTCTCTTACAGTCAGGAAGCAAAACCGCATTAGGAAAGACAGAGCATCGAGTGTTGTAAAGTGACCAAAATAGTTGCTGCTCTAGCAGTGTCCTCTCGTAAGTACACTAGAAATGTACAGAAGAAGAATTTCATATGTGAGATCTCTCGCAGGCCAGTTAGTCTCTCCAGTACAACAGGCATCTCCAGCGGAGTTCTCTATTTTGCTCAATGCACTGATGCATTTTGTCCCACCAAACTGAGGGGAATCCTCGGTTGAGAAAAAAGGAAGACATATATGAAGAACTGGTACGGAACACCTCCATTCAGTTCGTAAGCATGATCCTGAGCTTCTGGTCGCTTGTCATTTTAATTCTCTGCTGCACTCCTACTCTGACCTCTCTGTCCTTGGCCTCCTATACTGTCCCAATGAAGCTTGAGGAACAGTACCTCCTCTTTCGATTAGGCACCTTACAGCCTTCCAGATTCAGCATTGAGTTCAACAATTTCAGATCATAACCACTGTTCCTATTTTTTTGGACAGTAGCAGTTGGTAATCATTTTGCTCTTGCCATTTACACCTCCTGTAGACCCATCTTTTGTTTCTTTACTTGTCCCATTACCATCCCCTTTTGCCTTGCGCCAACATCCCTTTTGTCATTTAATCTCTCCTGCCTTCCACCCTATCACAGACCTTCCCTTTTGTTCTTTCTCCCCTCCCCGCTTTCCCTGCCTCTGTACTTGCTTAAAACCTGTCACATTTCTAACTTTTTCCAGTTCTAATGAAAGGTCATCGACCTGAAACGTTAACTTTGTTTCTCGCTCCACAGATGCTGCCTGACCAGCTGAGTATTTCCACCATTTTCTGTCTGCTCACTGTAAAACTAGCATAGATTCAGAAATTGACAATCCCTTAGTGCCCTTTGAGGGTAGGGACAGGCAGAATCTTTAGTCAGCCTGCGCAATGGATTACAATAACCTGTTCGTGTAGTGCTCTAGCTCACTTCTAGGCAAATTTCAGCGTAAGATCCTGTCAGCGAAAGTGGCACAGAAACCGGCATCATTTATGCACAATTGCGATCCATGAAATTTGGGACCTGTTGTGCTGGATTATGTCTGCGGGGTGATTACATTCATCTGCACATGCTGCAGAGTTAATGGGTTCTTAAAGTATCAATTACCATAATTGGAAAGGTGGAATACAAGGAACCATCTGTAAAAGCTAACCTGGGTAGCTTAAGTGTTTGTTTAATTGCATATCTACTGAATAATAGACAAAGAGAACACAATAATAGGGAGAGAGTTGTAAGGTTATAACTTTTCCAGGGGTCTGATGTTTGACATCAGTTGTCACAAACTTTGAATTGCAACCTGTTGCTTCCTCTTTGACATTTCTAAGTTTAATTAGTGAATTTGTCTCTGTCATCTCTGTAAACTGGTTGGTTTGATCATTGCAGCTACACAGCAGAGTTATGGAATAGTGTGGTCAATCGCCCAGTGAAATGCACACATTGGGTTGGGTTTTCTTGCTGCTTGCATTGACTAAGTTCATAGGCAGTGTTTTTTTTTTCCCTTAATCTTGATGCTAAAATTTTCTAGATTTGTTAACTGTCTTCAATTCTGATGAGGAAATTGTTTTGAAACAGTTGCAAGTTAAAACATGGCAGTTTTGCCATGCTTAAAATGCACTAGTGGTGAAACTGAGTGGATGTTTTATGATTGAAAAAATGAATCCTTTTTTCAACCATCTCAGTTGTTGAGTGGAAATTTTCTCCTTTACTATATGTAAGGTAGTCAGGAGAGGAGAGAAGAGGGGGTCTGGTTGGTACTGCGAATTCACACACTGATCTTTTACCTCTGGAACAACAACTACTTGTATTTTTCTAGCATCTTAAAAAAAGAGAAACATCGCAAGGCATTTCACAAAGACACAAAAGGAGTGGGCACTGGGCGCCTTTGCGAGAGGGTTAGGAGAGGTGATTGAAAACCGAGTGGAAGAGAAGTATTTTGAGAAGGTTTTTAAAGGGGGGAAAGTTTGGGGGAGGGAGTTTGAGAGGCAGCTGAAGGCACTCCCATTAAAGCTTGAGCAGAGGGAGGGGGAGGATATGCAGGAGACCAAAGTCAAGAATCCAGGAAGGGATGTTGCAGTGGTAGAGTGGGGCCATTTATAGGCAAGATTGAGGATTTTAAATTGGATCCCATTAGAGACAGCAATTTAATGTATGTCAGCAAGGATGGGTGTGATGGGGAATGAGATTTTTCACATGATCGATTGTGAGCCAGAGTCTTGGCTGATTTGGAGTTTATGGAGGTTAGTGACTGGAGACGGTGAGTCTGAAGGCGGTCAAAGCATGGATAAGGGTTTCCATGGTTCAAATCCAGACCAAACTATTGGGAGTGTGTTTTTCATGAGGGTCCCAAGTGAAGTGAATTGAGTTTGGTCTTTCTCAGCCTTGTTCCAAGTGGATGTGGGTCGACCGCACAAAACAGCTTGCTCTTTGCCATTAAATTGGCAGTGTCAGGAGAAATTTACACTGGTGTTTCAGGGGTGCTATTCCAAAGCTGCCATTCAGGCAGGTTCCTGGAAGTATAAAAGACCTTCAGTGTTTATCTGACCCATGCTATTGCTGACCCTGGAGTGTTTGATACTTTTTTGCTACCAACCTTATCATTTGGTGTTGGTAATTCAAGAGATGGAATGAATTTCTTTCTCTGAATCCCCGAACTATGGACAACTCGATCCATCACCATTTGGGTAGCATAAGTATTTTGTGGCCATCTTTGTACTGCTAATAAGTATTACACTGTTGTGGGACATGCCTATATTTCCTGACGCCATACCTTTTCACCTTTACAGTCTTGCCCGTATTCCTTGCTTAAACTTACCGTGCCTTGTGCATCACTTTGTTAAACAGAAAAGGCTGCAGTCGAATTTGAAAAATACTTTATCAAAAAAAAATGCAGTATACTTTATCAAACTGACAGCGCAATTTATAATCAGATCTGATTCATGTATGTTATAAAATGTGCTTGCATCCTAAGATGTGCCTTATGAGTAAAAATAAAAATGATGTTTGAATGCTAACAAAACAATTTTCCGTTGGATCCGAGATAACGACAGCAGTGAATTTCTAAAGGACAGCTGTCATCTGCATTGATTACATGTGCATTGAATGCCTTAAAATTAACTTGGTTTAGGGGCGAAGAATATGATTTATTGAATTTTTAAAAATGGCGTTTATCTTTTTTAGGGGCGTGACTACTGTTCAGAAGAAGAGGACATTACATAGTGCCAATCCTTTCACACAATGTACGACTACCACTGTGTATATAGACTAAAGCCAGACCAGTATGTTCAAGTTACCACTGCGAATAAGACTACATTGGAGGTGGAAGCCTTTTTGGCATTGTGTGCTACATTATGGGACTAATGTTTCCTTGCGAATGGAAATGCAAGCACCGCTGAGGACTATCAATGCTCTTTGCTGCTAATGATTTCCTTTCTGCATTCTTACTTTTCGTGCCCGCAAGTATGCAACTTTGAACGTTGCCTCAAACTTCAAGGAAGACAACTGGTGACATAAATAATAGTAAGTCTGCTTGAAAACTCTGCATGGTTGACTTGATGTTACAGTCAAGTCTGGAAACACAAGCTTTCTCTGATGAACTTTCGAAATCTGTGAAAGGCCTCTGTCAAATCTTGTGAATTTGGGTTGATGCTACCATGGATAGACCTCTTCCTGTTCTTGATTCCTTCAATCGTGTCTCCAAGCAGTGAATGAATGAAATGTGCAACAAGCGGCAAAGGGCCTGTTACTTTCTACGAGGACACTGTCTAATAAACCCAACAAATGGACACACAACGTTGGATATAAAACTTTTATTCTCTCTGTTGGAACTGATAAGCACCTGTCCTATCCAAAAAAATATATATAAAAAGCTTTCTGTCTCGGTGCTGGATAATATGGTTGCTTTTAGCAGATAATGGTGTTCCCAGCGACATTTTGAATTTTTTTTTCTATTAATAAAAATATTGTAGTTTCTTTCTGTAGTTTGCTATTGCTTTTTCATCTCGGGATCATGAGGTTGAAACAAAAGTAGGATTATGAACTGGTTTTCCTATTTATATGATTCTGTACCACTGACCTTACTGGAGCACAAGAACACCCAATCACAAAGATTAACCTTTGGAACTAAGGTTAATTGCAGCTTCAGAAAACCTTGGTGATATAGATAAACATGTTTTTCTTTTAAAGAAAAGCACAGGTGTAGTGTTCTATTACCAAACCATAAAAACTAGCCAGAAGTAAATGCGAAAAAGGAATCAATCGATGCAGGAAAAATACAAGAGTGCACGATGCTGCAACCAGTTGTGACCAATTTAAAAAGCATTGTGTGTTTAACACTTTTACCATTTAGCCGGAATTTGAATAGCCAGTGTCTGGTCAGGAATTTTGAGCATAGTTCACTTAATACTAGCCAGGTAATGAAAGACTAACTGTAACTGTATACTGGTCCATTTCCTGTGGCATCGGTATTTCGGATGAGACAGTAAACCGAGGCCCCATCTGCCCTCTTAGTGCCATGGAATCTGCTACATCCACCTATTTCGAAGATGATCAGGGGAGTTTCCCCGGTGTCCAGGCTAATATTTATGGTTCAGCCAACACCTAAAAACCGATGATCTGGTCGTTTATCTCCTCGCTATTTGTGGGATCTTGCTGTGCGCAAATCGGCTGCTGCGTCTTTTTGCATCACAACCGTGACTACATTTCAAAGAAGCACTTCATTGGCTGTAAAGCACTTTGGGATGTCTTGAGGTTGTGAAAAGCACGATATAAGTGCAAGTTCTGTATTTCTTTATTGCACACAGGGCAGCTCCAGACCCTTCAATTGCAATCAGGGAGCAGGCAGAGGAAGCTGAAGAGGCAGTGCAGTGTTTTTCCATCGGGTTACAGAAAGACTTGCATTTATATAGCGCCTTTCACCACCACCAGACGTCCCAAAGCGCTTTACAGACTTTTAAAATGTAGTAATTGTTGTAATGTAGGAAACTCGGCAGCCAATTTGCGCACAGCAAGCTTCCACAAACCGCAATGTGATAATGACCAGATAATCTGTTTTTAGTGCTGTTGGTTGAGGGATAAATATTGGCCAGGACACCGGGGAGAACTCCGCTGCCCTTCTTCAAAATAGTGCTGTGGGATCCTTTGCATCCACCTGAGGGGGCCGACGGGGCATCGGTTTATCGTCTCATCTGAAAGACTGCACCTCTGACAGTGCAGCACTCCCTCAGCACTGCTCTGGAGTGTCAGCCTGGATTATGTGCTCAGGATATAGTGAAGCTATAGTCATTGGGGGTGACATACACATGGTGGAGTGAAGGGAGGGCTAAAGAGATCCTCCGCAGGCCTTACCATGAGCCAGGGAAAGTATCAGAGAATGTGACGCAGGCAGTGGAGCATATTGTTTATTTAAAAGTAAAATAAATATATATATAATAATAAATGGTACTCTAGAGGCGCTAGGGGTGGGTAAAGAGAAGGCCAGAAGGAGCAGGCAGGAATCCAATTTATTTTTTAACTTTGGAAAGGGAGGGTGGAAGGCAGTACAACCTTGAATGAACAGGAAAAAAAATAAAGTCTGAAAAACACTCTTTAAATAAAAAGAGGAGAAATTATAAAATGACTAATTACCTAAAGAGAAACCAAGGTAGTGGGCAGGGCAGGGGGGGAAGCAGGGTCTCTGAAAATGTGCATTGGTTTTGGGAACTAGTTGAAGTGTGCAGCCACGGGTGTGACACTGTGATGGGCAGCGTTGTAACAGGAAATCCTAACGAGGTGCAGGCGTGACAGAATGGACCCCAATTAAGGAGTGCGCGGCGTATTTGATACCTTATAGATAAGGGTATTGATATTGCTGAACTTCATAATCTTCATAGCCCTCAGTGCAAGTGAAACCGCTCTGTAAAGGTTAATGCGATCTGAAAACTACATGGAAGGTTGATTCCATTTGTTGTGACTTGAGATTTGCAGTAAAGGGGCACAGTGTGAAGAATGAATCAGAGACTCACCAAGAACGCACCACTACTCAGCAACTTATCGACACGTGGTCTTGTGCAGGTAAGGAAATAAGCCAGCGAGAAGCAAGATCCAGGAAAAGCCAGCACAAAAGATAGGAAAATGCCCATTTGAAACATCCGAGGAGATAGTTTCCTTTTAAAACCATGGAAGATGCGAAGAGACCAATAATTTGTAGCTTTCATTTTATGTCTAGTGTTTTTATGTTTAGTGATTCTGGAACGGCTCCTGCAGATTGGAGGTTAGCAAATGTAACCCCGCTATTTAAGAAAGGAGGGAGAGAGAAAATGGGAAACTACAGACCTGTTAGCCTCACTTCAATAGTTGGGAAAATGCTGGAATCTATTATAAAGGATGCAATAACTGGGCACTTAGAAACTAATAGTAAGATTGGGCAGAGTCAACATGGATTTATGAAAGGGAAATCCTGTTTAACAAACCTATTGGAGTTCTTTGAGGATGTAACTAGTGGAGTAGACAAAGGGGAACCGGTGTAGATGTGTATTTGAATTTTCAGAAGGCCTTCGATAAGGTCCCACACAAGAGGTTGGTGAACAAAATTAGGGCACATGGAATTGGAGGTAATATACTAGCATGGATTGAGAATTGGTTAACAGAAAACAAAGAGTAGGGATAAACGGGTCTTTTTCAGGATGGCAGGCTGTGACTAGTGGGGTACCGCAAGGATCGGTGCTTGGGCCCCAGCTATTCACAATCTATATCAATGATTTGGATGAGGGGACTAAATGTAACATTTCCAAATTTGCTGATGATACAAAGCTAGGTGGCAGTGGCAGTTGTGAAGAGGATATGAAGAGGCTTCAAGGGGATCTCGACAGGCTCAGTGAGTGGGCGAGAACATGGCAGATGGAATATAATGTGGATAAATGTGAAGTTATCCACTTTGGTAGAAAAAACAGAAAGGCAGAGTATTTCCTAAATGGTGTAAGATTGGGGAATGCAGATGCTCAAAGGGACATGGGTGTCCTTGTATATGAGTCACTGAAAGTGAATGTGCAGGTGCAGCAAGCCATTAGGAAGGCAAATGATATGCTGGCCTTCATTACAATAGGATTTGAATACAGGAATAAAGAAGTCTTACTCCAATTATATAGGGCCTTGGTGAGACCACACCTGGAGTATTGTGTACAATTTTGATCTCCTTACCTAAGGAAGGATATACTTGCCATAGAGGGAGTGCAACGAAGGTTCACGAGATTGATTCCTGGGATGGTAGGACTGTCATATGAGAAGAGATTGAGTAAACTAGGCCTGTATTCTCTTGAATTCAGAAGAATGAGAGGGGATCTCATTAAAGCATACAAAATTATTACAGGGCTTGATAGGGTGGATGCTGGGAGAATGTTTCCCTTAGCTGGGGAGTCTAGAACCAGGGACCACAGCCTCAGGATAAAGGGTAGGCCATTCAAGACTGCGATGAGAAGAAATTTCTTCACACAGAGGGTGGTGAATCTTTGGAATTCTCTACCCCAGAGGGCTGTGGAGGCTCAGTCATTGGGTATATTCAAAACAGAAGTCGATAGATTTCTGACTAGTAAAGGAATCAAGGGATATGGTGATAGAGCCGGTGAATGGAGTTGAAGCAGAAGATCAGCCATGATCTCATTGAATGGCGGAGCAGGCTCGAAGGGCCGAATGGCCTACTCCTGCTCCTAAGTCTTATGTTCTTAATGTCATTATAAAAGCAAAACTTGCATTAACGTACAATTTTAAGTAAGTAACTTCAAGAGTGTGTTTTATATTTAAATATTATAGGTAAAGATGCAGGAAAGGAATGTACAGAGCAGAAAAGTGAGAACAAAGCAGGCACATTGACTACACATGTCACTTGCATTGAATTCAGAAAAAAAGGTACAAGAAAGTACAGGAAAAAAATCATTTTGTTGGGTGGAGAACTCAGCTTTTTAGACACCTTTCAAAATAGTGTGAGGAACCATGACGGTTTAAAGGGCCTCTTTTGTCCTCTCCGCTGCAGGCAATGTCTGGAACAGGCCAGGTGTCTTTCAACAGCAGGTGCGTCTTATGAATGACATCTCTGGCCATATGAATGGACATCTACTGAATCTGATATGATGCCATTAGGTTGGAGTAATGCAAATTCAAGCAGGAACGTAACCCAGGAGTTTTAACAGATCCGGTGACTTTTGAACACTCATACATTTAAGATCCTGTGCTTCTTTCTTGGATTTCATTTTAAGATATATTTCTTTTAAAGTACACAAACTATCACAACTAATTCAATTGTTCCATTAATTAGTGAGCATGTATATAGCTGCCATTTTTGCAGCTGATTGAGAATACTTTGATGTTTATGAGAAGTATATAACATTATTGTTTTAGATTCTGTTCTATATTTTTATATATATATATATACGTCTTAAGACATACACAAGGGTAAACCACACTCTCTGTTTACACTTGAGTTACTTATTAATACCAGGTGATTGAAAACAGCCTGAGCTAGAATGTTAAGTCGATCAATGTTGTGTATCTGATCTGCAGGCTGTGTCAACATAGAAGTCCGATACATTTTAAAGATTTAAATTCCTTTCACATCTGAAACTGTCCACTCCACAAGTGAAACAGCAAATTTCTGTAGGATGTCCATATGGTTGCCCTAGCACTGGTAGGAACAGTTGCCTTTTAGCAAAACATACATAACCGAGACTTTATGCCAAGCAGCGCGCACAATATTTATTGGTCTATAATTAAAAGTCTTGTATATGTGCATACTTCCTGTAAATGTAACATTTACTTCTGTAACACTTCCTGTGATAATTTGTTCATGCAATTTCATTGTTCCCTTTTATTACACTGAGCTGTGATTCAGTCCTCCTGACACACCATGCTAGGTGATGCTGTGATACAAATCTATTGATTGTGTTATCTCTGATTGGCTGAGTTAAACATCTGATTAACTCCACAGCTGTGGTCCTCCCAGGTTTGGCATGGCCCTCCCCATTTGTCATTGCCACCACACCACCACCCCCCCCCCCCCCCCATTTTTACTGGCATTCCCCAGCTTTGTCTTCATTCCCTCCTGCCCATCCCTTGCTGCTGCCATCTACCCCTCATTGCCATTGTCACCATTATCTTCCTGCCCACTCGAACTTGGAGTCTTGGGGATTGGGCCTCGAGTCTTGGAACACTAATCCCAATCGGATCTCTCACCAGAAGTGGTCTAACCTTCATTCCCTGGGGAATCAGCATTGAGTTTTTTTTAAGCGCTAAAGCACTTGCGCTGTATTCACTGTGCAATCAGCAAATACAATATATGCACTTTTTTTTTAAAAGGAACTCATTTCCCAGCTCGGTGCTGCTCTTTTGGACAGGGGACTAAAAGAGGTAGGTAGGAATGGGTGGGAGAACAGGAGAGGAGGTAGGGATATTGAAGGAGAGCATTGGGGTGATGGTGGGAAGGAGTGGTGGAGAGGAATGGAGCAAAGTATCTCCTCACAACCTGCATCTACTCGTCCTCCCCTTTTCCAACCCCCTGTCTCCCAGCTTATCTTTCCAAGTCAGCCCTGTTTCCCTTCTGACCTGCCATTACTGCTGCCACCATTATCCTGGTGCCCTGCTCGCTGCTCCGCGATGCCTACTGCTGGCACTGAGAAGTGGCACAGAAGTTAATGGCAGATGCAGGAGATTGGAGGGAAGCTGGGGGGAAATCAGACAGGAGCCGATCTGGGGTCAGGCAGCGGCGGATTCAAACGGAGACCGGGTCAGGAGGGGGAGACCGGGTCAGGAGGGGGAGACCGGGTCAGGAGGGGTTATACCTGAGATTTGGCTGCGGGGATGCTGATTCTCTGGCTTCACCCTCAGCCCTGTGTGCTGCCGCAACCCGGGCCAACCTCCCAATGCTGTCACAGCCCAAACACCCTTCCATTCAGCTGAAAGGCGGTGTGATCCCATGGCCCAGTACTGCCATGCTCTGGTAGCCTGACTATGTGCTACCATATCCCTGCTGCTGCCAAACCCCAGGCCCCCTGCAAGATGTGGCAACCCCCCCCCCCCCCCCACGGGGATTCGTCCCGCAGTTTTACAAAATCCAGGACCACAACCTCAATATTGCCAAAGCCAACAGCCCTTTCCGTTTCTACGAAACTCCAGAGCTGCTTCCTGCAAGAAACAGGTGGGCGGCCATTGAAAATCCTCCCCCCACCAAAAAAAATGTCTGTGCTTTTATCTCCCCTTTTTTCATTGCTAGAAAGGGGATCAGAGACTTCCAACACAGTGGGTCTGAATGTGTTTATTGATTGCCAAGACAGTCCAACAAATGGCTTGATTATTTACAGTCTATGGGACAATGCCATCAACGCTAGCTTGTTAGCATCTTAATTAACTATTGTCTCGGAGCCCTATTTTTAACTTTTCTGAATATGCAATACTTTTTTAAAAACCCAACATTAATGGTAAAAAAAATTCCCCAAATTTTTTTCTGTGGAAAAATAGTCCAAATCCTGAAATTTGGCTCTGCCCAATAATTGTAATGGACAGAGACCCATGAGCAGTGTACCTGCAGTTTCCTGCTATGCAGAGCTGACAGGCAAAGCTGTTTGCTGATAGAGTTCGTCCCAATGACCTGCCTGATGATACACACCCACAGTCGGGCACCCGTCAACATAAATATAGCCTTTCCCACCAGAACATAAGCTGACATTCACAAAGATAAAACAACAATTTCATTTATATAGCACCTTTGTGGTAGAAAACACTTCACAGATGTAATCAAAAATGGGGGATGCTGAGCCAAAGAAAGGAGAGATTAAGAAAGGTTGACCAAAAGCTTGGTCAAAGAGGTCGGAGGGAATCCCATAGTGTGGGGCCTAGAGAGTTGCAAGCATAGTTGTCAATGGTGGGTTAAAGGGAGGGAGCGATGCACAAAAGGCCAGAATCAGAGGAACAGAGAGTTCTGGGGGGCGGGAGTTGTAGGGCTGGAGGAGGTTACAGAGATAGGGAGGGATGAGGTCATGAAGGGATTTAAACAAGAGCATAAGAATTTTAAATTTGAGGAATTGGAAGCCAATGTCGGTGAGCGAGGACAGGATTGATCAGCAAGCGGGATGCGATAGGATACAATCAGTCGAGATTTGCATGAACTGAAGTTGATAAGAGGGTGGAGGATAGGAGAGTATTGGAATAATCGAGTCTGGAAGTGACAAAGACATGGATGAAAGTTTCAGCAGCAGATAGGCTGAGTAGGAGCAGAGGTGGGTAATGTTCCAAAGGTGGAAGTCGGCAGTCTTTTTGATGGAGAGTATATGAGGTTGGAAACTCAGCTCGATGTCGAAAAGAATGCCAAGGTTGCCAGCAGGCCAAGATTGTGGCTTGGGGAAGGGGATGAAGTCAGTGGCGTGGGTACGTAGTTTATAGCGGGGGCCATAAATGGTAGCTTCCCAATGTTTTAACTGAGGGAAATTGTGACTTATCCAAGAGCTGATGTTGGACAAGCTGTCTAAAGCAGAAGAGGGGTTGAGAGAGGTGGATATCATCAGTGTACATGTGTAAGCTGACCCCCCATATCTGCAGGTGATGATGCCAAGGGCAAGAGGAGTGGATCAAGGATAGATGCTTGGGGGACTCCAGAGGTAATGGTGTGGGAGTGGGCAGAGAAGTCATTGCTAGAGATGCTCTCGTTACAATCGAATAGATAAGAGTCAAATTGAGGGCAAGCTGGACAATGGAGGAGAGGCACTGGAAGAGATTGGTGTGATCGACTATGCCAAAGGCTGCAGAGAGGTTGAGGAGGGATAATGCACCACATTCACACACAATGTCGTTCATGACTTTGGTTAGAGGCATCTCATTGCTGTGGAAGGGGCTGAAACCTGATTAAAGGGATTCAGACATGAAGTTGTGGAGAAATGGGCATGGATTTGGAATGCGGCAACACTTTCAAGGACTTGGAAGAGCAATGGGAGGTTGGAGATAATTGAGAGGTCGCACAACACCAGGTTATAGTCCAACAGTTTTATTTGAAATCACAAGCTTTCGGAGCTATCGATTGCTCCTTCCTCAGGAAAGGTTGGAGATGGGCAGAGTGGTCAAGGGTAGATTATTTGAGGAGGGGTTTGATGGTGGTTTTGAAAGAGGGGGGGGGAACAGCACCTGAGGAGAGGGCACCATTTACAATCTCTGCCAGCATAGGGGCCAAGAAGGGAAGCTGGATGATCAGCAGTTTAGTGGATGTGGTGACAAAGATATATAAAACAAATTATATTGAATACACACCTTACAAAAATATTTACGCAATACAAATGATATACTAACAGAACTCCCATGGCATTGTTCACAGTTTTATAAGAGCAGAAGTAATACCAACTAGAATTACTAGGGACTCTGACATAGTCAATTGGGCATGGTCCTGGGACCATTGCGAAGGGGCATGAGGTTGGGAAGTAGTGAGATGGGGTATTTTGAGATCCTGGAAGGTGTTTCCAAGGGTCCAGGAAGACTTTAATTGAATTTTCAACAGCAATCCATTCTTTAAAAAAAAACTGTTTTCTTTTCTAATCATCAATAAGAAACTACAATAACAACTGTTGCTGTTCACATACACTGCTTTCACAGGTGTTGTTTGTGAGGAGTTCATAACAAAAAATAACAATTGTTAATGCATCTATTTGTTATTGTTTGCCTGAAATAAAAGCTTTTGAGAAGTCGGTTTCCAATTTCTTTCAAAGTGTTTTGGAAAATGCCAGGAAGTTCTCAAAGCCCTCACAGGATGAGGGGACACATCCTTCTATTTGATATCAACTCCTGTTGATGCACAGATTGCACTTGCTCGAACTACAGTGATTGCATGTTGGGAGACACTTAAAGCTGCACATGCTCAGAATGCACTGATGTGATTGAAAGTACTGGACAGCTGTTTTGAGGTAAAAAGCATATCCAGTCACGATCTAGGCTTATGAGAGAAGCTGAGGCCTTGAAGTAAAAATGTTACTGAAGATATTAAAAGATATTGTAATTCACTAGCTAAATTTAATCATGTAAATGTTTGTCTTTTTAATTTTGTTTAAAACCAAATTTTGAACATTATAAATTCCAACTAATGAGAAAAAGCATTTTGAGCTATTCAGTTGGTTCATCAACAGAGAGTTACCGCAACTGTTTGCATAGGGAAATTGTGAATCATTTGATTAAAGTGTATTAAGCTCAGAGAAATTGTATATTTCGTCATTCTAATTTGAGTTAAATTTTCCAAAAAACAAAACCAATATATTTTCAAGCAAACTGCCTCTAATTATCATGCGCTTTGTTGCCAGTTACCAAATATAAACATTCTAATTACTGGCATCATTATGAGAGCGGCGAGGAGAGTGAGTATCTTTCCTTGGAAAGCCTAATAAGTTGAATGCGATTGTGTCTTTCATCATATTAATTTAAGTTTTTTTATGTAAAAAGCTGAATTTTAACACTAATTATCACCCGTGTTTTGATTTATAATAATCTGAGGCACAGAAAAAGGGGACAGAGAAATTCGGCAGGTAAACATTTTATAATGGGAAAACAATATGTAATTATTTTGCCATTATGATTTGTTGATGAAACAATCAAATGACTCAAAATGTTAGTTGAAAGAATTTTCATCTATTTTTCCTCAGTAACTGAAATTTCTGCTGTCTAAAATAAGGTTTTAAACAAAATTTTAATAGTTACCTATTTCACAATATAATTAAATTTAGCCATTAAATTTGTGCGGATGTATGGAGCGAGAGCGCTTTTGGCATCTGTCCTCTTCTATCCTGACATTGGAAGAGGAAACGAGGCTGTCACGATGATGTCATCCACCAGAAATCCTGCTGGTTTTGCCTCCTCTTCCACCTCATGGACAGTAAATATGCATCATGCAGACATACATGAAATGATCCAGTGCAAGTGAGGCCAGCAGTGCCATTTCCCTAATGGCAACCAATCCCAGAGTATTCAACTGCTGGGAAAGTTTAAACTTAGCAGGATTTTCAAAACTTGTCATCATCTTCAGCCCTATCAATCCATCTCTCCTCGCAACAGAGCAACAAGTTACCCCTCAGATATTACCAACCTGCCACTTCCCCATGGGACAGACACCAGGGCTGCGAATTTTATTCCTCTGAGGGGGTGGGTTTGGAGGCGGGTCTATCGCGAAAATCGGAGAAATTGGGGGCGGGCTGCGAATCTGCCTCCATCCCGCCTCCACGCAACTTTCGGAAATGTCGGGTCAGCCACTCCCGAACTGACCCGACACCAAACGGCGGGACAGGTTGTTAAGGCAGTTAACAGGTCGTTAACTGCCTGGTTAATCCTATTTTAAAGTGCTGATCATATTTTCGTGGTTTTTCAAGATGCTGCCCACCTTCATCAAAACACACCTGGTGAATGGAGGCGTGTTCACCTCGGACTTCAATAGTTGACAGCTGCTCGAGCAGCTTTAAAGCGGTCCTGCAATGTCTCATTCTTTCACATGCCACAACTGAGGAGGAGGAGGATGCGCACCTTGCGGGCCCTGTTGTGACCAATGCAGCATCCCTCCAGTTCACTGCTGCCCGTCAAGCAAGGGCTGCACTCTTCCATGCCACATTCGCATAAGCTTACTCTTCAACCATAGATGGCTACCATATGGCTCTCTAATTGTAGGCGACCTTTCTCCAATGTCATACATCATCTCTGCTATAACAGATTCTTTCCTATCAATTTCACCATCATCATTACAAATGCAAGTTGCCCTGAGCCCTCAATGCGCATTTGCCATTTCCCAGAACACCTAGGCCACATTCAGCTGTTTGCCATCACTTTTGTTTACTACATTGACAAAAGGATCACAATGCAAACTCTTAAGTAGAAGCAGAAAAATCATGACAAAACACCCAAGTGAGTCCCCTTGTGACTATTTGTGCTTTATCTTCCTCTTACCCGTGCTTCTACGTGGTGGTTCCCCTGTGGCTTGAGCAGATGTAAAGGCACCTTGCTCACTTGGATGCTGCGCCTGCTTCGACGCCTTTGGCAGGCATCCTCTGGGCTTGGGAGCCTGGGAGGGCTCTGCAACAGTCTGCTCTTCCTGCAGCTGTGCAGGGGCTGAAACAGCCATCCCAGTTGGGTCTGCAAAGTGGGTCTCTGAGCGAGGGCTCCGCAGTGGCATAGTCATGTGACCGCTTGGAGAAGAGCCCACACTTCCTTGTTGGTTGCCACCAACATCCCTCTCATGGTTCAGCCACACTTCAGTGCTAGCAAGTGGCTGGAGAGCACCTTGCTGCACATCAGGGGGGCCATGAGGACCCGTATCTGCACTGGCAGTCCTCATCATAAGGACGCCCATGAAGCTTTGGTTTCTCTGCTCAATAGCTGCCCATCGCTCCTCCAGAGATGACATTCTATTCTGAACAGTCACCATGTTTTCGTTACTCTGGCGACTTATGTCCTCCATGGAGGTTGCCATCCTCTCCGTGGAGGTACGTTCATACACCATTGCCTCCATAACGGCAGTGCTCATGTTAGAGATGGACTCCTCCATTCTCTGCACACTCACACTTACCCTGGAGGCAAACCCTTCCAGAGACTCCTGCACTTGTTTCTGGAGTTCCGAACCGCTCTCATTTTCTGGATGGCCCCAGAGGCACAGCGTCTGCATGCAGCTGAGCAGAGCTAGGAGAGTCCTGTGACCTCCGATGAGGACTCTCCACTGCTGTTGCTGTCTCCACCATCTGCTGATGCTCACTTGTGAGCTGTGATACACCAGGTGACAACACGACTCTAAGTCGTGAGGGCCCTGCCGAGGTGGGCGTTTCTGCGCTGGTGCTGGATGCGCTGAGACCTGGTGACACTGCTCCCTCAGAGGCTGCAGGTTCCTCTGAGGAGTCATCTGGCTGTTCCTCCTGGACAGTGGGGAGGGGGGCGCTCAATGGTCCTGTGGGATAGTAAAGGCATGAGTTAGACATCTGATTTTGATGTAGCAGACACATCATTTTGTGCAGATGATACAAAGGGAATCTCTATGAACATCATATGCCATTGCAGTCAATCATTAAATGTAAATGAGAGGGATGAAACTCTATTCTGTCACCAGCTTCGTCTAGTGCGCCCGTCTCTCCATCGCCCACTTCCAGATCCTCGCCACCTCCGACGATTTTGTGTGCTGCCTCCTCAGCACTTGTCAATGTTGCAAGGGTTGGTGTGCCTCCTCCAGTCTGTGCTCTCTCCCTCTTATTGTGGGCTATCTTTTCCTGCAAAGAGGGACACAAGCGGTGTTTCAGCCACAGTGATGGAGTGAGTGTGAAGAATCCCAAACATAGACGCTTAGAGGGAGACCAAGATGGAGTGAGGTGCCAAGAGGAAGCTAGCTCCCTGTGCGTTTAGTTGTTGTCAATGCATAACAGTGAGAGCGAGTGTGAGGGGTGCATAGGCAGGGTGGTGAAGTGATTCAGTACTGAGACAGCGATGGATAGGTAAGGGTGCAAGGGAAGTAAGGGTAAGGTGGGATGTGGAGGAGCAGGCTGACAAAGCAGAGTGCTGGTGATGAGAAGAGAAGGGAAGCAGATTGAAGGTAAGTGTGATGGGATACTCACTTTTGATGATCGCAGAAGATCATTAAACTGTTTCCTGCACTGGATCCATGAGTGTGAACACACTGACCTTGCGCTGACCTCCTCAGCAATGCACAGCCAGGCTGCCTTGGTCTGCTGAGGAGGCTTCCTCCGGCCATCCGGAGGGAAGAGAATCTCCCTGCGCCCTCTTACAGCATCAACAAGAGCTTGGAGGGAGTCCTCATTGAAGCGTGGAGCTGCCTTGCCTCTGGAAGCACTCATTCTTGCTCTCACACATGCACAAACCAGCAGAATCAAGAACTGAAAGGCTGAGGCTGCATGGGACCATTAAAAGCATCTGCAATAATGACGTCATCAGAGGCGGCTAGCCGACCCGATCCCAGGCATTGGACCGGCCAGCGCACCCCAATGAACTTAACAAGGCAATTGAATAAAAATTTCAAAACCGGAGCTGATCCAGCCGGCAGGGGGTCCGGACCCTGCCTACCACGCAACCCGACTCCAAGCCGCCTCCTGAAATAAAATCGCGGCCAGGAAGCCCCAGCAGACCCACTATTTGCCAGAATTTGATGTTTAATTTTCATCAATGGGCTTTCCATCTCTTTTTTTTCAAATTCACCCTTTTCTGGTTGCCTTTTTCCTGGGGTAGACCCCTCGCAGTTATTTGCATGTTCTTTTGTTTCTTTGATGTTTTAAGTTTCTTTAATGTTTCAGCCTACTGTCTGACTGCGATAATAGTTTCATAACATCAAATAATCCTGTGCTTTCTTTTGAAGCAGGTGAATCGACATATTAACTCCATCTCTGTGCTTCGAGCCCCCGCACAACCCCCTCCAGTTTTTCTCTCCAACTGTGAGCCGAACTGCTGTGTATTTCCAGCATTATTTGTTTTTGTTCAATTTTTTTTCGCTTTATTCTTATTTGTGGGTGTGTGTGTGGCCACATGTGCGTGTGGGCGCTTGTATGTGTGGGCTCGTGGGGGATGTGTGTGTGTGTGTGTGGGCGCGTAGGTGCTCGTGAATGTGTAGGCACACATGTGCATGCTCGTATCTGCATTCGTTTGTGTGTGGGCACACGTGTCTGGGTGCGTGTGTGTCAGCACATGTGTGAGTGAACATGTGTGTGCATGCTCATTTGTGTGTGTGCTCATATGTGTGGGCGCTGTGTGTGTATCTGAATTTGGTAAAAGTATGAGCAATCCTCTTGGATAGAAATCCAGTTCAGTGAAAAATCGGGGGAAAGATCTGAAGAACCACATCAAAGGACTCTTTCCCCACCCCGGCCCCCCGCACCCTCCACTGACACTCCCACATTAACAAGGGTCAATTGGAACAGTTCACTCATCCTCAACTTAAATTATTCATCCTAAAATGCACAACATGAAATAAACCGCAGCACCCTACTGAGGCACAGAGAAGCAAGAGCCAGCATACTGATACAATTGAAAAATTACAAATGCGAATGGCATTTCAAATTAACATCAAGTAGTTTTGTGGTTTCAAGAAACACTGAACTCACCGTTTAAAACTGTTCTCCGGTTTGACAAAGGCTATTTACCATCTGGAATTCCTTTTACTGTTCGCTAACCCAGGGACACAAAGGCTAATTACCGTATCCCCCAATGCAATGCCCGCTGAGGTCGGCTAACGCAGCATAGACCAAGGGCTTTTCTGGTCTGAGTTGCTCAGTACCACAGCAGGTAGTCCATGTACAAATTGACCTGATCATCTGGAATTTCTGGGTACAAGCCAAGAATAGTCGTTCGGAAACCAAGTAGCCAATCTGATATAAGAAACATGATGATAGAACTGTCAATCTGCTGCCATCTATGCCTTTCGAGAGTCCCAAAAGCAGACTTTTTAAACAAAGCATTTATATTTAAGGTGGCACTGTTGAAACCATCCACAAGATACATTTTTTGTAGAGACTGCTGCAGAAGCACAAACCTCTCTCATTTCTAAACTACAGATGTATACACCTGTGCCATTTACAAACTAGGAGAGGTAGACGCCTGTCTCAATTATGAACGAGCAGATGTACACACCTGTCCCATTTATAAACTACAGATGTACACACCTGTCTGATTTATAAACTTGAGATTTACACACCTGTCTCATTTATAAACTACAGATGTACACAACTGGCTCATTTATAAACTAGGAGATGTACACACCTGTCTCTTTTATAAGCTATGGATGTTCACACCTCGCTCATTTATAAACTAGGAGATGTACACACCTGTCCCATTTATAAACTGCAGACGTGCACACCTGTCCGATTTATAAACTACAGATGTACACACCTGTCTCATTTATAAACTACAGATGTACACACCTGTCTCATTTATAAACTACAGATGTACACACCTGTCTCATTTATGAACTACAGATGTTCACACCTGTCTAATTTGTAAACTAGGAGATGTACACACCTGTCCTATTTATAAACTACAGATGTACACACCTGTCTCATTTATAAACTACAGATGTACACACCTGTCTCATTTATAAACTACAGATGTACACACCTGTCTCATTTATGAACTACAGATGTTCACACCTGTCTAATTTGTAAACTAGGAGATGTACACACCTGTCTCATTTATAAACTACAGATGTACACACCTGTCTCATTTATAAACTACAGATGTACACACCTGTCTCATTTATGAACTACAGATGTTCACACCTGTCTAATTTGTAAACTAGGAGATGTACACACCTGTCCTATTTAAAAACTACAGAACTTCACACCTGTCTCATTCAAAAACTACAGATGTACACACCTGTCCCATTTATAAACTAGGAGATGTACACACCTGTCACATTTATAAACTAGGAGATATACACACCTGTCTCAGTTATAAACTAGCAGATGTACACACCTGTCCCATTTATATACAACAGATGTACACACCTACGATAGCAAAATACTGCGGATGCTGGAAATCCGAAATAACAACAGAAAACGCTGGAAAAACTCAGCAGGCCAGGCAGCATCTGTGGAGAGAGAAACAGAGTTAACGTTTCAGGTCGAAGACCTTTCGTCAGAACTGGAAAAAAGCAGGAAATGAAATGGATTTGAAGCAAGTATAAAGCTGGGAAAAGGGGGAGGGGATGAAAGAACAAAGGGGAAGGTCAGTGGTGGGATCGAAAGCAGGAGAGATTAAGAGTCATTGAGAGACATTAAGAGATGTACACACCTGGCTCATTTATAAACTACAGATCTTCACACCTGTCTCATTTAAAAACTACAGATGCACACACCTGTCTCATATATCAACTAGGAGATGTACACACCTGTCCCATTTAAAAACTACAGATCTTCACACCTGTCTCATTTAAAAACTACAGATGCACACACCTGTCTCATATATCAACTAGGAGATGTACACACCTGTCCCATTTAAAAACTACAGATCTTCACACCTGTCTCATTTAAAAACTACAGATGTACACACCTGTCTCATATATCAACTAGGAGATGTACACACCTGTCTCATGTATAAACTACAGATGTACACACATGTCTCATTTATAAATTAGGAGATGTACACACCTGTCACATTTATAAACTAGGAGATGTACACATCTGGCTCATTTATATACTAAGAGATTATCACACCTGTCTCATTTATAAACTACAGATGTACACACCTGTACAATTTATAAACTGCAGATGTACACACCTGTCCCATTTATAAACTAGCAGATGTACACACCTGTCTCATTTATAAACTACAGATGTGCATACCTGTCTCAATTATAAACTACAGATGTACACACCTGGCTCATTTATAAACTAGGAGATGTGCAGTCCTGTCTCATTTAGAAACTAGGAGATGTACACACCTGTCCAAGTTATAAAGTACAGATGTACACACCTCTCTCATTTATAAACTACAGATGTACACACCTGTTTCATTTATAAACTAGGGGGGAGAAATTCAGTATCGCCCCATTTGGGGCGCAATTAGCAGCCGGGCGCAAAGATTAGCGTCTGTCGCTAATTATCGCCACCGACTGCAAACTTGACTTTTATCGCCCCTGGAGATGATTGGAGAGCTAAATCAGGCGCTTCACACCTGTCTTAAGGCGCAAAGGCCGAGGAGCGAGGCGTTACCTCAGAGCGCTGGCGAAACTCATGTAATGTCAGTCAGCAATGGAACACACACACAATGGCACGGGCCAGTTCTTAAAGGGGATGGTTAATCTTACTTTCCATCCACATCCTGCTCATTGCAGCCTTGAATCTCGGCCTGGAGAGACCTGCACATCAAATCTGCTGTAAAGAACAATGGAGAGTACCAGGCAAAGAGCTCAGAGTGCAGCCCCCACAGTCTCTTCCAAATTGATACAAGGAATGGCAAATCAAAATGAACCTGCAAAGTGCTGCTCAGAACCCAAAACTCCTTCACACAACGTTGAATCTCTCCAGAAGTCTCTCCCTCTCTCTCTCAGAATGCGTAGTTCAAAAATGGCACCAACAGTAAAAGGCAGGAAGCGGTCACCTTTAAATAGCGCTCCCCCTTTCCCTTCATGACTGCAGAACGCTCCCCTCAACCTGTCGTTGCTAACGTCAGGCGGTAAGGCAGGGGGCGCCACTCAATATCCGCTCTGGGGCGATACCGGGGCGTTGCGCACTCGACTGACGTCACGATCTGCCGGCGCAGGAGATCGTGGCGGTAGTGTTTAGCGCCGCTGTAAAATGTCTAGTTAATTTCGCGAGCAGCGCAAACTTCGCCGCGCCTGGGCGCTAGATGCTTTGTGCCCCATTAGCGCCCTCTTAAGGCGCTAACGGGAGGCGCAAGCAACTGAATTTTTCCCCCCAGATGTTCTCACCTGTCTCATTTATTAACTACAGATGTACACACTGTCCCATTTATAAACTAGCAGATGTACACACATGTCTCATTTATAAAATATGTGATGTACACACCTATCTCATTTATAAACTAGGTGATGTACACACCTGTCTCATTTATAAACTACAGATGTTTAGCCCTGTCTCATTTATAAATTACAGATGTACACATCTGTCTCATTTATAAACTACAGATGTTCACACCTGTCTAATTTGTAAACTACAGATGTACACACCTGTCCAATTTATATACTACAGATGTACACACCTGTCTCATTTATGAACTACAGATGTTCACACCTGTCTAATTTGTAAACTAGGAGATGTACACACCTGTCCCATTTTTAAACTACAGATGTACACACCAAGCTCATTTATATACGAGGAGATGATCTCACCTGTCTCATTTATAAACTACAGATGTACACACCTGTCCCATTTATAAACTACAGATGTTCACACCTCGCTCATTTATAATCTAGGAGATGTACACACTTGTCCCATTTATAAACTGCAGATGTACACACCTGTCCCATTTATAAACTACAGAAGTACACACCTGGCTCATTTATATACTAGGAGATGTTCAAAGCTGTCTCATTTATAAACTAGGTGAGGTACACACCTGTCTTATTTATAAACTACAGATGTACACAGCTGGCTCATTTATAAACTAGAAGATGTACACACCTGTCTCTTTTATAAATTAAAGATGTTCACTCCTGGCTCATTTATAAACTAGGAGATGTACACACCTGTCCCATTTATAAACTGCAGATGTACACACCAGTACCATTTATAAACTACCGATGCACATACCTGTCTCATTTATAAACTAGCAGATGTACACATCTGTCTCATTTATAAACTACAGATGTGCATACCTGTCTCATTTATAAACTACAGATGTACATACCTGGCTCATTTATAAATTAGCAGATGTACACACCAGTCTCATTTATAAACTACAGATGTACACATCTGTATCTTTTATCAACTACAGATGTTTACACCTGTCTCATTTATAAACTACAGATGTACACATCTGTCTCATTTATAAACTAGGAAATGTACACACCTGTCTCATATATAAACTACAAGTGTACAGACCTGTCCCATTTATAAACTACAGATGTACACTCCTGTCTCATTTATAAACTACAGATGTACACACCTGGCTCATTTATATACTAGGAGATGTTAACACCTGTCTCATTTATAAACTACAGATGTACACACCTGTCTCATTTATAAACTACAGATATACACCCCGGTCCCATTTATAAACTACAGATGTTCACACCTGTCTCATTTATAAACTACAGATGTACACACATGTCCCATTTATAAACAAGGAGATGTACACACCTGTTCCATTTATAAACTACAGATGTTCACACCTGTCTCATTTATAAACTACATTTGTGCACACCTCTCTCATTTATAAACTACAGATGTACACACCTGGCTCATTTATATACTGGGAGATTATCACACCTGTCTCATTTATAAACTACAGATGTACACACCTGTCCCATTTATAAACTACAGATGTACACAACTGGCTCATTTATAAACTAGACGATGTACACACCTGTCTCTTTTATAAACTACAGATGTTCACACCTCGCTCATTTATAAACGAGGAGATGTACACACCTGTCCAATTTATATACTGCAGATGTACACACCCAGCTCATTCATATACGAGGAGATGATCTCACCTGTCTCATTTATAAACTACAGATGTACACACCTGTCTCATTTATAAACTTACAGATATACACCCCGGTCCCATTTATAAACTACAGATGTACACCCCTGTCCCATTTATAAACTACAGATGTTCACACCTGTCTCATTTATAAACTACAGATGTTCACACCTGTCTCATTTATAAACTACAGATGTGCACACCTCTCTCATTTATAAACTACAGATGTACACACCTGGCTCGTTTATATACTGGGAGATTATCACACCTGTCTCATTTATAAACTACAGATGTACACACCTGTCCCATTTATAAACTACAGATGTACACAACTGGCTCATTTATAAACTAGACGATGTACACACCTGTCTCTTTTATAAACTACAGATGTTCACACCTCGCTCATTTATAAACGAGGAGATGTACACACCTGTCCAATTTATATACTACAGATGTACACACCTGTCTCATTTATGAACTACAGATGTTCACACCTGTCTAATTTATAAACTAGGAGATGTACACACCTGTCTCATTTATAAACTACTGATGTAAACACGTCACATTTATAAACTACAGATGTACACACGAGTCTCATTTATAAATATGGAGATGTACACACCTGTTCCATTTATAAACTACAGATGTTCACACCTGTCTCATTTATAAACTACAGATGTTCACACCTGTCTCATTTAAAAACTAGAGATGTTCACACCTGTCTCATTTATAAACTACAGATGTACACACATGTCCCATTTATAAACTAGGAGATGTACACACCTGTCCCATTTATAAACTACAGATGTTCACACCTGTCTCATTTATAAACTACAGATGTGCACACCTCTCTCATTTACAAACTACAGATGTACACACCTGGCTCATTTATATACTGGGAAATTATCACACCTGTCTCATTTATAAACTACAGATGTACACACCTGTCCCATTTATAAACTACAGATGTACACAACTGGCTCATTTATAAACTAGACGATGTACACACCTGTCTCTTTTATAAACTACAGATGTTCACACCTCGCTCATTTATAAACTAGGAGATGTATACACCTGGCTCATTTATAAACTACAGATGTACACACCTGGTTCATGTAAATACCAGGAGATGTTAACACCTGTCTCATTTATAAACTACAGATGTACTCACCTGTCTCATTTATAAACTACAGATGTACACCCCTGTCTCATTTATGAACTACAGATGTACACATCTGTCTCATTTATGAACTACAGATGTTCACACCTGTCTCATTTATGAACTACAGATGTTCACAACTGTCTAATTTATAAACTACAGATGTACACAACTGGCTCATTTATAAACTAGACGATGTACACACCTGTCACTTTAATAAACTACAGATGTTCACACCTTGCTCATTTATAAACTAGGAGATGTACACACCTGTCCCATTTATAAACTACAGATGTACACACCTGTCTCATTTATAAACTACAGATGTACGCACCTGGCTCATTTATATACTAGGAGATGTTAACACCTGTCTCTTTTATAAACTACAGATGTACACCCCTGTCCCATTTATAAACTACAGATGTACACATTTGTCTCATTTATGAACTACAGATGTTCACACCTGTCTAATTTATAAACTACAGACGTACACATCTGTCTCATTTATGAACTACAGATGTTCACACCTGTCTAATTTGTAAACTAGGAGATTTACACACCTGACCCATTTATAAACTACTGATGTACACACATGTCCCATTTATAAACTACAGATGTACACACAAGTCCCATTTATAAATATGGAGATGTACACACCTGTCCCATTTATAAATTACAGATGTACACATTTGTCTCTTTTTATCAACTACAGTTGTTTACACCTGTCTCATTTATAAACTACAGATGTACACACCTGTCTCATTTAAAAACTACAGATGTACACACCTGTCTCAAATATAAACTAGGAGATGTACACACCTCTCTCATTTATAAACTACAGATCTACACACCTGTCCCATTTATAAACTACAGATGTACACAACTGGCTCATTTATAAACTAGACGATGTACACACCTGTCTCTTTTATAAACTACAGATGTTCACACCTCGCTCATTTATAAACGAGGAGATGTACACACCTGTCCAATTTATATACTACAGATGTACACACCTGTCATTTATGAACTACAGATGTTCACACCTGTCTAATTTATAAACTAGGAGATGTACACACCTGTCTCATTTATAAACTACTGATGTAAACACGTCACATTTATAAACTACAGATGTACACACAAGTCCCATTTATAAATATGGAGATGTACACACCTGTTCCATTTATAAACTACAGATGTTCACACCTGTCTCATTTATAAACTACAGATGTTCACACCTGTCTCATTTAAAAACTAGAGATGTTCACACCTGTCTCATTTATAAACTACAGATGTACACACATGTCCCATTTATAAACTAGGAGATGTACACACCTGTCCCATTTATAAACTACAGATGTTCACACCTGTCTCATTTATAAACTACAGATGTGCACACCTCGCTCATTTATAAACGAGGAGATGTACACACCTGTCCAATTTATATACTACAGATGTACACACCTGTCATTTATGAACTACAGATGTTCACACCTGTCTAATTTATAAACTAGGAGATGTACACACCTGTCTCATTTATAAACTACTGATGTAAACACGTCACATTTATAAACTACAGATGTACACACAAGTCCCATTTATAAATATGGAGATGTACACACCTGTTCCATTTATAAACTACAGATGTTCACACCTGTCTCATTTATAAACTACAGATGTTCACACCTGTCTCATTTAAAAACTAGAGATGTTCACACCTGTCTCATTTATAAACTACAGATGTACACACATGTCCCATTTATAAACTAGGAGATGTACACACCTGTCCCATTTATAAACTACAGATGTTCACACCTGTCTCATTTATAAACTACAGATGTGCACACCTCTCTCATTTACAAACTACAGATGTACACACCTGGCTCGTTTATATACTGGGAAATTATCACACCTGTCTCATTTATAAACTACAGATGTACACACCTGTCCCATTTATAAACTACAGATGTACACAACTGGCTCATTTATAAAGTAGATGATGTACACACCTGTCTCTTTTATAAACTACAGATGTTCACACCTCGCTCATTTATAAACTAGGAGATGTATACACCTGGCTCATTTATAAACTACAGATGTACACACCTGTTTCATGTAAATACCAGGAGATGTTAACACCTGTCTCATTTATAAACTACAGATGTACTCACCTGTCTCATTTATAAACTACAGATGTACACCCCTGTCTCATTTATGAACTACAGATGTACACATCTGTCTCATTTATGAACTACAGATGTTCACACCTGTCTCATTTATGAACTACGGATGTTCACAACTGTCTAATTTATAAACTACAGATGTACACAACTGGCTCATTTATAAACTAGATGATGTACACACCTGTCACTTTAATAAACTACAGATGTTCACACCTTGCTCATTTATAAACTAGGAGATGTACACACCTGTCTCATTTATAAACTACAGATGTACGCACCTGGCTCATTTATATACTAGGAGATGTTAACACCTGTCTCTTTTATAAACTACAGATGTACACCCCTGTCCCATTTATAAACTACAGATGTACACATTTGTCTCATTTATGAACTACAGATGTTCACACCTGTCTAATTTATAAACTACAGACGTACACATCTGTCTCATTTATGAACTACAGATGTTCACACCTGTCTAATTTGTAAACTAGGAGATTTACACACCTGACCCATTTATAAACTACTGATGTACACACATGTCCCATTTATAAACTACAGATGTACACACAAGTCCCATTTATAAATATGGAGATGTACACACCTGTCCCATTTATAAACTACAGATGTACACATTTGTCTCTTTTTATCAACTACAGTTGTTTACACCTGTCTCATTTATAAACTACAGATGTACACACCTGTCTCATTTAAAAACTACAGATGTACACACCTGTCTCATATATAAACTAGGAGATGTACACACCTGTCTCATTTATAAACTACTGATGTACACACATGTCCCATTTATAAACTACAGATGTACACACAAGTCCCATTTATAAATATGGAGTTGTACAAACCTGTCCCATTTATAAAATATAGAGGTTCACACCTGTCTCATTTATAAACTACAGATGTTCACACCTGTCTCATTTAAAAACTACTGATGTACACACATGTCCCATTTATAAACTACAGATGTACACACAAGTCCCATTTATAAATATGGAGATGTACAAACCTGTCCCATTTATAAAATATGGATGTTCACACCTGTCTCATTTATGAACTACAGATGTTCACACCTGTGTCATTTATAAACTAGGAGATGTACACACCTGTCTCATATATAAATTACGGATGTACACACCTGTCTCATATATAAACTAGGAGATGGCCACACCTGTCTCTTTTATAATCTACAGATGTTCACACCTCGCTCATTTATAAACTAGGAGATGTACACACCTGTCCCATTTATAAACTACAGATGTGCACACCTGTCTCATTTATAAACTACAGATGTACACACCTGGCTCGTTTATAAACTACAGATGTATACCCCTGTCCCATTTATAAACTACAGATGTACACACTTGTCTCATTTTAAGAACTACAGTTGTTTACACCTGTCTCATTTATAAACTACAGATGTGCACACCTGTCCCATTTATAAACTACAGATGTTCACACCTGTCTGATTTATAAACTACAGATGTTCACACCTGTCCCGTTTATAAACTACAGATGTTCACACCTGTCTCATTTATAAACTACAGATGTACACACCTGTCTCATTTATAAACTACAGATGTACACACCTGTCCCATTTATAAACTAGGAGATGTACACACCTGTCTCATATATAAACTACGGATGTACACACATGTCCCATTTATAAACTAGGAGATGTACACACCTGTCCCATTTATAAACTACAGATGTACACACCTGTCTCATATATAAACTACGGATGTACACACATGTCCCATTTATAAACTAGGAGATGTACACACCTGTCCCATTTATAAACTACAGATGTACACACCTGTCTCATATATAAACTACGGATGTACACACCTGTCTCATTTATAAACTACAGATGTACACACCTGTCTCATATATAAACTACAGATGTACACACCTGTCCCATTTATAAACTGCAGATGTACACAACTGGCTCATTTATAAACTAGACGATGTACACACCTGTCTCTTTTATAAACTACAGATGTTCACACCTCGCTCATTTATAAACTAGGAGATGTACACACCTGTCCCATTTATAAACTACAGATGTACACACCTGTCTCATTTATAAACTACAGATGTACACACCTGGCTCATTTATATACTAGGAGATGTTAACACCGGTCTCATTTATAAACTACAGATGTACACCCCTGTCTCATTTATAAACTACAGATGTACACATCTGTCTCATTTATGAACTACAGATGTTCACACCTGTCTAATTTGTAAACTAGGAGATGTACACACCTGTCCCATTTATAAACTACAGATATTCACACCTGTCTCATTTAAAAACTACAGATGTACACAACTGTCTCATATATAAACTATTAGATGTACACACATGTCCCATTTATACACTACAGATGTACACACCTATCTGATTTATAAACTAGGAGATGTACACAACTGTCTCATTTATAAACTACAGATGTGCATACCTGTCTCAATTATAAACTACAGATGTACACACCTGGCTCATTTATAAACTAGGAGCTTTACACACCTGTTTCATTTATAAACTAGTTGTTCACACCTGTCTCATTTATAAACTACAGATGTACACACCTGTCCCATTTATAAACTACAGATGTACACACCTGTCTCATATATAAACTACGGATGTACACACATGTCCCATTTATAAACTAGGAGATGGACACACCTGTCTCTTTTATAATCTACAGATGTTCACACCTCGCTCATTTATAAACTAGGAGATGTACACACCTGTCCCATTTATAAACTACAGATGTTCACACCTCTCTCATTTATAAACTACAGATGTGCACACCTGTCTCATTTATAAACTACAGATGTACACACCTGGCTCGTTTATAAACTACAGATGTATACCCCTGTCCCATTTATAAACTACAGATGTACACACTTGTCTCATTTTAAGAACTACAGTTGTTTACACCTGTCTCATTTATAAACTACAGATGTGCACACCTGTCCCATTTATAAACTACAGATGTTCACACCTGTCTGATTTATAAACTACAGATGTTCACACCTGTCCCGTTTATAAACTACAGATGTTCACACCTGTCTCATTTATAAACTACAGATGTACACACCTGTCTCATTTATAAACTACAGATGTACACACCTGTCCCATTTATAAACTAGGAGATGTTCACACCTGTCTCATATATAAACTACGGATGTACACACATGTCCCATTTATAAACTAGGAGATGTACACACCTGTCCCATTTATAAACTACAGATGTACACACCTGTCTCATATATAAACTACGGATGTACACACATGTCCCATTTATAAACTAGGAGATGTACACACCTGTCTCATATATAAATTACGGATGTACACACCTGTCTCATATATAAACTAGGAGATGGACACACCTGTCTCTTTTATAATCTACAGATGTTCACACCTCGCTCATTTATAAACTAGGAGATGTACACACCTGTCCCATTTATAAACTACAGATGTTCACACCTCTCTCATTTATAAACTACAGATGTGCACACCTGTCTCATTTATAAACTACAGATGTACACACCTGGCTCGTTTATAAACTACAGATGTATACCCCTGTCCCATTTATAAACTACAGATGTACACACTTGTCTCATTTTAAGAACTACAGTTGTTTACACCTGTCTCATTTATAAACTACAGATGTGCACACCTGTCCCATTTATAAACTACAGATGTTCACACCTGTCTGATTTATAAACTACAGATGTTCACACCTGTCCCGTTTATAAACTACAGATGTTCACACCTGTCTCATTTATAAACTACAGATGTACACACCTGTCTCATTTATAAACTACAGATGTACACACCTGTCCCATTTATAAACTAGGAGATGTACACACCTGTCTCATATATAAACTACGGATGTACACACATGTACCATTTATAAACTAGGAGATGTACACACCTGTCCCATTTATAAACTACAGATGTACACACCTGTCTCATATATAAACTACGGATGTACACACATGTCCCATTTATAAACTAGGAGATGTACACACCTGTCCCATTTATAAACTACAGATGTACACACCTGTCTCATATATAAACTATGGATGTACACACCTGTCTCATTTATAAACTACAGATGTACACACCTGTCTCATATATAAACTACAGATGTACACGCCTGTCCCATTTATAAACTGCAGATGTACACAACTGGCTCATTTATAAACTAGACGATGTACACACCTGTCTCTTTTATAAACTACAGATGTTCACACCTCGCTCATTTATAAACGAGGAGATGTACACACCTGTCCCATTTATAAACTACAGATGTACACACCTGTCTCATTTATAAACTACAGATGTACACACCTGGCTCATTTATATACTAGGAGATGTTAACACTGGTCTCATTTATAAACTACAGATGTACACCCCTGTCTCATTTATAAACTACAGATGTACACATCTGTCTCATTTATGAACTACAGATGTTCACACCTGTCTAATTTGTAAACTAGGAGATGTACACACCTGTCCCATTTATAAACTACAGATATTCACACCTGTCTCATTTAAAAACTACAGATGTACACAACTGTCTCATATATAAACTATTAGATGTACACACATGTCCCATTTATACACTACAGATGTACACACCTATCTGATTTATAAACTAGGAGATGTACACAACTGTCTCATTTATAAACTACAGATGTGCATACCTGTCTCAATTATAAACTACAGATGTACACACCTGGCTCATTTATAAACTAGGAGCTTTACACACCTGTTTCATTTATAAACTAGATGTTCTCACCTGTCTCATGTATTAGCTACAGATGTACACACCTGTCCCATTTATAAACTACAGTTGTTCACACCTGTCTCATTTATAAACTACAGATGTACACACCTGTCCCATTTATAAACTACAGATGTACACACCTGTCTCATATATAAACTACGGATGTACACACATGTCCCATTTATAAACTAGGAGATGGACACACCTGTCTCTTTTATAATCTACAGATGTTCACACCTCGCTCATTTATAAACTAGGAGATGTACACACCTGTCCCATTTATAAACTACAGATGTTCACACCTCTCTCATTTATAAACTACAGATGTGCACACCTGTCTCATTTATAAACTACAGATGTACACACCTGGCTCGTTTATAAACTACAGATGTATACCCCTGTCCCATTTATAAACTACAGATGCACACACTTGTCTCATTTTAAGAACTACAGTTGTTTACACCTGTCTCATTTATAAACTACAGATGTGCACACCTGTCCCATTTATAAACTACAGATGTTCACACCTGTCTGATTTATAAACTACAGATGTTCACACCTGTCCCGTTTATAAACTACAGATGTTCACACCTGTCTCATTTATAAACTACAGATGTACACACCTGTCTCATTTATAAACTACAGATGTACACACCTGTCCCATTTATAAACTAGGAGATGTACACACCTGTCTCATATATAAACTACGGATGTACACACATGTCCCATTTATAAACTAGGAGATGTACACACCTGTCCCATTTATAAACTACAGATGTACACACCTGTCTCATATATAAACTACGGATGTACACACATGTCCCATTTATAAACTATGAGATGTACACACCTGTCCCATTTATAAACTACAGATGTACACACCTGTCTCATATATAAACTATGGATGTACACACCTGTCTCATTTATAAACTACAGATGTACACACCTGTCTCATATATAAACTACAGATGTACACACCTGTCCCATTTATAAACTGCAGATGTACACACCTGTCCCATTTATAAACTGCAGATGTACACAACTGGCTCATTTATAAACTAGACGATGTACACACCTGTCTCTTTTATAAACTACAGATGTTCACACCTCGCTCATTTATAAACTAGGAGATGTACACACCTGTCCCATTTATAAACTACAGATGTACACACCTGTCTCATTTATAAACTACAGATGTACACACCTGGCTCATTTATATACTAGGAGATGTTAACACTGGTCTCATTTATAAACTACAGATGTACACCCCTGTCTCATTTATAAACTACAGATGTACACATCTGTCTCATTTATGAACTACAGATGTTCACACCTGTCTAATTTGTAAACTAGGAGATGTACACACCTGTCCCATTTATAAACTACAGATATTCACACCTGTCTCATTTAAAAACTACAGATGTACACAACTGTCTCATATATAAACTATTAGATGTACACACATGTCCCATTTATACACTACAGATGTACACACCTATCTGATTTATAAACTAGGAGATGTACACAACTGTCTCATTTATAAACTACAGATGTGCATACCTGTCTCAATTATAAACTACAGATGTACACACCTGGCTCATTTATAAACTAGGAGCTTTACACACCTGTTTCATTTATAAACTAGATGTTCTCACCTGTCTCATGTATTAGCTACAGATGTACACACCTGTCTCATTTATAAACTACAGATGTCCACACCTGTCTCATATATAAATTACAGATGTACACACCTGTCTCATTTATAAACTACAGATGTACACACATGTCTCATTTATAAACTAGGAGATGTGCACACAAGTCCCATTTATACACTGCAGATGTACACAACTGGCTCATTTATAAACTACAGATGTTTACCCCTGTCTCATTTATAAACTACAGATGTACACACCTGTCTCATTTATAAACTACAGATGTACACACCTGTCTCATTTATAAACTACAGATGTACACACCTGTCTCATTTATAAACTACAGATGTACACACCTGGCCCATTTATAAACTACAGATGTACTCACCTGTCTCATTTATAAACTACAGATGTACACACCTGTCTCATTTATAAACTACAGATGTACACACCTTTCCCATTTATAAACTACAGATGTACACACTTTTCCCATTTATAAACTAAAGATGTACACACTTGTCTCATTTATAAACTACAGATGTGCACACCTGTCTCCTTTATAAACTAGGAGCTGTGCACACCTGTCTCATTTATAAACTCGGAGATTTGCACACCTGTCCCATTTATAAACTACAGATGTACACACCTGTCCAATTTATCAACTACAGATGTACACACCTGTCTCATTTAAAAACTAGAGATGTTCACACCTGTCTCATTTATAAACTACAGATGTGCACACCTGTCCCATTTATAAACTACAGTTGTTCACACCTGTCTCATTTATAAACTACAGATGTACACACCTGTCCCATTTATAAACTAGGAGATGTACACACCTGTCTCATATATAAACTACGGATGTACACACATGTCCCATTTATAAACTAGGAGATGTACACACCTGTCCCATTTATAAACTACAGATGTACACACCTGTCTCATTTATAAACTACAGATGTACACACCTGTCCAATTTATAAACTACAGATGTACACAGTTGTCTCATTTATCAACTACAGATGTACACACCTGTCTCATTTATAAACTACAGATGTGCACACCTGTCCCATTTATAAACTACAGATGTTCACACCTGTCTGATTTATAAACTACAGATGTACACACATGTCCCGTTTATAAACTACAGATGTGCACACCTGTCTCATTTATAAACTACAGATGTACACACCTGTCCCATTTATAAACTAGGAGATGTACACACCTGTCTCATATATAAACTACGGATGTACACACCTGTCCCATTTATAAACTACAGATGTACACACCTGTCTCATATATAAACTACAGATGTACACACATGTCCCATTTATAAACTAGGAGATGTACACACCTGTCACATTTATAAACTAGGAGATGTACACACCTGGCTCATTTATATACTGGGAGATTATCACACCTGTCTCATTTATAAACTACAGATGTACACACCTGTCCCATTTATAAACTGCAGATGTACACAACTGGCTCATTTATAAACTAGACGATGTACACACCTGTCTCTTTTTTAAACTACAGATGTTCACACCTCGCTCATTTATAAACTAGGAGATGTACACCCCTGTCCCATTTATAAACAACAGATGTACACACTTGTCTCATTTTAAGAACTACAGTTGTTTACACCTGTCTCATTTATAAACTACAGATGTGCACACCTGTCCCATTTATAAACTACAGATGTTAACACCTGTCTGATTTATAATCTACAGATGTACACACATGTCCCGTTTATAAACTACAGATGTTCACACCTGTCTCATTTATAAACTACAGATGTACACACCTGTCTCATTTATAAACTACAGATGTACACACCTGTCCCATTTATAAACTAGGAGATGTACACACCTGTCTCATTTATAAACTACAGATGTACACACCTGTCTCATTTATAAACTAGGAGATGTACACACCTGTCCCATTTATAAACTACAGATGTACACACCTGTCTCATATATAAACTACGGATGTACACACATGTCCCATTTATAAACTAGGAGATGTACACACCTGTCTCATATATAAACTATTAGATGTACACACATGTCCCATTTATACACTACAGATGTACACACCTATCTGATTTATAAACTAGGAGATGTACACAACTGTCTCATTTATAAACTACAGATGTACACACCTGGCTCATTTATAAACTAGACGATGTACACACCTGTCTCATTTATAAACTACAGATGTTCTCACCTGTCTCGTGTATTAGCTACAGATGTACACACCTGTGTCATTTATAAACTACAGATGTACACACCTGTCTCATATATAAACTACAGATGTACACACCTGCTCATTTATAAACTAGGAGATGTACACACCTGTCTCATTTATAAACTACAGATGTACACACCTGTCTCATTTATAAACTACAGATGTACACACATGTCTCATTTATAAACTACGAGATGTACACACCTGTCACATTTATAAACTAGGAGATGTACACACCTGTCCCATTTATAAACTAGGAGATTATCACACCTGTCTCATTTATAAACTACAGATGTGCACACCTGTCCCATTTATAAACTACAGATGTTAACACCTGTCTGATTTATAATCTACAGATGTACACACATGTCCCGTTTATAAACTACAGATGTTCACACCTGTCTCATTTATAAACTACAGATGTACACACCTGTCTCATTTATAAACTACAGATGTACACACCTGTCCCATTTATAAACTAGGAGATGTACACACCTGTCTCATTTATAAACTACAGATGTACACACCTGTCTCATTTATAAACTAGGAGATGTATACACCTGTCCCATTTATAAACTACAGATGTACACACCTGTCTCATATATAAACTACGGATGTACACACATGTCCCATTTATAAACTAGGAGATGTACACACCTGTCTCATTTATAAACTACAGATGTACACACCTGTCTCATATATAAACTACGGATGTACACACCTGTCTCATTTATAAACTACAGATGTACACACCTGTCTCATATATAAACTACAGATGTACACACCTGTCTCATTTATAAACTACAGATGTACACACCTGGCTCATTTATATACTAGGAGATGTTAACACCGGTCTCATTTATAAACTACAGATGTACACCCCTGTCTCATTTATAAACTACAGATGTACACATCTGTCTCATTTATGAACTACAGATGATCACACCTGTCTAATTTGTAAACTAGGAGATGTACACACCTGTCCCATTTATAAACTACAGATATTCACACCTGTCTCATTTAAAAACTACAGATGTACACACCTGTCTCATATATAAACTATTAGATGTACACACATGTCCCATTTATACACTACAGATGTACACACCTATCTGATTTATAAACTAGGAGATGTACACAACTGTCTCATTTATAAACTACAGATGTACACACCTGGCTCATTTATAAACTAGGAGCTTTACACACCTGTTTCATTTATAAACTAGATGTTCTCACCTGTCTCATGTATTAGCTACAGATGTTCACACCTGTGTCATTTAAAAACTGCAGATGTACACACCTGTCTCATATATAAACTACGGATGTACACACATGTCCCATTTATAAACTAGGAGATGTACACACCTGTCCCATTTATAAACTACAGATGTACACACCTGTCTCATATGTAAACTACGGATGTACACACATGTCCCATTTATAAACTAGGAGATGTACACACCTGTCACATTTATAAACTAGGAGATGTACACACCTGGCTCATTTATATACTGGGAGATTATCACACCTGTCTCATTTATAAACTACAGATGTGCACACCTGTCCCATTTATAAACTACAGATGTACACAACTGGCTCATTTATAAACTAGACGATGTCCACACCTGTCTCTTTTATAAACTACAGGGGGGAGAAATTCAGTATCGCCCCATTTGGGGCGCAATTATTGGCTGGGCGCAAAGATTAGCGCCTGGCGCTAATTATCGCCTCCGACTGCAAACTTGACTTTTATCGCCCCTGGAGGTGATTGGAGCGCTAAATCAGGCGCTACACACCTGTCTTAAGGCGCAAAGGCCGAGGAGCGAGGCGCTAACTCAGAGCGCGGGCGCAGCGCAGGTGCTGTCAGTTAGCGATGGAACACAGACTCACTGGCGCCAGACAGTTCTTAAAGGGGAGGGTCGATCTTGCTCTCCAGCCACAACCTGCTCATTGCAGCCTTGAATCTCGGCCTGGAGAGACCTGTGCCTAAATCTTCCAGCCAAGGACTATGGAGAGGGTGAGAGAACGAGCTCAGCGCTTCAGCGAGCGGGCCTTGGATGCTCTGGTTGGCGCGGTGGAGCACAGAAGATCTATACTGTTCCCTGAGAGTGGCAGGAGGCCTTTGCCATGCGATTACAGAAGAGTATGGAGGGAGGTGGCTCAGAGCGTCTCCTGCAGGAGCATGGTGCCCCGGACCCATGTACAATGTTGAAAAAATTTCAACGACCTCACTCGGATCGTCAGGGTGAGTGGCTTTTTTTCAATACCTCTCCATCCCTCCATCTCAACCTCACTCTATGGCCAGAGGGTCTTAAAACACCAATGCACAACACTCATCCAACACCTATGGCCCTCTCATGAAACACACACGCACATTCCACACTTTGCATACAGTAAGGGGTATTCACCTGTGGGAGGCACATCAGGCAAGACCATGGCTGCATACAGTAAGGGCTATTCACCTATGGGAGGCACATCAGGCAAGACCATGGCTGTATATTTACTCAGACGCCGTCCTTTTTCTTGCAGGCCAAGCTATCTCATAATAGGAGACAGCAGCAATGGACGGGTGGAGGGCTGCCTCAGCTGCAACCCCTCAGCGATCTTGAGGCACGCGTCCAGAGGATTGTGGCAAGCCGGGTGATCGGTCCCGTCGCCACTGGAGACGCCGACCCCGTTCTGGACAGCAATGGTAAGGTCAGCACCTTTTTGTCCTCTGTCCTTCCACTTGTCCCTCACAACACCAGCCTTTGACACTTTCAATCCAACTTACTAAATCGCTGCACTTATTCCTCCCTTACTGCCACCCTGTCCTCACGCTAAAGCCGCTCTTGTACCTCCCTGCTTTCAGATGGTGATTCACCAGCTGAGGAGACGGGCCTTCAAGCTGCCAGTGGGAGTGAAGCTGCAGGCGAGGAGGAAGATGAAGGCGGAGCATCAGTGCCACCCTCTCCTGAGGAAGCCCATGCCCACACTGGGAACACGCCTTCCCTGGAGGCAGCAGGGGGGAAGGGTCTGATGAGGGTGAAGCTCCAGGACCCAGCGGGCTGCAGCAACGCCATGGGGGTAGGGAAGAATGGGGGCCTTCTCCCCGGAGGGAGAGTATGCCAGCGACTCCTACTGCACTGGACGCAGAGGAGGAGCGGCTCATCGCTGAAATGAACACCCAGGTGGTGGACATGCACACTGAGCTCATGGGTCCAGTGGGAAGGGTGCCCGAATGCATTGAATCACTGGCAAGGAGTGTGGAGCACTTCGCTGTAGCACAGGCGGATGCCACACTAAAGCTTAGTGCTGCAATTCAGTCACTGGCTGCCAGGAACCCATCTCAGACTGCTCTCATGCAGACTCAGATTGAGGCCACGCGAGCACTGACTGCTGCCATCCTCGATGGTTCGTACACATTTCCCCGGGGCTGTCACTGCGCCGCAGCAGGCCAGCAATCTGTGCTCCAGCAGATTGCTCCGGATGCTGAAGTGCTGCCCCGTTGGAGTGCCAGTGTGTCGGGCGAGCAGGGAGTTGCTGTCCTCTCTCAAGATGACAGCATTCCTGCTGCCACCACTGTCACTTCTCCACTGCACTTGCCACTGCCTGTAGGACAGACTGCTGCCGCCCATGCAGAGTTGGTGCAGTCTGCAGCCGGGCCCTCCAGGCCCAGAGCTGGTCGAGGCCGTCCTTCAAGGGCATCTGCAGTCTCAGGTTCTGACAATCAGCAGCCTTCCAGCAGCCTTGCTGCAGCCACTGAGGTCCCATTACGGAGGAGCAGTAGGGTGGGAAGGGGGGAAGTGCGCAAGGGAAGGAGATCACCCTCGAAGGGCAAAAAGTAGGAGGTGTGACAAAATGTGGGTCATTTTTTTATTAAAGGCTAAGGTTCGTGGTCAAACTTTTGAACATTATCTCCAGGTTATGAGAACCAGTTCTGTTAATGACTGTGTTTTTGTGTTTCTTTCTATTAGTTTGTCATGAGGAAATGACACACACAGAGTTTGTGAAATAAATAAGATTTTGTATTCAAAATATACATGTTTGGTCTTTGGAATCATTGGTGCCTTGGCCGGCTTAGGGGTTGCGGGTTGGTTTCATTCATGTTGTTCTCAATGGCAGAAGCCATTTCCTCAGCAGAGGCCTAGAAGCGGCTTGTTATCAGCCGTTGACGGACGGCCCTTGCAGTTTCAACATTGTGGGCCGCCCTCCCGCCTTGGTGCTGCTGATGATCATCCTCCTCCTCCTCTTCCTCCTCTTCCTCCTCCTCCTCCTCCTCTGGTGGTGCTCCAAGGCCTGGTGGCATTGGCTGGGTCCTGAGGATTGCCATGTTATGCAGCATGCAGCACACAAGTACGAAGTGGGAAACTAGCTCAGGCGAGTACTGCAGGGCTCCTCCAGAATGGTCCAGTCAGCGGAACCGTTGCTTGAGCACGCCGATTGTGTGCTCAACGATGTTTTTGGTAGCTTGATGGCTCTCGTTGTACCGCAGCTCAGCAGGGGTGTTGGGCGTAAGGAGCGGTGTCATCAGCCAGGTGCTCAGTGGATATCCCTTGTCCCCGAGAAGCCAACCAACTGGCTGATGCGGTGCCTCGAAAAGTTCTGCCACAGTAGTCTGGCGCAGGATGAATGCATCATGGCAGCTGCCAGGATAGTGGGCATTGACAGCGAGTATCAGCTGTCTGTGGTCACAGACCAACTGAACTGTTCTGGAAATCCTCGGCATTCTCATGCGGAGCACGCAAAGTCACATGCGTGCAGTCAATGGCGCCCTGCACCATGGGGAAGCCCGCTATCCTCGCAAAGCCCATAGCGCGTTCATGCTGCTTGTCTGGGGTCATGGGGAAAGAGATGTACTCTCGTCTCCTTTTAAAGAGGGCATTTGTGACCTGACGGATGCAGCAATGCACCGCGAACTGGGAGATATTGGCGATGTCCCCAGTAGCAGATTGAAATGAGCCAGTGGCATAAAAGTTCAGAGCCACTGTGATCTTCACTGCCACCGACAGAGACGTCCTGGACCTCAGTTGAGGCTGATGATCTGGCTGCAGCAGGTGGCAGAGCTCAGTGACCACCTCCTTGCTGAAGCGCAGCCTTCGCAAACACTGCTCCTCAGACATATGAATGTAGGAGAGCTGTTGACGATATACCCTGGGAGGGTAAGGTCTCCTGTACAGAGGCCTGTTGGCCCTCCTCCGTCTGGCCATGATTGCCACTCTCTCTCTGCGTCTCTGTGTCCTCCAATTCTGGTGGCGCAGGACGACGCCCCCAATCAGTGCAGCCCCCATAGTCTCTTAGCAATCAAAGTTATGAAGGCCAAAAACCAAAGTACCTGCAAAGTTATGATCAGTAGCCAAAACTACCTCACACAGCGTTGACTCAATGCAGAAGTCTCTCTTTCTCTCTCTCCGAATCTCTCTCTCTCTCTCGTGTGGTGCAAAAATGTCAACCACAGAGAAAGACAGGAAGAGGCCCCCTTTAAATAGCGCCCCCCCCAGCCCCACAGCGACTGGTAGCGTTCCAGTCTTCCGGTCGTTGGTTGCGCCAGGCGGAAAGGATGGGGGCGCCACTCAATTTCTGCTCCGGGGCGCCACAAGGGCGTTGCACCCTTGTATGACGTCAAGATCTGCGTGCGCAGGAGATCGCAGCGGTAAAGTTTAGCGCCGCCGCAAAATGTCTAGTTAAGTTCGCGAGCGGCGCAAACATCGCTGCGCCCAGGCGCTAGTTGCTTTGCGCCCCATTAGCGCCCTCTTAAGGCGCTAACGGGAGGCGCAACCAACTGAATTTTCCCCCCCAGATGTTCACACCTCGCTCATTTATACACTAGGAGATGTACACACCTGTCCCATTTATAAACTACAGATGTACACACCTGCCTGATTTATAAACTAGGAGATGTACACAACTGTCTCATTTATAAACTAGGAGATGTACACAACTGTCTCATTTATAAACTACAGATGTGCATACCTGTCTCAATTATAAACTACAGATGTACACAGCTGGCTCATTTATAACCTACAGATGTTTACCCCTGTCTCATTTATAAATGACAGATGTACACATCTGTCTCATTTATAAACTACAAATGTACACATCTGTCTCATTTATAAACTACAGATGTACACACCTGTCTCATTTATAAACTACAGATGTACACACCTGTCTCATTTATAAACTACAGATGTACACACTTGTCCCATTTATAAACTACAGATGTACACACTTGTCTCATTTATAAACTACAGATAAACACACCTGTCTCATTTATAAACTACAGATGTACACACCCGTCTCATTTATAAACTAGGAGATGTACACACCTGTCTCATGTATAAACTACAGATGTACACACATGTCCCATTTATAAACTAGGAGCTGTGCACACCTGTCTCATTTATAAACTACAGATGTGCACACCTGTCTCATTTATAAACTAGGAGCTGTACACACCTGTCTCATTTAAAAACTACAGATGTACACACCTGTCTCATTTATAAAGTACAGATGTACACACCTGTCTCATTTATAAGCTAGGAGATGTACACACCTGTCTCATTTATAAACTACAGATGTGCACACCTGTCTCAGTTATGAATTATCAGTTATACACCCCAGTTTGCTTTTTGCACTTGGAGCCATGCGTAACCACCAGATTTCTAAGTTAGCAGTCGTGCGCACCTCTCTAATTTTAAACTAGTGGAAATGGACAGCTGTCTGGTTCATAAACAAGAATTTCTGTTCCCATTCTTGATTATATTTGACCTGTACCATCGCAAGGGTAACACCGTGAATTGTTCTATGTTGCTGTTATAGGTGCATTGCTTACCCTTCAGGTTAACTCAAGCTTATCACTTAAAATGCGAGATTGAAAACCTTTGTGTGGATTGTTTACTGTGTGTGTATCCCTAGTAAACAGATTTCCCATTTAATCACATTGTAAATGGGCAGATAGGACCAGACATCTGGTTATGGATGGTCGCTCTTGGTTTGCTTGGCAGAAGATGTGTCATTGCGATCACCTTTATTCCATTCTGTGGTGATTCATTTTAAGAGTCACTGTGCGCGCGCTCTTGCCAGGCCTGGGGAGGCGGGTATGGAGGTGGGACTGCCGGGAAAATGGCAGAATTTGGGGGCGGGTGCCCAACCCACCCCAACCCGCCTTCGTGCCATCTTGCCAGGAGGCAGGTAGCCGACCCGTGCCGGGTTCCGTCTCTTGGAGGCGGGAAGGGATTACAGACACTGAACTGGCTGTTAACAGGTAGTTAACAGGCAGATAAGAGGATTATCCCCATTTTACACACAAAATTGTGGGCTTCCCGAAGGCTGCGAACCCCGCCAGGGTTACCGAGGCGAGCAGTGGGTCTGCGGGGGTCGGAGGGATGCAAACGTGCGCTGTGAAGGTAAGTGATGGGTGCAAGTGTGGAGATGTGAGTATGTGAGGTAAGTGGAAAGTGTTAGTAAAAGTTTACTTACCTTTGTTTCTTCCTGCAGGCTTCAGTCGGTGGGTATGCGGAGAGTCTCACACCTCCGCGGCAGAGATGACAGATGGCCGTTGCATTCTCCAATGCAACAACCATCTGATTTCTGCTCAGCAGATAGGTTTGATGAGTCTTGAATTCAAGAACTCATCAAACTACAGAGAATGTCAGTGTTTGACAGCTTCACAGAGCTGTCAAACGATGACAGTTCATCTGTCAAAAATTTTTGACATTTGAAACGTCATACGCTGACGTTCTCTGTAACCGGCTTTCCCTTAATTGGCCTGCTAAGCCTGCTGGGCTGGCTTAACAAGGTCAATCAAGGGAAAATAGCGTGGGTTGGCCACAAGTCGATGGAGGCGGGACCTTGACCCGACAAGCAGCAGTCCCGCCTCCAACGCGCCCCCATTGGCAAGATCGCGCCCATCGAATTGAATTAATCCAAACCTGCAGTGACTTGTTTTTCTCGTGGTCTTGCCTCACTAATATGTGAGACCATAGAAAATCTCAAATAAAAACAGAAAATGCTGGAAATACTCAGCAGGTCAGGCAGCATCTGTAGAGAGAGAAAAGAGTTAACGTTTCAGGTCGATGACCCTTCATCAGAACTGGAAAAAGCTGGAGATGGAACAGGTTTTTAAGCAAGTGCAGGGGCAGGGAAAGGGGGGAGGGGAGGAAAGAACAAAAGGGAAGGTCAGTGATAGGATGGAAGGCAGGAGAGATTAAGAGAGATTAAGAGATGGTGCAAGGCAAAAGGAGATGGTAATGGGACAAGGATTATAAATTGTAAAAAGAATGGGACAAGAGTATCTAAACATCGTCACCACAGTGAGCCTGATTGCTTGCAGTTTGGAGCATAATTTTTCTGAAATCCTCTCAAACAAAACAGTGTCATATTGACAGAGAGGGGACACGTGGGCGCAAGTGCTCGTGTGGAGATACTCATGTGTTCACTTACAAACAGCTGGTTACTAATGTGTGTTGGTCATATTCAGAGAGAAGAGTAAATGAAATGCCATATGTTCATCAACTGAACGATATCTAAACATGTTTTACTATTACCCTTGGATATGCTCGAAATTAATTGTTTAGCATATTATAGCCTCAAATAATGCAAGAAAAAAACAGCTGCTTTTATTACCAGTGTGGGAGTACAATGTAATTTTTAACAACGGAAATATTAATTTATCCAAATATTCCCTGACATCACACTTGTACGTATCACAGCTGTGTGTCAATCTCGTTCAAATGTAATCTGAACAAAATACATTAAAAATGTTTCTATATAATGCTCCTGTTACAGATGCAGGCACAATTATTACTGATTTTTCAAGATGAATGACATCCAAACAAACATTTGAATGCGTAAAGATTTGCGTGCTTGATAAATGGATTGTGAGTATTTGATCTAAGGCAGATACCGTTAAATCCTCGACGTTACTCTTCAAACAGCATGCCTGTACTGAAATCAATGTTATTTAAAATGCACCACCAGCTTCCTTCTGATCTCTCCGGTGAATGAACTCTCTTCAAATTGTTACCTTTACTTTGTAGAAAACATCATTTAACCTTTGGGAAATGCTTGTCAGTAGAACTTGGGCAAATATTCTTCCTCTGCTTTAATACTGTCTCACTGTAACCTGGAAAAAAAATTAGCCCAGAAAATCTGAACTATTTCCAATTAGGAATTAGTGTAATCTGAAAAATGTAATTTATATTGCAAAAGTTAATCTGAAATTAATTTAAATGGGCACATAGACCTGTGCAGACTGTAGTAATATTTTTTAATTAGCGATAATGGCTGCTGATTAATTTGCTTGCTCTCTGTGCAGACATCGTGACTGCTGCTTTCTTTAAAGCTGCACTTCACCGTAATACAGCTTCACCATACACACGGACTGAAAATGACTGGCCCGGATTTTGCGGTAGAAATAACGGTGAGGCTATCAGCACTCATTGTAATTAAGGACTAAATCGGACAGCAACTTCCAGCATCCGCTCATGCGCAGTTAAACGTGGAAATCAGGAAGTTGCTGTCTGAGATGCCCTGCTCCTCCAGAAGCTTCGCTATACCGAGAGATTTGGCATTCAAACACATGAAGGGCGTGAAGTTATGATTCTTACCCACTAGATACCCACTAAACACGCCAGAAATTTTTATTGGCGTGATAAGTCTTAATTATTACCAAACAACCTCTCTGGCACTGAAAATTTACTTTTACAGGTGTGGTGTCTCATTCCTTCAGATTTTAATTATTGTTGGAGATTTTAGAAAAATTAAAAATTACATTTTTTCCCCACTTTTTCTTTCTGTCTCTTTTATCTCTCTCTCTCTCTTAATCCCATCTTTCTTTCCCTCTTTTTATTTTACTTTCTGTACATGATCTTAAATTGAATTAAATATTCTAACTGACTCTTCCTGGTTTAGACTCTGCGTGGCTCAGTGAGGATTCATCAATCTGATTGGTTGAAGAGACACGCTGTTGCTTTCCCTGCTCACACAGGTCCCAGATCCCCTGCGCAGTGCTTAAATGGATCTCTAATCACAGCAAGTTGCTGCACAAAAGCCCACTAAGAGTCTGTGGGCAGCTGTAAGCGTGATGAACGATGAACGCTGTTCCTGCAATGCCGATCGCAAAATCCCGGCCGATGTCTTTTAAAATCTCATTTGGAAGTTGTCTCTTATTTAGATGCAAACATAAGTGGGGTCTCAGTTTAAATCAAACTGGCTACAGTGTCACTTCTCAAGTAGTATTTTCTGGGGGCAGAATTGATGTACTTATCATTTTGAGTGTGCTCTACGCGTGTTGTAACAGTGTGGAGCGTGACAAAAGTACAAGAAAGTACAAAACTCCAGATCATTAATTGAACACTAATTTGTTGTAAGAAATAATGGCATTTGAGGGAAAACAGTCACACTGAGAGAAAAAACACCATGAAAGCCAGAAATATAAATCAAAAAATGAAAGTAACTGCAACTCAAATAAAATAGAAAATAGCAAGGAAAGGGTTAGTCAGCTCATTATCCAATCTCTATGGCAACGCAGGGCTAATTGTCACAGTGGTAGCTGTTCATTAATTAAAGGCATTAAAATGTTAAGAGCACAGCTAGTGCCTCCCATAACTTAATCTTTAAGATGCTAATATCTGTTTTGGGAGGTTTGCCTTGGGGGGCAGGTGGAAGGTTGCAATCGAAGGCTTGTTGAGAATGATTGCCGCTTGATATAAAATGGTCTTTCTGAATATTTGAATTAATTGCGTCTGTTACAGTCATTGGTGGAATACGAAATGTGTAGGGATATATGTGAGGGGGTGGTACCCATACTCCCACTTTGGTCCATTACAATGTGTAGCAGAAGCTGAAGAGCTTCTCGTTGCTATTGGTAACAGGAGCACAAAGCAGTTTTGATGCTTCTTCTCCTCATTTCCTTTGATTCATTTGCTCATTATCCTACTGAGGGATCCCGCGCTGTGAACATTCACAAAGACACAATTCCCTGGAGCTCCCCTGCTGGTTAGTAGGTAACTTCAATTCATGATGTGGCACCTAGCCATACAGCCCAGGAGAGCCCCAGGTCTGTCCTCTCTCTCTCTCTCGCTCTCAATCACTCTCTCGCTCTCTCACTCTATCACTCTCTCTCTCTCTCTCTCGCTCTCTCTCGCTCTCACTCACTCTCTCTCGCTCACTCACTTGCTCTCTCAATCTCACTCTCACTCTCTCGCTCTCTCTCTCACTCTCTCTCTCGCTCTTTCACTTTCTCACTCTCTCACTCTCTCTCTCGCTCTCTCACTCTCTCCCTCTCGCTCTCTTTCTCTCTCGCTCTCTCACTCTCTCTCGCTCACTCAATCTCACTCTCACTCTCTCACTCTCTCGCTCTCTTGCTCTCTCACTTTCTCACTCTCTCACTCTCGCTCTTGCTCTTTCTCGCTCTCTCACTCACTCCCTCTCTCGCTCTCTCACTCTCTCCCTCTTGCTCTCTTTCTCTCTCGCTCTCTCACTCACTCACTCTCTCTCGCTCACTCACTTGCCCTCTCAATCTCACTCTCACTCTTTCGCTCTCTCACTCTCACACACTCTCTCCCACTCTCAGTCTCTCCCTCTCTCCCTCTCAATCTCTCTGTCTCTCACTATTAGTCTCTCACACTCACTCTCTCAATCATTAGTATCAGCTGGAACTATAGCAGGACAGCTCCAATTTGCCTCAGTGCCGCTGGGCTAGGGAGGGGGACCAATCAGCCTGGAGCTTTGCTCCTGATTACTGTCCAAAAACCCCTGCTGGAAAGCGCATGTGAATAGACCCCTGTGTGTGGCGGAGACTGGACTTCGCTGTGATGCCCCCACAGTGCTGACACTCACACATGGAGAAGAATTGGCTGAGGGAGGTATAGTAGGTTGGTCAGCATCAGTGAGGCCATACCCCACCGTGAGTGAGTCCTTCAGCAAGGAAGGGGTGAAAAAGTAGAGGGGACACTAAAGAGATATTTCGCAGGCAGGTTCCCCATGTATACTTTCATCCAATTTAAATAAAGCCTTCTGCAAAAGAGTTGTCAGCTGAGATAGGTTGTGTGGATGTTCTGTGCCTCGTGCTTCTGAAACCACCGTACCCATCATTTGCCATCAGAGAGACAACCCTGGGTTTTTTCTCGCCTCCTGTCAAGTGCAGTGCTCCATTTTCAAATACACGAAAATCTTTGATGTCAACTGAGGCTGGAGGGTTTAAGGCAACAGGCAGCTTTAGTACTGTTGCTGAATTAGCTAAGAAGCCAGGAGAATAACAGGTAGGCTTTCCAGTAACAGAAGATTTATTTTGAAGTATTATTTATGCAGTCTTTAACCAAAGATACAATTGGATGAAAATCCATGCCTTTTTATTCAGTCTGACTCTGTTGTGTGAATGCAGTACAAGTGACTTGATTTAAACCGCTATCCATTTAAAGTTACAATCTTTTAAACGTGGCTATAGATAGATATGTCTTTTGAATTACTGAACATGTTCGGCAATGGCAGTGACCTGCCGTTTAACCACCTCTTTATACACAATGTAATCTACTGTATATTGAGAGCCTTAGAAAAGTATTCACAAGTGGCAAGCTAAAAGTATTTCTTTCGGCGCTGGTTTGCACGCACAGCAGCTCGTTTCTTGTGTCGAACAAGATGCTTGTTATATGCCGAGGAGTCATGGCTCGTGCAGTTGGATCTGGGTGGTGAACATTAATATTACAGCTGAGAAATTATATGAATGGGAGTATGAGAAAAGCAGAGCATTTGTGCTGTGTCAAGTAGTGATCATGTCTTTAGATTAGAGTAAATGTCGCTGGAAAAAAAAAGTCTTCCTTTGTCTATCTGACAGGCCACTATTTCTATGAAATGTTAGTGCAGACGGGGGGAAGGAGACAAGTTGACTATCTGTAATGGCTGACGCATCAGGGGATCGCGGAAGAGGAGGACAGCTAATTAATACCTGTGATGTGAAAAGCTCTTTTTGGCATAAAGGTACTGCCATTGCTTTTCATCTTTAGCTCGGTCTTCAGCAACAGCAACAACTTACATTTATATAGCACCTTCAATGTAGTGAAACGTCCCACAGCGCTTCACAGGAGCGATTATCAAACAAAATTTGACACCGAGCCACATAAGATGGACAGGTGGCCAAAAAGGTAGGTTTTAAGGAGTGTCTTAAAGAAGGAAAGAGAGGCGGAGAGGTTTATGGAGGGAATTCCAGAGCTCAGGACCTAGGCAGCTGAAGGAGCAATTAAAATCAGGGATCACGGGGGGTTGTAGAGCTGGAGGAGGTTACAGAGTTGGGAGGGGTGTGGCCATTGAGGGATTTGAACACAAGGATAAGAATTCTAAAATCGAGGCATTGCTGGACCGGGAGCCAATGTAGATCAGCGAGCACAGGGGTGATGGGTGAACGGGACTTGGGGCGAGTTAGGATACAGGCAGCAGAGTTTTGGATGAGCTCAAGTTTACAGAGGAGACCAGTCAGGATGGAGTTGGAATAGTCAAGTCTTGAGGTAACAACAGCATGGATGAGGGATCCAGAAGCAGATAAACTGAGGCAAGGGCGGAGACGGGCGATGTTACGGATGTTTCATCTTCAGTTTTGTTTCAGTTTCTGAAAGTGACACTCAGACTCTTTTTGGCAGTGGTATCACCTCAGCCCCATACACACGGTGCATTGGGAAGCCTACAAAGGACTGCTTCCTCCAAAGGCCTTGGAGATTATTAAACCGTATAAGAAACTTGTTCTGAAGAAGCCAACTTTAAAGCTTTTGTGGACTGATTAGTCTTTGTTTTCTAGGTATTTTTACCATCAGTATCTTGCAGTGTTTTTCCGTGTATTCTTTGTAATTGTTTGACTTGTAAATAGATCTGACTGATTTAGCTTGAACTCAGTGTTCAGGCAATATGGTATTTACCACTCTCAGAGTAGGCAGGACAGCATAATGGGCGTCCCGCATTGTCTCCTATGTGGCACCATGATTAAAAGGGGTTTGTTCATCCTGTAGCATGCTGACCCATTCGCAGCACAGATAAGGATGCAGGTTTAACTCATGAGTCATTGGGTCTGATTACGGAAACTGCCTTCTGTGAACCAAAGTTAATTGCTTGATTAAAAGAGCCAGAAGTTTGGGTTCAGAGAACACTTCAGAAACAAGAGTAGCTTGGTGTAAAAGCCTGACGGTTTTATTCGCAAATATGTATTTTTGTACTTTAGCTACAACATTACAGTGGCCATAAAAGTATCAATACCCTGGTGCCTTTTACTTGAGAAGATATTTTGTGAAATAGACATATTTTGATATGGTACATACCATAAACCTATTGTATATTACAGCCAATGAGTAGGTCACAATGTCAAAATACATGGAAAACTCCGATGCCAGGCTCACCCTCTGGCAAAATCCATTTTGAAAGTGTCAAGGACAACCTGCAGTACCCAATACGCCCTCAGGGTGTGCTGTGATAAGGCTTTCCATGTAATTAAATGCTCTGCCTCTACTGTAGGTTTGAGCCAGCATTGCTGTGACCGGTTCCCTGGCATCTGATCTGATGTAGAGGAATCTTTACCTTACCAGAGCAAGACCAGTAAATGCAGAAGGACAAAAGAAACAACCAAGCATATTGCAACGATAACTGTTTTGGCCTTGGGCCCTTTTGAATGTGAACATGCTAACTCATCTGTTTTTGGACTGTCCCCTCCCGACCAACTCTACTGTGCCTTGCAAGAAATTTGCCCCAGTTCACTCTGTCCTAAATTCCCTGATCAGCGTTCCTCATTTGAAACCTCCTCTTAACCAAATGCGGCTAAAGGTTTAGTTGACTGAGTTTCCTTGTTCCTTGGTCCCACTAGAATTCGGTGGAGCTGTCAAATCACAGGCCAACAAAGCCCGTCTCTGATGCCACACGCTATCACACCTCATTGTTATCCATTGTCAGTACAATTCTATTTCAATCCCCTGCTGGCAGTCTTCTTGGGGAAACGGAAATCTCCATCCACTCGCCGAGATTTTTTCTTGTCCCCCCCACCTTCCCCTTCTGCCCAGGAGTGTTCCTGAAACACAGACCCCCCTTTTCCCCGCACCCCCCCCCCCCTCACCCCCACCCTCACCTCTGCTGATAATGTTCCAGAAGAAATCTAAATGGTACTATTTTGAGGGGTTACAAGAACAGAGGGACCTGGGGGTGCATATTCACAAATCTTTGAAGGTGGCGGGGCAAGTTGATAAGGCGGTTGAGAAAGCGTACGAGATACTTGGCTTTGTAAATAGGGGCATTGAATACAAAAACAAGGAAGTCATGCTACACCTTCACAAATCTCTGGTTAGGCCTCAGCTGGAGTATTGTGTACAGTTCTGGGCACCACACTTTAGGAAGGATGTCAAGGCCCTGGAGAAGGTGCAGAGGAGGTTTACCAGGATGATACCAGGGATGAAGGAGTTCAAGTTACGTGGAGAGATTGGAGAAGCTGGGACTGTTCTCCTTCGAGCAGAGAAGGTTAAGGGAGAGGTAATCAAAATTGTGAGGGGTTTTGATGGGGCAAGTAGGGAGAAATTATTTCCTCTGGCAAGTGGTTCGGTGACCAGAGGTCATAGATTTAAAATAATTGGCAAAAGAACTAGAGGGGAAACGAGGAGAAATTTCTTCACACAGGGGATTGTTAAGATCTGGAACGCACTAACTGAAAGGGCGGTGGAATCAAATTCCATAGGAACTTTCAAAAGGCAATTGGACATGTACTTGAAGAGGACTAATTTGCAGGGTTATGGGGAAAAAGCTGGGGTGTGAGACTAAATTGGACAACTTTTTCAAAGAGCCAGCACAGGCACAACGGGCCGAATGGCCTCCTTCTGTGCTATTTGATTCTATGATTTAATATTTTTCCACCTACTGAAGATGAGGTCATGTGGTGGCACCATTTAGTCCAGTGACAAGGATTCTTCATTCAACCACTGAATCTCGCTACATTTACCTAGATAATGGGCAGGTAAAGGCGCACTCATATGAGATGAGTGAGATGAAGATTGAAATGAAGTAAGGTGGGAGGAGGCTCATGTGACGCATAAACACCAGCATAAACCTGCTGGGTCGAATGGCCTGTTTCTGTCCTGTAAATTCTATGTCATTCTATGTATGAAGTACGAGGTTTGTTTATGGTCTGTTTATGGGAGGGGCCTTGAATGATGGACCCCAAGGAAATGTCCCACCCAAAAATGTCACAACAGTGGGCTAATCCACCCTGGCTGGGGAGGGAGGGAGAGATAGAGCCTGCAACAGCGACTGTTCCACTTTGGCCAAAAATAGACAAATTTCAATGTAAATCGTCAGTTTGTTTTGACACTGCAGGCTTGGGTATTTCGAGTGCACTTGGAATGTCTGATGGTGTTAGTGCATCATATTCTAGATTGACTTTCAATAGAGTATCAGCTCAATTTAAAACCTATTTACATGGTTTTCCGAGGTGTGTACACCGCTTGCAGAGAGAAACTGCACCGTAACGCCTGCTGTGTAAATTCGACACACACACCATGTCTGATTCATGCAGAAATACCACAATCACACCGAAGGAAGGAATAGATCACAATGTTGAATGTAACTTTAGTTCAAATTAAAACCTCTTGTAAAAGCCAAACGCGCACGTCCAATACCTTTTGTTTGTACAGTGCTAAATTTTCATTTCATTAAATTAAACAGTTTTACATGTTGAGTGCCTTGTTTGCACATTTACAATGTTAAGGTAAAACTGACATTTCCCACCACACCATGTTCAACCATTCATGCCACAAGTGCTGGTTCTGCACACTGTATTGTGAAGGGGGAAACCTGAAGACATCGCCACCTACTGGACTCTAAAATCAATACACCACAAAGTATACACATTTAGGCAATTGATTTTAACGTCCAGTGGGGATCATATGTACCCTATATATCATATCATGGGGCTTCATAATCTTCCCATATCCCTTCAAGCTTTCTTCTTCGTGGAATTAAGGGAGAGAGAAAGATGGTCACATTTAGCTGCTTAATAATTGCTCAGTCAATATAACACTTACCATCTGGGAACCATATTAACGTAGGTGCTTTTCTATCTGAACTGTACGTATAAAGAAGTCCAAGAACACACAGTCATACTGCTTCACGTTAGGATCAGACAGTTGAATAGCAGAAGAAGCCGAATTGTGTGCTTTCACGCTCTTTTGAATTAAATAAAATTGGATTTACTCTCTAATTATATGTCACAATTAACAGTTAAACAACAATTTAATCATCTCAGATACACTTGTTGTTACTGAAGCTGTACTTTACAGAAATAGATAGATTAAAAAAATAGATTTTTCCTTTCCTAATGTATTTCCCAGGAGGATAATTGTTTTATTTGGGTCAGCAAATTAAGAACATTAGAATTAGGAGCAGGAGTAGGCCATACGGCCCCTCGAGCCTGCTTCACCATTCAATAAGATCGTGGCTGATCTTCAACCTCAACTCCACTTTCCTGCCCGATCTCCATATCCCTTGATTCCCCTAGAGTCCAAAAATCTATCCATCTCTGCCTTTGAATATACTCAACGATTCAGCATCCACAACCCTTTGGGGTGGAGAATTCCAAAGATTCACAACCCTCTGAGTGAAGAAATTCCTCCTCATCTCAGTCTTAAATGGCTGACCCCTTATCCTGAGACTATGGGCTGGATTTTCATTGACCCGTGGAGGCGGGTTTGGAGGCGTGTGGGGGGTTAAAATTGCAAAAACTGGCGGGTGGGCACAAGTCCGCCTCCATCCCGCCTCCACGCAATTTTCATTAAATCGTGCCTGCTGGTCCCGACTGCGTCCCGCCTTTAAGAGGCGGGATAGGCTGTTAAGGCCCTTAACAAGCACTAAATTGCCTCTATAATGCCATTTTGAAAGGCCTTTGTGATTTTAACCCTTGTTCTACGTGAAGCACGCCTGTTCTGAACCACGATTGTGAAACCTGGCGGGAGCACATTTGGATAGCTGACTATCAGTGGCTGGGCTGACTATCAGTGAGTGAGTGGCTGGCAGGCATCTGGGAGTGGTGGAGGAGACATATCTGGAAGTTCATTCTCTCTCTCTCTCTCTCTCTCTCTCTCTCCTTAGAGCTGCTGCTCATTTTGCATCCAGGTCCTCTCACAGCAAAGGCCAAGCTGTCTCTGAAGACATTCAATGCAGCAGCAATGATGACATCATCAGAGGCGACTTTCAGACTGAAACCACGAATTAGTTCATGGGTTCCCACATGCTGGAACTCAATTGCCCAATTAAGTGAAAATTGCATCAATCTCCCACATCCAATTGCAGTCGGGTGGATAACACGAAAAGTGGATGACACGACCCCAACCCGCCCCAGTATCAAAATCCAGCCCTAAGCCTCTAGTTCTAGACTCTCCAGCCAGGGGAAACAACCTCTCAGCATCTACCCTGTCAATCCCTCTCAGTATCTTATATGTTTCAATGAGATCACCTCTCATTCTCCTAAACACAATAGAGTATAGGACCAATCTACTCAATCTCTCCTCATAGGAAAACCCTCTCATCCCAGGAATCAATCTAGTGAACCTTTGTTGCACCGCCTCCAAGGCAAGTATATCCTTCCCGAGGTATGAAGACCAAAACTGTGTACAGTACTCCAGGTGTGGTCTCACCAAGGGCCTGTACAATTGTAGCAAGACTTCCTTACTCTTGTACTCCAACCCCCTTGCAATAAAGGCCAACATGCCATTTGCCTTCCTAATTGCTTACTGTACCCATATGCTAACTCTCTGTTTCCTATACGAGGACACCTAAATTTCTCTGAACACCAACATTTAATAGTTTCTCACCATTTAAAAAATATTCGGTTTTTCTATTCTTCCTACCAAAGTGAATAACCTCACATTTCCCCACATTATACTCTATCTGCCACCTTATTGCCCACTCACTTAAACTGTCTACATCCCTTTGCAGGCCCTTTGTGTCCTCCTCGCAGCTTATGGCTTACTTTCCCACTTAGCAGGTAAGTTTGTATCCTCTGTGTTCAGAAGGGGCCCGGTGTCCTGGCCAATATTTATCCCTCAACCAACATCAATAAAACAGATGATCTGGTCATCATCACACTGCTGTTTGTGGGATCTTGCTGTATTGGCTGCCGCGTTTCCTACGTTACATCAGAGACTACACTTCAAAATGACTTCATTGGCTGTAAAGCGCTTTGGGACGTCCTGAGTTCGTGAAAGGCGCTATATAAATGGCAATTTTTTTCTTTTGTCTGTACATCTATTCCAAGTTATAATGGAGTTGTAGAACAAAACAGATTTAACATCAATCATAACGTGAGATAATTCTAAATGGTGATATACAATGTGAAGTTAAGATTGGTGGACACTTTAAAAATGTGCACAACTGATGGTTTGCTGGGATTGTAACTACCTGATGCTGAATAATAGTGGCATACAGATCTTCACCCTGACAGTACAGTGAAACAGAAACAACAACAGAAAACGCTGGAAAAACTCAGCAGGCCAGGCAACATCCGTGGAGAGAGAAACAGAGTTAACGTTTCAGGTCGAAGACCTTTCATCAGAACTGAGAAAAAAGCAGGAAATGAAACAGATAAAAAAGCAAGGGGGAGGCTGGGGGGAGGCTGGGGGGAGGAATAAAAGAACAAAAGGGGTGGTCTATGGTAAGTAGAGACAATGGCCTAGAAATTCGATTCGGAGGCTTGCCGCGGGGGTAAGGATCGTGCGCGATATCACCTACCGCGTCTGCCGTTCTTGTTTGCCCCCGCAGGAACTTCGGGTCCTGGGCCTCTCCCTAGTGCCGGCGCACAGTGCTTGTGTGTTCCTGGGGCGCAGTTAGTGTGATGCGACCCTTGGGATCACGTGGGCCATGGAGAGCCAATGGCAGCAGACCATCTTTCATTCATAGATTTGACAGGAGACCTGTCAAATCTGTGAATCGAAATCGGCCCCAAAAGAACAGCTAAACCTCAAATAATTTTTTTTTAAACCATCACATTAATAAAATAACTATAGTTAAATAAATTAACCACTTTAAACAAAAATTTAAATTTTTGAAAAAATTAAAATACTTTTTAAAAGTTATAAAAATAAACTTACCTTTCTTTAAAGTCTCTAAAAAAGATAAACCTGTTGAAATTTTTTTTAAATTATACTTAATTAACTACTTACCTTGTTCAAAAGGGGTCTTACGCCTCCTTTTTACTTGCGTAGAATCTTCCATACCTACCCTCACGTTGAAACCTGAAAAAAAACCTAAGTGTGCTGCATGCGCGCAGCCTCTAGTGCACATGCGGTTCACCTAGGAACCGCCCCCTTCGCCATACCGGAAGTGCCGGTTTCCCGCGCATGCGCAGTGCATGCAGGAAACCGGCACTTCGGGAATGAATACGGGTGAGTACACAGTGAGTACTCACCCGGGAACGGCCGAATTTTTGGGCCATTAAGAGATGCTCAAGGCAAGACGAAATGGTAATAGGACAGGTTAAGAAACAAAAGGTGGCTAGAAGTGTGAAGTGTGAAATGCTGGCAGAATGAGAGTGAAACAGAAACCTGGCTTTCAGATTACAAAAGGGTAATTTTGGCAGTTTAACCCTTTGAGAACTGCAGTAGCATTTCTGCACCGCAGGGCAAATATAACAAGCTGTGAATATTCAAAGGAATACAAATGGCAATGAAAGCCTTTCTATTTTAATATTGTGCTATTCAGGTTTGGTAATGGTGTATTTATGCAACAAAGTTGAGCATATTTTGAAATCTGCAATGGTAGTTCAGTCCTTAAAGGGTTCACACTGCCCGCCCCAGTTGATTTTACTATACAGTACATGACTGTAACAGGCCACGATATTACAAATTGATAAACATCACAGACCGAACATAACTTAACATTTTAGCACCACAATGGTTTAAAAAAACAGTTTGAAAAATGAGTAGCACCTCCCATCTCAAAAATATTGTCAAATAAGCTCTCTAATTTGTAGGGATTTTCTACAGTATGGATTGTTATGTCCTTACTAGTCTGCCATCAGTATTGCTATTTAAATAGAGAGTGAAGATCCTAAACTATTTGTGCAGGGTCATAAAGGTTACAAAGTACACTGGGAAACAAGGAAAGTAGTATTGTAAACTAATTTGTTGGGGAGAAAGAAATTCAGATCAAATTGAGATGATTTTTTTTACTCCTTGCCCCCTTCTCCTCTCTTGATGCCTTGTTGGGGATAAAGTTCCACAAGTGCTGGCAGCTCTCCAATACCTTACCCAGGTGACCAGGTAATCCATGCCAAGAGGTCATACCTTACCCAGGTGACCATTCTTTACAGGTGCCCAGGTAATCCGTGCCAGGAGGTCATACGACCATTGAGAGCATCAATTTGCCTCACTGCCCCTGGCCTAGGGACGAGTCAAGCTGGGTTCCTGCTGGGCTTAGCCAGGACTTGTCTTCACCCGATGTCACACACATACACCTTCCAAAATGTGGGGGTGGGGTGAGACCCTGATTGATTTTTCCCTTTCCCTGAGGCCAACTGTAGCGCTCTAGCTGCGATCAGCCAATACAGCGCAGATGGAAGCTGCTCTACGTGATTCAGTAACACACTGGGCAGCCCATTTACCGACTATGCTTCTATGTTAATGAGGCAGAATGTCAGGTGTCTGTTCCATACCAAGACTGCATCTGGAGATGCTTCAAGTGAAAAAACACAAGTGAGGCATCCAAACACATTCACCAATTAGTTGTTTCTAGCTTTAGGGCACAGTGCTGGCGTGCTTCAAAGGGGTATTTAAGTTAGTGTCACTGAACTATTTAATTCACTGCAGAGTGTCCCACAGCAGTTAGTATGGCAGTATGGTGTAATAGTTAATAGTTAACAGAGTTCCATTGTAGCAGCTAGCGAGAAAATAATAGAAAATGTTTAAACAGGTTTGATGTAAATCCTCTAGTACTGCAAATTCTGCTCAAAAATTAAATGATGCAAATAGCACAGATGCAATTAAGGGGAAGCTCGATAAATACATGAGGGAGAAAGGAATAGAAGGATATGCTGATCGGGTGAGATGAAGTAGGGTGGAGCATAAACACTGGCACAGACCAGTTGGGCCGAATGGACTATTTCTGTGCTGTAATTCTATGTAAACATTCAGTAGGTAAAATAACTTGAATGATCCCGGTCATTTCAAGTGGAAAGAGAAAGTCTGTGGTAGAGAAATATTCCTGCAAACTGCCGCAGTCGACCACAGATTGATCATCTACTAAAAATGTTCAAAAGCATTTCCAATAAAAGAAAGGTTTTTACACTGTGGTGCTCAGCCCCCTCAAACTGCCTGTCTAAAATAGTCGATCACATAACATTCTGCTCTGCTGTGTACGTCTTGTAGAATTGATTTACACAAAATACCTTTGTTTTTGCAAAGGTTGTCACCTTACCTAAATGGGCCTATTGCTAATTTCTGAAGTGAAACAGCTCAAGCGATGTATGAGGCACTTTTTCTGTCTAACCAACACCCAAAACAGTCTTTGCTGTGGAGTAGAATTTAAGCAGTATGGGGATGCTGCCACCTGGTGGTCAGAAACTATAACAAGATGAACGAACCTACCGCCCAACATTGGAACTGTTGCTGGATCCAGCGGTAGGAGAATTAATGGCCCGTAATTTCCGATAGGAGGCTTCCTGCGTGCAGATGCCTCCTATCGGAAAACAAATCTACGCTCTTACCTGAGGGCTCCCGAGGTCCGGACACTGCCGATGCTGGGCCTCTCCACTGTCGAAATGCGCAGGGCCCAGGTATCCCAGGGGCGCAGGTGGTTCACAAGCATCCCTGGGATCACGTGGGCCAGGCCAGCCAATAGGAGAAGGGAATCTCCCTTCATACTTTTGACAGATAGACCCGTCAAATATATGAATGGAGATCACCCCAAAAACACATCAAAACATTAAATACATTTTTAAAAAACCATCACATTTTTAAAATTAGTTAAAATTACAATAAATCAAATATTTTAAACAAAAATTTAATTTTTTGAAAAAAATAATTAAAGTTTTTTATGGGGCTAAAAATAAAGTTACCTTTTTTTAAAAATATTTTTAAATTATAAATGAGTGAAAAAAAAAATATTTTTTAACTCTTTTTCAACTCTTATGCTGGTAAAAGCAGGCTTACTACTTTTACCAGGCGTAAGATTTTTAAGGGTTTTCAATGGGTGGAGGTTCTGCAGAAAGTGGAACTCTCCACCCGCAGAGGCTCTTCTCCAGGGCAGGCGTCCGATCTGTCAAGAGTATTCTTGACAGATCGGAAATGCCGGTTTTCAGCGCATGCGCTTCGCATGCCTGAAACCGGCATTTCCGATGTCCCTACGGGTGTGTACACAGCCCGTACACACCCGTAGGCTTCAGAATACACAGGCCATTCAGTTAACTCTCATGACACAGAGGGATCTGCCAAAGAGACCAGATTTCTGTGCAAAGTAATGTCAGAACAGACGCAAGGTAAAAACTCTGCCTCCATAATGTCAGTTCTTGTTGTGTACATGCCTCGACCGAGTGTGAGCCCTGTGGGATATTAAATGGAAGATAACACATCTGGAAATGTATGGCAGTGGAATGGAGGAATAAAACGAAACAATTAAGACACAATAGGTTGAAAATAGAGTCAGGTGTTAATGTTTTTTTGCCAAAAATTGCAAGCGGCCGTTTGACAACACTGACTCCATATAACGTTCTACCTTCTATCTATTTAGTTGGGATGTTTCAGCCACCTCTTGCTGATAAACTGCAACTAAAAAAATAATTCCACCTTTATCAAGAATTATTTTAAATACCTCACAAAAGCAAAGAAAACAAAAGAGCTAAAATCATTTCGGTAATTATGGGATTTTTAAAATAAAAGTTTAAAAGAGTTTCAGGAGCTCGGAAAAAGATTGGATAAAAAAGAACCTTAAAAGTACTAATTACTCCCAGTACCATGTCCTAGTGAGGCTAGAAACAGGATGATAGTGCAAGTAACTGCGTGGCTGGAGAAGTGGTGCAGGAGGAAGGGTTTCAGATTCTCGGGGCATTGGGACCAGTTCTGGGGGAAGGGGCACCTCTACAAGATGGACGGGTTGCATCCGAACAGAGCCGGGACCAATGTTCTCACTGAGAGAGGTTAACTAGTACAGTTGGGGAGGGTTTAAACTAATTTGGCAGGGGGAGGGGAACCAGAAAATAGCAGAAGGGAGCAGCAATGAAATCAGAGGACAAAGAGATATAAGTAGCAGTAAAATAAGAAATACCCCAAAAATTGCAGGGATCAGATTGAGAAAAACAGCAGAAGTGATGAAGGAGGTGTTAAATTGTATGTACGTCAATGTCCTTAGTGTAACTAATATGGTTGGTGAGCTGCAGGCACAAGTTGCCACATGGGATAATGATGTGGTTGCATTAACAGAGACATGGCTCAAACAAGGCAAGGAATCGGTTCTTAATATTCCTGATTACCAAGTATTCAGGAATGATAGAGATGGAAAAAGAGGAGGGAGCATGGCAGTATTGATTAAGGATGATGTTACAGTTCCAAATAGAAAGGATATTCTAGGTGGTTCTCGGACTGAATCTATTTGGCTTGAGTTGAGAAACAGAGGGGAGCTGTTACAGTCGACAAAGTGCCATACAGGAGGCTGGTTAAGAAGATGGACGCCCATGGAATTAAGGAGTGCTGCACTGTCAGAGGTGCCGTCTTTCGGTTGAGACGTTAAACCAAGGCTCCATCTGCTCTCTCAGGTGGACATAAAAGATCCCATGGCACTATTTCGAAGAAGAGCAGGGGCGTTCTCCTCGGTGTCCTGGCCAATATTTATTCCTCAATCAACATCACTAATGCAACTTATCTGGCCATTATCACATTACGGTCTGTGGGAGCTTGCTGTGCGCAAATTGGCTGCCGCGTTTCCTACATTACAACAGTGATTACACTTCAAAAGTACTTCATTGGCTGTAAAGCACTTAGGGATGTCCTGAGGTCATGAAAGGCGCTATATAAATGCAAGTCTTTGTTTTTCTTTTGCTCTTCTTTGAAATGGTGCAGTGGGGTCTTTTATGTCCACCTGAGTGGGCAGATGAGGAGACCCGCGCAAAAACCCAGAACTTGTGCGGCCCTTATGGGTGCATATGCACCTCGTACACACCCGTAGGGGCCACAAAATACGGGCTAATATGTTGATGGGGTGAGATGAAGTAAGGTGGGAGGAGGCTCGTGTGGAGCATAAACACCGGCATAGACCTGTTGGGCTGAATGGCCTGTTTCTGTGCTGTAAATACTATGGGGGGAAAATTCGGTATCGACCATTTTGGGGTGCTAACATCGCCTGGGCGCTAACTTCTCTGTTCCAAAGAAAACAACCCCAGCCTATCCAATCTTTCCTCATAGCTAAAATTCTCCAGTCCTGGCAACATCCTCATAAATCTCCTCTGGACCCTCTCCAGTGCAATCACATCCTTCCTGTAATGTGGTGACCAGAACTGCACGCAGCACTCTAGCTGCGGCCTAACTAGTGTTTTATACAGTTCTAGCTTAACCTCTCTGCTCTTATATTCTATGCCTCAGCTAATAAAGTAAAGTATCCCGTATGCCTTCTTAACCACCCTATCTACTTGGCCTGCTACCTTCAGGGATCTGTGGACATGCACTCCAAGGTCTCTCTGCTCCTCTACATTTCTCAGTATCCTACCATTTAAAAATTAATTAGAAAAAGGGATAGTTCCAGAGGACTGGTGGAGAGCTAATGTGATTCCTATATTTAAACAAGGGATCTAGAAAAAGTCCAGGGAACTATAGACCAGTTAGCTTAATGGCGGTGGTAGGAAAGATAATGGAATCTTTACTCAAAGATGTAATAGAAAAACATCTAGAAACTGAGAATATAATAAAGAATAGTCAGCATAGATTTCAAAAGGGAAGTTCATGCTTGACCAATCTTACTGAATTCTTTGAAGCAGCTACAGAAAGAGCAGACAAGGGTAATGCAGTAGACATAATGGGCTCGATTTTAATAGCCCTGAGGAGGCAGGTTTAGAGGCGGGTCGGCAGCGAAAATTGGAAAAAATGGCTTCAGGCTGCCAACCCGTCTCCATCCCGCCCCCACGCGATTTTCCTGAGTGTCGGGTCAGCCGCTCCCAAACTGACACGACTGGAACCGGTGGGACAGGTAGTTAAAGCAGTTAAGAGCCTGTAAACTGCCTTGCTAATCCTATTTTTATAGTGGTTTCGCATTTTTGTGCCTCTGGCCCCTGTTTCCCATCTTGTCAGAAACAGGCCAGCTGCAAGGAGACGAGTTGCTGGAGGAGATGATTTGTAGTCACTGGTGCAGCACTTTAAAAGTGCTCCTGTAACATGGCTGACATTCAAATGCAACAACTTTGTTGTTGGAGGTTTGGGATACGATTTTGCAAATCTACTGACCTTGTGACTCTTCAAGCTGACACCCATCTGCAGTGTTACCCGATTGGAATAATTTCAGGCCACTTTGAGTTTGCGCTTGCAAGCTTCTTGCCTCAACTGAAATCTATAGCAATGGGATGGTAACCATTTACATCCTCTCATCCTGGTCGTCAGATTCGGAGGAAGAGCAGCCATGGCAGCACCACAACCAGCCACAACAGTAGCACCAGCACCAGGAGCGCCAACCTCCTCCTCACCCACTTGATGCTGCACTGGACACAAGGTATCAGCCCCTGACAAAATTACTGGCTGGGAGGCCAGCGATGGCATCACCATGGCCAGATTTTCTTCACTTGATGCTGTAAACCCTGGCAGCCACATGATGCGCCAGGTTGACACCATCCCACACCAGCACCGTGAAGCATCCCTTTAATGTCCAAGCCATTCCATGCACACACATCACTATAGTGGGGTGGGGGGGGAGTTATGACTGAACAATCACTGGAACTCAATGTGTGCTCAGATCTGTCCAATAAGGGGCATTTTAGAAAAAGATATTACACTGTATGACAACACATTACCAGAAACCTCACATGGACATTGGCTAAACCTCTGAAGTGCCTACCCTTGTATGTTGTTAGTTGGTATGCTTGCAGTAGGATGAGGGTGAGTGTGAGGGGTGGCTAGTGAGATGGGGAAGTGATAAAGTAGATAGAGACGGTTGGGTGGAGGTTCAAGGTAAGTTGGAGTCCTGGGGAGGTCTCTTCCGCCCTTGGAAGGGAAGAGAACCTCCGTGCGTGCTGCGGCTCCCTCTATAAGCATATGGAGGGAGTCATTGGAGAGCCTGGGTACAAGTGTTCACCTTTGTGCAGTGATTGTTACTGTTTGCAGCACCTCAATGCTGTAAAACACTGACAGATCAGCTGTCAAAATAAAATTGTGCATGGTCCCTTTAAGGAAACTGGCAGATGATGCAACATCAAATTATGTCATCAGACCCGCTTCTTGTTAATTGCCCGGTAAGCCCACAGGGCAGCTTAACAAGGTCAATCAAGGGAAAATCACGTCTGCAGAGCGGAGGCAGCTGGGAGTGGGACCGGAACCCGGAAACCAGCTGACCCGCCTCCAGAATTAAATTCGCGGCCAATATATGTGGATTTCCAAAAGGCCTTCAATAAGATACCGCATAGTAGACTCATGATTAAGGTCAGAGCATGTGGAGTCAGGGGACAAGTATCAGAATGGATAGCAAGCTGGCTACAAAACAGAAAACAGCGAGTAGGGGTTAAGGGCGGCTACTCAGACTGGAAAAAGGTGGGACGTGGGAATCCACAAGGATTGGTGTTGGGGACCACTGTTGTTCACCATTTACATTAACGATTTGCACTTGGGAATCGTAAGTACAATTTCTAAATTTGTGGACGACACCAAATTGGAGGGTATAGTTAATATAAAGGAAGATTGTGACAAAATACAAGAAGACATTAATAAACTTGCAGAATGGGTGTGTGATTGGCAACTGAATTTCAATATAGGTAAGTGAGGTAGTGCATTTTGGTAGGAAGAATAAGGAGGCCACATACTGCTTGGATAATAAGAGTCTAAATGGGATAGAGGAGCAAAGGGATCTAAGGGTACAGATACACAAATCACTAAAAGTAGCAACGCAGGTTAATAAGGCCAGAAAAAAGCAAACAAACTTGTATAGAACCTTGGTTAGACCGCACTTGGAATACTGTGAACAGTTCTGGTCTCCATATTACAATAGGATATAGAGGCATTGGAAAAGTTGCAAAAACGATTTACATGGATGATACCAGAACTGGGAAGTTATATCTATCAGGAAAGACTGAAGAGGCTGGGGTTCTTTTCTCCAGAAAAGAGAAGGCTGAGATGTGACCTGATCGATGTCTTTAAAATGATGAAAGGATTCGATAGGGTAGACGTAGAGAAGATGTTTCCACTTGTAGGGGATTCAAAAACTAGGGTCCATAAGTATAAGATAGTTACTATTAAATCCTATAGGGAATTCAGGAGAACATGGAACTCGCTACCACAAGGGGTAGTTGAGGCGAATAGCATTTAAGTGGAAACTAGATAAACAAATGAGGGAGAAAAGAATAAAAGGGTATGCTGATAGGGTGAGATGAAGAGGGGTGGGAGGAGGCTCGTGTGGAGCAAAAACACAGGCATAGACCTGTTGGGCCGAATGGCCTGTTTCTGTGCTGTAGACTTGCTATAACTCGATGTAACAGAGTTAACGTTTCAGGTCAATGACCTCAACCTGAAACGTTAACTCTGTTTCTGTCTCCACAGATGCTGCCTGACTTGCTGAGTGTTTCCGGCATGTTCTGTTTTTATTTCAGATTACCAGCATCCGCAGTATTTTGCTTTGGTTTTGGTGAACTGGGATGTTTCCATTTGGATCTGTTCAATTGAGGTCACTTGTGATGGAACAGTAGTGCCTGAAGACTCCTGCATCATTACCTCTGGTGTCCCCCAAGGATCTCTCCTTGGCCCCCTTCTATTTCTCATCTACATGTTGCCCCTTGGTGACATCATCCAAAAACACAGCGTCAGTTTCCACATGTACGCTGACGACACCCAGCTCTACCTCACTACCTCTTCTCTCAACCCCTCAGGGTGTCTAAATTGTCAGACTGCTTGTCCGACATACAGTTCTGGATGAGCAACAATTTTCTCCAATTAAATATTGGGAAGACTGAAGCCATTGTTTTCGGTCCCCGCCACAAACTCCGTTCCCTAGCCACTGACTCCATCCCTTTCCCTAACATCTGTCTGAGGCTGAACCACACTGTTCGCAACCTTGGTGTCAATATTTGACCCTGAAATGAGCTTCCGACCACATATCTGCAACAAAACAAAGACCGCCTACTTCCACCTCCGTAACATCGCCCGTCTCCGCCCTTGCCTCAGCTCATCCGCTGCTGAAACCCTCATCCATGCCTTTGTTACCTCTAGACTTGACTATTCCAACGCACTCCTGGCTGGCCTCCCACATTCCACCCTACGTAAACTTGAGGTCATCCAAAACTCGGCTGCCCGTGTCCTAACCCGCACCAAGTCCCGTTCGCCCATCACCCCTGAGCTCGCTGACCTACATTGGCTCCCGGTTAAGCAGCACCTCAATTTCAAAATTCTCATCCTTGTTTTCAAATCCCTCCATGGCCTCGCCCCTTCCTATCTCTGTAATCTCCTTCAGCCCCACAACCCCCCAAGATATCTGAGCTCCTCTAATTCTGCTCTCCTGAGCATCCCTGATTATAATCGCTCAACCTTTGGTGGTCGTGCCTTCTGTTGCCTAGGCCCTAAGCTCTGGAATTCCCTCCCTAAACCTCTCCGCCTCTCTACCTCTCTTTCCTCCTTTAAGACGCTCCTTAAAACCTACCTCTTTGGCCAAGCTTTTGGTCACCTGCCCTAATTTATCCTTATGTGGATCGGTGTCAAATTTGCTGTCTTAAAATACTCCTGTGCAACGCCTTGGGACGGTTTACTACGTTAAAGGCGCTATATAAATACAACTTGTTGTTGTTGTTGAAGAGGCTGCCACAGGAACAAGTGTGCAATTTATGGAGGCTTTCAAGGTCAGAAACTCAGACAAAGAAGCTCAAGCATTTATGTAGAGAATGCTGAAAGAGAACTGGTACAAAATAAATCTTATGAGTTCAGCTGCCCTTTAGTTTCAGCCGTATCTCAGTTGGTAGCACTCTCACCTCTGAGTCAGAAGGTCATGGGTTCGAGTTCCTCTCCAGGACTTGAGCACATGATCCAGGCTGACACTCCCAGTGCAGTACTGAGGGAGTGTTGTGCTGTCAGAGGTGCTGCCTTTCAGATGAGACGATAAACCAAGGCCCCATCTGCCCTCTCAGCTGTATGTAAGAGATCCCGTGGCATTATTTTGAAGAAGAGCAGGGGAGTTCTCCCCGGTGTCCTGGCCAATATTTATCCCTCCACCAACATCACTAAAAACAGATTATCTGTTTTTTTTTTATCTCATTGACATATTGGCTGCCACATTTCTTGCATTGCAACAGTTCAGACTACACTTCAAAAGTATTTAATTGGCTGTGAAGCGCTTTGGGACGTCCTGGGGCGCAATGCACGTTCTTTTTACTATTTTTTTTACAAATTCGTAAGTTATGCACACCATAAATCCCTACACACCATGTTCGTAACCTCAGTCGAGCCTCCAGGGGAGGTGCTGAGTCGAGGTCAGAAGATCACCTGCAGGAGGGAGGGAAATATTGGATGGCGTGTCATATGTACCCACTAATAGCCAACATCACAGCAGCACTTGGCAGAGGGCGAGGAGCAGGCCAACTGCCCCACTCCGTTCTACAGGGGTTAGCTGATGCAGAGAGACCTAAAAAAAGACAGGTGGAGAAATGCAGGATGTTCCTCACAACTAGCTGATACATTAGTGTACCAACAAGCTCTGTCACAGAGTGCTAGCCAGTAGGTTCGTGGCCACCTTTCCCACCATGATAAATACATTTTCTGGTGATTTCTTTTGTCTCGCCAAGAGAGACTGGAGAAGCTGGGATCGTCATCCTTAAAGCAAAGAAGGTTAAGGGGAGATTTATTAGAGCTGTTCAAAATCATGAATGGTTTTGTTAGAGTAGATAAACAGAAAAAACTGTTTCCAGCGGCAGGAGGATTGGTAACTTGAGGACACAGATTTAAGGTATTTGGCAAAAGACCAAAGGGGAAATAAGGAGAACTTTGCACTGCCTGAGAGGGTGGTGGAAGCAGATTTAATAGTAGCTTTCAAAGGGAATTGGATATAGACTTGAAGGGACAAATTTTGCAGGGCTATGGGGAAAGAGAAGGGCAGTGGGACTAATTGGAGAGCTCTTTCAACCAGCACAGGCACGATGGGCTGAATGGCCTCCTTCTATATGATTCTATAAGAAGGGATGGGGAATGGAACACTTTATTTTACTTCTGGACTCGCAGCATCAACTTCAGTAAATGGGCAGCTGAACACTAAAGCTACATCGACTCTCCCAGTAATATGCCTTAACCCTCCTCAGAGAAGCACCTCATACAGCAACAGTCTTTTCTCTGCTGTAAATACTTTGTAATACTTATTTGCTAGTTTCTTTTTTTAAATTGTACTTGAACTGTGCAGCACTTTTCCACTTAAATATCTTTGTCACCTGTCAGTGCGATTGCCAATTTACGCTGAATCGTGTTGCTATGGCAGCACTGGGCCCTTAAAGAATAAGGACAAGATATATATTTTTTTAAAACAAAATATATTCTCGACACAGAGGAGCATACTGAAAATCCATCAACTTCACATGCAGATTCAATCAGGACCGTTAAAAGCATTTACAACAAATCTACCAAATAACACAAATGACAAAACAACTCCTGAATATATTGCACTCTAAGGTAAATCTACATAGAATCCTACAGCACAGAAGGAGGCCATTCGGCCCACTGTGCCTGTGTCGGCTTACTAAAGCAGCTATCCAATTAGTCCCACTCCCCTGCTCTTTCCCCATAGCCCATTTTGTGCTAATCCAATTTAATTTGAAGTTAATGAATATTTTCTAAATGGGATAGTAATTGTAAAATGTAAAATGTGCTGCACAATTCAAATACAATTTACAAAGGAGGAACTAGCAAATAAGTTTGAAACAGTGTTACAAAGTTTTTACAGCACAGAAAGACGCCATTCTGCCCAACTAGTCTATGCCGGTGTTTATGCTCCACACGAGCTTCCTCCCACCTCTCTCATCTGACCCTATCAGCATATCCTTCTATTTCTTTCTCCCTCATGTGCTTATCTAGCTTCCCCTTAAATGCATCAATGCTATTTGCCTCGACTACTCCTTGTGGTAGCGAATTCCACATTCTCACCACTCTCTGGGTAAAGAAGTTTCTCCTGAATTCCCTATTGGATTTATTAGTGACTGTCTTATATTTATGGCCCCTAGTTCTGGTCGTGCCTGCAAGTGGAAACATCAAGCGCGATTTTCCTATTGGAGGCAGGTTTCGGTTTGGGTGGATTCCAAACCCACCTCGACTGTCAGGTGGAAAAATTTGCAATTTTCCCCTAATTGGCCAGTTGCTTTCAGAGGTGTGGGTTCCCCTGGGCCAATTAGTCTTTTGGGACTGAAACTCGCCTCTGCTAACGTCACTTATCCAGCTTCATTTAAGGGCTGCTTGCTGCCTTGGCTCGTTCCACTGGTTTTTGGTCGATGGTGCACCACCTCCAAACTGTTATCTCCTTGAAGAATGGCCAGCTCCAAGGCAAGGGCCTCCTCGAGGTTCTCGGATGAGGCACTGGGTATGCTGGTTGAGGGGCGAGAGCCAGCAGGGAGGTGCTCTTCCCCTCATCTGGGAGGAAGAGGCCTCCCAAAGAAACCAAGGCTGTGTGGGTCCAGCTGGCAAGGGATATAACCTCCAGATCAGTGTGCAGCAGAACATGGCTGCAGTGCCGTAAAATGTTCAATGACCTTGTAAGATCAGGCAATGTGAGTATACCTTCAGCTTGACCCTCCTTCTGCTCCCCTTCTCCTCTCATCACCAGCACTCTGCATTGTCAACCTCCTCCTCCTCATCTGAGGAGGCTATGAACTGAGCCACTTACTCATCAAGAAGCTGCAAGCCACGACGCTGTGCCATGTTGTGCAGTGCACAGCAGACCACGACCATTCTGGAGACACTGGCTGCTGAATACTGCAGGGCACCACCTGATCTGTCAAGGCATCGGAATCGCATCTTCAGCAAGCCAATGGTCTGCTCGATGATGGACCTGGTCGAAATGTGGTTGGCGTTATAGCGCTCTTCAGCCTCGTTCGCTGGCCTCCTGATCGATGTCATTAGCCACTTGTTTAGGGGGTAGCCCTTGTCACTAAGGAGCCATCCGTTAAGTTGGTTTGACGGATTGAAGAGGGAGGAACACTAGAGTTCCGCACAATGAACGAGTCATGGCAACTACCACAGAACTTGGCGCAAACATGCAAAATCTCCTTCTTGTGGTTACACACCAGCTGTACATTGAGAGAGTGGAAGCCCTTGCGGTTGACAAAGATAGCTGGGTTGTGATGGGGTGCCCTAAGCACCACATGTGTGCAGTCTATGACGCCCTGCACCATTGGCAAGCCTGCCATATTTGCAAAGCCAACTGAACGCGCGGTTACACTTGCTTGATCCCTTGAGAAGTGGATGTAATTGTGCCTTTGCGAAAAGGGCATCGGTAACCTGTGTGATGCAACTGTGGGCGGCCGACTAGGAGATGCCACTGATGTCTGCTGATGATTCCTGGAAGGAGCCTGAGGCAAAAAAGTTGAGTGCGGTGGTGACTTTGACAGCCACTGTTAAGGGGTGTCCACCCGCTCCTCTGGGCTCCAGGTGTTGGTGCAGCAGTGCGCAGATGTCTCCGACAACCTCTCGCAAAAGTCTCAGCCTCCTTTGGCACTGCAGCTCAGTCATGTTGAGGTAGCTCATCCTCTGTCTGTAAACCCTGTTTTGGGGGTATCTCCTGCGGCGACGTGCTTCCGTGCGTTGGCGCCTTCTGCCCTGTGTAGCATCAGGTGGGTGAGCAGGAGGTTGGCGCACCTGCTGCTGTTGCTGCTGAGCTGCCTGGTTCTGCTGCTGCCGTGGCTGCTCCTCATCTGAATCTCAGGTCCATGATGAAAGGAAATAAATGGTTCCCATGCTGCTGGCAAATACCTCCGTTGAGCAAGCGCTCAGTCCAAGTGGGGAGAGGGTCTTCCAAGGAGGTCCCACAGTTGAGAGATAGAAGCTGCAGCACCTCCGACTTTGGTAGGCCTACTGAAAGTGCTGAAAGACCTGTGGAACAAAAGTTCTGCCACCTGTAACTGCTCCCTGATGAAAGCTCCGTTTTAATGGTGGAGCTGCAACTGTGAGGAGACCACCAGCTTGTCAACCCACCAGGATTAGCTGGCGTGGTTTAGGAGGGTCGTGCAACACGCACAAAATGTGGCAAAATAACAAAGGCCTGTTAAAATAGGATTATAGAGGCCCTTAACGACTATTTAAGGGTCTTAACTACCTCTCCCGACTGATGGAGGCGGGACCGAATCGCACCCATGAAACCCGCCTCCAGCAAAATTGCACGGAGGCAGGTTGGAGGCGAGTTCTGAACCCGCCCTCACTTTTTGCGATTTTGCCAACTGTCCCGCCTCCAAACCCGCCTACTCGGGGCTGGGAAAATCGCCCCCATCTTCTCTATGTCTACCCTTTCAAACCCTTTCATAATCTTAATGACCTCTGTCAGGTCACCCCTCAGTCTTCTCTTTTGAAGAGAAAAGATCCCCAGTCTGTTCAATATTTCCTGATCGGTATAACTGTGAAGGAATAAGCCATATAACCTATTCAGAAAAATACACCATTCTATGAAAGAATTCTGGTCTTATTAAAACATGACAAACTGGGTCTGGAAATCTAGAAACTTAACTGAAAAAGCTGTGATAGCATTCTGGCTATAGAGATAAGATAGTTATTGACACTGAATCAATAACCTTATTGAAACAGAAGGTTAAAGGCTCCTGACAGACTGACCTTTGGGAACAAGACAATAGTTCACCCTGGTTAAGGTGTTCTAATTTACACGTCATAAAGAAGCACAAACATCTGCCTTCGTAAAAATGACATCAAGTAAAAAACGCACCGGCTGTTACATCGTTTTTTATGGTAAACTTAGAATACCGAGAGATGAGACATGATTCTGTAATGCTTCCAGCTGAGGTGACTGTAAGAATTGCAGGGGTCAGCAGAAAAATGACTAGAGATAATTAGCTTACATCAGCAGAAAACCTAAAAGGAAATACCACTGGAAAAGGGTATAAATATTGAACTCTCAAATGGGATAGTAGACTCGCTGTAAAGGGACAAAGCGATTCTCGGCTTCAGAGGCGTCTCTGCAAGTCCACAACTTTTTGTACCTCGGGGATCAAAGGTACTGTATTTGATTTTGGTGGATATCCTGAATAAACTTTAAGAACTGTAAAACTGTAGCGAAGTTAAGATTTGAGAGTAAGGATCTCTGATAATAAGATTGTAAAGCTTTCTCTTTTTGGAACTGTTAATGTTGCGATTGACTCGCCAACTGTAAATTACATGTCGGTTCTTTAATAAATCTATATATTTTTAGAATTATCTCACATAAGACTTCTGTATCAAAAACTCGCGAACTCAATCTCTGTGCACTCTTTGGTGAGGAGTTGCAGAATTCTGGGGGAGTTTTCTGGACCCTCATAATATCCGGAACGTTACAGTCTAGCTAAACTTATTAAAAGTGCTATCTGGAGGATGGTAACATCTTCAGGTTGTTCCTTTCCTTTAGGGAGAGATAGTCTGGACCTTTAGACCCAATTAAGCGTCTTTAGGATTCGGCTACCTCAAACTTTAGTTGAAAGTGAACGTCTGAGAAATACGCCTGATCCGGGGTAGCCCAAAAGGGGCTAGGACTAGTAATTATCCCTTCAGTTGGCACCCAAGGTGTGTGTTAACAAGTTGATACAGAACCCTATACTTATATTTATATCTATATCCATCTTGTAGATTGTTAAGTATAGAAGGAATGTTTTACTGACAGTGGTACTAAGACCCAGATTAAGTCTCTAGAGACGACAGGTCCCTGATCAGGCCTTGTAGAACTTAAATCAGAACTTCCTCAATGTACCATTGCGGTCTAGAAATTTCTTATAAAGTTCATATTAAACCCTAACCGAGGTTAGTTCCTGACGAAATGGCAAACCCTGTCGGAATTGGCCAAGTCATTTTATTAGGAAATTCAAACGATTGCTTTATTAGGGGAAATAATCCTATCCCTATACAAGACCAAGTAATAATTTTTGATGGATCGTCAATGATGATTAAAAAAGGGACATCCCAACAATCCTCAGCTGGGATGGGGATAGTAGTAGGGACTTTTCGAGATTCCTATTCTTTTTATTCAGAAGAATTACTGTCCATACCCCTTGGCCATAAGACAGCGCAATATGCTGAAGCCTCAGCACTACGGTATGCTTTAGAAAAGGCAGACCCTATTAACCCCACGTTAATCTGTACGGATAGAGACTACTGTAAAAGAGGATATAACCAAGATCTAGTTTTCTGGGAACAAACAAATTTTACCAATCATAAGGGTAAACCCATAAAACATAAGTCATTGTGGGAAGACATTCTCCATTCGAGAATGGAGAAACAGAATTGTCAGGTGATTCATGTAAACTGGCATACCACTGGGACAGTACACTCAAAAGTAAACAGTTTTGCAGATGAACAAGTGAAACATTCAGTCTGCATGACACCCCCTCGAGAGGGGCCTGCCAATATTAGTGTAATCACTAGGGCAGAATGGGCAGCTAATCAGGATGAGGAACTGATTCAGCTATTAGACCCAACAAAAGAGATTCCACCAGGATATCCACCAAAGTACTTTTACTCGGAAACCCCTACGGGTATTGTGCTAGTTAAGTTGCCCAAGGGAAACCGAGAAGTACCCCCGAGACACAAATGAGAACAGCTTGTAAAAGAAGCTCACGAGGGCATAGGTCAAACACATTGTGGTGCCAGAACAACATTCTGCAAATTTTCTCCCTTATATTGGTGGCCAGGCATGCTTAAGGCCTGGAAAACATACGTGGCAAATTGTGAGCCATGCTATTTAACCAATAAGCCATCACTAATCAAGCCACCACCATTGGCTCCTGTGAAAGCTGATGAGCCAATGGGAAAATTCTTTATTGACTTTATTGGACCACTTCCCCCGTCTTTGGGATACAGACATGTTCTTGTTTGTGTAGATGGATGCACTTCCTTCTGCTGGCTGGTCCCCACAAAAACTGTTTCGGAAAATGCACTCGCCAACGCTATTACTGACATAATTACTGTAGCTGGTGCACCCAAAATCTTACACTCCGTTAAAGGCGGAGCCTTTGTCTCCAAGGTCTTCAAAGACTACTGTGAACAAAGGGGGATTGGGTTGGAGCACAGCACGCCACGTCATCAGCAATCAGCAGGGCTGGTGGAACGTAAAAACCAGGAAGTAAAAAAGCTATTGGTCAAACTGTTGAGAATCAGGGGAAATAAGTGGACCGCCGTCATTCCGGAGGTGCAGCTATCACTTAATAATGTGCCCGCATCTGCATCAGGGACAGTGTCCCCTAAAACTCCATATTATCTGATGTATGGGGTTGAGATGCATACACCGCTTACCCATGGTTCTTTTATTGCCTCTACACTCTCTGAGTCCTTGACCCGACAGCGACAGTTAGATTTAAAAAAGAAGTAACAGAGGAGATTCATCAAATTGATCAGAGGATAAGAGAGGTAAATAGGCAGAAAAAATTGACAAATAAAGCATGGCAATCCCTAGCAGGAGAATGGGTACAGGAAAAGAAGTTCGAGCAAAAACCTGGTTTAAGACCGAAGTGGAAAAAAGCCTGTTCACATATATTCTGTTATTAACGAAAGAACAGTTAAAATACATATTAATTAGCCGAATGGCAAGCATATTCATAAAACTGTCTCCATAGACAATCTCAAAAGATGTCCTGCGGGATACTGAAAAGGAGGAACAATACAAGGTGCAGTCGTACACTGTCTTTCAAGACCCAGCTTGGAGCATGACACAGTAAGTGGATGCGATCGAACTACTGATGATGGTCAGCCTCACGATGCTTGGCAACGCCTCAGGAATTGGATTCGCAAAAAGCCATAACCAAAACAAGTAAAGATCAACGAGTTACTTCACGAAGGAGGAAAACTCTGCGGATGAAGAAGGAATCAACTGAGCTCCTGGCAAGGCCTTTACGAAAACAAGAATCTGTCCACACGCCGGATCAAAGGAACAGCGTGTCAAGCTTCAGCTAGTTCCAAATGACGCCTCCTTGACTCAAATGAATAACTCACCTCTACGAAACGTACATCTGCCAATTGGACATTCTAAGTACATGTTGTTTTGCTAATTGCATGACAATGTACCTATCATCCTTTTAATTTGTGTTCAATTTAAAATAAGGCAAAACATTGTCCTGGGATGACTTAAAAAGAATTTTCATGTAGCACATGATTAGGCTTTTGGGAATCTCGTGAAATTAATGTGCTATTGCAACCTTATTAGTAACATTGACCAAACTCTGTCTTGATGCTCGAGTTCATTTTTTGGTCAAGAGGGGGGTATGAAGGAATAAGCCATATAACCTATTCAGAAAAATACACCATTCTATGAAAGAATTCTGGTCTTATTAAAACATGACAAACTGGGTCTGGAAATCTAGAAACCTAACTGAAAAAGCTGTGATAGCATTCTGGCTATAGAGATAAAATAGTTGTTGACACTGAATCAATAACCTTATTGAAACAGAAGGTTAAAGGCTCCTGACAGACTGACCTTTGGGAACAAGACACTAGTTCACCCTGGTTAAGGTGTTCTAATTTACACTTCGTAAAGAAGCACAAACATCTGCCTTCGTAAAAATGACATCAAATAAAAAACACACCGTTTTTTATGGTAAACTTAGAACACCTAGAGATGAGACACGATTCTGTAATGTTACCAGCTGAGGTGACTGTAAGAATTGAAGGGGTCAGCAGAAAAATGACTAGAGATAATTAGCTTACATCAGCAGAAAACCTAAAAGGAAATACCACTGGAAAAGGGTATAAATATTGAACTCTCAAATGGGATAGTAGACTCGCTGTAAAGGGACAAAGCGATTCTCGGCTTCAGAGGCGTCTCTGCAAGTCTACAACTCTTTGTACCTCGGGGATCAAAGGTACTGTATTTGATTTTGGTGGATATCCTGAATAAACTTTAAGAACTGTAAAACTGTAGCGAAGTTAAGATTTGAGAGTAAGGATCTCTGATAATAAGATTGTAAAGCTTTCTCTTTTTGGAACTGTTAATGTTGCGATTGACTCGCCAACTGTAAATTACATGTCGGTTCTTTAATAAATCTATATATTTTTAGAATTATCTCACATAAGACTTCTGTATCAAAAACTTGCAAACTCAATCTCTGTACACTCTTTGGTGAGGAGTTGCAGAATTCTGGGGGAGTTTTCTGGACCCTCATAATATCCGGAACGTTACAGTCTAGCTAAACTTATTAAAAGTGCTATCTGGAGGACGGTAACATTTTCAGGTTGTTCCTTTCCTTTAGGGAGAGATAGTCTGGACCTTTAGACCCAATTAAGCGTCTTTAGGATTTGGCTACCTCAAACTTTAGTTGAAAGTGAACGTCTGAGGAATACGCCTGATCCGGGGTAGCCCTAAAGGGGCTAGGACTAGTAATTATCCCTTCATAACCTCTCAGTTCCAGTATCATTCGAGTAAATCTTTTTTGCACCTTCTCCAGTGCCTCTGTATCCTTTTTATAACCTGGAGACCAGGGGCTCAATTTTGCAAAGGACAAGGAGGCGGGTTTGGAGGCGTGTGAGGTGCTAAAATTGCAAAAAATGGCGGGCGGGCCCAATCCCGCCTCCATGCCGCCTCTGAGCAATTTTCCCAAATGCGTGTTTTCTGACCCCCTTTCCATCCCGCCTCCTTAAGGCCCTTAACAGCCCCTTGATTGCCTCTATTATCTCATTTTGAGAGGCCTTTCTGATTTTTAGACATTTCCCCCATCCTACATGCCTCTTCTGGAACATGCCAGGTAATCCTGGTGGCCTCACAATTGGATTGCTTACTAACAGCTGCAGCTCCACCATTACAAAGGAGTTTTCACCGATGATCATTTGCAGGTGGTAGAACTTTGTTGTCTCGGGTCTGGGCGAACTTTTAGCAGGCCTACTCATTGTTGTGGAAGTTTGGAGCCTGACACCCATCTCCAGTGTGACCTCCTGGGAAACCCCTCTCCCCACCTTGACTGAGCACGTCCTCAACTGAGGCAAGGGACGCACTCATCTTGGCCAAATTTGGTGAGCCTGCACAATCAAACACTTATGTCTCGCACCTTCTTACCAGAGCATCCACAATGGACAAGAACCTGCAGACACCTATCACTCTGACCACCATACTGACAATTGCAAGGTGCCCTAAGCCCTAAATGTGAGAGTCCCATTTGCAAAATGACACAGGCCACAACTTCAACAGTTTGCCATCAAATCTGTTTGTAATACAATGACAATGATGGCTGGTCCAAATACAAAACATCACAGCACCCAAGTGACTACCCTTGTGACTACTTGTGCTTTATCTTCCTCTTACGTGTGCTCCTACGTGGTGATTCCCCTGTGGCTTCAGCAGATGTGGAGGCCCCTTGCTCACTTTCTTGCTGCTCCTGTCTCGACGCCTTTGGCGGGTGTCCTCTGGGCGGGCTCGCCAACAGTCTGCTGCTCCTACGGCTGTGCAGGGGCTGAGACGCCCATCTCAGTTGGGTGAGGACTCTGGTGGGGCTCTGACCGAGGGCTTTGCAGTGGCATGGTCGTGTGAGCGCTTGGAGAGGAGCCCCCACTTCCACGTTCTCTGCCACCAACATCCCTCTCATGGGTCAGCCCCACTTCAGAGTTAGCAAGTGGCTTGGCAGCACCTTGCTGCACTTCAGGGGGGCCATGAGGACCCGTTTCTGCACTGGAAGTCCTACTCCAGAGGACTTCCATGAAGGTCTGGTTTCTCTGCTCAATAGCTGATGATCGCTCCTCAAGAGATGTCATTCTATTCTGAACATTTACCATGTTTTCCATACTCTGGCGACTAAGCTCCTCCATGGCCGTAGCCATCCTCTCCTCTACTGTAGCCATCCTCTCCTCTACAGTAGCCAGCCTTACCAGGGAGTTAGCCAGCCTTTCCACGGAGGTTGCCATCCTTTCTGCGGTGATGCATTCATGCGCCAATGCCTCCACAAAGGCTCTGCTCATGTTCGTGATGGACTCCTCCATTCGCTCTACACTCACAGTGACCCTGGAGACAAAACCATCCAGAGACTCCTGCACCTGTTCCTGGAGTTCCAGCACCGCTCTCCTTCTGGATGGACCCGGAGGCACAGGGTCGACATGCAGCTGAGCCAAGCTGGCAGAGTCCTGCGCCCTCCGACGAGGACTCTCCACTGCTGTCCCTGTCTCCACCATCTGCTGATGCTCACTTGTGAGCTGTGATACACCAGGTGACAACACTACTCTATCTTGCGAATGTCCCATCGATGTGTGAGTGTCTGCGCTGGTGCTGGGTGCGCTGAATTCTGCTGACGCTGCGCCCTCAGAGGTTGCAGCTTCCTCTGAGGAGTCTGGAAGCTCAGGCTCTTTCTCCTGGACAGTGGGGACGGGGGCTTTCGATGGTCCTGTGGGGGAGTAAAGGAAAGAGTTAGAAATGTGAGGCCAAGGTTACATGCACATTGAATAGTGCAGATGATCATAAGTCAATCTGTTAGATCATCAGAATCATTATCAGTGACTCATGCAATGACAATGAGAGAGATGCCAAACTATTCTGTCAGCAGCTTGCTGTGATGCGCCTGTCTGTCTGTCCCCCACTTGGGTATCCACCTCGATCCTGGCAATTTCCAGGGCTGCCTCCTCCTAGGCAGTGAGCTGTTCTACTGAGGGTGGCCCTCCTCCTGTCATGGCTCTTTCCCTCTTATTGTGGGCTCTCTTTTCCTGCAATGAGGGACACAAGTGGAGTTTGAGTGAGAATGAAGGAGTGAGTGTAGCGAATCCATAGCATAGATACTTAGAAGGATACAAAGGACCCTCCCTGTGTGTTGTAAGTTGTTGTTGTCATTGCATCACAGTGATAGGGTGTGTGAGGGCTGCATGGTCGAAAAATTAAGTGAATGTGACCAAAGAGAGAGAGGGAATGGGTAAGGGTGCAGGGATGTAAGTGTCAAGTGGCATGTGGAGGAAGAGGTTAGCAAAGCAGAGTGCTGGTGAGGAGAGGCGATGGGGATCAGATTGAGGGTGATGGGAAAGTCATACTCACTTTTCCTGTGCGGAGAAGATCATGAAACCTCTTCCTGCATTGCAGCCAGGTTCTGCGGCTCAGCGAAATGGAGTTGACCTCCTGGGCCACTTGCAGTCACACAGCTTTAGTCTGCTGGGGTGGCTTTTTTCTCCCTGAGGAAGGGAACAGCACCTCCTTATTACAGCTGGCTCCGTGCACCAGAGCTTGGAGGGAGGGCTCATCAAACCGAGGTGCACACTTTTGCTTGATCGTGAACATTGTCGGGAAATCAACACCTTCATACAATTTGCAGAGCCTTTGCAGTCTCCAGAAGAAGCAAGGCTGCTTGCAGGTCTTAAATCCAGCAGCATTGATGACGTCATCGGAGGCGACTTTCTGTATGAAAAGACTCATTGGGCCAGGGGTTCCCACACGCAGGAAATCAATTGCCCAATTAGGGGAAAAACCCACTTTTTCAACACTTCACTTAGGAGTCGGGGTCCTGACATGATTTCCACCTGACACGCCCCAGCCCGCCCACACGGACAAAATCCAGCCCCAGAACTGTTCACAGTATTCCAAGTGTAGTCTAAACAAGGTTCTATACAAGTTTAACATAATTTCTCTGCTTTTCAATTATATCCCTCTAGAAATGAAGCCCAGTGCTTTCTTTGCTTTTTTTAATGGCCTTATTAACCTGTGTCGCTACTTTTAGTGATTTGTGTATCTGTCACCCTCAGATCCCTCTGTTCCTCTACCCCATTTAGACTCTCAGGGCTGGATTTTGCCAGCCCCGAGGAGGCGGGTTTGAAGGCGGGTCAGGTGGGAAATTTGCAAAAAATGGCGGCGTGTTCCAATCCCGCCTTCAACCCGCCTCTGCGCAACTTTCCCAAATACGGGCTTGCAGACTCCGTTTCCATCCCACTTCCAAATGGCGGGATAGGCCCTTAAGGCCCTTAACAACCAGTTAACTACCTCTATAATCCCATTTTGAGAGGCCTTTCAAATTCTGCCACATTTCCAGCGTGCTGCACGTCTCTCCTGAAACACGCCAGCTAATCCTGTCGGGTTGACAAGTGGCTGGCTTCCTAACAGCTGCAGCTCCACCATAAAAACGGAGCTTTCAACAAGGAGCAGTTGCAAGTGTCAGAATTTTGTTTTCTCAGGTCTTGGAGAACTTTTTGCAGGTCTACTGATTTTGGAAGTGGTGAAGCTGAGATCCATCTCCACTGTGAAACTCCTGGGAAAACCCTCTCCCCACATTGACTGAGCACTTCCTCAACTGAGGTATATACCAGCAGCATGGGAACCATTTATTTCCTTTCCGCCTGGACCTCAGATTCGGACGAAGACCAGCCGCGGCAGCAGCAGAACCCGGAACAACAGCAGCAGAAACAACAGGAGCGCCAACCTGCTGCTCACTCACCTGAAGCTGCACAGGCCAGAAGGTGCCAGCACAGGGAAGCACGTCGCCGCAGGAGATACCCCCAAAACAGGGTTTACAGGCTGAGGATGAGCTTCCTCAACATGAGTGAGCAGCAGTGCCAAAGGAGGCTGAGACTTTCGCGAGAGGTAGTGGGTGACATCTGCGCAATGCTGCAGCAAGACCTGGAGCCCAGAGGATCGGGTGGACACCCCTTACCAGTGGCCGTAAAAGTCACCACCGCACTCAGCTTTTTTGCTTCAGGCTCATTCCAAGGATCAACAGTAGACATCAGCGGTATCTCCCAGTCGGCCGCACACACTTAGATTACGCAGGTAACTGATGCTCTCTTTGCAAAGGCGCACAATTACATCAACTTCTCCAAGGATCAAGCAAGTATAACCGCACATGCGGTTGGATTTGCAAATATGGCAGGCTTGCCAAGGGTGCAGGGTGTCGTAGACTGCACATATGTGGCCCTGAAGGCACCCCATCACAATCCAGCTCTTTTTGTCAACTGCAAGGGCTTTCACTCCCTCAACGTGCAGCTGGTGTGTAACCACAAGAAGGAAATTTTGCATGTTTGCGCCAAGTACCCTGGCAGTTGCCATGACTCGTTCAGTCTGCCAAACTAACTTTGCGGATGGCTACTTGGAGGCAAGGGCTATCCCCTGAAGACGTGGCTAATGACGCCGTTCAGGAGGCCATCCAACAAAGCTGAGGAGTGCTACAACTCCAGCCATATTTCGACCAGATCCATTATTGAGCAAACCATTGGCTTGCTGAAGATGCGATTCAGATGCCTTGATAGATCAGGTGGAGCCCTGCAGTACTCAGCAGCCAGGGTCTCCAGAATCATTGTGGTCTGCTGTGCACTTCACAACCTCACACAGCATTGTGGCTTGCAGCTGCCTGAGGGCAAGTGGCTCAGCGCATAGCCTCCTCAGATGAGGATGAGGAGGAGGAGGAGGAGAGCGAGAACGAAGACCTTGCGGAGGCGCAGCAACCAGCGGCAGCAGGATGCGAGCACATTGCTGCCTGGGATGCAAGGGATACACTCATCTTGGCCAGATTTGCTTAGGTTGCCCAATCAAACACATTTGGCTCGCACCTTCTTACCACACCATAGACAATGGACAAGAACCTGCGGCTTCCTATCACTCTGACCACCATCATGACAAATCCAAGTCACCCTGAGCCCTCAATGTGGAACCTCCATTAGCGATATGACACAGCCCAGAACTTCAACAGTTTGCCGTCACTTCATTTTATTACATTCAGTAAAGAATGGCATTTAACAATTAAACACAACAGAACACCCAAGTGACTAACCTTGTGACTACTTGTGCTTTATCTTCCTCTTAGGCGTGCTCATTCGTGGTGCTTCTCCTGTGGCTTCAGCAGATGTGGAGGCCCCTTGCTCACTTTCATGCTGCTCCTGCCTCAACACCTTTGGCAGGCATCCTCTGGGGTTGCGAGCCTGTGAGGGCTTGCCAACAGTCTGCTGCGCCTGCGGCTGTGCAGGGGATGAGACGCCCATCTCAGTTGGGTGAGGACTCTGGTGGGGCTCTGACCGAGGGCTCCGCAGTGGCATGGGAGTGTGAGCACTTGGAGAGGAGCCCCCACTTCCTTGTTGTCTGCCATCAACATCCCTCTCATGGGTCAGCCCCACTTCAGAGCTAGCAAGTGGCTTGACAGCACCTTGCTGCACTTCAGGGGGGACATGAGGACCCGTTTCTGCACTGGAAGTCCTACTCCAGAGGACTTCCATGAAGGTCTGGTTTCTCTGCTCAATAGCTGACCATCGCTCCTCCAGAGATGTCAGTCTATTCTGAACATTCACCATGTTTTCAACACTCTGGCGACTCAGCTCCTCCATGGCCATAGCCATCCTCTCCTCTACCGTAGCCATCCTTTCCACGGAGGTTGCCATCCTTTCCGTGGTGATGCGTTCATGCGCCAATGCCTCCTCAAAGGCTCTGCTCATGTTAGCGATGGACTCCTCCATCCGCTCCACACTCGCAGTGACCCTGGAAACAAAACCTGCCAGAGACTCTTGCACCTGTTCCTGGAGTTCCTTCTGGATGGACCCGGAGTCACAAGGTCGACATGCAGCTGAGCCGAGCTGGGAGCACCCTGCGGCCTCCGACGAGGACTCTCCGCTGCTGTCCCTGTCTCCACCATCTGCTGATGCTCACTTGTGAGCTGTGATACACCAGGTGACAACACTACTCTATCTCCCGAAGGTCCTACCGAGGTGTGAGTGTCTGCGCTGGTGCTGGGTGCTCTGAATTCTGCTGATGCTGCGCCCTCAGAGGTTGCAGCTTCCTCTGAGGAGTCTTGTGGCTCAGGCTGTTCCTCCTGGACAGTGGGGAGGGGGGCTGTCGATGGTCCTGTGGGGGAGTAAAGGAAAGAGTTAGACATGTGAGATAAACGTTGCATGCACATGGAATTGTGCAGATGATCATAAGTCAGTCTGTTTGAGCATCAGAATCAATATCAGTCACTCATGCAGTGCAAATGAGAGAGATGCAAAACTATTCTGTCACCAACTTGCTCTGATGCGTCCGTCTATCCGTCCCCCACTTGCACATCCTCCTTGGCTCCTACGATCTCGAGGGCCACCTCCTCTGCGCTGGTGAGCTGGGCTATTGAGGGTGACCCTCCTCCTGTCATGGCTCTTTCCCTCTTGTTGTGGGCTCTCTTTTCCTGCAATGAGGGACACAAGTGGAGTTTGAGTGAGAATGATGGAGTGAGTGTAGAGAATCCATAGCATAGATGCTTAGAAGGACACAAAGATGGAGTGAGGTCCCAAGACCAAGGGCCCTCCCTGTGTGTTGTAAGTTGTTGTCATAGCATAACAGTGATAGGGAGTGTGAGGGCAGCATAGTCGAATAGTTAAGTGAATGTGTACATAGAGAGAGAGCGATGGTTAAGGGTGCAAGGGATGTAATGGTAAAGTGGGATGTGGAGGAGGAGGTTGACAATGCAGAGTGCTAGTGATGAGAGGCAATGGGGAGCAGATTGAGGGTAATGGTGATGTTATACTCACTTTGCCTGTGCGGACAAGGTTATTAAACCTCTTTCGGCACTGCAGCCAGGTTCTGCTGCACATTGATCTTGAACTGACCTCCTGTGCCACTTGCAGCCACACAGCTTTCGTCTGCTGGGGCGGTTTTTTCCTCCCAGAGGAAGGAAACAGCACCTCCTTCTGAGCTCTGGCTCCCTCCACTAGAGCATGGAGGGAGTCCTCATCAAACTGGGGTGCGGCCTTGGGCCTTGAACTAGACATTTGAAGAGGACAAAACCGTTAGAAGATGACCAAATAAAAGTTCTGAGGTTGAAAATGAACCAAGGCTGCTTGCAGCCCTTAAATGCAGCTGCATAAATGATGTCATCAGAGGCGAGTTTCAGGGCCAAGAGACTCATTGGGCCAGGGGTGCGCACACATTGGGAATCAAGTGCCCAATTAGGGCAAAATCGCTCAATTGTCCCGCCTCACATCGGAGGCGGGAGCGGGACCCGCCGACCACCTGACCCGGCCCCAACCTGCCACCTATGACAAAATCCAGCCCTTACTCTCCAAGGTGAATGTGGCCTCCTTATCCTTCCTACCAAAATGTACTATCTCATACTTATCTATGTTGAAGTTCATTTGCCAATTACGTACCCATTCCAAAAGTTTATTGATGTCTGCCTGCATTTTGTCACAGTCCTCCTCTGTATTAACTACACTGCCCCCTGCCAATTTGGTGTCATGCGCAGATTTTGAATTTGTACTTCTGATTCCCGAGTCCAAATCGTTTATGTAAATGGTGAACAATGGTCCCAGCACCGATCCTCGTGGAACACCATTTGCCAGAGTAACTACCTTTAACCCCTACTCTCTGTTTTCTGTTTTGTAGCCAGCTTGCTATTCATTCTGATACTTGTCCCCTGACTCCACATGCTCTTACCTTAGTCATGAGTCTACTAAGCTTTTTGGAAATCCAAATATATTACGTCTACTACATTATCCTTATCTACCCTTTCTGTTACTTCTTGAAAGAATTCAATAAGGTTGGTCAAGCATGACCTTCCCTTTTGGAACCTGTGCTGACTACTCATTATTATATTTTCAGTTTCTAAATGTTTTTCCATTACATCTTTGAGTAAGGATTCCATTATCTTTCCTACCACCGACGTTAAGCTAGTTGGTGTATAGTTCCCTGGACTTGTTCTATCTCCCTTTTTAAATATAGGAATCACATTAGCTGTCCGCCAGTTCTCTGGCACTATTCCTTTTTCTAATGAATTTTTATATATCTGTAATAGTGCCTCCGATATCTACTCCCTAACTTCTTTTAATATGCGCGGATGCAATCCATCCGGACCAGGGGTTTTATCCTCTCTAATGTGATTTCTGTACAGGGACACACAAATCTCTTTGCTTCTCCACAGTTTCCAGTCTCTCCACATTCAGAAAATATTGCGATTTGCCTTTCTTGGATCCAAAGTGATGACCTCACATGCCCCCATGTTGAACGCCATCTGCCACAGTTATTCCCACAACATAGTCTGTATTTTTTTTTATTCGTTCCTGGGATGTGGGCATCGCCGGCAAGGCCAGCATTTATTGGCCATCCCTAATTGCCCTTGAGAAGGTAGTGGTGAGCTGCCTTCTTGAACCGCTGCACACCGTGTGGTAAAGATACTCCCATAGTGCTGTTAGGGAGGGAGTTCCAGGATTTTGACCCAGCGACGATGAATTTGGTATGCATTGTGCCTGTTTCTCAGGTGTAAAATGAACGCAAAGCATACCAGATTAGCAGTGGGACTGCTAGTGCCCAATCTATGTAGGCGTTCGACCCACTGCTAAATTTGTGGGAACATTTTTTTCGGTGATCTGGGTGGACATTCTCATTCGGGTAATCTTAAAACATAAAGTAAAATACACACTGAGATACAAACTTTTTGTTGTGGATGTCATGCTGAGCAGGGACCTGCTGGAGTACTACAAATTGACCCTGTACTTCTTTTTGTATTTTCCTTTTTAAGTACAATTTCTGTCTCTCTCCAGAGCTGGTGGGCTGTGTATTCTGCCTCCCTGCCCACCCCCCCCAAAAAAAAAGGAACAGTAGTTTTACTGAGGTCCACATGATAGGTGAAACAGCCTCAAGTATAAGCAGTGGTCATGTTATAAGTATCACTGTCATGAGTGGTCAAACATGGTGGGGTCGTCAACACCCTAAGCTTTCTGCACATTTACGTTTACATTTTTCACCCTATTTACCTTTCGTTCGGTGTACTGACCACTTTCATAAGTAGCCCTCACATCCCCTATGACCTGGAGTGTGCCTTTACCTGCCTGATATCTAGGTTAACATAGCAAGAAGCAGGAGTCCAATGGAGAACCCTTGCCACTGGACTCTGACTCTGATGTACCATGTATCAGCATATAATCGCCTCCACTTCGGTTTAAGGCAGAAGTTGATACACTCTATCAGAGCATTGCTCAGACCGTAAACCACGAGATAGTGGGAGAGGAAGTATTAAGGGGTTTAGCAGCTTTAAAAGTGGATAAATCCCCAGGCCCGGATGAAATGTATCCCAGGCTGTTAAGCGAAGCAAAAGAGGAAATAGCAGAGGCCCTGACCATCATTTTTCAATCCTCTCTGGCTTCAGTTGTGGTGCCGGAGGACTGGAGGACTGCTAATGTGGTACCCTTGTTTAAAAAGGGAGAAAAGGATAGGCCGACTAATTACAGGCCAGTCAGCCTAACCTCGGTGGTGGGAAAATTATTGGAAAGAATTCTGAAGGACAGGATAAATCTTCATTTAGAAAGACACAGATTAATCAAGGATAGTCAGCATGGATTTGTTAAGGGAAGGTCGTGTCTGACAAACTTGATTGAATTTTTTGAGGAGGTAACAAGGAGGGTAGATGAGGGTAGTGCGTTTGATGTAGTGTATATGGACTTTAGCAAGGCTTTTGATAAGGTTCCACATGGCAGACTGGTCACAAAGTTAAAAGCCCATGGGATCCAGGGCAAAGTGTCAAATTGGATTCAAAACTGGCTCGGAGACAGGAAGCAGAGGGTAATGGTTGATGGGTGTTTTTGTGACTGGAATGCTGTTTCCAGTGGGGTTCCGCAGGGCTCAGTACTAGGTCCCTTGCTTTTTGTGGTATATATCAACGATCTTGACTTGAATATAGGGGGTATGATTAAGAAGTTTGCAGATGATACTAAAATCGGCTGTGTGGTTGATACTGAAGAAGGAAGCTGTAGACTGCAGGAAGATATCAATAAATTGGTCAGGTGGGCAGAACAGTGGCAAATGGAATTCAATCCAGAGAAGTGCGAGGTAATGCATTTGGGGAGGGCTAACAAGGAAAGAGAATACACATTAAATGGTAGGACACTGAGTAGTGTAGAGAAACAAAGGGACCTTGGAGTGCATGTCCACAGATCCCTGAAGGTAGCAGTCCAAGTAGATAAGGTGGTTAAGAAGGCATACGGAATGCTTGCCTTTATTAGCCGTGGCATAGAATACAAGAGCAGGGGGGTTATGCTTCAACTGTATAAAACACTAGTTAGGCCTCAGCTAGAGTACTGCGTGCAGTTCTGGTCACCACATTACAGGAAAGATGTGATTGCACTAGAGAGGGTACAGAGGAGATTTACAAGGATGTTGCCGGGAGTAGAGAATCTTAGCTATGAGGAAAGACTGGATAGAAACATAGAAACATAGAAACATAGAATCTAGGAGCAGGAGTAGGCCATTCGGCCCGTCGAGCCTGCTCCGCCATTCAATACGATCATGGCTGATCATCCAAATCCAGTACCCTGTCCCTGCTTTAATCCCCACAGTACACATATTCCCACCCTACCCCCGTAACCCCACGTATTTAATTCCCCCTAACATATCCCATCCTATCCCCATAACCCCACATATTTAATCCCCCCTAACACTAACACTAAGGGTCAATTTATCATAGCCAAATCAACCTAACCCACACATTTTTGGACTGTGGGAGGAAACCGGAGCACCCGGAGGAAACCCACGCAGACACGGGGAGAATGTGCAAACTCCACACAGACAGTCACCCGAGGTCAGATTCGAACCCGGGTCTCTGGCGCTGTGAGGCACCAGTGCTAACCACTATGCCACCGTGTTGCTGGGTTTGTTTTCCTTGGAACAGAGGAGGCTGAGGGGAGACCTTATTGAGGTGTATAAAATTATGAGGGGCATAGATAAAGTGGATAGAAAGGATCTATTTCCCTTAGCAGAGGGGTCAAAAACCAGGGGGCACAGATTTAAAGTAATTGGGGGAAGGTTTAGTGGGGATTTGAGGGGAAATTTCTTCACCTAGAGGGTTGTGGGGGTCTGGAACTCACTGCCTGAAAGGGTGGTAGAGGCAGGAACCCTAACCACATTTAAAAAGTTCTTGGATGTGCACTTGGGATGCTCTAACCTGCAGGGCTATGGACCAAGAGCTGGGAAGTGGGATTAGGCTGGATAGCTCTTTGTTGGCCGGCGTGGACACAATGGGCCAAAATGGCCTCCTTCCGTGCTGTAACTTTCTATGATTCTATACATTTATTGTATATATAAAACAGGTAAAATAACAGTACAAACAGCATTTACAGTATTTACAAACTCTCACTAATCTCCCTGAAATGTCAAAAACAAACAAATCCTCTGTGCTGACCTTGAAATGCAGCCCTTGCTCATTACGTGGCAATTTCAAAAAAAATAGTTTCTGGGATGTGGGCGTCGCTGGCAAGGCCAGCATTTATTGCCCGTCCCTAATTGCCCTTGAGAAGGTGGTGGTGAGCCGCCTTCTCAAACCGCTGCAGTCCGTGTGTTGTAGGTACTCCCAAAGTACAGGAAACTTTTGTTTATCCGGCACCCAAATATCCGGAATTCTCGCTTAACCGGCAAAAATCATCCTCCGAAAACTCCTCTCAAATAACCGGCAATGTTGCCGAGTCGCAGTCGAGTCTCCGCGAACGGCGAGTACTCCGAAAACTCCTCTCAAATAACCGGCAATGTTGCCGATCCCGAGTCCGAGTCCGAGTCCGCGAACGCCGATTTAGTCAGTAGGGGTAGTTTTCAATAGTGCCACTACTCGGCCTCCTGGCGCTGTCGGAAGTCCGAAACACTGCAGTAGCAAGAGTTGATTCTCCCGCGCTGCCTGGAGTCTCTTCTGATCGGCCATTTTGCTGTGTGTCTCCCACGATGCTGGTAGTCTCTTCTGATCCACCATTTTGCTGTGTGTCTCCCACGCTGCTGGTACTGTAGTCTCTTCTGATACACCATTTTACTGTGTGTCTCCCACACTGCTGGTACTGTAGTCTCTTCTGATACACCATTTTACTGTGTGTCTGCCACGCTGCTGGTAGTCTCTTCCTAGCCACCATTGTTCTGTGTGTCTTTCCATCTTCATCGGCAATTATCTCCTCCATCTTGCATTATGGAATTCCCAAAAGCTGGTCCAAGCAAAAGGAAGAGAGTGGTCTTAACTTTAAAACAGAAAATCGAGATATGCCAACGACTAGAAAGGGGAGAGAAGCGTATCAACATTATGAATGAATTCAAAATCGGTTCGTCAACAATCTACGACATCAAATCGCAGAAGGACAAGCTGCTCAAGCTTTATTCAAGCTCGGAGACATCTAAGAGTGTAGAGAAATGGCGTACGCTTCGTAAGCCTAAGCTTGAAGAGCTGGATACCGTGCTTTATGAATGGTTTTCTCTTAAGCGTTCAGAGGGTGTTCCAATTTCCGGACCCATGCTAATCGAGAAAGCGAAGGATTTCTATGTAAGGATGGAGCTCACTGACAAGTGTGCTTTCTCCGATGGATGGCTAACGTGCTTCAAGTTACGGCACGGGATACGACGACTCGATATTTCCGGGGAGAAGAAATCAGCTGATCACGACGCCGCAGAAGAATACTGCGATTATTTCAATCGGATTGTGCAGCAACATGATTTGTCGCCAGCACAGATATACAATGCCGATGAAACTGGCTTGTTTTGGAGGTTTTTGCCAGAATCAACGCTTGCTGGGGCTAGTGAGACTAATGCTTCAGGTTACAAGAAAAATAAAGATCGTGTAACCGTGCTAACATGTGCGAACGCTGCTGGATCACACCGGGTTAAACTTCTTGTTATCGGGAAGTATAAAAATCCCCGTGCATTTAAAAATGTGAGGCACTTACCTGTTGAGTACAAAGCTCAAAAAAATGCTTGGATGGATAAGGAAATCTTCTCCGATTGGTTCCATCATATTTTTGTTCCATCTGTGAGGGAACATTTCCGCAAAATAGGGAAACCTGAAGATAGCAAATGCATTTTATTGCTTGATAATTGCAGAGCCCATCCGCATGAATCCCAGTTGGTTTCGGGAAATATTTTCACCATTTATTTGCCACCAAATGTAACTTCCCTCATCCAACCCATGGACCAGGGCGTTATCCAAAATCTGAAGTGTCATTACAAGAAAGACTTCCTACGTAAACTGATAAGCCAAGATGACAATATTCAAGAATTGCAGAAGGAATACAATATTAAAGATGCCATCTATAATGTTGCATGTTCCTGGAAATTGGTGAAAGGTCACACTCTGAGGCAAGCCTGGCGCAAATTGTGGCCTTCTGTAATGTTTGCTGAAGGTTCTTCTTCAGAGGAGGAATTTAATGGGTTCAGTGTTCGTCCCAAGAAGAGTACAATAATGGAAATGGCTGGAATGGTGAAAAATGCAGGCCTAGCAAACCCTCTACATCACCTCAGTGAAAGTGATATCGAGCAGTGGGTTGATGCAGATAGAGAAGTTGGTGTTGTGCATATGCTAAGTGATGATGAAATAATTGAGAATGTTTTGAATCCAAAGAAAGAAAAGGAAAGTGAGATGGAAAGTGAAGAGGATGAGATTTCTGAAGAAGAGAAGATTTCTTGGGCTAGAGCTGCAGAAGGATTTTCTTCAATCCTCAAATTTGCTGAAAGGCAGAATTGCTACTCTGCACAAGAAGTTATGCAACTCCATATTCTGCATTCCACTAAGCAAACCGACATCCGCAACATGTTTAAGAAAGCTTCCAAAAGAGTCGCAGCAGTGGAAGTGCCTGAAGAATCTGTGGCATCGGTGGAACTGCGTGATCCTGATGACCCAGCTGGCACGGATATTTCTGATGAACCAGATGACTCGGAATAAGTGTACAGTCAACTACAGTACTGTAGACAGTCGTTTATAAGTTTTGTTTTACTGTTAAGTAATTAAAGAGTTATGGATTACCCTCAACTGGTAGTACTGTACTTAATCAAGCATCTTCCACTATCCATTTAACACAACATTCTGTAGGTGAGTACCCAAATACTGTATACTGCACATTTCTTGATTTATTTATTTTTCTTTGTTAAAAATAGCCTCGGTAGATATAACTCTCCGTTATCCGGTACTTTCGATAAACCGGCACCACGCCGGTCCCGGTTAATAAAGAGTTTCCTGTACTGTTAGGGAGGGAGTTCCAGGATTTTGTCCCAGTGATGATGAAGGAACGCCGATATTTTTCCAAGTCAGGATGGTGTGTAACTTGGAGGGGAACTTGGAGGTGGTGGTGTTCCCATGCGCCTGTTGCCCTTGTCCTTCTACGTGGTAGAGGTTGCAGGTTTGGGAGGTGCTGCCGAAGAAGCCTTGGCGAGTTGCTGCAGTACATCTTGTAGATGGTACACACTGCGGCCACGGTGTGCCAGTAGTGGAGGGAGTGAATGTTTAAGGTGGTGGATGGGGTGCCAATCAAGCGGGCTGCTTTGTCCTGGATAGTGTCGAACTTCTTGAGTATTGTTGGAGCTGCACTCATCCAGGCAAGTGGAGAGTATTCCATCACACTCCTGACTTGTGCCTTGTAGATGGTGGAAAGGCTTTGGGGAGTGAGGAGGTGAGACACTCGTCGCAGAATACCCAGCCTCTGACCTGCTCTTCAACCACAGTATTTATGTGGCTGGTCCAGTTAAGTTTCTGGTCAATGGTGACCCCCAGGATGTTGATGGTGGGGGATTTGGTGACGGTGGTTAGACTCTCGCTTGTTGGAGATAGTCATTGCCTGGCACTTGTGTGGCACAAATGTTACTTGCCACTTATTAGCTCAAGCCTGAATGTCGTACTGGTCTTCCTGCATGTGAGCATGGAATGCTTCATTATCTGAGGAGTTGCGAATGGAACTGGACACTGTGTAATCATTAGCGAACAACACCACTTCTGACCTTATGATGGAGGCAACGTCATTGATGAAGCAGCTGAAGATGGTTGGGCCTAGGATACTGCCCTGAGGAACTCCTGCAGTGATGTCCTGGGGCTGAGGTGATTGACCTCCAACAACCACAACCATCTTCCTTTGTGCTAGGTATGACTCCAGCCAGTGGAGAGTTTTCCCGATTCCCATTAACTTCAATTTTACTAGAGCTCCTTGATGCAACACTTGGTCGAATGCTGCCTTGATGTCAAGGGCAGTCACTCTCACCTCTCCTCTGGAATTCAACTCCTTTGTCCATGTTTGGACCAAGGCTGTAATGAGGTCAGAAGCCGAGTGGTCCTGGCAGAACCCAAACTGAGCATCAGTGAGCAGGTGAGTAAGTGCCGCTTGATAGCACTGTCGATGACACCTTCCATCACTTTGCTGATGATTGAGAGTAGACTGATGGGGCGGTATTTGGCCGGATTGGATTTGTCCTGCTTTTTGTGGGCAGGACATACCTGGGCTGTTTTCCACATTGTCGGGTAGATGCCAGTGTTGTAGCTGTACTGGAACAGCTTGGCTAGAGGCACGGCTAGTTCTGGAGCACAAGTCTTCAACACAACAACCGGGGCCCATCGCCTTTGCTGTATCCAACACGCTCAGCCATTTCTTGATATCACATGGAGTGAATCGAATTTGCTGAAAACTGGCTTCTGTGATGGTGGGGACCTCAGGAGGAGGCCGAGTGGATCATCCACTCAGCACTTCTGGCTGAAGATGGTTGCAAACACTTCAGCCTTGTCTTTTCCACTTGCGTGCTGGGCTCCGGCATCATTGAGGATGGGGATCTTCATGGAGCCTCCTCCTCAGTTGTTTAATTGTCCAGCACCATTCACGACTGGATGTTGCAGAACTGCAGAGCTTTGATCTGATCCGTTGATTGTGGGATCACTTAGCTCTGTCTACAGCATGCTGCTTCTACTGTTTAGCATGCATGTAGTCCTGTGTTGCAGCCTCCCCAGTTTGGCACCTCATTTTTAGGTATGCCTGGTGCTGCTCCTGGCATGCTCTTCTGCACTCCTCATTGAACCAAGGTTGGTCCCCTGGCTTGATGGTAATGGTAGAGTGAGGGATATGCCGGGCCATGAGGTTACAGATTGTGGTGGAATACAATTCTGCTGCTGCTGATGGCCCACAGCGCCTCATGGATGCCCACTTTTGAGCTGCTGTATCTGTTCTGAATCTATCCCATTTAGCACAGTGGTAGTGCCACACAATACGATGGAGGGTGTCCTCAGTGTGAAGACGGGACTTTGTCTCCACAAAGACTGTGCATTGGTCACTTCTCTACCATGGAATCATCTAACTAGCCTGGTGTGCCTGACACCTTCAGACCGACATGAGTTGAGCGCAGACTGCCAAACATAAACCCACAATCTGTATCTTCTGATTACAGAGCTGACCTTCATATTGTTTACAACGAATCATGGCTCCTCACTCTCTCACAGACCTGACTCAAGTTTTAGATATAGCAGTCAATCAAACCTATTATTTTAAAAGACCCACATGAAATTATATATACAGGATGTTTGAATTGAATGGCTTGGCCCCTTCCTGGGAAAACCAGATTGTTCCAAGCACCTCGAATGACCCGTGAGACTGACCTCTGTCCCAAGACAATGGCCATCACACAGTTACAGGAGGAATCTAATTGATGACTACCACAGCAAGCAGGTACGCATTCGTTTGTCAATACCTTTGTTATACCAAAATGAGAAGTCGCACAACACCAGGTTATAGTCCAACAGATTTATTTAATTTTACAAGCTTTCGGAGCTGTCGCTCCTTCCTCAGGTAAGTTAGCAGAGTTACACCAGACCACAATGCACATTCTCTTCAAACTTCTGGCCGACCTGTGAGTCAGCAGTCCAGGAGCCTTACTGTGAATTTAAAAATATATCTGCAGGGATCTGGCGCACAGCGAAGCGAAGGGGATGGACAGGGTAGATTGGTAGAGTATTCAGAACAAGGAGAGCTAAACTGGTTAAAAGCAAAAGCTGAACAAATTTGCACACATGGCACTTTTATACCAATCTTACAGAAATCGGAATCGTCCAGTGGTTTGCAATCTGTTTCATACTTGCTGGTCATAAATCTCACTGACAGGGCTGTCAACATCAGGGAAATGACAAAAAAATGACATTTAAGATCAATGGGAGAGATTTAGTTTGAATACACTGTTAAGCACATACAGTGAGGGTGTTTAATTATTTATTTATTTAAACAGTGACAATGCATCAAATCTTGTTGGAGCTTGCAGTGAATGAGTGGCAGGTGTGCCCTGCTCACTGACCCTGACAGCTCTTCCCTGCTCCTGCTGCCGGTGACCCGGGCTGCACAGGCGGAACCTTGGTGCGCGGCAGGCTGACTCCAGCCGGAGCGTTGATGGGTCCGCGCCGCGTGTCGGCAGTCAGTGGGAGCCTGCGGCGCTCGAACCGGCGGCGAAGTAACGGCCAGTGACCGAGCGGCCTCACCGCGGCCGACCTGTTCAGCCTCCGCCCGGTGAGCGCGCGGGAGGCGCAGGAGACCTGGGGCTGGAGTCGGGCCTGATGGCGGCGGTGTCGGGCCGGACGTGCGGCGACAGCAGCGGCAGCGAGGAGCAGGAGGCGGGGCTGGAGCTGGAGCTGGAGCCCGGCCAGGGGGGCGCGCTGGAGGCCGAGTTCGAGTGCGCGGCCCAGCACCTCCAGAGGCTCGCGCACGCGGCGGGCCGGGAGACGCTGCTGTACCTGTACAGCAGGTTCAAACAGGTAAACCCCCGGCCCGGCACAGGTAAACACCTGGGCCCCTCCCTCCCCGGGACAGGTAAACACCTGGGCCCCCTCACTCCCCCCCCCGCGGCACAGGTAACCACCTGGACCCCCTCCCTCCCCGGCACAGGTAAACACCTGGGCCCCCTCCCTCCCCGGCACAGGTAAACACCTGGGCCCCCTCCCTCCCCGGCACAGGTAAACACCTGGGCCCCCTCCCTCCCCGGCACAGGTAAACACCTGGGCCCCCTCCCTCCCCGGCACAGGTAAACACCTGGACCCCCTCCCTCCCCGGCACAGGTAAACACCTGGGCCCCCTCCCTCCCCGGCACAGGTAAACACCTGGGCCCCCTCACTCCCCCCCGCGGCACAGGTAAACACCTGGGCCCCCTCACTCCCCTCCCCGGCACAGGTAAACACCTGGGCCCCCTCCCTCCCCGGCACAGGTAAACACCTGGACCCCCTCCCTCCCCGGCACAGGTAAACACCTGGGCCCCCTCACTCCCCCCCGCGGCACAGGTAAACACCTGGGCCCCCTCACTCCCCCCCGCGGCACAGGTAAACACCTGGGCCCCCTCCCTCCCCGGCACAGGTAAACACCTGGGCCCCCTCCCTCCCCGGCACAGGTAAACACCTGGGCCCCCTCCCTCCCCGGCACAGGTAAACACCTGGGCCCCCTCCCTCCCCGGCACAGGTAAACACCTGGGCCCCCTCACTCCCCCCCGCGGCACAGGTAAACACCCGGCCCAGGTAAACACCTGGGCCCCCTCCCTCCCCCTCCCCGGGACAGGTAAACACCTGGGCCCCCTCCCTCCCAGGCACAGGTAAACACCTGGGCCCACTCCCTCCCTCCCCGGCACAGGTAAACACCTGGGCCCACTCCCTCCCTCCCCGGCACAGGTAAACACCTGGGCCCACTCCCTCCCTCCCCGGCACAGGTAAACACCTGGGCCCCCTCCCTCCCCGGCACAAGTAAAAACCCGGCCCGGCACAGGTAAACACCTGGGCCCCCTCCCTCCCCGGCACAGGTAAACACCTGGGCCCCCTCCCTCCCCGGCACAGGTAAACACCTGGACCCCCTCCCTCCCCGGCACAGGTAAACACCTGGGCCCCCTCCCTCCCCGCCACAGGTAAACACCTGGGCCCCCTCCCTCCCCGGCACAGGTAAACACCTGGGCCCCCTCCCTCCCCGGCACAGGTAAACACCTGGGCCCCCGCCCTCCCCGGCACAGGTAAACACCTGGGCCCCCTCCCTCCCCGGCACAGGTAAACACCTGGGACCACTCCCTCCCTCCCCGGCACAGGTAAACACCTGGGCCCCCTCACTCCCCCTCCCCGGGACAGGTAAACACCCGGCCCAGGTAAACACCTGGGCCCCCCTCCCCGGGACAGGTAAATACCCGCCCCGGGACAGGTAAACACCCGCCCCCTTCACTCCCCCTCCCCGGGACAGGTAAACACCCGCCCCCTTCACTCCCCCTCCCTGGGACAAGTAAACACCAGCCCTTTTACTCCCCCTCCCCGGGATAGGTAAACACCCGCCCCCTCCCTGGGACAGGTAAACACCTGGGCCCCCTCCCCGGGACAGGTAAACACCCTCCCCGGGACAGGTAAACACCTGGGCCCCCTCCCTCCCCGGGACAGGTAAATACCCGCCCCGGGACAGGTAAACACCTGGGCCCCCTCCCTGGGACAGGGAAACACCTGTCTCCCCCTCCCCGAGACAGGTAAACACCTGCCCCCTCACTCCCCCTCCCCGGGACAGGTAAACGCCCGCCCCCCTCCCCGGGACAGGTAAACGCCCGCCCCCCTCCCCGGGACAGGTAAACGCCCGCCCCCCTCCCCGGGACAGGTAAACGCCCGCCCCCCTCCCCGGGACAGGTAAACGCCCGCCCCCCTCCCCGGGACAGGTAAACGCCCGCCCCCTTCCCCGGGACAGGTAAACGCCCGCCCCCCTCCCCCAGGACAGGTAAACGCCCGCCCCCCTCCCCCGGGACAGGTAAACGCCCGCCCCCCTCCCCGGGACAGGTAAACGCCCGCCCCCCTCCCCGGGACAGGTAAACGCCCGCCCCCCTCCCCGGGACAGGTAAACGCCCGCCCCCCTCCCCGGGACAGGTAAACGCCCGCCCCCCTCCCCGGGACAGGTAAACGCCCGCCCCCCTCCCCGGGACAGGTAAACGCCCGCCCCCCTCCCCGGGACAGGTAAACGCCCGCCCCCCTCCCCGGGACAGGTAAACGCCCGCCCCCCTCCCCGGGACAGGTAAACGCCCGCCCCCCTCCCCGGGACAGGTAAACGCCCGCCCCCTGCCCCGGGACAGGTAAACGCCCGCCCCCCTCCCCCAGGACAGGTAAACGCCCGCCCCCCTCCCCCGGGACAGGTAAACGCCCGCCCCCCTCCCCGGGACAGGTAAACGCCCGCCCCCCTCCCCGGGACAGGTAAACGCCCGCCCCCCTCCCCGGGACAGGTAAACGCCCGCCCCCCTCCCCGGGACAGGTAAACGCCCGCCCCCCTCCCCGGGACAGGTAAACGCCCGCCCCCCTCCCCGGGACAGGTAAACGCCCGCCCCCCTCCCCGGGACAGGTAAACGCCCGCCCCCCTCCCCGGGACAGGTAAACGCCCGCCCCCCTCCCCGGGACAGGTAAACGCCCGCCCCCCTCCCCGGGACAGGTAAACGCCCGCCCCGCTCCCGCTCCCCGGGACAGGTAAACACCCGCCTCGCTCCCACTCCCCGGGACAGGTAAACACCCGCCTCGCTCCCGCTCCCCGGGACAGGTAAACACCCGCCTCTCTCCCGCTCCCCGGGACAGGTAAACACCCGCCTCGCTCCCGCTCCCCGGGACAGGTAAACACCCTCCTCACTCCCCGGGACAGGTAAGCACCCGCCTCACTCCCGCTCCCCGGGACAGGTAAACACCCGCCTCACTCCCACTCCCCGGGACAGGTAAACACCCGCCTCCCTCCCCGGGACAGGTAAACACCCTCCTCACTCCCGCTCCCCGGGACAGGTAAACCCCCGCCTCACTCCCCGGGACAGGTAAACACCCGCCTTGCTCCCGCTCCCCGGGACAGGTAAACACCCTCCTCACGCCTGCTCCCTGAGGCAGGTAAACACCCGCCTCACTCCCCCCTCAACCCCCCGGGAAATAAACACCCGCTTCAATCCCCTCCGGGATAGGAAACACCCGCCTCACTCCCACTCCCAGGGACAGGTAAACCCCAGCAACAGGTAACACCACCCTTCACTTTCCCACTCCCAGGTAAACCCAGGGACAGGTTTAAACAGGTAAACACCCATCCAGGGACAGGTAAACAACCCACTCCACCACCCCCCCCCCCCCGACTCCCCCTCCCCTAAATGGGTACACCCCCAGGGACAGGTGTAAAGGGGTAAACTCCCAGGGACAGGTGTAAAGGGGTAAACCCCAGGGTCAGGTGTAAAGGGGTACACCCCCAGGGACAGGTGTAAAGGGGTAAACTCCCAGGGACAGGTGTAAAGGGGTACACCCCCAGGGACAGGTGTAAAGGGGTAAACCCCCAGGGACAGGTGTAAAGGGGTACACCCCCAGGGACAGGTGTAAAGGGGTAAACTCCCAGGGACAGGTGTAAAGGGGTACACCCCCAGGGACAGGTGTAAAGGGGTAAACCCCCAGGGACAGGTGTAAAGGGGTAAACCCCAGGGTCAGGTGTAAAGGGGTACACCCCCAGGGACAGGTGTAAAGGGGTAAACCCCCAGGGACAGGTGTAAAGGGGTAAACTCCCAGGGACAGGTGTAAAGGGGTAAACCCCCAGGGACAGGTGTAAAGGGGTAAACCCCCAGGGACAGGTGTAAAGGGGTAAACTCCCAGGGACAGGTGTAAAGGGGTAAACCCCCAGGGACAGGTGTAAAGGGGTAAACTCCCAGGGACAGGTGTAAAGGGGTAAACTCCCAGGGACAGGTGTAAAGGGGTAAACCCCCAGGGACAGGTGTAAAGGGGTACACCCCCAGGGACAGGTGTAAAGGGGTAAACTCCCAGGGACAGGTGTAAAGGGGTAAACTCCCAGGGACAGGTGTAAAGGGGTAAACTCCCAGGGACAGGTGTAAAGGGGTAAACTCCCAGGGACAGGTGTAAAGGGGTAAACTCCCAGGGACAGGTGTAAAGGGGTAAACCCCCAGGGACAGGTGTAAAGGGGTAAACTCCCAGGGACAGGTGTAAAGGGGTAAACTCCCAGGGACAGGTGTAAAGGGGTAAACCCCCAGGGACAGGTGTAAAGGGGTAAACTCCCAGGGACAGGTGTAAAGGGGTAAACCCCCAGGGACAGGTGTAAAGGGGTAAACTCCCAGGGACAGGTGTAAAGGGGTAAACTCCCAGGGACAGGTGTAAAGGGGTAAACTCCCAGGGACAGGTGTAAAGGGGTAAACTCCCAGGGACAGGTGTAAAGGGGTAAACCCCCAGGGACAGGTGTAAAGGGGTAAACCCCCAGGGACAGGTGTAAAGGGGTAAACTCCCAGGGACAGGTGTAAAGGGGTAAACTCCCAGGGACAGGTGTAAAGGGGTACACCCCCAGGGTCAGGTGTAAAGGGGTAAACTCCCAGGGACAGGTGTAAAGGGGTAAACCCCCAGGGACAGGTGTAAAGGGGTAAACTCCCAGGGACAGGTGTAAAGGGGTAAACTCCCAGGGACAGGTGTAAAGGGGTAAACCCCCAGGGACAGGTGTAAAGGGGTAAACTCCCAGGGACAGGTGTAAAGGGGTAAACCCCCAGGGACAGGTGTAAAGGGGTAAACCCCCAGGGACAGGTGTAAAGGGGTAAACCCCCAGGGACAGGTGTAAAGGGGTAAACCCCCAGGGACAGGTGTAAAGGGGTAAACCCCCAGGGACAGGTGTAAAGGGGTAAACCCCAGGCCAGGTGTAAAGGGGTAAACCCCCAGGGACAGGTGTAAAGGGGTAAACCCCCAGGGTCAGGTGTAAAGGGGTAAACCCCCAGGGACAGGTGTAAAGGGGTAAACCCCAGGCCAGGTGTAAAGGGGTAAACTCCCAGGGACAGGTGTAAAGGGGTAAACCCCCAGGGACAGGTGTAAAGGGGTAAACCCCAGGCCAGGTGTAAAGGGGTAAACTCCCAGGGACAGGTGTAAAGGGGTAAACCCCCAGGGACAGGTGTAAAGGGGTAAACCCCCAGGCCAGGTGTAAAGGGGTAAACCCCCAGGGACAGGTGTAAAGGGGTAAACCCCCAGGGACAGGTGTAAAGGGGTAAACCCCCAGGGACAGGTGTAAAGGGGTAAACCCCCAGGGTCAGGTGTAAAGGGGTAAACCCCCAGGGACAGGTGTAAAGGGGTAAACCCCCAGGGTCAGGTGTAAAGGGGTACACCCCCAGGGACAGGTGTAAAGGGGTAAACTCCCAGGGACAGGTGTAAAGGGGTAAACTCCCAGGGACAGGTGTAAAGGGGTAAACCCCCAGGGACAGGTGTAAAGGGGTAAACTCCCAGGGACAGGTGTAAAGGGGTAAACTCCCAGGGACAGGTGTAAAGGGGTAAACCCCCAGGGACAGGTGTAAAGGGGTAAACTCCCAGGGACAGGTGTAAAGGGGTAAACCCCCAGGGACAGGTGTAAAGGGGTAAACTCCCAGGGACAGGTGTAAAGGGGTAAACTCCCAGGGACAGGTGTAAAGGGGTAAACTCCCAGGGACAGGTGTAAAGGGGTAAACTCCCAGGGACAGGTGTAAAGGGGTAAACCCCCAGGGACAGGTGTAAAGGGGTAAACTCCCAGGGACAGGTGTAAAGGGGTAAACCCCCAGGGACAGGTGTAAAGGGGTAAACTCCCAGGGACAGGTGTAAAGGGGTAAACTCCCAGGGACAGGTGTAAAGGGGTAAACCCCCAGGGACAGGTGTAAAGGGGTAAACTCCCAGGGACAGGTGTAAAGGGGTAAACCCCCAGGGACAGGTGTAAAGGGGTAAACCCCCAGGGACAGGTGTAAAGGGGTAAACCCCCAGGGACAGGTGTAAAGGGGTAAACCCCCAGGGACAGGTGTAAAGGGGTAAACCCCCAGGGACAGGTGTAAAGGGGTAAACCCCAGGCCAGGTGTAAAGGGGTAAACCCCCAGGGACAGGTGTAAAGGGGTAAACCCCCAGGGTCAGGTGTAAAGGGGTAAACCCCCAGGGACAGGTGTAAAGGGGTAAACCCCAGGCCAGGTGTAAAGGGGTAAACTCCCAGGGACAGGTGTAAAGGGGTAAACCCCCAGGGACAGGTGTAAAGGGGTAAACCCCAGGCCAGGTGTAAAGGGGTAAACCCCCAGGGACAGGTGTAAAGGGGTAAACCCCCAGGGACAGGTGTAAAGGGGTAAACCCCCAGGGACAGGTGTAAAGGGGTAAACCCCAGGCCAGGTGTAACCTGCAGGGATAGATGTAAATGGGTAAACCCAGGGGCAAGCGAAATTAATCTGAGATTGGGAAATGTTGGTATTCAGAGGGACCTGGGCAGAATCACAGAAAGTTAACATGCAGGTACAGCAAGCAATTGGGAAAACAAATAGTATGTTGGCCTTTATTACAAAAGGATTGGATTATAAGAGTAAAGACGTCTTACTGCAATTATATAGGGCCTTGGTGAGACCACACCTGGAGTACTGAGCACAGTTTTGGTCTCCTTCCCTAAGGAAGGATGAACTTGCCATAGAGGGAGTGCAATGAAGGTTCACTAGACTGATTCCTGGGATGGGGGGATTGTCTTATGAGGAGAGATTGAGTAGACTAGGCCTACATTCTCTAGAGTTTAAAGAATGAGAGGTGATCTCATTGAAACATTAAAATTCTTAAGGGCTTGACAGATTAGATGTTGGGAGGATGTTTCCCCTGGGTGGGGGTCGAGAACTAGGGGTCACAGTCTCAGAATAAGTGGTTGACCATTTAGGACACCTTAGGAAGGATATATTGGCCTTGGAGGGAGTGCAGCATAGATACCAGAATGATACCTGGACTCCAAGGGTTAAATTACGATGAGAGATTACACAACTTAGGTTTGTATTTCTTGGAATTTAGAAGGTTAATGGGTGATTTGATCAAAGTTTTCAAGATATTGGCCCAAAATTTGCAATCGGAGGCTTCCCGCGGGCGGATGCCTTCGACCTGTAAAAAATCTACGAATTTACCTGGTGGCCTGGGAGGTACGGAGAATTGCGATCCTAGCATCTGTGTTCACTATGGAGAAGGACGATGTAGGCATAGAAATCAGGCAGGGGGATTGTGATATACTTGAACAAATTAGTATTGAGAGGGAGGAGGTACTAGCGGTTTTAGCGGGCTGAAAAGTGGATAAATCCCCAGGCCCAGACGAGATGTATCCCAGGCTGCTGGGTGAGGCAAGGGAGGAGATTGCAGGGGCTCTGACACAAATTTTCAGAACCTCTCTGGCCACAGGGGAGGTGCCAGAGGACTGGAGGACAGCTAACGTAGTACCATTATTCAAGAAGGGTAGTAGGGATAAACCAGGGAATTACAGGCCAGTGAGCCTAACATCAGTGGTAGGGAAATTATTGGAAAAAATTCTGAGGGACAGAATTAGTCTCCACTTGGAGAGGCAAGGATTAATCAAGGATAGCCAGCATGGCTTTGTCAGGGGGAGATCATGTCTGACCAATTTGATTGAATTTTTCGAGGGGGTGACTAGGTGTGTGGATGAGGGTAGTGCAGTTGATGTAGTCTACATGAACTTCAGTAAGGCTTTTGACAAAGTCCCGCATGGGAGACTGGTCAAGAAGGTAAGAGCCCATGGGATCCAGGGCAATTTGGCACATTAGATCCAAAATTGGCTTAGTGGCAGGAGGCAGAGGGTGATGGTCGAAGGTTGTTTTTGTGACTGGAAGCCTGTGTCCAGTGGTGTACCGCAGGAATCGGTGCTGGGTCCTTTGCTGTTTGTAGTGTACATTAATGATTTAGATATGAATGTAGGAGCTATGATCAGTAAGTTCGCAGATGACACGAAAATTGGTGGAGTGGTAAATAGCGAGGAGGGAAGCCTCAGGCTACAGGACGATATAGACGGGTTGGTCAGATGGGCAGAACAGTGGCAAATGGAATTTAACCCTGAAAAGTGTGAGGTGATGCATTTTGGGAGGACTAACAAGGCAAGGGAAAACACAATGAATGGTAGGACCCTCGGAAGGACAGAGGATCAGAGGGACCTTGGTACATAGATCCCTGAAGGCAGCAGGACAGGTAGATAAGGTGGTTAAAAAGGCATATGGATACTTGCCTTCATTAGCCGAGGCATAGAATATAAGAGCAGGGAGGTTATGATGGAGCTGTACAAAACGCTAGTTAGGCCACAGCTGGAATACTGTGTACAGTTCTGGTCGCCACACTATAGGAAGGATGTGATTGCATTGGAGAGGGTGCAGAGGAGATTCACCAGGATGTTACCTTTACCTGGGCTGCAGCGCTTCAGCTATGAAGAGAGACTGGACAGGCTGGGGTTGTTTTCCTGAGAGCAGAGAACGCTGAGGGGGGACCTGATTGAGGTGTACAAAATTATGAGGGGCATAGATAGGGTAGATAGAAAGGAACTTTTCCCCTTAGTAGAGGGGTCAATAACCAGGGGGCATAGTTTCAAGGTAAGGGGCAGGAGGTTTCGAGGGGATTTGAGGAAAAACTTTTTCACCCAGAGGGTGGTTGGAATCTGGAACTCACTGCCTGAAAGGGTGGTAGAGGCAGGAACCCTCAACATTCAAGAAGCATTTAGATGAGCACTTGAAATGCCATAGCATACAAGGCTACGGACCAAGTGCTGGAAAATGGGATTAGAATAGACAGAGCTTGATGGCCGGTGCAGACACGATGAGCCGAAGGGCCTCTTTCTGTGCTGTATAACTCTGACTCTATGACTGAGATGAGGAGAAATTTCTTCACTCAAAGGATTGTGAGTCTTTGGAATTCTCTACCCCAGAGAGCTGGGGAGTCTCAGTTGAAGACAGAGATTGATAGATTTTTGGATATTAAGGGATATGGGGATAGTGCGGGAAAGTGGAGATGAGATAGAAGATCAGCTGTGATCTTATCGAATGGCGGAGCAGGCTCGAAGGGCTGAATGGCCTACTCCTGCTCCTATTTCTTATGTTCTTATGACAGGTATAAAGAGGTAACCTCGGGAACAGGTGTAAAAAGGTATAACCCTCAGGGACTCTTGTAAACAGATAAACCCTGAGGAACAGGTGTAAACATGTATAACCCCAAGAACAGGTGTAAACCGGTATTTACCCCATACAATCTGTTTTGAGCAATACAAGATTCAATTTAAATATTCAATACAAGCAAAGATCCATTTTTGCACATGGGCATGTGGATTTTTCATGTGTAAAATCCATTTGAATGATGAAAGTAAACCAGCAGTACAATTTTACCGATTTTGCCTTTCTAGACTTGAGTTGTGCCTGGAAGGGGCATTTGGAGCTATGTAACACTAAGATGATGTACCAGTGGTTACTGATGATGGTAGTGGTAGGAGCAGTTCGAGATGATCATAGAATCTTTCAACACAGGAGGAGGCCATTCGGTCCATCTCTTGTGCCGGCTCTTTGAAAGAGCTGTCCAATTAGTCCCACTTCCCTGCTCTTTCCCCATAGCCCTGCAAATTTTCCCTTTTCAAGTATTTATCCAATTCCCCTTTGAATGTTAAAATTGAATCTGTTTCCATCCACCACCCTTTCAGGAAGTGCATTCCAGATCGGAACAACGCGCTGCGTAACAAAGAAGTGTCTCCTCATCTCCCCTCTGGTTCTTTTGCCAATTATCTTAAATCTGTCTCCTCTTCTTAGGCAGTCCCTTGGAAACGAGGATGACTTGCTTCCACACTAAAAATGAGTTCTCGGGTGACTGATGAGTCCACTGCGGGACCTACAGTCTCTGTCACAGGTGGGGCAGACGGTGGTTGAAGGGGCGGGTGGGTGGGGTGCTTGGGTTGACGTGCGCTCCTTCCGCTGTTTGTGCTTGGCTTCCGCTTGCTCCCGGCGAAGAGACTCAAGTGTTCGGTGCCTTCCCGGATGCTTCTCCTCCACTTTGTGCGGTCTTGGGCCAGGGATTCCCAGGTGTCGGTGGGGATGTTGCACTTTTTCAAAGAGGCTTTGAGAGTGTCCTTGAACTGCTTCCTCTGCCCACCTGCGGCTCTCTTGCCGTGTCGGAGCTCCGAGTAGAGCGCTTGTTTTGGGAGTCTCGTATCGGGCATGCGGACGATGTGACCTGTCCATCGGAGCTGAGAGCGTGGTCAGAGCTTCGATGCTGGGGATGTTGGCCTGAGCAAGAACACTGACGCTAGTGCGCCTATCCTGCCAATGGATTTGAAGGATCTTGCGGAGGCAGCGTTGGTGGTACCTCTCTCGTGCTTTGAGGTGCCTGCTGTACGTGGTCCATGTCTCTGAAGCATACAGGAGGGCGGGTATCACTACAGCTCTGTAGACCATGAGCTTAGTGCCGATTTGAGGTCCTGGTCTTCAAACACTCTCTTCCTCAGGTGACCGAAGGCTGCACTGTCACACTGAAGGCGGTGTTGGACTTCGTCGTTGACAGTAGGCTCCCGAGGTATGGAAAGTGGTCCACGTTGTCCAAGGCCTCGTCGTGGATTTTGATAATCGGGAGGCAGTACTGTGTGGTGGGGGCAGGTTAGTAGAGGACCTTTGTCTTACGGATGTTTAGTGTAAGGCCCATGCTCTCGTACGCTTCGGTGAAGGTGTTGACGATGGTTTGGAATTCGACCTCTGAGTGTGCGCAGACACAAGCGTCGTCTGCATACTGTAATTCGATGACAGAGGATGGGACGACCTTGGATTTGGACTGGAGGCGATGGGGGTTGAACAGTTTCCCGTTTGTTCTGTAGATTAGCTCCACTCCAGCGGGGAGCTTACTGAGGGTGAGATGGAGCATTGCAGCAAGGAAGTTCGAGAAGAGCATTGGTGCGATGACACAGCCTTGCTTGACCCCGGTCCGTATGTGATTTGGGTCTGTGGTGGATCCGTTGGTCAGGATCACGGCTTGCATGTCGTCATGAAGCAGACGGAGGATGGTGACAAACTTTTGAGGGCAGCCAAATTTGAGGAGGACACTCTATAAACCTTTGTGAGGTCAAAGAAGGCCATGTACAGCGGTTGGTGCTGTTCCCTGCATTTCTCTAGTAGTTGACGCGCGGTGAAGATCATGTCCATTGTGTCCCTTAGTGGGCGGAATCTGCATTGCGACTCTGGGAGGAGCTCTTCAGCCACTGGGAGAAGGTGATTGTGGAGAATTCTTGCGATGACTTTCCCTGTGACAGACAGCAGGGAAACTCCTCTGTAATTACCGCAATCAGACTTGTCACCTTTCTTGAAGATGGTCACGATTACGGAGTCTCTTAGATCTCCTGGCATGCTCTCCTCCTTCCAAATAAGAGAAATGAGTTCATGTATTCGCGCCAATAGTGCTTCTCCGCCATGCTTTAGTGGCTCGGTGGGGATTCCGTCTGCTCCTTAACCTTGTTCTTCAATTGTCGGATGGCCTTTTCAACCTCATGCCGGGCTGGGGTTGTGCTGAGGTGGTGGCGGGCAGCATGCTGCGGGTTGGAGTTGAGGACACTCACGTCGAAGACAGAGTCTCGGTTAAGGAGATCTTCGAAGTGCTCCTCCCAGCGGGCACTGACTGCCTCTCTGTCCTTGATGAGTACCTCTCCGTTCTTGGCCCGCAGTGGGGTAGGACCTTGGGTGCTTGGGCTGTTGGTGGTCTTGACTGCGCTAAAGAATCCACGCACGTCGTGGTTGTCGGATAGCTGCCGGATCTCCTGTGCTTTCTCCACCCACCATCTGTTCTTTAGGTCGTGAGTTTTTTGTTGGACCTCGGCCTTCAGGTGTCTGTAGAGCTGCTTTCTTGCTCTCGGGTTGTGTTGCTGTTTCCAGATCAGGAATGCCTTGCGCTTGCAGCTTATTAGCTCCTGGATCTCCTGGTCGTTCTCGTCGAACCAGTCTTGGTGTTTCCTGGTCGAGTTACCGAGCGTCTCTTCACAGGTGCTGATTATGGAGGCCTTGAGTGCAGACCAGCCGCTGTGGACACGCTGTGTCTTTGAATCACTGGGAGTGGTCAGGCTGGTTGTGAGGCGCAGGCTGAATAGGGCTTTCTTAGCAGGGTCTTTGAGTGCTCCAGCGTTGATTCTCCTGCGGCATTGTTTCTGTTGCCGCCGCTATTTTGGGGCGACATTGAATTTGGTGGTGGTCTGTCCAGCAGTCGTCAGCTCCTGTCATGGCGCGGGTGATGCGGACGTCCTTGCGGTCCCTCGCTCGGACGATGACGTAGTCCAGCAGATGCCAGTGCTTGGAGCGAGGGTGTTGCCATGAAGCCTTATACTTGTCTCTCTGACGGAACAAGGTGTTGGTTATGACAAGGCCATGTTCTAAGCATTTCGTCAGGAGGAGGGTACCATTCGAGTTGGTTTTCCCTACCGCCTCTCTGCCGATCACACCTCCCCAGAGGTCTGTGTCCTTTCCAACTCTGGCGTTAAAGTTGCCAAGGAGGGTCAGCTTGTCGCCCGTTGGGACTCTGGATAGGGATTGTCGAGGCTGGAGTAGAATTCCTCTTTGGTCTCGTCTGTGGCTTCCAGTGTTGGGGTGTACGCACTGATGACTGTAGTGCACTGGTTCCGGGCTAGGGTGAGCCGTAGAGTCATGAGGCGTTCGTTTATTCCGCAAGGGGAGTCTCTGAGATGACCAACTAGCTCATTTTTTATGGAGAAGCCAACCTCATGGAGGCGGTGTTCTTCAGGTTTCCCTTTCCAGAAGAAGGTGTAACCACCGCCTTGCTCCTTGAGCTGGCCTTCCCCTGCCCGCCGGGTCTCGCTTAGGGCAGCGATATCTATGTCGAAATGTCTAAGCTCCCGGGCAACGATAGCAGTACGGCGTTCCGGTCTGTCGCTATTGGGGTTGTCCATGAGGGTCCTGACGTTCCAGGTCCCGAACTCCATTTTAAAGGGTGGAAGATGCCTGTGCATGAATTCTTTTAACGTGGGGTGGCCGTTGCGCACCAGCTACCACACAAGCTTGACAGAGCAAGGTCTTGGTCCAATGGCAAGGGGATCCAAGACGATTGGAGACCAGGCTCTGCTACATCGGCCTAGCACACACACACACAAACATACTCCTACTGTCCTCCTCCCTCCTTCCCGCAGGTCCTCTCTGCCTGGATTTCATAGGATGCAGTGTGATCCTCCTAACCGGGGTCGGGGAGAGGTTAGTGGGACCCATCAGTTTTTTGTATTTGTGCCTGTGAGCCTCACGATCCCTGGCCCCGAGCTCCCCTCGCGATGATCTGGCCCCAAGCTTCCCTCGCGATCTCCTGGTTACCAACCATCATGCCAGTGGGAACAGTTTCTCCCTATTTACTCTATCAAAACCCCTCATAATTTTGAACACCTATTAAATGTCCCCTTAACCTTCTCTACTCCAAGGAGAACAATCTCAGCTTCTCTAGTCTCTCCATATAAATGAAGTCCTTCATCCCTAGTACCATGATGAATTAAGAGTGTTGTACAAGGATTACACAACAACATTAAAGTGTATTGTTTGCTAAGTAGTAAATATGTATAGTGATATTTCTGATTAAGACCCTTACAATGTCAGTGTCGAACCCACTGCTCCACTCAAATCCTGTGGTGGTACTTTCAGAGCAAGGTATGTGCTTGTGGGAAAAAAAGTATAAAAGGAATTTTTAAAAACTCTCTTAATTGAACAATTACACGATGAAGAGTTTCAACCCGGATACAAACCTGTCTTCTCAGGTACTACTTAACCTTTATAGTCTGTTAATATTTCAGTTTGCTAGCATTCTTATCTAGTTCTGATCTGTTCAGGATCGTCATGTCCTGGTGATGGCTGAGATAATTATTTTTAAAGAGGAGTCTCTTGGCAGTGATCATGTTGTTTTGTCAGAATCTGACTATAGTTCTGATTTTTCTAAAGCTTTAATCTCTTGGTGTTGGATAGGCTGTCCTGTGATCAAGTGACGTTGAATGCCATCACTCAGGAGAGTGTGACAAAAGAGGTAGAGGAAGTAATCTGTAATACACAGTGAGGAAATTATAGAACATCTAGTTAATTTTGTACAAAGATCATCTTGTAAATCGTAAAGTTTTGATCTAGTCGTAAAGTTCTCCCTTGCGAGTGGAATAAATTGTGCAGTGGGAGAAGTAGTCCCGATCCCTACAGGTGAATAATTGTGAGCTCCACAGTTGCAAGGCAACATTTGTGATTATATTAGATACAGTTGTTAAATACAGACCAAGACTATAGTGGTAAACCAAAGATGAGAGCATTATTGCACATTCCTGAGTTCTAAAGGGCAAGAATTTTAGGTTGCATCTTTGAAATTGTCCATGTCCTTTTTCATACTCTTGGACTTCATTTCAAACTAGGTTTGTGACGTCAGCAGGCAATGGTCACTTTTCTACTGTCCATTGATTTCAAAGGCTTAAGCATGCTCTTCTTTCAATTTTTGGACCCAGCCAGTTGAAATGGGATGAAAATCTCTTCTGTCTCTTGCTGGGGAGGGTCGAAAGAATAAAAACAATTCCGAAGAGAAAATAAAAATTCAGCCCATGCCATGTGACGTTGCATCATTTCCATGAGGTTTATGGTAATGGACCTGTTTCTATTGCACGTGTCAATAGTTTCAGCCATTATTCCTGTATTTTGTTTTCTAGGCCAAATTTGGAAAATGCAATGTCCCAAAGCCTGGATTCTTTGACTTTGAAGGCAAACAGAAATGGTAAGTGCTTAAACAAAAAATGAAGTGTTTTTTTTAATATACAAGTATTAAACAAATATAAATGTGTATATATTTTTCTTAAGAATAGAAAGTTAAGATGAACTGAATATGGTTGGGATGAAACCATGAAATGAAAGCGTAGCTCCAGTGGATTTCTGAGCCCCAAGATTGGGTAACTGCCTTTCCTTCCACCCCGATATTAGTTTAGGTTTTCAAATACTTGTTTTGTTTTTACAAGTTAAGAGGTGAAAATTTTTATTCTTTTGCATGTGGACATTTACAGTTGCACTTGTTCAATAAGGAACTGTCCGGTACTGGAAGCCTGGTCTGGTTTTTCACTATTCATACAGTGTGACACTTCTGTTTTTTTGCCTGCTCAAGTTTGAGGGCCACTGATCAAGAAAGATCAGCTGGGGTTTTCTATTTTTTTTTAATTTGTAGAGAGGCATTATCGGAAACCCGTCTACTTTGGTTGCAGACAGTATTGGGCTCATTTGTGACGCCTTCCACAGTCAAATAGTCTGCGTACATGCACAGACGAGGCTTGCATATCTAGGATGGTCGTTATTGAGGTATGGGAGGGGTGCTGGTGACCGTGAATCTGTACCCTGGCCTTCAGAAGAGGAGGGGCGAAAATCTGGAGTGGGAACTAAAGTTGTGCCCAGCAGTACACCTGATGAACAAAGTCAAATCCGAACACTTTGCTTTCCTTTAAATATCTTCAACTTAAATAGTTTCTTGTTTACTGGCAGGGAAGCATGGAAGGAGATGGGTGATATGACTGCACAACAGGCTATGCAGGAATATGTTGCGGCTGTAAAGAAATTGGACCCAGAGTGGAATTCTAAGGTAACGCTACAGGGAGGGCTGAAAAATTCTACACCCTCGCACCCCCTGCCCCCAAGTTGCTAGATTTGGAAGTAATCCCATATTTGTGTCATTCGTTGCCTTTCTCCATCTCGGATCCTTTTTTCTCTACATTCCCGCTCCTTCCTATCCTACGTGACCTGTTGCCACCCTCCCCTTGGATGTCTCGCTGTTTTCTCTTGAGCTTCTTCCTGTAGTTGCATAGTTCAAATACCTTTTTGGCCAAGTGAGAAATTCATAGAGTTGTATTTTATATTCATGAAGTTATGATTAAAAACAAGTGTATGGAAAAGTATATTGTATAATAATAATGTGTGGATGCGTAATAGGTTTAAAATAACTGGCTCATGCCTCCATTACAAAATTGGATAATGGAATTTCATACCAATACATTAAACATTAGTGCATAATTATTGCACAGTGTAATATCCAGGCCAGTGTACTCGGGAGTGTCAGTATACTGATATACCCTGTGCTTTCTCTATGTATGGATATGTGTTTACAGCCACTGTGGCAGAGGGAGATGTTCAGCACAGGCAAGAACCACTCCCTTTCTGAAGGGACAGAGCAAAAAGTGGAGGTTAGCCCACTCCACACTTGTGTATCGCTTGGCTAATGGCTTAAGAGGGGCACAGGCAGAGCCCTGGGAACAGCACATCTACTCCCTATGGTTCCCAAACCTCTCCACCACTGGGGGGTTTTCCCCAGCTCACGTCTGGGTCTGTTGTAGACTAACCGATAGAGATTGATTGCTATGATTAGTCAACAACTCCATTATTGTATCATGCGACTGCCAGGTTGGTAGAATGCGAACTAGATGGACCTTGGTCTTTTTTCGTCCAGCAATTCCTATGTACGCAGTACCTCTCACTGATCTTTTGACGCATCCACCTTGTGAAGTGGATTTATAAATAGCTTTCAGGGGCAAAGGACTACTTGGGTAATCAAACGGGGGCGGGAGGAGTCAATGGAGACTGCATGCAGTCATTTTGCTCTGTCCACAAGCAGGGTGAGCTTTCACCCGTACAGGTCAGCATAGCCGCTTCTGCAGTGCTGGTCTGCATGGCCCTTCCTCTGACATTGAAGAAAATCCCCAAGCAGAAACCTAAAGTGGCAAATGTGACTTTGAGCAACTATGGATGTGTGATCTTGCGTCAGTAGTGGTGACCGTGCTTTGAATTCATCCAAAATGTCAATGTGGCGAATCTAGTCTGTTCATAGACTTGCACACATTGCCAATGGAAGCAGTTCCTCAGTATAAATGATAACTGCGGGCAGAAAGAAGATCCTACTCAACAAGCATAGAGTATATAAATTGATTGAAACTGTTATATATAATAGTTATTCTCAAAGTGTGATGAACTGCTATATATAATAGTTATTTTCAAAGTATATTGGTATGTGTGTGTTTATCTGAAAAATTCTGCAGTACAAATGCAATAGGCCAATGGCTACAAAAACTGCTTTCTAACCCACCAGCAACTTTTAGGCAAACCCAGTGGAGCCCAGTTTGTCTTGTTATATGTTAATATATTTATGAAAAGAAAGAACTTGCATTTATATAAATACATTTCACAGTCTTAGAACATACCAATGTGCTGGTCACCTTTCAGGATTTTTTGGCATGTTTCCACAGAAAAGATGTGGAAATGAGTTACTTTTAAACTTGGGTAAATACGCTTTGCTTTAAAACCTAAGTTTAAAAAGGCACTGATTCGATAGGTCTCTAAAATGCTACTGATGTTTCACCATAGTTTGTAAATATTCAATTCATTAGCCTGTCACGACAATTGATAAACATCACCCTACCTATAATGTTCGAAAGTCTCTGTTCCTTTCTAGCTGTGAATAGAGGGTGTTAAGATAGAGTAAAGACACAGGCACTCAGTCCAGTCCAGCAAAGCCTGCAACGTCAGTCAGATTTAATACAGAAAGCTGGGAGTGCAAGCTTTGGCCAGGCTCAGAAGGAGAATGCAGGAGAGGAGTTGGGAGTTATTTTGCTTAAGTCAAGAAAGATAACCCACTGAAGTGAGGAAGTGTAATATATTCAATTTTTTTTTTTTATTATTACCTGAAAGCAAGTTATACTGACTGATCGTAACCCTGTTGGTCCTTGTGAAATAAAGCAGCTGAATGATTTGTATCTGGCTTCATTTTCCCAAGTGTTTTCTTGATTTGTCTTTAAAGGCATTGAAGAAGTACCTTCCAAAGATGTGCAGGTTAGGTTGATTTGGCTATGATAAATTGACCCTTAGTGTTAGGGGGGATTAAATACGTGGGGTTACGGGGATAGGGTGGGATATGTGTCAGTGCAGGCTCGATGGGCCGAAATGGCCTCTATCTGCACTGTGGGGATTCTGTGATTCTGTGATACCTGTGTGGAAGACATGAATATCCAACAACAACTTACATTTATATAGCGCATTTTATGTGGTAAAACAACAACAACTTGTATTTATATAGCACCTTTTAACGAAGTAAAACATCCCAAGGCACTTCACAGGAGTATTAAAAGACCAAAAAAAAAATTTGACACCGATCCACATAAGGAGAAATTAGGGCAGCTGACCAAATGCTTGGTCAAAGAGGTAGGTTTTAAGGAGCGTCTTAAAGGAGAAAAGAGAGGTAGCGAAGCAGAGAGGTTTAGGCCGGGAATCCCAGAGATCTTTCAGCTTTCAGTCCCACTAATTTCTCCAGCGCTTTTTTTTACTAATACCAATTTCCTTTACTTCCTCCTTCTCATTAGACCCTTGGTTCCCTAGCATTTCTGGGAAGTTATTTGTGTCCTCTTCCGTGAAGACAGAACCAAAGTATTTGTTTAATTGCTCTGCCATTTCCTTGTTCCCCATTATAAATTCTCCCGTTTCTGACTGTAAGGGACCTACATTTGTCTTCACTAATCTTTTTCTTTTTACATACTTGTAGAAGCTTTTACAATCCGCTTTTATGTTCCTTGCAAGTTTACTCTCATACTCTATTTTCCCCCTCTTAATCTCTTGGTCCTTTTTTGCTGAACTCTAAACTGCTCCCAATCCTCAGGCTTGCTACTTTTTCTGGCAACTTTATATGACTCCTCTTTGGATCTAATACTATCCTTAATTTCTTTTGTTAGCCATAGTTGGGCCGCTTTTCCTTTTGTGTTTTTGCACCAGAAAGGAATGTATAACTGTTGCAATTCATGCATTCGTTCCTTAAATGTTAGCCATTGCCTATCCACCGTCATGCCTTTTAATGAAGCTCCCCAATCTATCATAGCCAACTCACTCCTCATACCTTCGTAGTTTCCTTTTGTTTAGATTTAGGACCCTAGTTTCGGATTGGACTTCTTCACTTTCCATCTTAATGAAGAATTCTATCATGCTATGGTCACTCTTCCCTAAAGGACCCTGCACAACAAGATTATTAATTAACCCCTTCTCATTGCACAATACCCAGTCTAGGATAGCCTGTTCCCTAGTTGGCTCCTCAACATACTGGTCTAAAAAACCATCTCGTACACACTCCAGGAATTCATCCTCCACAGTATTATTGCTAATTTGGTTTGGCCAGTCTATATGTAGATTAAAGTCACCCATGATTACTGTAGTACCCTTGTTACATGCATCTCTAATTTCATGTTTGATGCCATCCCCTACATTACCACTACTGTTTGGAGGCCTATAGACAACTCCCACTAATGTTTTCTGCCCTTTGGTGCTTCTTAGCTCCACCCAGACTGATTCTACATCTTGATTTTCTGAGCCAATATCCTTTCTCACTATTGCTCTGATTTCATCCTTTACTAACGAGGCCACCCCACCTCCTTTTCCTTTTCGCCTGTCCTTCCTAAATATCGAATATCCTTGGATATTCAGCTCCCAGCCTTGATCACCCTGCAGCCATGTCTCCGTAATCGCAATTATATCGTATCCGTTTACATCTATTTGTGCTGTTAATTCGTCTACCTTATTACGAATGCTTCGTGCATTCAGATACAGTGCCTTTAGATTTGTCTTTTTAACATTTTTAGACATCTTAACATTTTTTTGTACTATGGCCCTATTTGTTTTATTACCATTTTTTCTTACCCGGACCCTATTTGTTCGTGCACTCTTTTGTTTGTACGCTCTGTCCCTTCCTGACACAATCTGGATATCCTTACCCCAATCACTTTCCTGCACTGCTTCCTTGTCTTTTCTCTTTAGCATTCTAGATTTCTCTCCACCAGGACCCTCCCCCCACCTTATTTAGTTTAAAAGCCCTATCTACCTCCCTAGTTATTCGATTCGCTAGAACTCTGGTCCCAGCATGGTTCAGGTGTAGTCCGTCCCAACGGAACAGCTCTCTCTTTCCCCAGTACTGCGGTCAGCAAGCACAGGGATGATTAGTGAACGGGACTTGGTGCGAGTTAGGACACGGGCAGCCGAGTTTTGGATCACCTCAAGTTTACATAGGGTAGAATTTGGGAGGCCAGCCAGGAGTGAGTTGGAATAGTCAAGTCTAGAGGTAATAAAGGCATGGATGAGGGTTTCAGCAGCGGATGAGCTGAGGCAGGGGCGGAGACGGGCGATGTACGGAGGTGGAAATAGGCGGTCTTAGTTATCCCACAGATATGTGGTCGGAAGTTCATTTCGGGGTCAAATATGACACCAAGGTTGCGAACAGTGTGGTTCAGCCTCAGAAAAATGTTAGGGAGAGGGATGGAGTCAGTGGCTCGGGAACGGAGTTTGTGGCAGGGACCGAAAATAATGGCTTCGGTCTTCCCAATATTTAATTGGAGAAAATGTCTGCTCATCCAGAACTGTACGTCGGACAAGCAGTCTGAAAATTTAGAGACTGAAGAAACACCTGTGTGGAAGACATGAATATGCAACAACAACTTACATTTATATAGCACATTTTATGTGGTAAAACAACAACAACTTGTATTTATATAGCACCTTTAACATAGTAAAACGTCCCAAGGTGCTTCACAGGAGTATTAAAAGACAAAAAAATGTTTTACACCGATCCACATAAGGAGAAATTAGGGCAGATGACCAAAAGCTTGGTGAAAGAGGTAGGTTTTAAGGAGCGTCTTAAAGGAGAAAAGAGTGGTATTGAGGCAGAGAGGTTTATGCAGGGAATTCCAGAGCTTAGGGCCGAGGCAAGGTGCTTCACAAAAGCGTTGTCATCCAGAAAGACGTGAATATTCAGTTTAGATCAGAAGGGGATATATTGTTGTACACCTGGGTTACACAATCATATAATTAGATATCGGCAGTTCGGGTACACCCATAAATGTGAGACACTCAGGCTGCTGACCAACATTGCGGTACCTGAGAGAATATCTACGGCAAGACCCGAAACCTGTATTGCTGGTTCACAGCCAATGAATAATTTTTGAACTGGAGTCACTATTGTAAGCAAATGTGGCAGCCAATTTGGGTACAGCAAGGTCCCACAAACAGCAATGAGATGAATGACCAAGTTGATCTTTTTTGGTGTATGTATGAATGTCAGCCAGAACACCAAGAGAACTCCCTGTTCTGTTCGCATAGTGTAGTGGGATCTTTTATGCCCGCCTGAACAAGCAGATGGGGCTTTTGTTTCAATATTTGATCTGAAAGACGACACCTTTGACAATGCAGCAGTCTCTCCGTATTGCACTGAACCATCAGCCTAGGTTATGTGCTCAAATCCTGGAGTGGGACCTCAAACCCACAACCTGTTGAGTGCTAGTTCTGAAACTCTCATATCTGAAATGAAAATCGGGCAGTGATTTATTCCAGATTATTATAAACGTTGAGAAAATGTTTTGTTATAAGGCTGATGCTTTGAAAAGGTTTCTTAAGATAAATATCCACATAACAACAACAACTTGTATTTATATAGCGCCTTTAACAAAGTAAAACGTCCCAAGGTGCTTCACAGGAGTATTATAAGACAAAAAATTTGACATTGAGCCACATAAGGAGAAATTAGGGCAGGTGACCAAAAGCTTGGTCAAAGTGGTAGGTTTTAAGGAGCCTCTTAAAGGAGGAAAGAGAGGCGGAGAGGTTTAGGCAGGGAATTTCAGAGCTTAGGGCCTAGGCAACAGAAGGCACGGCCACCAATGGTTGAGTGATTATAATCAGGGATGCTCAAGAGGACAGAATTAGAGAAGTGCAGATATCTCAAGGGGTTGTGGTGCTGAAGAAGATTACAGAGATAGGAAGGGGCGAGGCCATGGAGGGATTTGAAAACAAGGATGAGAATTTTGAAATCGAGGCGTTGCTTAACTGGGAGCCAATGTAGGTCAGCGAGCACAGGGGTGATGGGTGAACGGGACTTGGTGTGAGTTAGGACACGGGCAACCGAGTTTTGGATCTCAAAAACTGGGGCCTGGATTGGAACCTGTGTTTTTTAGTTGGTTTTACAGATTACTGGTTATTGCTGTTTAATGCCTGAAGACGTGTTTTAGGAGCATGTCACACATTGCGAATTGAGCCACTGTGAACTTTGATCCGTGCATACTTTCAATAGCAATTGTGATCACAGCATTTTTTTGCTTGCTATTGGAATGAATAGCATTTGCAGATACACTTTTATTAAAGCAGCTATATAATTTTTTTGGATGGTGTTAAATCCTTCTGTCATCTCTTTCTATATGTCTCATGTGACACCCAGCTCCCTTTTGCAGAGTGGCTGACCAATCTGCTTCCAGGCTTTTCCCAGTGCCACTGTTCACTGTAGGGGGTGGTGTGTGGGGGTCAGGTTCACCTCTGACTCCGTGAGCGGTTCGAATCGCTCCCACGCCCCTGGTTCTAGACCTTGGACTTATTTGGGGGTTGTGAACAAAGATGCAGTAGACAACAGGTTTTGATGAAAGAGTTTTGACTTTTATTAAAGAAAAGGTAACAAACTTAAAACACACTTAATGCTTAAACACAGGTTGGGGAACACACGGTACAGGCGAGGGAGAATTACAATATACAAAAACCCTTATCCCTCCCAAATCCCACTGCCTAGCTACGGTTGATTCCAGAAGATCAGGGATAATGCTCACCAAATGACAGTTCTTGACGGTTGATAGTTAGGGTTCAGAGTCTTTTGAGTAAAAGGTTTCGTAAGGCCCTTGTTGCCGCGAGGTGTCCGATGGTCACTGATGCGGTCGCTCTGGTCTCTTGAACTGCTGGCCTTCTTTGTTGTACTTCTTTCTGTTGAACTCTGCCTCTGTTTAAACTATCTTCTTCCGAGCTGTGGAACTGCCTTCTTGCAGAACTGTGGAACTCCTTGCTGCTTCTTCCTTGCTTCTCCTGAACTCTGTAACTCCAGCCCTGACTTCTGCTGAAAACAGGCTTTTCGATTGAACTGCAGAACTGCCTTCTGTTGAACTTGAACTAGTTTTGCTGTTTGATGGGCCTTCAATTATACTAAATTGAAGTGGCCTTATCTACCCCAAATCAAATCCCGGTCATTGTAAGACCTCGTTAACAGTAACAACTTTACTAGCGTGTTAACTGGTTTTGTAAATGTGTGAAGTGGTTTCCGGATAGCTCCATCCTGTCGATCTGTTGTTTAATCGGAGTTTGAATTGTACTCATGTTTTGGGTTTCTTGACTAGGCCTAGGACTTCTATCTTTATGCATGTCTTTAATGGGTTCTGTAAGTGTCAAATGGGGTTTTTTTTTGGGATGGTTTGAATCCTGTCGATCTTCTTGGCTGATTGGTTTTTGATGGGATGATGGGCTGTGAAGCTGTGTACTGGACGTTTTATTGTTAGGAATTCTGTTTGGACCTGGGGATTTCAAAAAGGGTCTTGGTTTATTCATTTTTTTGGATGTGTTTGTGAGGTTTTGGGTGAGGCTCTTCCTCCTTGGTTGGATTGCAGTGCAAACATCTCCCAGACAGCTTGGCTCGGTCCCAATACTCAAAAGCTGTCCACTGCCTCACCACACCCTTTCCTGCAGCCTGTGTTTCTGTGACTGCAGGTTTACCCAATGACCCTTTTTAAAAAGGTGTCTTATCCAAAGTCTTTTTCCTCAGGGTTTTTCTTCCCTGATCCTTAAAAAGGTCCAAAACTGAGGTTTTGACCCCAAATTCCTTCATAGCCTTTTCTCCCTTTACAGGCCCAGACATGCTTTTAAAATGCCAAAACTTGGTTTTGGTCTTACAGTCTCTTAGGTTTGGCCCAAATGCATTTTTATCACTCTGAGGTAGTTCCAAAGTCCTTTTTCCTTAGGTTTTGGGGATCTGCAAATTTTGAAAACCTTACATCACACAAGGGAGTGATAACAGATTGGCATGACTGCTCCTCTGATATCCCCCTGACTGAAGGGAGGCACCAAGCTGAGGCCAGGTGCCTCCACGCAACAACGCAACTTGAGGTCAGAAACTGAGCGCAGAGGAAGTGGTGCTTTGCATCAGTGAACCACGGCAGTGTGCTGCGTAGTTTGGTAACCTGCCTTGTATTGAGTAGCATCTTGCTCTGTTGCTCTGCTTATTTTCTGCCCTGGAACATCAGTTTTTAGGACATTGAATCATAGAATCTTACAGCACAGAAGGAGGCCATTCGGCCCGTCGTGCCTGTGCCTGCTTTTTGAAAGAGCTGTCCAATTTAGTCTCTCACCCCAGGTTTTTTCCCCATAACCCTGCAAATTAGTCCTCTTCAAGTACATGTCCAGTTGCCTTTTAAAAGTTCTCTGGAATCTGTTTCCACCACCCTTTCAGGCAGTGCATTCTAGATCTTAAATCTATGACCTCTGATTACAGACCCACTTGCCAGAGGAAATCATTTCTCCCTACTTGCTCTGTTAAAACCCCTCATAATTTTGAACACCTCTATCAAATCTCCCCTTAAACTTCTCTGCTCTGAGGAGAACAATCCCAGCCTCTCCAATCTCTCTACATAACTGAACTTCTTCATCCCTGGTATCATCCTGGTAAACCTCCTCTGTACCCTCTCTAGGGCCTTGACACCCTTCCTAAAGTGTGGTGCCCAGAATTGTACACAATACTCCAGCTGAGGCTTAACCAGAGATTTGTAAAGGTTGAGCTGGACTTCCTTGTTTTTGTATTCAATGCCCCTATCTACAAAGCCAAGTATCCATACACTTTCTTAATCGCCTCATCAACTTGCCCTGCCACCTTCAAAAATTTGTGATTATGCATCCCCAGGTCACTCTGTTCTTGCACCCTCCTCAAAATAGTACCATTTAGGCTATACTGCCTTTCCATGCTATTTCTCCCAAAGTGTATCACTTCACAGTTATCCGTATTAAATTGCACCTGCCATGTGTCTGCCCATTTCACCAGTCTGTCTATGTCCACCTGAAGTCTGCTACTATCACGCTCATTATTTACTACGTTGCCAAGTTTTGTATCATCCGCAAACTTCATAATTGTACTCCCTATACCCATGTCCAAGTCATTTATATATAACAAGAAAAGCAATGGTCCTAATACCGACTCCTCGGGGAACCCCACTGCATACTTCTCTTCAGTCAGAAAAACATCCGTTCACCACTACTCTCTGCCTCCTATCCCTTAGCCAATTTCGTACCCAAGTTACCACTGTCCCTTTAATACCATGTGCTTCTATTTTCTGAGTAAGTCTGTTGTGAGGTACTTTATCAAATACCTTTTGAAAGTCCATATCTACAACATCTACTGCACTACTTTCATCAACCCTTCTGTTACTTCATCAAAGAACTCAATCAGGTTAGTCAGATATGATTTGCCTTTAACAATCCATACTGACTGTCCCTTATTAACCCATGCTTCTCCAAGTGAGAATTAATTTTGTCCTTGACAATAGTCTCTAGTAGTTTTCCCACCACTGACGTTAAATTGATTGGCCTGTAGTTACCAGGTTTATCCCTCTTTTTTGAACAGGGGTATAAAACATTTGCAGTCCTCTGACACCACTCCAATATCCAAGGAGGATTGAAAGATTGTGGTCAGAGCTTCTGCTATCTCCATCCTAGCTTCCCTCAGCAACCAAGGATGCATCCCATCTGGTGACTTGTTAACTTTGAGTGATGCCAACCTATTTAGCGCCTCCTTTCTATCTATTTTTATGGTAGCCAATATCTCTACTCCCTCTTCCTCTACTCTGACATTAACTTCATCTTGTTCGTTTGTGACGACAGATACAAAGTACTCATTCAGTACCTCAGTCCTGCCCTCTGCCTCCACAAGAAGATTTCCTTTTTTGTCCCTAATCAGCCCCACCATTCCTTTAACTATGCTTTTACTTTTCATGTGTTTATAAAAGATTTTTGGGTTCCTTTTTATGTTACGTGCTAATCTTTTTGCATACTCTCCCGTTTCTCTCCTTATATCCTTTTACAATTTCCCCCTGCACACTCTGTATTCTGCACCTGGTTTTTGATTGTATTTTGCACCTGACATTTTTCACAAACCTTTTTCTGTTTTATTTTAACCTCTCTTTCCTTTGTCATTCATGGAGCTCTAGCTTTGGATGCCCCATCCTTTCTCCTTGTGGGAATATGCTTGGTTTGTACTCAAACTATCTCTGCCTTGATGACCTGCCATTGCTCATTTACTGTTTTCCTGGCCAATCTTTGTTTCCAGTCCACTTGTTCTAGATCCCTTCTCAAATCGGTAAAATTGTCTCTCTTCCAATTGGGTATTTTCACCGTTGATTTTTCTTTGTCCCTTTCCATAACTACTTTGCAGGTTCCAGTGCTAGGTTACATTGCCCAATCAGTTGAGTTCAATTTTCAGGTGTCATGCTGAAGCTAAACAATGCTCTGGGTAGGCTACACCTGCAGTACTGTGTGTAGTCTAGTCACTGTGCAGTAGGAGGGCACTCAAACCCTACAACAGTGCAGAGTAGAGCAAAGCTGATCCTTGGTGTCAAAGAAAAGAACTATCGGGAATGGCTTGAAAAGCTAGGGCTCTTCAGTCCTTCGAAAGAGATGTCTCAGCGAGGACCTTACAGAACTGTGCTCTTGTGAAGGTTCCAACATTACTCGGGGTGCCATCAAATCTAGTGAAAAATGATTGTTGTCACAAGGATTTACAGAATAATTTTAGAAAAATGCTTCACTTATTTGGTAGTTAAAATCCATTATTCAAATTCATGAATTGATTCTCTTCTTGGAGCCGAGAGTCAAATCCAATTAAGTTTAGGAGTCTTGGGGGTTCATAACCACACAAATGGTCTTGTTATCTTTCCGAGGAACAAACATAGTGCCATAAATGGAACTAATGGCAGCTGTTTCCAGGTAACCCCTTAAAGGTTTTTGACTGCTGTGCAAGAGCCATGACTTTTTTAGTTAGTTTGATCCTCTGGGTAGCCTCACACACACGTTGAATGTAGATGAATGCATGCTGTTACAATAGTTCTAGACTATTCAATTGATTGAATGAGGCAAGTTGTGTCCAAGAATCAATTGGGTGCTCAATACCGTCAGTTTAAGATGGTGCCATTTCTTACTGCTGTGCAATCCTAATGATTAATCCATTTCATTTATTTGGTTGACTGTTAATGCCACTGAGGGCTGCCGACTGATGGTAACAATGCTGCTTTTCGCTCCCAGAATTATAAGGACTGACTTTAGCAATGTTGTGGGTGTGTGTTTTTAATTTCAGAGCTATCCGTTTAGAGTAAGTAATGAAAAATAAATTTGGCTTACTTTTCCAAATTGAGGAAAGGAATGCTTGAGTGTTGATATGTTCTTTCAATAGATGAGCTTTGTCATCTCCAATAAGTACACACATGAGTCCGTCCTGATTTGGTTGGACTTTGCTGTGTCCCCTGTCAGAATCTAAAGAATGCTATAACTAAATATTCAGTGGCAGCAACTAACTCCGACTGATGTTTGTAGTAAGATGAGTCCAGCATTTTATGTTCCATATTCTATAGCTAACAGGCAGTAATTTTATCTTCTGTAAGAGCAAGCTTAGAAACTTTAGTTTTCATTTCAGTCAATGTAGTACTTCACTAGATTGTCCATGTAGTTAACTGCATAATGCCCTCCTCTCCATAAGGTGGCACTGTCAGATCACATTGGTGGACTATGCAGGTTGCTGATTCCTGTGCAGCTGGTGCCTTTCACTCCTGTGATCTCTGTTTTCTCCTTTGGTTGTTTCTGATGTGTATGAAACTGAAGGAAAGCTTTCGATTTTTTTGAAAACTTAATTTTGAGTTACTTAAAATGCTTAATGTTTAACATTTCAAAAATACAAATGTTTGTATATTCGTCCAGAGACAAATAAGTAACATCATAAACTTGCTGATACCGTAGGGGTGGAAAGGACTGCTGTTGCATAGCAATTTTAGAAGTTCTGCTTAATACGATAGTTATAAACATTCACAAACAAAAACATTGTATTGAGCAATTTTAGAGTCATGGCTGCCTACTTCTTCCATGTTGAAATGGCGTCCAATATCCTTTCAGTTTCAGAATTGTTTGAGTGTTAACCTGAATCATGCTCAGTTGTTATTGGTAAATTCTTGTCTGGGGATAAAAGGAAACCATGGCCATGAAAAAAATGCAAAGGGTGGTGGGGGGGGGGGGGGGGGGGGGGAAGATTGGGTGGAAATGTGGCTGTTCCCTGTGGGATCTGGGTGTGAAACAAATCCAAACAAATGAGCTGACATTCATATTCTCTCTCTCTCCTTTTATGTTCTATTTCTATATTAATTGAGATTGTGGCAATCTAAATCCACTTAACCACTGGGTACTGATCCAGTGCAGAAACCAGTGCTCACCTGGCAATCTCATTTAAGCTGCAAAGATGACTGATGTTGGAGGTAAAGATTCATTGGGAGGCCTTGATGCTGGCAACTGGTGTCCAAAACCAAGCGTGTTCTATTCCCAACTGTTGACATCTCTCACCTTGATGAGCTGAAAAATCAGAAATTTAAAAATGATTCAAGGGAAAACAACTTTACAAATGAGTATTCAGCCATTGTAGACTTTTATCTCCATTGACAGGACTCATCACTGGGCCCATAAGCATTAATCTGCAATAGTGCTGAGTGGAGCACATGTGTTGGCGTGCTACAAGACTCGTGGGCCTGTTTACAATGCATTAATCCACATCACTGGGGCCAGTATCGAGTTACCTCCTGCTCCAAACTTCTGGTACTCACATTTTTTGGGAAGTCAGTTCTTCGATTTAAATAAAAATTTGTTGATGTGCTCTTAATCTCAGCATTTTGGATGGCCCTTGGGCTACAGGGTCAACATGTGGCCATGATATACTGGAGAGGGGGGAGGAGGAGACTTCCTTCTGTGTCATTGTTTAGAACCTAGCTTCTCTCCTGGGCGCTATGACGGGGGATGTTCTGGTGGAGGACAGCATTGTCTTATCTTTCTGTCTTGGCTGTTTCTTGTTTAGCGGGTCAGTTAGACAGGAGAATGCAAACTGTATTTGGAATGTTTGTTCCATGCTTTGTGATGTTCTACATGTTGGCCTGGATGTCGGCCTACATTCACACTGTTGAATATTATTATAATTTGTGGCTTATGGCCCTTTGTCTGATTCATCTGCCAAAATCAGCAGCAAACTAAAAACATTTGCCAAAGACTTTTGATGAGAGAGAGAGAGAGATTTCATCCCATCAGTTTGGATTGGATTCAAACCCAGATTTCACAGGCAATGCCCATTTTACCACCCACCCACTGTTGCATTTTTTTTCCACGATGGTGCTTTGCTTTCTTTTTAAATCAGCCATTGTGCTGAATTGCCAGCAACATCAGTAGGCTGATTTTTCTCTGCTTGCATGGAGGCTCTTTTCTACAATGTTTGCCAACCTATCGTGATTTCGGGTTCTTTATTTTAAAAAGGGGCAGGCTAATTCATGTAGAATTGATAGGCTCTGTATCTGCCAAAATTCACACAGTTGCCAGGCGCAATGTATTCTTCCCTTGCTAAGTTATTGTCTTGGGAGTGGATATACATCCAGAACGATGGGGTAGAGTTTGTCTAAAATGGGAAGGTGTGTTTTTGTTGTTGTGCGTTTTGACATGTCAGGAACTAATTTAGATGAGGGGGAAGTTGGATGTTGAAATGTAGAACACCGTGACTTATTAGGTGCGTTTGTATTTAGTAAATTGCATTTCCTACTGGTGTTGAATTTCTTTGACTCGTAGCAGGAGCTCAGACGGAACAAGGTGATTTTTCTGATTTCTAGTGAGCCACTTTAATCCTTTAATTTCTCTTTCTGGTTGTGACTGTACATGAACCAGTTGAGTGAAGTGTTCGACTATATTGACTGTCAATATTGCAATTCCTGCAACTTACCTGGAAATTGAGCCCCTTTCATTCTTTCACAAAGGACTTATTAAACTACTTCCTTTCGATTATCACAGATTTAAGAGTCTTGCAGGGAAGCAGCACGTGGTGGTAATGGGTTTTACAGGATTGGTATGTACCAACGCCATAATGCACTTGTAATTGCAGCTATAAAGCTTTGGAGAATAGCGGAAGTTTTATTTGCTAAACGGTTAAAAAAAAGGACTCTGATTTCAAGCATTCTATTGAATTCTGCCAGCCAGCACCTATTTTTGACCACGTAGGTGTGATCCTATAATGATGCTTACTATCTTTGCTAACCTGTTGTTAACGGGTGCATGAACCGTGACAAAGGGCTAGTTTGATGAGCAATTGATTGCAAGATACAGTTATTTCAGTCTCGGGTTTCCTGTTGGCATTACATTCCAGCTTGTGTAAGGAGAACTGGATTTTCCAGTTACTGGTTCAATGGTGCTGTAGATGTCCTTTTAATATAGCCCTGCGACCTCACAGAGCTTTTCTTATGGACATCTGACTGCAGAGTACTTTATAATAATGATCAGTGGATGATGTACACAATTTATGCCCCGATCAAATGGAATCCACTTTGCTAAACAAGCAGGTTATTCATCTCCAGGAGTCCAGTGTCTTCTGCAAGAACTATAAAAAGGGCAGGAGGGTGTTAGTCATGAGGAAACACGCTGTACTTTACAGGATTTATGCAGGGAAGCCTCCTTGGCTACAAATTACAGTAACATGTTGCAGATGATGATGCTGCCTTTCTCTGGCATTAAAACATTGCTGCATTTGCTGATAGATAAACGCTTTTGGGTCACTTCTTATGCTGGAGTGTAGTTGAGGGCAGCTGGTTATCTAATTGAAAAATTAATCAAGTGAGGGCAATAGATTTTCGTCCCAGTTTGTGGTGAGAAGTGGTAAAGCTGCTTTTTAAAACAAAAACTGGGCACTGTGCATTGCTATATTCATGAGATCCTGCGTTTGTGAATGGATTCAAATCTTTATTAGCTGCCATGTTGGAGGGGATAATGGAGATTGTCAGATAATCGAGAGACCCCAAATTCGGGGCTTACATGAATGGTACAATAATACCCGAGACTTGAAAATGAAGACTGGTACAAACAGCAGAAACTGAATGTAATCTTTCTTGGACTGTGAGGTTGATTTATGTTTTGCATGGAAATTGATGCTAGTTGAACTGTGAAAGGAGACAATGTTTTGTGCAAGGGTTGATCCTGCAAAAATGATCTGTGGATAATTTGAAGTGCAGATAATGGAGGTTCCGCTGTATGTAATGTTACGAGGTGTGGCATTCCAACAGTTCTTTAGAAAAAAGTCGGATGTATTCAGTTGGCTTTTTAAAAACATTAAAGTCAGTGTCTTTTACGTAAAGGATCCAATTAGGCTGAGGAGAATTTATTGGAGCATCCACTAATTAAATGAAAAGAGGGTCTCTAACCACTCCAGGTAAATCAACTACCACGTGAGGTAAATCAACAGACTCTAAATCCTTTCACTTTCTGAAATTGCTCCTTTTTATTATTTAAAAAAATGGCAGCTTGGCTTTGAGACAAAAACACAACTTTATGCAGACACAAGTCTGAACTCTATGTAAATTTATGATCTATAGATCCATCAATAAAAATGGAGCCTTTTGACATTGCCTGCCTCTCTTTCTTATTAGCCCCTCGCTCGCTCGCTCGTTCTCTCTCAATTTTTTTTAAAAAGCAGACACTTGTAACTAGTTCTCTTTTGACACCTTACCTCGAAATAATATTAGGGTACGGCAGCATAGTGGTTATGTTACTGATTAGTAATCCAAAGGTTTGGACTAATAATCTGGAGACATGAGTTCGAATCTGAGCACGGCAGTTGTGAATTTGAATTCAGTTACTTAAATAAATCTGGAATAAAAAGCCAGTATCAGTAATAGTGACCATGAGAAACTACCGGATTGTTGTAAAAACCCATCTGGTTCACTACTGTTCTTTTTAGGGAAGGAAACCTGCCGTCCTTACCCGGTTTGGCCTATGTGATTCCAGTCCCACAGCAATGTGGTTGATTCTTAACTGCCCTCTGAAATGGCCTAGTTGTATCAAACCGCTACAAAAAAGTAGAATAAGAATAAAACTGAACGGACCACCTGGCATCGACCTAGGCATCGGATTCGGTCACACCCAGCCCAGTCGACCCTGCAAAGTCCTCTGGGGACTTGTGCTAAAATTGGGAGAGCTGTCCCACAGACTAGTCATACTCTCAGATTCATACCTATCAGTCAACGTCCCAAAACTCCATCACCATCCCTGGGATGTCCTTTCCCACCGACAGGACAGAAACACAAGCGGTGGCGGCACAGTCGGGAGGGAGTGGCCCTGGGAGTCCACAACATTGATTCCGTCCCCATGACGTTTCAAGGCATCAGGTCAAACATGGGCAAGGAAACCTCCTGCTGACTACCAGCTACCGCCCTCCCTCAGCTATTGAACACCACTTGGAAAAAGCACTGAGGGTAGCAAGTGTATGTATTCTGGGCAGGGGACTTCAATGTCCATGACTAAGAGTGGCTTGATAGCACCGCTACTGACCGAGCTTGCCGAGTCCTGAAGGACATAGCTGCCAGACTGGGCTTGCGGCAGGCGGTGTGAGAACCAATACTAGGGAAAAATCTCACCAATCTACCTGTCGCGATTGGATCTGTGCATGACCGTATTGGTAAGAGTGACCACCGCACAATCCTTGTGGAGATGAAGTCCTGTCTTCACGCTGAGGAAACCCTCCATCCTGTTGTGTGGCATGACCGCCATGCTAAATGGGATAGATTCAGAACAGAGCTAGCAGCTCAAAACTAGGCATCCATGAGGCGCTATTCGCCATCAGCAGCAGCAGAGTTGTATTCCACCACAATCTGTAACCTCATGGCTCGGCATGTTCCTCACTCTACCATTACCATCAAGCCAGGGGACCAATCCTGGTTCAAGGAGGAGTGTAGAAGAGCATGCCAGGAGCAGCAACAGATGTACCTAAAAAATGAGGTGCCAACCTGGTGAAGCTACAATTTAGGACTACATGCAAGCTAAACAGTGAAAGTTGCGTTCTATAGAAAGAGCTAAGCGATCCCACAACCAACGGATCAGGTCAAAGCTCTGCAGTCCTGCCACATCCAGTGAATGGTGGTGGTGGACAATTAAACAACTAACAGGAGGTGGAGGTTCCATGAATATCCCCATCCTCAATGATGGCGGAGCCCAGCATGCAAGTGCAAACGACAAGGCTGAATCGTCCTGCAACCAGCTTTAGCCAGAAGTGCCGAGTAGATGATCCATATTGGCCTCCTCCTGAGGTCCCCTCCATCGCAGATGCCAGTTTTCAGACAGTTTAATTCACCCTACGTGATATCAAGAAATGGTTGAGCACTGGATACAGCAAAGGCTATGGGCACTGACAACATCCCGGCTGTAGTGCTGAAGACTTGTGCTCCAGAACTAGCTGCGCCTCTAGCCAAGCTGTTCCAGTACAGCTACAACACTGGCATCTACACCGACAAAGTGGAAAATTGCCCAGGTATGTCCTGTCCACAAAAAGCAGGACAAATCCAATCCGGCTAATTACCGCCCCATCAGTCTACTCTCAATCATCAGCAAAGTGATGGAAGGTGTCGTCGACAGTGCTATCAAGTGGCAATTACTCACCAACAACCAGCTCACCGATGCTCAGTTTGTGTTTCGTCAGGACCACTCGGCTCCAGACCTCATCACAACCTTGGTCCAAACATGGACAAAAGAGCTGAATTCCAGAGATGAGTTGAGAGTGACTGCCCTTGACATCAATGCAGCATTTGGCCGAGTGTGGCGCAATGGAAAATGGTTATGGTTGTTTGAGGCCAACCATCTCAGCCCCAGGACATCGCTACAGGGGTTCCTCAGGGCAGTGTCCCAGGCCCAACCAACTTCAGCTGCTTCATCAATGACTTTCCCTCCATCATAAGGCCAGAAGTGGGGATGTTCTCTGATGATTGCACAGTGTTTAGGTTCCATTCGTAATTCCTCAGATAATTGAGCAGTCCGTGCCCGCATGCAGCAAGAACTGGACAACATCCAGGCTTGGGCTGATAAGTGGCAAGTAACATTCGTGCCACGCAATGACCATCTCCAACAAAAGAGAGTCTAGCCACCTACCCCTGACATTTATTGCCAATATCATCGAATCCCCCACCATCAGCATCCTGGGGGGTCACCATTGACCAGAAACTTAACTGGATCAGCCACATAAATACCGTGGTTACAAGAGCAAGTCAGGCTGGATATTTTGTGGCGAGTGATTCATCTCCTGACACCCCAAAGCCTTTTCACTACTTACATGGCACAAGGCAGGAGTGCAATGGAATACTCTCCACTTGCCTGGATGAGTGCAGTTCCAACAACACTCAAGAAGCTTGACACCATACAGGGCAAAGCAGTCTGCTTGATCGGCACCCCATCCACCACCTTAAACATTTACTCTCTGCACCACCGACGTCCCGTGGCTGCAGTGTGTACCATCTACAAGATGCACTGCAGCAACTCGCCAAGGCTTCTTCGGCAGCACCTCCCAAACCCGCGACCTCTACCACCTAGAAGGACAAGGGCAGCAGGCGCATGGGAACGCCACCACCTCTAAGTTCGCCTCCAAGTCACACAACATCCTTACTTGTAAATATATCGCCATTCCTTCATTGTCGCTGGGTCAAAATCCAGGAGCTCCCTACTCCAGGGCAATTAGGGATGGGCAATAAATGCTGGCCTTGCCAGCGACGCCCACATCCAGTGAATGAATTTTAAAAAAAGGTTCCATAATTCGTGCTCCAGCTTGAAATGATTCGGAATAATAAATGCTGTTACAGCATGTGGAAAGACAAGCTTTGAGTTCTTGCTTTGAGAGAACCGTGCTGATGCATGCTGGGAGATTCATCACGTGGCAGCATCCTGCGGATTATAAGCGCAGATGTAATTTTTAACACTATCAGCTGACACAGTTATAGTTCCCCGAAGAATATCAACTCCAACCCCAGGCTTTTGAGAGAATTTTGAGTAGAAATGTTAACCAAGGTACTCGGACACACAATTTTATGGGTCAGTGTAATTAGACTGTTTTGATGTGTAATTCCTTATGTCTTTATTATGTTACAAACCTTATTTTTGCCATTTTAGAAATATGGACTACTGGGGGAAAAGTTTTGGTTAAAGATTCTCTGAATTTTTTTTGCAGCTATTTGGTTCAGTTCCTGTGTTCTTTATTACCAGGAAATGTTGTCACTGCTATTGGTTAACAAATTCTGATTTGTTGAGGCTGACAGGATTTTGGCTATTTTCGTCATTTGTTTGTGGCTGCTTTCTGCTTTTGTGTTGGTAGATTTTCTTCACTGCTTATAGTTAGGACCCTGATTTGTCACTGTTTCACCAATATAATATTTCAGCCAATTACTCAAGCATTTGCCAGAGTTTGATACTTGAATTAAAAGTCTTGTGTATGAATGTATTTTCTGTCGATTTAACACGTAATTACTTCCTCCTGCAATGCTATCTATGTCACAATTTTGCGTCACAGTTAAACTTACCAGTTCATTTCACGTAGCTCTGAATTTGGTGCTGTTGCTTATTTCCCTCTGAACTCTCCCAGCTGCACTGCCAAAATATATGGAGCTGTTCTGCACAGCACCACCTACCTTGAAGCTCCTAAAATGATGTCTGTGGCCTCTCACTGCCTGCCCCTGTTGCTGCCCCCTCCTCCATGACCAGATCACTGCCAACTTCAAGCCCCAAGACTATGCCCCTCTTTTTTTAAACATGCTTGTCCATCGCTAGGAACCGACCTTAAAGTTATTACAACAGGGACTACAGTTCAAAAACACTTTGTTGGCTGTGAAACCGTTTGATCCTGAGGTTGTGAGAGGCACTTTAGAAATGCAAGTTCTTCTTTCAGTTCTTTTAATGTCGGTGAGGCTGGGAACATGGCTTTTGCCACTGGGTGGGGTCTGAGATCACGATGTCTGGTTGTGGGGAGGTCATGCAATTAGTTGAAAGGATTTCCCTAGCAGTTGGGAACTTTGTATTATTTAAAATAAATACGCAGCTGGGAAAAACACATATTAAATTAATGCAGTCCCTGGACCCCAACTTCGATTCAGGAACCAATTGCAATGGAGGGAGTGGCCACGGTGAGGGGAAGGGGCAGGCTAGTGGTGTATGGGCAGCTAATTACTTAAAAGCGTTTCCCAGCAGTGACCTGGGAAAAGCTATACTTTTTTTTTTAAAGTGCTTATCTGTATTTTGTAGTTGCCAGAAGTTATCCAGTCCCGTGTCTGGGACTTTATGCTTTCTTATTACTTTAGATTTCTTTGGTTACTACATTTTTGTAGCTCTGGGATAATTGAATGAGTGGGGGGGCGGGGGGGGGGTGGTGGAGTGGAATCAGTCAAATGGCAAAAAATATAATTTCACAACCAATACTTGGGGCAGTGATGGTATCTGAAGGGATTGACCTCACTGTATTCCATTAGGTGAAGTATTTTTCCAATTTCATGCTATGTCAGAGTTCCTGCAAAAGGGCTATCCTGTGTTTGTGAACTGTCTCCAGATGCACTTTAGGGCTTGAAGCCAGGACCACCTGCACTCCGGGTGGATCTGCCATTTCCTAATCCTCTCTTGTTCTCTTCCCTCAAGGGAGGAAAAAAAGCCATCTGCAATTATTGCTCAGACAATTAACATCCTCCTGATTTTCTGTGTTCTTGGTAATTGTGGTTGTCAAATACAATTAGCTTCTTCCTAAGTTTCCCACCCACAGGACAAAGAGACAGTGAAAGGTGGAGGAACTGCAGGTACTACCTGTCTCCACATCTCCCACCGAGTGCTCGGCAGCCATTTCTCCACTGCTAAAATACATGAGACCAAAAAGTATCTGACGAAAAAATGTTTCTGGTTTATTTAAGTTCGCTGAATTTCACAACCTAGCTGTGCTGCCTTGGTCAGTTTGGGTGCTGAAGTACAGACCGAGCTATAGTTGAAAGCGCAAGTGCTTGGAAATTGAGTCAGTTAGCCAAATTCCCTGAAGAGCAAGATCCCAGTGCTTCTGTTTAGACAGAGGGTTGTAAAATGAAGCTTGGGATTCTGTATGTTTTTCCATTTTTTTTTTCTGTTTATGCAGGGTTTTATTGGGATCTTGAGAGAAAGAATAGGTTAACATTTCAGCTAAAGGCCTTCAGTTAGACTAGCAACCTGTGAGAAGGAGGAAAAAAGTCTTCAATTAACTGCTTCTAACAACCTTTCTGTTTTATGTAGGTAACAAAGTTTTTGAAAATGAGGTGACTCTCAATCGAGCAAACTGTTGAGACCAGATCTTGAGGGGAGACAGTATAATGGAATTTGAGAGTTGTGCCTGATGTCACTAGTGGGGACTGGTACTGTATTCAACAGCTTGCGAGAAAATACTGTGTACTTCAGGTTCTGGAATTGTCTTGGTTGCTTTTATTTAAACCCTTCTCTACACATCCGTGTCTTTTTGAAGATGCATTGGAGTTTTCCCAATGACTCATTGGGTAAATGCTCTGGAGAATTTGTGCTGGAATGCCAGTGGGCGTCGTCCCAAACCTGCCCGTGGAATAATGTTTACTGCAACAACCCTGGTTCTGTGCCGTTCATCCTCTATTTGAACTTTCCCACACCCTGAGAACGAAATCCACAGACATTGAGGTGCAGTTCTGGCAGATCTTGCGTGCTTGATGTAAACATGGTGGTTTGGCTTAAATTGTAGTAACTGTTGTGCTGCTCTGGTCTTATTGTTTTGAGACCACTGGCAACCTGTTGTAGAATATAGGCCAGCCTTTCCAGTTTACTGGGCTAAATAGCATCTGACTAAATTCAGGAGCAAAGGATTGATTTTTCTCTATAGCCTGCCAAATTATGTTTCAGGCTATAAGGAACACCAGCTGTCACTTACTCTGACAAGTTGAACGGTGCATTTCCTTGAGAATTTGCCCTTTTTCTATAAGCATTTTCAGCCATTCTTGGTTGTTTTCCTCATGGTTGCTTGTAGCTAACTACTAAGCCTAAGAGCTGAATATTTGTAACAGAAGAGAGCTTGATATCCTTTGTAGAGAAGAGGTAGGTGAGAAAGCTTTCTTGACAGAGTTGTTGACATGGTCTTCTCCGCGCTGGAGGTAAGGCACCATTTGTCAGTAGGTTATCCAGTGCTGTCTATATCTGTCTACAGTAATTCAGTTGCTGCTCATCTTTTAGGTGCTGAAGTTAACTTTAGAGGCTGCTGCTATCAGCAAAAAGAATAGCATCACTTTGGATGACAAACATCAGTTTAAAAAACCGTAGCACATGTATAAATAGATACTATATCCAGGCTAGCAGCAGTGAGCAAAAAATAAAATGTTTTCAGCTGCGGCAGATTAAAGATGATCCAGAACTGTTTGATACATTGGAGAGTATCAGTGGTGTCCATAATATGTTCCAGTGTAAACTGTTTCCTGTATTGTGTCTCTTCCTTTTTAAAAATTTGTATCTAGATTGTTTTTCTTTTTCTTGCTACATGTTTCAATTTTCAACTATTTCATTTTTGTTTTATATATATTCTTCCTGACAGTTTGATTTTTCCTGGTTCAGTGAGATGGCTACAATACTTGAAGAAGCATTTAGGTGAAAGAAAAAGGGAGAAAGGCAAGAGTCAACCAATGTCTTCATAGTGGAGAAACTGGGGACAAGTCCCTTATTTTTCAAATTTATTTTTATTCATTCTCGGGAATTGGGTGTCACTGGCATTTATTGCCCATCCCTAGCAATGTTCCCTTTAAGCTCCGCAGCCGCAGGTAACCCGCGCAGCCAGTATGCTGACTTTTCAATGTTTAAAATGGTCTGCACAGCCCCTTCAAGGGGCCCGCACGGCGGCAAAAAAACTAGAGGGAACATTGATCCCTAGTTGTCCTGAGGAGATGCTGGTGGGCCTTTTTTCTTCAACTGAAACAGTTTGATACACCGAGGGGTTTGCTAAGCCACTTCAGATTACAGTTATGAGTCAACCGTGATGGTGTGGGACTGGAGTCACACAGAGGCCACACCGGGTAAGGGTGGCAGGTTTCCTTCCTTAAAGGGCATTAGTGAACCAGTTGGGTTTGTACGACAATCTGACCGATTCACGGTCACTTTACTGAAGCCATCTTTTTATTTCCAGATTTTTAAAACTGAATTCAAATTCTCAGACTGTCATGGTGGGATTTGAACTCGTGTTCTCTGGATTATTAGTCAAGGCCTCTGGATTATTAGACCAGTAACATAACCACTACACTACCATCCCCATCTTATTCTGGTACCAATGTATTACAATTGCAAATCTCTATTAATTGACATAATGGTCTATTTATAAGACTTGATAATGAGCTTAAATATCTTGGAGGTGCCTGTCCCTTTGACTTTGAGAACTCCAGTTTGTCAAAAAGATTTTTCCACTTAGAAAGTGTGTCTTTTTTTTTAAGTCTTCAGCGATTGAAGAGGTTTCCTTGGTAAATACCACGGAAGGGAGCTGAACTAAGTCTTAGGCATCAAAGTCAAAGAGATGTCTGGGCCCTTCATGATCAGCGCAGCCATCAGGTGATGTACGCTGTGCTGTACAGGTGCCAGTAAACAAATTAAGCTTCTGTTTGTGTGGAATTTCATCAGCAGCTTGTAACGCTGATTACCTCTGTTTTAATTTTGCCAAGTATATCCCTTGAAGGCCTGCAGCAGTATATCCACACTTGGTTTAAAAAAACAAGAGGGATTCCCATCTAAATAGGCCCTGTTGACATTGGGGAATTTGTTAATTCACAGTGAAATAATTCAAATCAACTTGTGTCTGTTCCACACGGCATTCCTGTTTACAAAGGCAAAGTGTTGGGCAAGATGTGTGCGCTTACAACCTAATAGAGACGATGTACCCTCCGGATATTTGGATATCGCAGCTGTGTGCTCAGAGTATTGGTAGCACACTGGGAAAGATTTTCTAAGATGCATAAACATAAATAATGTTGGTGTATGCTTACTTGTGAAACATTTTGTTAACCAGAATTTCTGAGGAGTAGAGGGGAAGTCGTTTTTTTTATAAATATCTAAAATACTCTCTCCCCTTTTCCTAAATAAGGACTAAAATAAACTTTATTCAGAACATTTCCTTAAGTGAGAAGGCTGTTCCCCATTTCCTATAAACCTGCCATGTACAGTAGCCGGACTAGCAACCCAGATTTCCCGAGTTCAAATTGAATTGCCTAAATCCGATAATTTGTGGGCTGATACAAGAATGAAAATGATCAAGAAATCTGGTGAATTGTTGTAAAAACCCAACTGGTTCATCAATGTCCTTCAGGGAAGGGACCTGCCATCCTTACCCAGTAGAGTCTATATCTCAGCAACAAATAATTAGAGAAAAGTGCCTCCTGGTTAGATGCTGCTAGATCTCCTATGTTGTTTTGAAAAAGACCCATCTGGATAACCTGTGTGCTGAGTCTATGCTCAGTTTGCCTTCATCATATTACACAGGGATCAGCATCCTCCTGATCCTGGATGCTGACCTCACTACTCTACTACAATTTAAAAAGTCCATTACTTCCTGGGACTTGATGAATATGTCCCTGACTGACTCAATCCCATAACTCCACTGCCTGTCATAACTTTTGAGCACTTAAGTATGTTTTTTTTCCCTCCGTTAGATATCATCCCTTGTAGAGAGCAGTACACAGCAATGACGAGTGACTGAGCCAGGCGCAGCATTGCTATGGTGTTCCACTGGGCTCCAAGCAGCCCAATTCTGCTGTATCGCATTTTATGTTCCCATGAGCAGAGCGATCAGCCAGCTGGAACACTCCATTCCAACTGTTGGAGACATTTTTTTATATTCTTAATCCAACTCTCAATTTGTTGAGACATGTCAGATGAATAATAATATAGTTTGATTTGAATAGTAGCACTCTGTGTTCTCTGGTGAAGTGAACTCCTTGCGCTGCCACTATAGTTGTCATGAAAAAGGTAATGAACTGATTTATAACCCCTGTATGTATACACTGTGTTTCCATTAAACTTCTGAAAAATGAAAGCATGAGAAATTAATTGTGAACCTGATCAGATTACCTTAGTTAGTATCACAGATATAAATACTCTCCTTTTATCCCAATCTTTCTGGGGACAAATCTATTAAAGTACATCATCGTCAAGAGAGGTAATCGTGATTTTGTTTTCTTTCTGTTCGGATCACGTGATTGTATTGAGTGTTTAGACCTGTGATGCTAACTGATGCAATCTTATCAAGTTTGCACCGAATTTATTGTTGTTCCCAATTCAGAACTTTAAAGGAAACCCTGTTTATATGTTATAAAGAAGTTCATTACCTTTTTCATGAGGATGATTATGGTGGCAGTGTAACAAGTTCAGTTCTTCAGAGTGCTACCATTTCAATCAAAGTGTATTCTTCTTCATCCAACATATCTCAACAAAAGAATATTTTAAAAAGTCCTCTGGTCAGAACACACTTAGATTACGGTGTTCAGTGAACAACTAGAGAAACTGGAGCCTTTACCCTTGAAAGGAGGCAACTAAGAGAACACCTTATAGAAGTGTACAAGACACTAAACAGCATAGATGAGGTTAATCCTGCAATTGCTTCAAGCTGTGCCAGGATTCTCTGACAAGAGGGCATGGGTTAAAACTGATGAAAGGAAAACTTTTAACAGATGTCACAAAGAACTTTCTTCACATTAAAAGTCTTCAACCAAATAGTCGTTCAGGCAGGGCAGCGGAGGGGAAAACCTTAGACCTGTTCAAGAGTAAGTTGGCTGATGTGATTGGCGGGGAGGGGGGGGGGGGGGTTGCGGGGAAATGCAAGCTTTTGTATCATCTGGATGAATGAGCTAAGATAAAAGAAATGGTGCCCCTCATTTGTAACCATCTTGTGAATTCCCCATTGAATGCTTCAACTGAGTCAGTGTTATCTTCACTAAGTAACGGTATGTTGCATAATTTTTAAGTGTGGAAAAAATGATTTCCTTCAAATTTAGCTCATGGCTTCTTCAGCTTATGATCATGTCCTGTGTTTCTTGCATCCTGGTTTTGAACAAAGTACTTCTCGCCATCCATCTTTCGAATTCCCTTCATTACTTTAAAAAAAAAACTTGTCTCCTTTTAATTTTTTTCCTTTATTTTGCAATTTTTTTTGGTAAGGGTTATTGTTTCTCTTCCTTCCCCAGTCCTCCCAGTTCCAGTTTCCTTGACCATGTAATGTTCAAAATTAGGAATGGTTTTGATAGAGTAGATAGGGAGAAATTGTTTCCACTGGCAAGGAGGGTCAATAACCAGAGGGCACAGATTCAAGATAAATTGGCAAGAGAACCAAGGGGGAGATGAGAATTTTTTTTACGCAGCGAGTACTTATGATCTGGGATGCACAACCTGAAGCACCTCAGATTTAAAATTTTCATGCATGTGTTCAAATCCCTCCATGGCCTTGCCCTTGCCTAGCTCTGTAACCTCGTCCAGCCCTACAACCCTCCGAGAACGCTACGTTCCTCCAATTCTGGCCTCTTGTGCATCCCCGATTTCCTTCGCCCCTCCATTGGCGGCTGTGCCCTCAGCCAATGTGTTTGACTCTTAACTGCCCTCTGAAATGGTGGCTCAGCACCACCTTCTCAAGGGCAATTAGGGATGGCAATAAATGCTGGCCTTGCCAACGGCGCCCACATCCCATGAACGAATAAAAAATGTTTTTTTTAAAAAACTGTCTAGGCTCTGAGCTCTGGAATTCCCTCTCCACCTCTCTTCCTTTCTCTCCTCCTTTAAGACACTCCTTAAAACCTATCTCTTTGACCAAGCTTTTGGTCACCTCTCTTAATATCTCCTTATGTGGCTCGGTGTCAAATATAGTTTGATAACGCCTTGGAATGTTTTACTATGTTAAAGGTGCCAAATAAATGCAAGTTGTTGTTGAAAGGGTGGTAGAAGCAGATTAAATAGTGGCTTTCAAAAGTGAATTGCATATATATATATATATATATTAGACCAGGTGAGTGGGACTAATTGAATAGCTCTTTCAAAAAGCCGGCACAGGCATGATTGGCCAAATGTCCTCCTTTTGTGCTGTAAGATTCTATGATTCCAAGTTCATCCTAACTCTGAAACCGAGTTGAACCTCATCCACTTCCCTCTGCTACTGCTTTTTCCACAGTTCAAGTGGACATGATATGAAAATTTCACATACCTGTCATTGTAATTTTACTGTCATTCTATTGACAAGACTGCGTTATGATCAAGCTTTATTTTTCATTTGGGGAGAGGGTGGACTGTTCAAGTTGTACTCCATCCAGACAGGTGCAAGCTCTGTTGTGGCTTGAGAGCAGTGGGGTGTGCCTTTAACCAGCATGCTCAGACTTGCAGCTTCTCTTTTTGTCAAAACACAGAATTGCCTGTCTGCAAATGTTACACTAACAAGTTATAATTAGTTCCTGTCAGCTAAGCCACTAATGTGGTTATATTGAGCAGTCAGAGCCCTGGACAAGAGGTGACATTGAGCTGATACAGCAGCAGTAGCTTTTTTTTTAGATGAGTGTGAAAGCTTATGTTCATGTATAGAGCAGTTTTAGTTGAAGTGCAATAAACTTTTCAATTATATTTTTCACTCCACATTTGCCTGCGGAGCACATTTTCATAAAACAATGATTGCTGGAGCAAAAGAATGATGGCAATAAGCATTGATTGTTTAAACCTCACCTCTGCAAATGCACTTTCACAAATTATGGACAGTGCATTTCACTTGCGCTAATATATTGGCATATCACTTGAAAATTCACATTGATTATAGATTTTTGTTGATTGTCCATTCAACAGTATTTTCATGTTCTTTGAGCTGCATTCTTAAGTCACGAAATGCAATGGTTAAGTTAGCTCATTCAGCATGCATTTTAATTGTGAAAGCAAATTGAAAAGGGAATTTTAAGTACTTCAGGACAACAGATTTTAATATAGCATGAGACGAAGATCTGTCAGAATTAACATCAGTATTAACCACAGTATCTCTGATTTATTGACTTCTTTTTCAGATAAATTAATAAGTTATCTGTCATGCCATTCCTTGTTAATGTGAGTCTCTGGTACAATGAGTTTGAAGGGAACTCTGCCTCTGATTCATTTGCTGTGCATTGCAAAAGAAAATTATGGGAACTGTTCAAAATGGAGTTCCTGCTTTTTAGACTGCAATAGATTGCTCCTGTCCTATTAGAGTAGTGCATGCACAAATATGAAAAACTGAGTATATCGAGAGCTTTTTTTCATGTTCTATTGTATGTTTCCTATCGAAAGGCACTCAGAAATTTGTGATAAGTTACGAATAAGTTTAGGTAATCATACTGTTTTGAAGTTGGCATAACAGTGCTCAATAGGAGCAATCTAAAACTCAGTGAAACAAAATTCTCCACACAATCTGGTTAGGGTCGAACATGTTGAACCAACTAAGATCAAGTGTTCCAGCTAAGTCTGCACAGACTGGGGACTGAACTTGAGACCGTTATACTCTGTGTGGCTCAGCTACACATCAGGCGATGCTTTTATTTGGGAGTGTTCAACGCCCAGAGTTTATTTGGGAGTTTTTATGCATGTAGAGTTGGATATCAAGTGATTTCTATTGTCAACTTTGTTTAAAAAAAATACTTGCTTTTATATAGCACCTTTCATGGCCTCAGGGCGTCCCAAAGCGATTTACAACTAATGAAGTACTTTTGAAGTGTAGTCACTGTTGTAATGTAGGAAATGGCTTGCTGGTCATGTTTAAATGTTAAAAAGCAGGGCAAGGGGACCTTGGACCGACTGATACAACCTACCTCTGCAAGAGGTTATAATTCCGCTATCCCCTGTTGGGTGTGAACTAACTTTTTATAGTACTACAAATGTTTGCAGGCTTAATCACAGAATAGGAAAGCTAGTCATAGATCAGTGGGTTTGGTATCTGTCAGCCTGTGTGAGCATGATATCCTACAGCTTACAACGAATACCAATGATTCTATAGTAGTATAAAAATAACAGGGCCATATCTGTGAAAGTAAGCTGTAGATTTACATAACAATTGTAACCTGTCTGTCAGTGACAAGTGCGCAGGGGCAGTGTTGTGACAGACTGTCACGTAGAATTGCAGCAAAGAAGGAATTTTAGTCCTGATTTTATTGACAAATTGGCTTCCAAAGGCATGATGTAATCACCTTTGATTTGACTAAAATCGAATTGACCCTTTGGAATCCTATGATAGAATGTCTAGACCTGCCACTTGGTATTTCAAAGTTTTCTCGTTTAAGTCATCAGAAATATTGAGTTTAATGGAATATTGAGAGGGTTTCGGGTAAGAGTGCAGCACATAGATCCAGATTGAACTGAATAGGCAGTTTTGAAAAACACGAATTACTGTTGACTCCATATAAACTTCAAGAGGCATAAATTGTAATCTATCAAATAATGTTTGCATTTATGCCCATTATGTGGAATTGCTGATCAAGACACCGCATAATTAAAAGTACAGTGCAATTTGTAACCGTATGTAAAAGCGTTACTAGGAATCAGTACACTGAATGTTAGTCTTGGAACAGGTTTCGTCCTTTGGAAACTAACGATTTATTGTAAGCTATCATCTTCATTTGTTGCAGTGGACATACCAGAGAAAAGTCATCTAAGAACTCTCCCTCCAAAAAAAGAACAAACCTATATCATTGGTCGTCTTGTTCCTTTCAAAGACTTTTGGCTAAAATGGTGTTTGCTGCATTCCCGTGCTGTTATATATTCAGTTATTTTTTCTTACCAATGTTGCAGTTTCTTTTGAGATATCTAGTTGAATGGCTGATGTCCAAAAAGCAGGATACTACCAAGTAGTAGTGGTTATGTGGTGCTAAGTTATGTTATGTTTTGAAAACTTGTAGATTGTAGGAGGATGGGAAGACTGAGGGACTTCTATCACTTTGAGGTTTTGGGGAAGGAATGAAGTATGAGTCGGGTTGCATTGTGTCTGCTTCATCACAGATAATATTTTGTTTTCCACCATTAAGTCTGGTTCCTAGGGATGAAATCTCAAATTTTTGGTGTATATTTCATGCTGTTTTTTAAGTTTCACATTGAACACAGAGAAACTTCTGCACTTTTCTCCAGTTCTTCCCGGTCCTTTGCAGCTTCACCTAATGTGAAATTCGTACATGATTGCTTATTTAGCTCCAGAATACCAGGAACCCTGGCATTGAATTGTCACTTCCCTAGTAAAGGAGATTCCTTCGTTTTTTTTTCCTATTCTCCACCAGTGTTGTCAAGGTCAGGATGAGCTTGACAGTGTCTGATTTGCACCAGCATGATGTTACTCTGACCTTAGGGTTGCCAAGCCTCCAGGATTGTCCTGGAGTCTCCAGGAATTAAAGATTAATCTCCAGACACTACTGTGAGCAACCCAGGAGAAAAATCATAGTCGCATAAAAAAAAATTGTGTTTTTTTTCCATTGAACACTTTTGCTTATTAGTTATAAAAATATTGTTGGTGGCAGAAAAAGGCTGCTTGATTAACAGTCAAGAATCATCCAATCGGGTACTGGAAGAGTATTTCCAATTGTCGTGAAAAGGCAGTGCGGCGCGAGGGTGGACATGCTGGACGACCAATGGCAGAAGCGTGGGCGCGGTTGGAAATGGGCGGTCATAGGAACATAGGAACAGGATTAGGCCATTTAGCCCCTCGAGTCTGTTCTGCCATTCAATGAGATTATGGCTGATCTGCGACCAAACTCCATATACCCGCCTTTGGCTTGTATCCCTTAATACCTTTGGTTAACAAAAATCTATCAATCTCAGATTTAAAATTAACAATTGATCTAGCATCAATTGCTGTTTGCGGAAGAGAGTTCCAAACTTCTTCCACCCTTTGAGTGTAGAAGTGTTTCCTAACTTCATTCCTGAAAGGTCTGGCTCTAATTTTAGACTATGCCCCCTAGTCCTAGACTCCCCAACCAGCGGAAATAGTTTCTCTCTATTTACCCTATCTGTTCCCTTTATATCTTGAAAACTTCGATCAAATCACCCCTTAATCTTATAAATTCTAGGGAATACAACCCTAATTTGTGTAAAATCTCCTCGTAATTTAACCCTTGGAGTCTGGGTATGGTAAACCTACGCTGCACTCCCTCCAAGGCCAATATATCCTTCCTAAGGTGTGGTGCCCAGAGCTGCTCACAGTACTCCAGCCAATTTCCTAACCAGGTCAATAATTTGCCTTCAATTCTGTGGGTTTCTCCCTTAGTTAACAGTCTCTAATGAGGGACTTTATCAAATGCCTTCTGGAAGTCCATATAAATAACATCCATAGACATTCCCCTGTCCACTACTTTAGTCACCTCCTCAAAAAATTCAATCAGGTTTGTCAGGCATGACCTACCTTTCACAAATCCATGCTGGCTCTTTCTGATCAGCTAAAATTTTCGAGGTGCTCAGTCACCCTATCCTTAATTATAGACTCTAGTAATTTCCTGACAACAGATGTTAGGCTAACTGGTCTAGAGTTTCTTGGTTTCCCTCTCTTGCCATTCTTAAATAGCGGAGTGACATGCACAACTTTCCAATCTAAAGGAACGGTTTCTGAATCGAGAGAACTTTGGAAGATTATAGTTAGGGCATCTGCAATGTGTTCACCTACTTCCTTTAAAACCCTGGGATGGAAACCATCTGGCCCTGGGGATTTGTCACTCTTTAGTGCCATTGTTTTCTTCATTACAGTTATTTTACTTGTGCTAATTTTATTGAGGCCCTGCCCCTGATTCAATATTAGTTTCCTTGGGATTTCCGGCATGCTATCCTCTTCCTCTACTGTAAATACTGATGCAAAGTAATTAGTCAACATGTCCGCCATTTCCTTATTATCATTGGCAATGTGATGACACCTCCAGGAATTTGTCCAAGCAGAGTTGGCAACCCTATCTGACCTCTGAATCCTGTTTGACAGCATCTCTTGTCTCAGAAACCCAGAGAGCTCCGCAACCTGCCCAGGCGATGCACAGTTACATAGTTGACCATTTTTAACTCATAGAATCATAGAAATTGTACCTGTGCTGGTGCTAGTTCTTTAACCCATTTCCCTGGCCTTTCCTGTATCCTATAAGACTCTTCCTTTTCAAATACTAATCAAATTCCCTTTTAAACGATGATCTAGTCTCTGCTACAATAGCCATTTGTAGAAAAGTAGTCCCATGCTCTCATACCCCTCTGTGAAACAATTTCTTCTTACGTCCCCCTTTGTTTTGAGTCTGTGCCACCTTATTACCAGTTCGTCAATCAGTATTCACTATTTACACACTCAAAACCTTTCATAATTTTAAAAACCTTTAAAAGATATCTTTCCCCCCGCCACCTTAATGTTCACTGTTCGAGTGAAAAGCTTTTTTTTAATAATAATGTCTCACTTCTGGTATCATCTGTGAATTTTCACTCTACCGTTTCCATAGCTATACTATCCTTCCTATAATGGGGTGGCTGGAACTACATGAGAATGCGCACTACGCCCTAACCAGTGTCTTTGACATTACTTCCTTGCGTTTATATTCAGTACCACATTCATAAATTCCCAGAATCAATCCCTTTTGCCTTTTTTATGGCCTTTTGCACCTGCACTCCCATGCAGCTACATTCCTTTTAATACCATATGCCTTCATTTTTAACCAGCACCTTCTGAAAATCCATTAATATATTCTACACTGCAATCCCTTTAACACCATCATTTCGTCAAAAAATTCAATTGAATTAGTCAAGTATACCCTGCCTTTGCCTTTTGTAAATCCATACTGACTGTCCCTGATTAATCCATGCCATTCTAATTGAATCGTAAAGGCTTACAGCACAAAATTGAGGCCATTTGGCCCATTGTCTGTGTGTTGGTTCTTTGCTAGAGCAATCCAAAACAATAATTTAATCTTGTATTATGGACTCGAGAGGTTTGCCCACATCCAGGTAAGACTAACTGGCCTATATTTTCCTGGCTTACCCCCTTCCCTTGAGTGCAACATTTGTCACCACCTAGTCCTTGGGTACGATTGCTCTTTCCAAAGGTTTTTGAAAAATTATTATGGTTAGTGCCTCCGCTACCTCCACCTGCTTCAATGTTCTTGGAGACCAAAAATCTCTACCTATTGACCTTCCTATTGTTAGTCCCATTAATTTTTTAATGCAACTCCTCAGGTAATCTTAAATTTCATCTGTAAAAACTGAGGTGAAATACTTATGAAGCATAGCCATCATTCCCTCACTCTTGTACAATGTGGCCCTTTTTATCTGTAAATGGTCCCACACCTTTAACTCTCCTTTCATTTCTTTCGTGTTTGCAAAAATCCTTGCCATTTCCCTTAATGTTGATTGCCAGTCTTATTTCTTATTTCTTCTAGTAGCCTTCCTAATCTTTTGTGCTCCCCTCTTGCCAGCTTGGCTCAAATGGTAGCACTCTCACCTCTGAGTTAGATGGTTGTGGGTTCATGCTGCACTACAGACCCAATGTAGGTTGACGCTTCAGTGCAGCACAGAGGGATGCTGCATTGTCAAAATTGCAATCTTTCGGGTGAGGTGTGAAACCAAGGCCGTGTCCGGCTGATCAAGTGGATGTAAAAGATCCCATGGCATTATTTCAAGAAGAGCAGGAAGTAATCTGGTGTCCTGATCAACACCCCCGTCACCAGAAACAGTTTAACTGGTTATTTATTCATATGCTGTTTTGTGGGACCTCATTATGTGCAATTTGTTTGCCTACATAGCAATGACTGCACTTCGAAAGTAATCCATTGATTGTTTTTGAGGATGTGATGAGGCACTATATAAATGTATTTTCTGTCTTTTGTACTTCAAATTTCTCCTAATGTTCTTCTATATTAGCTCCCTATATTTACCATATAACCTTTTTTAAAACCTCTCTTTTGAACCTTTTATTCCTCGTTGAAATATAATTAATGTGTACCTTATTTATCATTTTACATTTTCCCAATGAAGTACTTTGAAGTACATCCTCTATCTATTATCCTATGTAAATCGCTACTACCTCCTCCTTTACTGCTACATTGGCGACATCCTTTTCTCTAGTGAAGACAGATGCAAAGTACTCTCAGTACCTCAGCCATGCTTTTTGCCTTCACAAGAAGATCTCCTTTTTAGTCTCTAATTGGAACAACCCTTCCTTTGATTACCCTTTTGCTATTTGTGTTTATAAAAGACTATTGGGTTGCCTTTTACGTTAGCCGCTAATCTATTCTTGTAATCTCTCTTTGCCCCTCTTATTTTTTTTTTAGATCTCCTGTACTTTCTATATTCAGCTTGGTTCTCTACTGTATTATGAACGTTCCAATTGAAATAAGCTTCCTTGTCTTAAAATGTCTCATTTTAACCTTTATATCTTTTGTCATCCAGGGAGCTCTAGCTTTGGATGCCCTTCCTTTCCTCCTTGTGGCAATGTGTCTACTCTAAACCCAAACTAACTCCTCTTTGAAGGCCTCCCATTGTTCAATTACTGTTTTGCCTACCAATTTGTGATTTCAATCCACCTGGGCCAGATCCCTTTCAACTCACTGAAGTTAGCCCTCCCCCAGTTAAGTATTTTTACACTTGATTGTACCATGTCCTTTTCCATAACTATTCTAAACCTGATAATATTATGGTTGCTGTTCCCCAAATGCTCTCCCACTAAAACATCCTCCACTTGCCCCACTTCATTCCCCAGAACTAGATCCAGCACTGCTTCCTTCCTCATTGGGCTGGAAACACACTGATCAAAAAAGTTCTCTTGTACACATTTCAGGACATGTTACTATCCCAGTCAATATTGGGATAATTGAAGTCTCCCATTTTCACTACTCTGTATGTTGTGCAGGAAGGGGAGCTTTGACCCAAAAGGCTCTTAATGGGTGGGTTCTGTGATTGTCGCTGTCCCTGTGAGCTGTTTTCTTTTCCATGTTGTGTGAAGTTTGCCTTTCTCGAGATAATGATGACCACTATGCCTAAATATGCATCAGGCAGAAGAGTAAACTTTAATTTGTGCTAATATTATGAACGGGTTTTCCAAAAAAGATGTGTTTTGGTGCATGTTTGCATTCTGACAATTTATTTGAAATTGAAGATTACATCGAGTTACTTAGAATTTACAGCACAGTAACAGGCCTTTTGGCCCAACTAGTCTATGCCGGTATTTATGTTCCACACAAGCCTCCTCCCACCCTACTTCATCTAACCCCATCAGCATACCTTTCCATTCCTTTCTCCCTCATGTACTTGTCTAGCTTCCCCTTAAAGGCATCTATGATATTCGTCTCAGCTACTCCATGTGGTAGCAAGTTCCACATTTTAACACTCTCTGACTAAAGATGTTTCTCCTGAATTCCTTTATTGGATTTATTAGTGCCTATCTTATATTTATGACCCCTAGTTTTGGACTCCCCTTTCAATCTTTCTCTAATGACAACAATTAGTGTTCCATCATGTTTCATTCTGGAGTAAGGAGCCTCAGGATAATGAAAGCACTTGGCAGTACCTTGTACTTTAATGAGCTCTCCACCTACCCCACCCCAAAAATGAAAAAAGAAGTTGTATCGTGACTTATCATGTAAGTTAATGTGGCAGCCATTTGGTTCCCAACAAAGTCCCACAAACAGCAATTACCTGAATGGTAATTTAATCTGCTTTTAATTAAGAAAGGAATAAGCAGGTTGACATGTAGTTGACTTGGGAAAAACATTTATAAACTTAACAATCCATAAAACCCAAGTGAAAATTTGCAAGTATAATGGAAACAAACCAAAATCATATCAAGACACTGATCCTCTTCATTTTGAGTTACTAATTTTTTGAGGGGAGAGGGTTCTTTCTGTTGCTTTGGAATAACGGAGTTTCTCTTTTCTCCTCGATCAAACTTTGAATAAGAGAATAGCTGACAGATGCCAAACTGATTCTGACTTCTTGTCAGCCTGTATTTCCAGTGAAGCTTCCACTTTGAAAGGTTTCACCGGGGAGCCCTGAGAATGTTCACTTTCTCTTACCTTAATCATGTGAGAAATGCAGAGTACAAAGATTCAAATGTTTATTTGGCAGCTTTATTTTATCTTGTTTTTAAGCCTGGTGTTCAGGGGCAAAAATACATACAAATGATTGCAGAACTGTCAGCATTTTCATTGTTTGATGTTGCTGACTTGTTGGACTGTATAACTGTGACCTCTGGTGAAGCTTTGTAAACCTTCCAGAAATGTCACTCCATCCTACAGAGCACATGATGTAGTGTAGGACCAGGAGAGCAAAAAAACCTGGCGTACAAAAGTTAACCACAGAGGATAATTGATCCGATTGTTCTTCTTGAAAACCTGACCGTACAAAATGGTTCTGCCAGGGGATTAGTAATTATCTATTACAAAAGTTAGGTAGTTTTTATTGTCGTTAGTCCAGACAGTTACTGGAGCTCTGCAATCTGACTGCCTTCATTTTAGAGGTGGGTTGGTTTACTTCACTGTATTTGAATGCACTTTTCATGAGAATATTCTTTGAAAATGCCTTTTTATTCCTCGCACAGTGTGGGAAATCGACAGCTTGCTGTTGTCGCAGTTTGTTTTTCATACTGCAGGCTATCAGGATAGGTCTGTGAGCAAAAACTTCAAATCGCAAATGTGATTTTAAAGCAAACCGGCGTTTCCAGGTTCCATTGGTCGTGGTTCCAGTATAATTCTGTCATGCGTTCTTCGGGGGAAATGGATTAAGTCCCACGTGCTAGAATTCCCTCCCTAAACCCCTCCACATCTCTCTTCTCTTAAGTCTCTCCTTAAAAAAAAAAACAGCTCTTTGACCAAGCTTCTGATCAGCCCTCCTATTGCTCCTTCCTTGGCTAGCATCAGTTTGGTTATGTCTCTGCGAAATGCTTTGTGATGTTTTTCCATGCTAAGGCGCTATATACATGCAAGTTGTTGTTGTATACTATCCATATCTCTGTCTTTCAAAATTAATAAACCTGTTTCCATGACACTTGAAATAACTTCTGGAACATTGCCCGATCTCCTTGCAGTGAGCCGGCAGTTCTGAATTTTGGCAAAACAGACAGATAAATGCAAACTAGATTATTTTTACGAAGTTACTTTTTTAATGATTTAACAAGATTCTTACTGTTCCACTATTTATCCTTGTGCGCTCTCTTTCTGTTTCTTGACCGGCTTTCTCTTGATTCCTGTGTGCTTAATTGCTGAACGTTCTGTCCTGTTTGACTTCTTTCTGTCTGGTTGATTTCTTGCCTTTTCCTCTGCTCGATTTTCTTGCCTTTCTTTCTACCGTTGCTTCTTTTTCTTCTGTGCTTTTGTCTCTTCCTCCCATTTCCCCACCAGGTTGCAAACGGTAGCAGTTTTCAGCAGGTGTCAGTTTTACTGCTGGATCTGCTATTGGCCAAGTAGTAATCTTCACTACGCAGAACGATACAGCAGCAACATGTGGTTAAATGAGAATGGGGAGTTGAAACACAGACACAGAGAGAGGTACAACTATTGCTCCAGCCAAACTGGTTCTGTGTTTTACCACAGGCTGTGTTGTGGAAGGGCAGCTTCTGATAGTTGAAAGACCAATTTCAGGGCATAACAAAGACACCCTTTCTCCTCAGAAATATTTGCACGCCCTTATTGGGTATTTGCATTTCACACTTGTACTGCGTTTTTGATTTTTACTGTGTTGTCTGTGATGATTCTAAAAGGCATTGTTGACTGGTCAGAGGGCAGTCTCAAAGAGTGAAATTATGTAATTGTAGGTGGATCTATGGGGCAGGAAGAAGATAAATTGGTTACCACTAATTGGGAACCATTTTATTCTCACTGTAGAGAGCTGAAATATTCCTAATCATTTTTGTATGTGTTACTTCCTTTACAATATGTGTCAACCTTGTATTTGTCTCTTTTTTTAAATGAAAACTATATCTGTGTTATTTATTGCTGTAAAAGAAAGACATGAAGCATGAGTTGCACAAAATTCAACCAAATATGAAGTATCAACTAAGAGTTCCTTACAAAAAGTGGAAGGCCAGTGAGGAAATGGGTGTTTTCTTGATGGGGTTTGGATTGGAGAATCCCCAGTTTTTCCTTCTGGACTCTTGTTTGTTCTTGGTGGAATGTTAGTCAGATAAGTATAGTTTCAGGGTTTCTGCAATTTGCCAAAGAGTTGATAGGTTTATAAATAAATACGGCATTACTATTTCACATAGGCAAGCCCAGTGGGCTTCACAAGAATATTGGTCCAATGTAACTGATAAAAGTACAGTGAATGAAAGTGAAGATATTCTAACATTGCCTCTAAAGTTGTAGGTATTGAGTTTATGCTAACTCCATCTGATTGTGTTTCAGGATTCAGTGAAGGAATCTGATCAGAAGGTACGATTTGGAGGGCCTGTAGTCAGCAGCCTTTATCAGGAGGAGATGATCAGGTACGTTGATGAAAAGGTTTTACACACGACCTCATTCACATGTTCTTTTTAAGAGACGCTTGTAACTGGCTGGGCTGCAGTTCCGCAGTTACTCACATAAGCTGGTAGAATTATCACCAACAACAACTTGTATTTATGTGTCACCTTTTAGCACGAAAAATATCCCGAGGTGCTTCACAGAGGCGTAATAAACAGTTACTTAGACATGCATATGCTACACTGTATAGTTTCTGTAGTTGCATCCTGCAAATATTCTGTCATATGGGCTGTCTTTTTGCAGTTTCTTCAAGTTGAGCAATTTCATTGCTAAATGATCTGTTCATTCCTTGAAATATCTCTATTGGACAATCATATAATTGTGTTCAGTATAGTCTGTACTGCTCTTGTGCAGTTTTCCAAATTCAAAGTCACTCATGGGTTCATTTGATAAGTTACATTTTAATAAATCCAAAATTCACGATGGAAAATAGTGAATCTTTAACATCGCTACTATTCCTGTTTGTCATGAGGCTGGAAAAGTGAGTGGGCCCATCAGCAATTGCCTGGAGTCCATTTTGGAAATGGTGCTGGTTCACCCATCTTCACCAAATGTTAAACTAAGTAATGACTGAACATCTTCCATTTGTTTACTGTTCTGACCTTTGTGACCTGCTGCGCTGTGACATCATCATGTTCGATGTTGAGTTTGAAATAAAATCAATGGCAGGAGCAGAGAATAAAACCCAATCAAATTCGGTTCGATGGTGCAATTCTAAAACTCCCATCTGTTGAAACTAGATTTTTTTTTTTAAACTGTGCTTCATTCGTTTTGGGTATGTACATCTTGATAAGTGTTACTAATTTAGATGATTAAAAACGATGAGGTCATGCAGCTTTTACCTTCTGCTACTGGATGATTCCCTCCCCCCTCCATGTAACTTTCCTGATTCACAGAATATATAGAGAGCTCAGTGAAATTTCACATCAATGCCAGCACCAATTGATGTCAAATGCCTGCATTTGCCGAGCAGCTCCATTTTGAAATGATGTGAAACAGGAACATGCCATGTAACTGGTTATAAAAGTTGACGAGGAAAAACGCACCTGTCCTTTTTGGGGATCTGTGTGTGATGGCATTTTTGAGCTGATCTAAGGAAGGGATTTTCAATGTTAAATTCCTTGCTATCTTATAACAAATGTTGTATGATGTCGTTTTGGCTTTAAATTAAGTCTTCAACGCGTGTGATCAGTCAGCGTTAGAAAGAGAATTGGATCTTGTTTGGCTAAAGTTGAATCCGTGGTCAAAACCTTATTTGTTAGATTGGAAGGTAGATCAAGATTATAGCTCATCTATACGTGAATAAAACTTAGTTTACTCCCCAATCATCTACCCTTTTTTTGAATGAATTTAAGATTTTAACTTCCGCTATCTTCACTAGAAGGTAAATTCATGTACTGATCACTCTTTCCATGACATCTGTCCTAAATCACCTGCAAATTTAGCCACTGTGCTTGTGATTCCTAGCTCCAGATCATTTATAAAGATATTAAATAAAAGAGGTCCAAAGCAGATTTCCTAAGGGACCCCACTGGTAGCATTCTCCTAGGCTGATGACAATCCCAGTGTAAAATATTTCCACTGATTCCCACTTTCTTTATTTCCAGTACCCACCTTTCCAAAGGAACTGTATCAGAGGCCTTACTGAAATCCAAGTGCACCACATCCACTGCCTTACCCCTATCAAACTCTTTTGTCACACCCTCAAAGAAGACCACTAAGTTAGATTGGCAAAACCTCCCCATGCATGAATCCATATTGGCTATCTTTTATGATTTCATTTCTATTCAGATGCTCCAAGGTCTTATCATTAATAAGGGGTTCCATAACTTTATCCATAATGGGTGTCAAATTCACTGGTCTGTAGTTTCTTGGGTCACTATTCCTACCTATTTTTTTTAAAAAGGAGTAACATCTGCCTTTCTCCAGTCCCCAGGCACATAGCATGAAAAATAAAACAAGTGAGTTATAAGCACAAATTCAGCTTAAAGGGTATGATGTAGTAGCCATTACAGAGACCTGGCTACAAGCTGGACATGATTGGGAGCTATATATCTCAGGCTATAGCAGCTTTAGAAAGGGCAGGGAAAGCAGGGCGAGTAGCAATATTGATAAAATACACACTTACAGCAGTAGAAATGAGGGATTTCAGTAAGGATGATCAGGCAGTGGAAACACTGGGTGGCGTTAAGGAATATCAAAGGATGCAAGACTCTGGTAGGAGTTGTCTGCAGACGTTCAGTCAGTGGTGATGTAGGGTGGGGGATAGTGTATAAATACGGAGATCAGGGAAGCTTGTAGCAAAAACAAGTTGATGTTTACAATGCTGATTGCAAGGATATCAGTAGTTCACAGAAATACAATAAAGTTCATGTGACAGCTTAGATACAAAAGGGAGTTGCAGCAGAGCAAACCGGCTAATGGACTTGTTCACCTTTATCTCAAGGGGATTGGAATTCAAAGGTGAGGGAGTGATGCTTCAGTTGTACAGAGCATTGGTCAGACCCCATCTGGAGTATTGCTTTCAATTTTGGGCACCGAACCTCAGGAAAGATATATTGGCCACGTTGGGGTACAGCTCAGATTCACTAGAATGATACCAGGGCTTAAAAAGTGAAGACAGGTTGCATAAACATGTATTCCTTTGAGTTTGGAAGGTTGAAGGGTGATCTAATCGTGATCTTAAAAATGATAAAAGGATTTGATAGGGTAGATACAGAGAAACTCTTTCCTCTGGTGGGGAGTCCAGCACAGGAAGCATAATCTTAAAAGTAGAGCAAGGCCATTTAGGAGCAAAATCAGGAAGCACTTTTTCATACAATGGGCAGTGGAATCTTGAATTCTCTTTCCCCCAATAGGCTGTGAATGCTGAGTCAATTCAAATTTTCAAGACTGGGATTGATGGATTCTTGTTAGGTAAGGGTATCAAGGGATATGGAGCAAATATGGGTAAATAGAGTTGAGGTACAGATCTGCCATGATCTGATTGAATGAATGGTGGGACAGGCTCAAGGGGCTGAATGACCTACTCCTGTTTCTTTACACTAAGATTGAGACCATCCATTCAGCTGTCTCTGCCGCTTCTCCTAACCCTGAACCCGCGTCTCTCTCCAATTTCTTTCTCATCATCCCTCGTGCCTCTCTGAGCTCATCTCGTCCTTGAGACCCACCTCTTGCTCCCTTGACCCCATTCCCATGAAACTGCTCACCACACATTTTCCCTCCCTGGTCCACATGCTAGCTGACGTTGAAAATGATTCCCTCTCCTCATTTGTTGTCCCCTCTCTTTCAAAATTGTCATCCCTCCTGAGAAAACACCCTCGACCCCTCTGTCCTTAGAAACTACCACTCCAACTCCCTTTCCTCTCAAATTTTTAATGCATTGTCGCTTTTCAAATCTGTGCCCATCTTTCCCACAACTCTCTGCTTAAAACTCTCTAATCAGGTTTCCGCCTGGGACATGTATTGAACTGTACAAATGAGACAAATCTGTGCCCATCTCGGGTGAACTGGGATGAACTACAGACTTGTGTGGGCAATTTAATATTTTGCATATTTTCATAAGGTTCCCCCTCAGTTATTTTCTTTCAGGAATAAGAGCTGAAGTTTCTTCAGTCTTTCCTCAGAACTCATTCTTTTGGTCCCAGGGATTAGCTTGTGGTTTATCTGTGTACGACCTGCACAGGTTGAATGTTTCCCTTGTGTCTTGTCCAAACTGAACACCCGATTCAAGATGAGGTAATTGAAGAGGCCACATTGTTTGGCAAGACAAAATCTTCAGTCCACTTGGGTGACGTTGAAGGAATTTGCTGTAGCGTTCCGATGGTATCATTTTCTGTAAGACGAAATCACAAGAACATAATTTTAGAGCGGCTATGTATTTCCTCTTTCATCATTTAGTGTCTTTCAAAGTGCCCTATTTTGCTTTCTGCTGACCCTCCACTGGAGAATTTGGTTCGCTTGGTCTTGGTCCTGGAATTTACTTTTTTTGAGTAAACCAAGCACAATAGACTGGAAGCAACAGTTGTCATGAGGATATTTCATTGGCCTGGAAGAGAATGATATGGCTATCATTAACTGTATGCATGTGTACTGAGTGACAGAATTCTGTTGATGTGCACCATTGGAATGGATGATGTGTACGTGGTACAGTCAAACACTTCCGATGCTCTGGGCATGTCCAGCTGTTCCTCACATTTATTTTAGAAAGTGGTTACTTGCCAGTGCTCTGGATCAATGAATCAGTTATCATGCTGTATACAGGATGCGATGGAGTGTTCGGTGCTATTGTAACCTTCCCAGGTGCCTGGGAAAGATTCAGTTACAAAAATAAATAAATGAAGAGCTGCCAGTAATGGGTGGCAGAGATGCCGATTCCAACTGGGGAACCAGCATTTGTCATTTCTAGCCTCTGCTGAGCTGAAACCTTTGTACGCACTCGTCTTCACACAAAGCAAGGGAAGTCAGCCCTTGCTAGTGTGCCGTTGTCTCTGAATCACCCTTCTCCTTCTCGGTTCATTATTCAGCTGCAAGCATCCCACTGTTGTGAGTCATTGTAAAAATACAATACTTATAAGCTCTGAGGAAACTGCATCGATTGCTGTTATAGAGATAATTAAACTTGCTTCAGATCAAATTTGTAGTGTATGTGGACTAAAAGGTCAGGAGAAAAAAAATCAGAAACTGCCTGTTTTACTTGTTCAAACAAAATCTGCTACTTAATAATTGCCTCTGTTGATTTTTTTTTTGTAGCTGTTCTAGCTGTTACTGCTGTGTATCTTTTTCAGTGGCAACTGCAGCATGACATGAAGAGTGTGGAAAGTATCATTGCAGTCCAGTATGACATTTGAAAGCCAGTACCACTAACCTGACACCACCACCCCTCCCCCCCCCCCCCCCCCAACCACCACCAACTAACCTTACTTGTGCACTGCATTTCTTAATTTCAGCCATCTAACATATTTCTTTGTATTTGAAAATGTATATGTAAATGAACATAAAAGAGCATGAAAGGCGAGCGCAAAATATGCATGTCGAGCCCCATGATTTCTCACCAATTGTAATGTTCCAACACTGACACCGGCAGGAGAACATAGGACTTGAAATGCAGAAATCTTAGTTTTTGGTTATCTGCAATTAACAGGTAGTTAACAGGCAGTTAAGAGGCTTTTCACCATTTTCCGCCTGCTGATGTGGGCTTCCCGACGGCGGGAAACCCCGCCAGGGTCAGCGAGGCGAGCTGGGGGTCTGCTGCAGTGTAACTGTGCAAATGACAGCTGCAGAGGTAGTGTGATGGGTGCAATGGTGCACAGGTAAGTATGACAGGTGAGAGAATGTAGTGAGAAATATTTTTATTCTGTTTCTATGTATCTGCAGGTGACAAGATTTGATGTTTCTGTGAAGCCTCATCTGATCGGGAGAATTGACAGATGGCTTCTGCAATCTCACATGCAGCTGCCATCTGTTTTCTTCTAAGGAGAGAGTCATTGGTGAGTCTGGGTGCAAGGGCTCACCTTTGGACAGTGATTGTCAGTGTTTGACAGCACCTCAAAGCTGTCAAACACTGACAATTCATCTGTCAAAAAATTATGGGGCCTGTCCCTTTTAAGAAAAGTGGCAGATGAAGCGTCATGCACTGACGTCATCTGACATCGGCTTTCCCTTAATTGGCCGGCAAGCCCGCAGGGCAGGCTTAACAAGACCAATCAAGGGAAAATAGCGTCTGTTCCTCAGAAGTCGCTGGGGGCGGTACTAGAACCCGGAAAGCAGCAGTCCCGCTCCCAACGCGCCTCCTCGGGTAAGATCGCGGCCACAGAGTGTGTTGGAGGACTGGAGGATAGCCAATGTTCAAGAAGGAAGAGAAGAATATACTGGGCAACTATGGACCAGTTCGTCTAACATCAGTTGTAAACAAATTCTTAGAATCAATAATTCAGGATCATATTGGTGCGTATTTAGAGATGCATGGGATAATGGAGGCCAGTCAGAATAGATTTGTTAAAAGTACATTGGTCTGGAATTTGCGTTTGGCGTCATTCCGCCTTTGAAATTGACTGCAACTTCTGGATTTGGCATAGGCGCATGTGGAAATCTTGAAGTTGCGGTCTGTCATTCACTGCTCCTCCACAGGCTGTGCTGTGCGCCCCCACAGAGCCGGCAATCTGAGAAATCTCAAATCAGAACCTTATGAAAACTTTGGCTTTTCTGCAGTAATACCACTGTTAAATTCCCCACTAAATGTTAGACCCAAAGGGATTAGGTGTAACTGGGGTTTTAACAGCGTATTGACTGCTAAACAAATGTTATGGCCCTGAAAAAAATAATTATAATTTTGTGCAGTGTGAAATTCATCCATTTTAATAAAAATTAAAAATTTTAAGAAACCTTTTATAAAAAAAAACTAATTTTTTTTTAAAGTTTGTTCATCTTTATTTCAGGTTTGCCTTTTCCCCATGTGAGAGCCCCAATCTTTGTTTTGCTCTCTCTAACATTTTTTAAAAGTTAGAATTTTAAGAGCTTGTCCACTTCCTTCTTCGCTGTCTGAGAATTCTGTATTTTGATTGGCTGCTTAGACAGCTTGTTGATGTCACAACAGCTCACACGAGGGGCTCCCCACTATACTCCGTTGATTTGAATTGAACATTGGAAAACCCGAACTTCTCGTCACAGAGATCACGAGATCTTTGTGCGAAGCTTACTTCAGGGCCAGCAATGAACGCCTTTGCTTTGCCGCTGACTGCAAATTCCGGGTCCTTGGCCCGGATATTCCGATCCCTACGGGTGGGTACGCGCTGTGTACTCACCCGTAAGGGCATCGGAAATGCCGGTTTCAGGCATGTGCTGAAAACCGGCACTTCCGATCTGTCAAGAATGCTATTGACGGATCGGACGCCTGCCCTGGAGAAGGGCCTCTGCGGGCGGATCGTTCCGCTTTCTGGAGACCCTTCGCCCGCGGAAAACCCTTAGAAATCTTACGCCTGGTAAAAGCAGGCGTACGGTCTGCTTTTACCAGGATAAGAGTTGAAATTTAAAAAAAAAATTCAGTCATTTATCATTTAAAAATACTTTTAAAAAAAAGTAAGTTTATTTTTAGCCCCGTAAAAAAACTTTAATTATTTTTTTTCAAAAATGTAAATTTTTGTTTAAAATATTTAATTTATTGTAATTTCAACTAATTTTGAAAAGGTGATTTAAAAAAAAAATTATTTAAAGTTTTACTATGTTTTTTCATTGATCTCCAGTCATATATTTGACAGGTCTATCTGTCAAGTGTATGAAGGGAGATTCCCTTCTTTGATTGGCTCCCCATGGCCCACGTGATCCCAGGGACGCTTGCGAACCGCATGCGCCCCTGGGATACGTGGGCCCTGCGCACTTGGAGTTGGAGAGGCCCAGCATCGGAACTATACGCACCTCGGGAGCCCTCAGGTAAGTGAGTACATTTTTTCCAGATCAGAGGCCTCCGCACGCGGGAAGCCTCCGATCAGAAAATACGGCCCATTGTGTTTTGTGAAGTGGCTTATTGGATAGATAAAGGGAATGTAGTAGATGTAGCTTAAATGGATTTCCAGAAACATGTTTAGTAAGGTATCTCGCAGGAGCTTTGATACAATAATTCAGGAGTATGGTATAAAAGGAAATGTAGCAGCATGGATAGAAAGTTAGTTGATGGACAGGAAGCAAAAGGTTACGCTTAATGGGTGCTGCTCAGATTGAAGAAGGGTTGGAAGTCCGTGCTGGGACCACTTTACTTATATAAATAGATTATTTTAACTTGAGTGTAGGGAGCTTGATATTGAAATTTGCTGACGACACAAAAGTCAAGGGTTTGGCATACAGTGAGGAGGACTGTAAAAGAGCTCAAGGGGGTATAGATCGGTTGGCAGAAAGGGAAGACAGATTGCAGATGCAATTTAATGCAGAGAAGTGTGAGGTAATGCATTTAAGGAATGAAAATACAAAGAATGGGAGTATAAACTCGAGGAAGGACCATGAAGGGTGTGGAGGAACAGAGAACTGGGGTGAAAATACATAATTGCTTGAAAGTATGAGTGCAGTTAGATAAAGCAGTGAAAGAGCAAACGGGGAGTGGGATTAGTGTGATAGTATTTTACTTAATCAACAAAAACTGTAGAGATTTCCATATTTAGCATTTGCTACAGTGCTCTGCTGAGATGTGGGCTTTTGCCCTGTTTGTGGGTGAGTTGTATGTAGTACCTGGTTACGTTCTGTAAGTTTAAAAGCTGTTTTCAGCTTTAACACATGCCTGAGGTCCCTTTTGTTAATGTGTAGTAATGGAGGAAAGCCCACAAAGTTTCTAAAAGCTGCATTTTAGCACCTCATTTGTTTCCATATTATAGCATCAACATCCATGAGAAAAATATGACTGTAATGAGAATGTAACGTATTGCAGTTTGGAGGCTACAGTTCTACTGGTAGCACAAACCTCAGCTCGTGCCTCTCCCTGCAAATTTTTGTACACTTTTTAACAATTGTAGTGTGCAATGATTTTTATTTCTAGTCCAACAACAGCAGCTGGAATTTATATAGTCGGATTAACATAGGGAATGTCTCTGGGTACTTCACAAAAGGGGGAGAAAAACCTAATAGAAAAGATGGGCTTTGTGAATGTTTTTAAAGGTGGAGAGAGACGAAAGACAAAGGGGTTTAGTGAAAGAGAGAAATTATGCTTTTGGTCTTGATCACTTTAGAGTAAGGTTTGACTCATCCATGACTGGATGCCAGACAGGCAGGCAGGCAAGGGACCGAGAGAAGTGGTAGAGAGCTAGAGCTGGGTATCATCGGCATGCTTGTGGAAGCCTACCCAGTGCCTGAAAATGATGTCACCAAGACGCAGCATATGGATGAGGAAGAGGAGCAGAGCAAGGATAGATCCTGAGGGAACTTTGGAGGCAGGTAGAGAAGCCATTGCTGGAGATTCACTGGTTCCATCTGGACAGATAGGATTGGAACCACTCAAGGGTTGTCCCACTGAGCTAGACAAAGGGCAAAAGCTGATAGAGGTATCCCTCATAGCTATTTTAAGAGGCATTGAAGAGTTTTTTTTAAATGGGTATTAAAATAGTATTGAGAGGTCGCACAACACCAGGTTATAGTCCAACAGTTTTATTTGAAATCACAAGCTTTCGGAGCTATCGATTGCCCCTTCCTCAGGTGAAGTAAATAGATACAGAATCGCCAAAGCATATATAGATAGAGAACAAAGCATGTGTACCTTACAATTGCAGACAACTAAATTAAATCATCCTGACTATCTGCCGAGGTGTGATAAAGTTAATCAGGTCAGCCAGGAAGGTACCACATCAAAGACATAGTAAGATACAACTGAGACAATGAGGTGGAGTCGCAGGGGGTCTAACGTGTCAAAAGCTGCCGTCTGTATGTAAAATGAAAAGCTTTAAAATTTTTACTTTTTTACTGGGAAAATTTTTACTTTTTTACTGGGGATCACATCTGTGAACAAGCCAACGACGACTCGAGTCCGGATCACGTCATGTATCGTGACATGAACCCAAGATCCCGGATTGTTACCTCCCAGTCGGGGAACACTTCAGCAGTCAAGGACATTCAGCCTCGGATCTGCGGGTAAGCGTTCTCCAAGGCAACCTTAGAAACACATGACAACGCAAAATCATCGAGCAGAAACTGATAGCCAAGTTCCGCACTCATGAAGACGGTCTCAACCGGGATCTTGGGTTCATGTCACGATACATGACGTGATCCGGACTCGAGTCGTCGTTGGCTTGTTCACAGATGTGATTCCCAGTAAAAAAAGTAAAAATTTTCCCAGTAAAAAAGTAAAAATGTTAAAGCTTTTCGTTTTACATACAGACGGCAGCTTTTGACACGTTAGACCCCCTGCGACTCCACCTCATTGTCTCAGTTGTATCTTGCTATGTCTTTGATGTGGTACCTTCCTGGCTGACCTGATTAACTTTATCACACCTCGGCAGATAGTCAGGATGATTTAATTTAGTTGTCTGCAATTGTAAGGTACACATGCTTTGTTCTCTATCTATATATGCTTTGGCGATTCTGTATCTATTTACTTCACCTGAGGAAGGGGCAATCGATAGCTCCGAAAGCTTGTGATTTCAAATAAAACTGTTGGACTATAACCTGGTGTTGTGCGACCTCTCAATTTTGTCCACCCCAGTCCAACACCGGCATCTCCGCATCATTAAAATAGTAGACAGGAGAATGTTATCTGAATGCATTAAGTGTTTGTTCCATTATTGCCAACAGTAATTTCTATCCTTAAGTATTTTAAGGTTTTAAAACCAGAAATTGTTTGAAATGCACAGCAGGTTTGTAAGTATCTAATAAAAAAAATGACAAGTTAATGATTTGGTGTGACCTTTCATCAGACCTAAGGTTTGTTTTGATATTGACTCACGCTTGGTTCCCTTGAAGATGCTTAAAAGTAAGTATTGTTTGTTTCAGCTAAATCAGCATTGGCCCAGAATTTGCGCTCGGGTGACAACGAACTGGCCGCGTTCACTCTCATACTGACTGCAACTTTGGGATTTGGTGCATGCGCAGGAATCTTTTCTCCCCACCCACAGAGTGGGCAATCTGTGTAATCACCCAAATTAGAGAAACTGACAAACTTTCGCAGTGAGTACGCTGTTAAATTCCCTGCTAAAAATTATACCGAAAGGGATTAGGTGTAACTGGGGTTTAACAGTGTTATTACTGTTAAATAAATGTTAAGGGCCTGGAAAACTAATTTTAATTTTATGCAGTGTGAAATTTATCCATTTTAATAAAAATTTAAATTTTTAAGAAACTTTTTTAGAAAATGTTTACTATTTTTTTTAAAGTTTGTCCATCTTTGTCAGGTTTGCCCCAATCTTTGCTTTGCTCTCCCTAACATTTTTTAAATGTTAGAATTTTAAGAGCTTACTCACTTCCTTGTTCGCTGTCTGAGAATTCTGCGTTTTGATTGGCTGCTTAGACAGCTTGTTGACGTCACAGCAATTCGCACAAGGGAATCCCCACCATACTTAGTTGATCTGAATTGAATGTCGGAAAACCCGAAGTTCTCGACACGGGGATCGCAAGATCCTTGTGCGAAGCGTGCTTTGGGGCCAGCGGTGAACACCTTTGCTTCGCCGCTGACTGCAAATTCCGGGCCTAGTGTCAAGCTGGTTAACCTCCCACCTGTGGGCCCAGGACAGGGGTGCTGTGATAGTGAGCCAGTTTTGTTTTGTGACTGTAGAATTTGCTGCCAGTTGGGATTATTGCAGGCAGTGGTGTAAGAGATTTCAGTTTACAAATGAACACACTATATCTGGGGCTAGATTTTTATTTTTGAGGATTGGAACCTTTAAAATTATATTGACTCCTTTTATTTTCATGTTTAAAGAATGCATAACCCTTCTAGGGGTAAATTATTTTTGGCTTGAAAGGCAGAATTTTAGATGACTCCACAATGCCATAAACTGCCCCAAATAAAAGTGCCAAAAAATGAATAATTGGTTGGTTGGGGTTGGGGGGGGGGGTTGTGTGGGGGTGCTGCAGGTATATGTTTGTTGCAAGTTAAGTTAAAAGCCCTAAGTGCAAGCATGCCCCTTTCTAAAACTTGCTGCTGCCAACTGTGTTTCTGTGTACATTAGGTTTTTCCCCCTGCAATAAAAGTGATGGCATGTTGAATAGAATCGTACAGTACAGAAGGGGTCCATCGTACCTGTGCCTGTTCCGGTTCTTTGAGAGAGCTATCCAATTAATTCCTTTCCCCTGCTCTTTCCCCCAAAGTCCTGCAAATTTTTCCTTTTCGAGTATTTATCCAATTCCCGCATCCAAATTATGCCTTGCCTGTATCCCACTTTACTTTGCCTAGCTCCTTGCCTTCTCCCATCATAAGGCCTATCTTCAGGGCTGTTTTTGAAGCTGTTGGTCAGCTGTTGCTGGTTTTTGAGGTTGGCCCATATATTTAAACAAAAACATCATCATGGAAATAAATGATGTTTCTGTTGATTTTTTTTTTTCTCCTTGTAATGCGATTTTTTTTTTTTAGTTGTTGAAATGTATCTGCACTGTATCCGCAGTCTTTCCAAATGCACTACTTGTGAGAAGGAGGAAAATAGCTTTTCAGTTTTATTTTTTGTGTAGAATTGAGCCTTACCCCGCTGGAACTATCTGCACCCAGATCACCTCAATAAACCCACAACACAAAGGACACTTGCGGTGGGGAAATAATTTTTGAATTAACAAGCTCTGACCATCACCAGCCAGTAGAGACAAGTACCCGATTTAAAAAAGAATTGTACTTGTATTCTGTGAAGATATGAAAGGCTGCTTAACCTGGGAGTTTTTAACCTGAAACACAGAGGATGTTTTTAGAATATTCAAGACTAACTTTCTAGAATATTGGAGAATAACTTCAGCTGTTTCAAATAGGGACATTTAAAAATGCAAAATTTCAAATTAAAAAAATTGTACAAAGATTTTTTTATAAATTGTTTATGTTGTTTAATGAAGCTGAAATGATGATTGTGATGAATACTTGATCGCACAGTGCTCTGGAGCTCCCAGTGCACTGTGCCATGGTGATGGGGCACATGTTTGCACCTGTGATTCCCCACATGGCGAGCTTCAATCTTTGCTGCGCCATCTGGGAGGCAGTGAAAAAAATAACAGAGTCACCACAGACTCTGAAGTGGCATTAGTTGGGGAATTAGGTGGAGCAGTAGGTTAGCACACTATCAATCACCTACTGGAACCTGGCTTTCAATTTAACCCAGACTGATGGGATGACAGTAATCCCAAGTGCTTTTTCGGACATTCTTAATGTAGTTCCGAGGGGGTACGATTGCCTATTACAAAACTGTCCAGAATTTAGCACAAATTATCATTTTCACTCAAAAGTAGTATGGTCATCTGAGGTTGACAGTTAGATAGGATTATTGGGTGGGACAGGGATAATGCTCTTTCCTGTTGTATTTTTATCTTTCTTATTTCTGATCTGGAAGCTTGACACTGACACCTGAAAGTAGAAAAGTGTTTCATTCCCCACCATCCCAGTGTTGCCACTGCACCGAGAAATATAAACAGAAAGATGAAATGCAGAAGAATTAAAGCTGAGGTCCATAAGGGGATCTTGGGCAGTGGTGGGGGGAGGCATTGATGGAAGTGGTCCCCAAGGCTATCTGATTTCTATCCATCCGTCCTCCAATTTTTGCATTCACTAGTACCTACTTTTTGTTACGGTATGCTGTTTGATAAAGCACTCCTTCCTTTTGGATAGTTGGTGTTGCCTTTTGGAAATTAGGAAAGTCTTGCATCCTACCACTAACAATGTACCAAGAAATATTAACCTTGTGGAACAGGTAATCTATTTATTCTGTGTGCCAGGGACGGTTTTGTGAATGGAAGAGGGATCACCCCCCCCCCCCCCCCATAGCAAAGTTTGAAAGCTGCTGGTGTAACGATCAAAACAATGGACGTCTGGAGCATGCACTTCTGAAGCAGCCAACAAAGTAGGAAGAGCTGCTGTGCCACAGGAATCCTTATAGAAATTCGTTTACTGAACAATGCTTTTTATTGTGTGCGAACTGACATTATCATTGCTGTACAACAATTACCCTACAGGCCATCTATTTTGTGAGCAGGACCTCTTCACATTTACCCCAATGGCCCAGTGGGTTTATTCAGTGAATAGCTGAGCTGTGCAAGGTCCCAGGTTTGATCAGTTATTAGTGCTGGCTTAGCAGGTCTCAGCTGGGTGGGGGGTGGGGGGTGGGGGGGGGAGACTGAAATTAAATTGAGCTCACCATGGGTGAGGAAGATCGGCCAATGTTCCTGCTCCTGATCCCTATCCATCAGTCTCTCCGCTAGAAATGTGTATGGGTGGACATTGGGCAAGGACGCTGTAGCTTGCCGACACTCGCCGTCAAGGCTCACCGGGTGAATAAAAGCCATCTAGGTAATGTATCAGAGGCTGTCTGGCCTTCCTGGAGCTGTACCGCATTAAGGTGTCTGCGCCTTCAGGACAAGGGAAGGAGGAAGATGAGAAAATTGCTGAGGTAGAGGGCAAGAAATGAAGGGGTTCGATAGGGTTATTGAGAACAACTTATAGACACGTTATGTTAAACTTACATAAAACCTTGTTTAGACCACATTTTGAGTAGTGTGCACTGCTCTGGTCTACATTTATAGGATTATAAAAGCACTGGAGAAAGTGCAAAAAAGATTTTCAAGAATGATACCAGAACACTGAGGGTACAACTATGAGGAAAGACTGAACAGGCTGGGGCTCTTTCCTCCAGAAAAGAGAAGCCTGAGAGGTGTCCTGATGGAGGTCTTTAAAATTATGAAGGTCTTTGGTAGGGTTTGATGGAGTAGTTGAAGTGAATAGCATTGATGCATTTAAGGGGAAGGTAGGTAAGTACATGAGAGAGAAAGGAATAGAAGGATTTATTGATAGGATTAGATGAAGTAGGGTGGGAGGAGGCTTATGTGGAGCATAAACACCGGCATGGACCTGTTGGGCCAAATGGACTGTTTCTGTGCTGTAAAATTCTATATACTTCTATGTAAGCCGTGCAGCACTGGCCTGTAGTGAAACGTTCTACTTAGGCTGCTGTCTCTTTAACCATTTCGTGGAAAGCATTAAAAAAAAAAATTAAACCATAAGGTGGGAGGTGTAGATACATATATTTGCAGTAAAGCATGTGGTACCTTTTACATTCTAAGGGAGCGAAACATTATGGCTTGGAATTTGTGACAGCGATGAAGCGAAGGCGTTCGCCGCTGGCCCCGCAGTAAGCGTCACACAAAGATTTCGCAATCTCTGTGTCGAAGTTTGGGTTTTCCGACGTTCAATTCAAATCAACGGAGTATAGTGGGGATCTCCTAGTGCGAGCTGTGACGTCAACAAGCTGTTCAAGTAGCCAATCAAAATGCAGAATTCTCACAGAGGGCGAACAAGGAAGTGAGTAAGCTCTTAAAATTCTAACTTTTTAAAAATGTTAGAGAGAGCAAAACAAAGATTGGAGCTCTCACATGGGGAAAAGGCAAACATGAAATAAAGAGTTTCTTAAAAATTGTAATTTTCATTATTATGGATAAATTTCACACTGCACAAAATTAAAACTAGTTTTTCAGACCCATAACCTTTGTTTAGCAGTGAATACGCTGTTAAAACCCCAGTCGCACCTAATCCCTTTGGGTCTAACTTTTAGTGGGGAATTTAACAGTGTAATTACTGTGGAAGAGCCGAAGTTTTCGGCAGTTTCCCTGATTTGAGTGATTACACTGATTGCGCCTCTGTGGGTGGAGTGGGGTGGGGGAGGAGGCACAGCGCAGCCTGTGTCTGAGCAGTGAATGACAGACCGCAACTTCAGGATTTCCGCATGCGCCAGTTCGCTGTCATCCGGATTACAAATTCCGGGCCTATATTTTCCAATATATATAGCTCCAGCATGTTTCTCCCCATCTAAGTGGAGTATTTTGTACATTAAGTACACTTGGATCCCCGGTAGGTCTGTTTACAGGTGAAAAAAGATTTAAAACTGCCTCGAGCCTTCAATCTTTCCACCATACCTCACGACTGCTGAGTATCCTGTAACTTACCTGGACACAGCGCCATTTCACCATTGGCACCTATAGCCAGCTGTTCACTGGGACCAGTCCTGTCTAATGCCCACTGAGCCTTGGTGATGGGCTGATTAGTCGCTCTGGTGGACAGATGAACTGTTTTGGCAGATAATTCTGATTTATCGTCCGGGTCGAGGGCTATCCATATATTACGCAGAGTGTCAAACACCACTGAGCCACCGCCCCCCCGCCCCAATCTATTTCCAGGATTTGACATCTGGGCGCAAGAGGGAATAAACTCCGTTACCAATTTATTCAACTTGCAAGAAGCGTCTGGCCACAAAATAATTAAAAAGCTGTGAATCGGCTGCGGCTGGTGCCTCAGAGACCCGTTGGCCCCCCCCTTTTATTATGAAAAGAAAAATCACAGTTGCGGCAATAGATAATAGTCGCACATTGCAATTAAACAGTGGCAGTGACAGGGGAGAAGAGATGCGCTGAGTTAATGAGCTTTCTTGCAGCCTGTGCACCGCAGCCTCTGAAGTAGGGAAGTGATTAAAGCGCAGAGATAATTATAGATTAAGTGAAAATTTCTCCCGGAGGACATCTCAACATAAACAATAACTGTTACAGCAATCCCATGTGGACTCGCTCTTGAACATGCTCCGCTCAAGTGTCATCTTTCAGCAACATCACGTTAGCAGCAGGTTAAGCCTCCTGTTTACACCAGTAATTCGTTGCAACATTGATAGATCTTTTTCCCTGCTATATTTTCCCGGTGATGCAATGCTGGATGTATACAATCGCATGAACTTGTTTTATACAGTTACGTGTTGCTTTCCAACGGACTGCGTAACCCTGCCACAATACAATGCGATCAGGATCCAGATTGTATTGATGTTACAGTATTTATATATTATCATTGAAACACAACTGAGTTAGTGCACTGTAGCACCAAATAGAGTAATTTATGCACAATGTAATTTGATTTTGGAAAAGGAATTTTATTGGAAATCAATTGCGTGATATACTGTGAAGTGTTTGCGTGACAGTAAGGTAGAACACGTATAGGAAATAGGGCACTTGAAAAGTTTACATTGCGGCAAACTACTAATAGTGCAGTCAAATCTCATCCTTCACACCACTGTATGGATCCGTTGGAACTAAGACTGAAACTTAAAGCAATATGTGGGATGTATTTAGTTACTGTAATAGGCCAAAGTCAGCCTGTTATATGGTGTATATATAGAGGATATGATGGTGGTTATGCTACTAGACTAGCAACCCAGAGACTGAGAGTTCAGATCCCTTGAAATTGAATTCAATAAATCTAGGAATTTGTTGCTGGTACCAGGAAAAATAATTGATCATGAAAACTGCCAGATTGACGTAAAAATGGAGGTGGTTAACTGTTATCCTTCGGGAAAGGAAACCCATCAGCCCTCCCCGGTCTGGCCTACACATGACTCCAGTCCCACACTAGGTGGTTGACTTTTAATGCCCTCTGAAATACCCTAACAAACGAACGCTGGATGCCCACCACTGCCTTCTTGGGGCAGCAAATGCATCACTCACATCCCGAGAACAAATGGGGGGAAAAAAAAGGACCGCTTCTGACCTTTGTACTTCTTGTCAGTGTGTCACATAGCATATCTGTTTCTTCATGGACGAGCAAAATTGCATTTATGTGCTGCCAAATAGGTGAATGGACTGATGGGGGGATTTATTTGGTGACTCAGAAGGTTTTCTATTCTCTTCTGGTTTTTTTAAGTTTTGTTTTGAAATGTTCTCTGCGTATTTTACGCTAGCAGGCATCAATGACAGATGTTGATGAGTCTCTGTCAAAAGCTGCGAAGATTTCCGGTCTCTGATTTTTTCCTTCCCTATCTACTTGCGAGGAAACGCTTGGTTTCAGTAGTGAGGTTGGGTTATAATTTGGTGCTTGGTGGTCTTACCATTGCCTCGTGTCCCACCACTCTATGGCACAGTATCTGGATGCCCCAGCCTGGTGCTTGTGCCACCATGCCAACCCTTAATTTCTTTTGAACAAGATCCAAGGCAGCAGCAAATGGATGAAAAGAAAAATCCAAGTTGCGCATAAGGACTGACAGAATTCACTTTCCCCTTGAGGGCCACTGGCCCATATTGATGGTCACCTGCTGAACCAAGGTCTCCACCTTTTGACTGGAGAAGAGAAAAGTGGTGAAAAATACCCTTGGAAAGCTCCAGGATGCATGATCCAGCTGGGCCATCTTCCAAAGCATGTTTATCCCAGCACATGCCCTAATTTAATACCATAACATTGACAACCCACGTAACAGGAGGTTTAATAGTCCACCCATCAGTTGGTGCCTCCAGTTGGAGAGCAAACTGGTAATAAATAATACTTGAATTTATATAGCGCATTATCAAAATTACCTTTTTGAAGTACAATTACAACAGTGACTACACTTAAAAAAAAAAGTACTTAATTGGCTGTAAAGCGCTTTGGGATGTCCGATGGTCGTGAAAGGGGCTATATAAATGCAAGTCTTTCTTTCACAAAGTAGGCAAATGTAGTAACCATTCTGCACCAGCAAAGTTGTACAAACAACACTGGGATGAATTATCAGTTAATCTGTACTTCGGTAGCAACTGGTTGAGGGAGGATTGTTGGCTGCGGAGAGAAATGTATATTTCTTCAAATAGTGCCACAGGATCTTTAATGTCCACCAGAAAGAGGTAGATGTGCCTTGGTTTAACGTCTCATTTCAATCGTGAGCACTCCCTCGATGGTTCACCGGATTGTTAGCCTAGACTGACCTCAAAGGTCTGATGTGGGGCTACAGTCCACAACCTTCTGATGCAGAGGCGAGGGTGCTACCTTGTGTCCATGTAACTCATTTTTTATTGTACATTCTTGAAGCACAGAGACTGAAAATAAGATGAAGATTGTAATTTCATAAGAATTTTGGGGTAAAATAATGGAAGTTAAATACCCTTATTGTTTTGTCCAGATTATTGAAGTAGAAGTTGGTCATATCCATTTTTGTCATCTCAACATTTTTCTGTCCATTTTGCAATCTCTCTTGAGCTTCAATGTGGCCTGTATGAAAATATTTTTTTTCCTCTCTTTGCAGGGAAGAAGACAAAACTATATTTGATCATTGTAGAGAGAACAACATTGATCATGTTTTAAAAGCCCTTGTATCCAAGAATGTGGATGTTAACCTGAAGGACGAGGAGGTAGGTTCTTCAGTGGCACTGACTTTGCTTCATTGGGTACATTAGATAACTTGTTCATCTCCATTCTACATTAAGCAGCTATTTTGTTAAAAATATTTAAATTATCAATGGTTTGTTCACTTGATAGAAATTCACATCAAAATGTCGATCTGTTATGTAGCAGAAGTTTGTTTGTTAGCAAACAATTTGGCATGAGTGTAAAAAGGGCAATTCTACTTTTGCACTAACACTGACCTTTCCCTAATATTAGTACCTGGAGGGAAAAGCCCAGTGAAGCATTAAAAAATGATGAACTGAAATATACTCTTAGCTTGAAGGCAGTTTGCTGTGCTCATCTTCTTCACGATTCAAACAAGTTCTGAAATGTGATTTTTTTTTTTGTTTAAAGCCCATTCGGGTCAATTTCTGCAATCGAGTAAGTGATTTGTGAATTGTCGTTAATTTTTTACTAAACAAAACCAACAACATTTTTTTAATGAAACAATGAAGATGATTTTCATCTGTATGTTGTTCTCCCCTTGATTTTACTGACTGTGCCTATGAAGGAAACCACTCACATAGGGATTCCCCATTACATGTGCTTGGTCCTATAAAGAGCAAAATCTAGCTTTGAGGGAGAGTACGGATCGAGTCTTAAAACTTGAGATTTTGAAAGCTAGTTCGCCAATCCTTTGAGCCAACTGAGTCCATGCTCCTGAAAGAAAGTACTTTAAATTCCAAACTACTTTCCCATGAAGGGTCAGTGGCTGATCCAATATTTGCACTTCTTGAAGAGTTGAGTGGAGCCGCAATCACAGTCCCTTTCTACCAAAAATGGCTGCTGAATCCCAGCAGAAATTTTGAGTAAACATGTATGGTGCACTGCCTTCCCCACCCTGCAACAATGGAGTGCACAGAGCAACTGCAACAGCCCAATAACACCACTGCTAAAATGCTGTTAGTATTGGTCAGTGCAATATAGTGATAACGCAACTGTGGCTTAAAAACACCAAAAAAAATGATGCTTCACAGTATTTTTTATGGTAGATTATGTAAGTGTCTCTCCTACAATTTCACTGAGAGATCTTGCTGAGCGGAGAATGTTTCAGGCTATTTCCTGAACAGGAATTGGCTGGGCATGAGCAGTAGAGGGCAGCATCCTGTTGCAGCAAATCACAGCAAACTAATACTAGCAGTGTGCAAATCTCCTCTCCCCCACACTCTCTTCCCCTTCTTAAAAAAGAATAAAATTTGTCACACACTTGAACAACTCAAGTCCTTATACATTCATGGATTGAGACACTGAATTCAGCAGGGTTCATTGGAAAACACCGATCAAATATCTGTCTTTTCAACCATAATAACTCTTTTTTAGTCTTTGACTGATGTAATTTCAGCAACTGCTTGAATTTGCATCATGCTGTGGTATTGAAATTGTGCGTTACACTCAGACAAATATGACGTGATCTGCAACGAGGGATTAACCCTTCCTTAGCACAAACCTTATGCTTGCACCCTGGATGGCATTAACCTGTGTTTTGGTTTGCACTGGTAGCTTGACTTTTGTTTAGACAGTAAGATGTCCTGACCAGGTGATGGATTGTGAATGAGTGACAGGTGAACTTGGAAACGCCTCAATAGAATTCTAGCTAGTTTATAAGATAATTGTGCACAATTAAATGACAAAACCAGCATTCAAAGACCATTTCACAACAACTAGAATTTTAAGCTTTTGCAGAATCAAAATGGCCCAATTGAACTAGCTGAAGGGACTGGATCTACCATATTTTTGTGGATGAAATAAATTAGTTGTTTCTGGAAGAAAACTACCACATAAGGCACCATGTTTGACTGAGGTGGCTGCTATGTCTGATTCTTGGTCTAACAGTCTGTCTCATTTTTCCTTCCCGATTTGTGTAATGTAATTACCTTGTCCTTTTGAACCTAATCAAATCCATCACCTCATGCTTACTATGGATTTGACTAAGTTCATCCTTTGTTGCATAGTTAAAATGTAACTGGTTGCTGATAGGCTTTATCACAGCCCTGGACTTTCCTGTCCATTCCAACAGGCATCACTTCAGCCCTTTTTTGAAAGCTTGACCTTTCCCATTTACTTGATCCCTAATGCTATCCTACTTGACTTAGTCCATTTTCCTCATAAGTTGGAGTTTGCCTATCAGGACAAGTAGGAAATGTAACTTTCTGACATGATGGGGCGATTATAACCCTAGTCGCTCAGCAGAAACCTAGCGAGTGGGCAGCTAAAATCACCCTGGCTCTTGCCTGTCCAAAAGCAGCCATGATCGCAACATCTGAAATTTTAATCTGCTTTCCTGAGCAGGCAGCAAGGACATGCATCCAGAGCCAACTGGGTCCTTTTTTACAAATGCGTGTTGCGGCCCGATGACATAATTGAGACCCGACTGTAATTTTAACTCAGGCCTGAGCGGGGAATCCACCTGGAGTTAAAATCAGGGCTGATATACTGGCAAAGTGTGAACAACATGAAAAACTTATTGCTGGATTAAGGATGACACATTTGGTCAAATGCTGCCTTGATGTCAAGGGCAGTCACTCTCATTTCACCTCTGGAATTAAGCTATTTGTCTATATTTGGACCAAGGCTGTAATGTGTTCTGGAGCCAAATGATCCTGGTGGAACCCAAACTGAGCATCGATGAGTAAGTGTCACTTGATGGCACTGTTGGCAACTCCTTCCATCTGTTTGCTGATGATTGGGAGTAGGTTGATGGGGCGGTAATTGGTTGGGTTGCATTTGTTCTGTGCTACACAACAATAGTGACTGCAGTTCAAAAGTAATTAATTGGCTGTGAAGTGTTTTGGGATATCTTGAGAATGTGATAAATGAATTTTTTTTGCTTTCAAATATCACCCCAGATAAATTCAATTGTGTCTGACACATTACCTTTGAAATAATCTTTGGCTAAATTTTGGAGCACTTGGTAGTCCAGGTAGAATTATTTTCTTCTTTTATTTTTGAGAGTGACTCTCCCTATTTTAAAATGTTTTTTCCATTTCTTTGATCACCTACTCTATGGCTACTCCTACTCGGCTGCCTGAGCACACTGATACTCTGACACTGGCCACTAAGAAGAGTGTTTTGGAGTGATGCCCCCTTTTTGTCTGAAAGCGCCTGGGCTCTCCTTAGCAATTCTTCATGGCAATATTGCTGAGACTCTGGCATTGTGATGGTAGGTGGATTAGTGGCTCCTTCACACCACTCCGTGTTGCGGCTCCAACACGTTACTATAGCGTGGAATGCGTTAAATGAAATACCTGTATGAGCGTTTTACTTCAACACTGTTGCTATTTCATCCCAAAATTATATACAGGGTAGAGTCTTGCAAAGAGGAAGCTGCTCCTAAGGGGATTTAACCTGTATTAAAGCAAGAACTCATTGAGTGGCTAATAATCCTCCCAAATAATTCTTCATTTCCACCTTTGTCAAGTTTGCCACCTCTCATCTTTTTGGTATGCTGTTATGTGACTGTTGTGTTGAAGTAAAAGAAAGTTTACCTGGGAATTAATAAGGCTACTGTCAGCTGTGTGCGTGTTTTTGTTTAAACACACATGGCAAAGACATATTTAAAGTTGCAGGATCCAGTTTTCCATTAATATGCTCATCAATTTTGTGCACTAGGCTGCAATAACTCCTGGGATATTGTGCTGGGTTCTTGCGTTACACTGGAGCGGACACATTGCCACACCACTCTAAAACCAGAGATATTCTTACCAGCTCTCTGAACAGCAAGGTTACATTCCAGTGTACCTATGAATTCAATGCATAATGGGGTGAATGTGGCACTAAATGTCAAACACTATGAGAATGAATCCTTGTAAAACTAGTACTTTTCAAAACTCAGACTAATGCATGTTATGTTGAAACTTTTTTTTTCTTTTGTAATTATGATTTAGTGCTGATTTGATAATTGAAGTGCCTGTAACTAAACACCCAATTATCCTGAATATCTCCCCATTAATTTTCCTTCCGTAGGGCAGAGCACTATTACATTGGGCATGTGACCGAGGGCATAAAGATCTAGTCGGCATGTTGCTTCAACAAAAAGCAGAAATCAACAGTCAGGTGAGTTGACACATGCCACTGTCAAATGATCTTTATTATACATTATTTCTTCTAATTGTGGTTGCAATTTGTACAACTAATACAGTTTTTTTTATTCTGCAAATTCAAAGTAGTTTAATAAGATAAAACGGCAAATGCACCGCTGGTCCATCAACATTTAAAAGACAGCGTGACATTTTTCTTGTAATACTTTAGCAGCATTTGCCACTGTCCTTTTAGCTCTTGGTTTAATAAAGCATCGCTTTTCAAAATAATTTTGCATGGTTTATTCTAACTTGAAATATAAATAGATGTGTAAAAGTAGAACATTTGGTACCAATAATGGTGAATTGTTGGGTTTGCTTCCCTTCTGGGATAAATACACCTAATTACTCCGCACTTGGGAGATTAGCCCATTAATGCACCCCAGCGGGCGCAACGCCTCCATTGTTGGTATTTCCATTCTCCCTGGAGACGATGATTCTCTTGACTGAAAATTTAAAAAGAAAATGCTAAGCAAGTGATGCGAAAATACTCACCTTGCACTTCTGATTTTTGAATCAACTTCAATCCCAGTGGAAAACTGCCCATAATATCAAGAAGCTGCTGCACCAGCGGGTGGCACATACCAATTCTTAGTAACGTCTGAGAATCTGCCATACTTTGTGCGCATAGGTGATACCTGTGGATAACCGCTGTTTCATATTCATAAAACAACAATTTGTTTATTTGTTCCTGGTCTGTGGGCAATGCTGGCAAAGTCACATTTATTGCCCATCCCTCATTTCCCTGAGAATCGTAATAGTTTATACAAGACCATTTCAGAGGATATTAAGCGCCCACCACACTGGTAGTGACCTGTCGCCAGAATGATAATCTACTTGTGTAATTGCAATATTATGATCGATGACAGTTCCCAATAATGGTCTGATATTTTACTTTATGCTGCAGGAAGTGTGATAATTGCTTATTAATCAGTGTCTTAATACTTCACTTTCCAGTGATGTGGTGCTCCAGTCCACTTCTCCTTAAAAGGTGCTGTCAGAAGAGCATAAAGAATTGTATTACACTTGTAATACGCACTGCTAGTTATTTTCATTGTGGACATGAACAGTGCTTTACTTGGGTTAAAAAAAAATATTATTTTGTAGGTGGTATCTTCCGGCTTATTTATGTTGGTGAAATGCTTTTTCAGTGGTACTACACTGCTGGTTCTTAATTCTACTGCTATAGAAACTGGCCATTTTGTATTGCCAGGCAGTTTTCACAGCAATTTAACCTACTCAAACAACTGTACCAACTTGTAGTTTGTGATGACTTTATTCAGTGCCTCTACCTTCCTATTTGTTGGGGAATATCACAAGATAGGTTTGGATGAAGAAGGTCCCTTCATCTTATTTGATTTCAGTCTTACTGGCTTCTCAATATAGCATCTAGCTGTGCCTTAAATGAGTCTAGTGTCCTGATTCCTGTCTTAAACTTGCCCTTCACGGCCTGAGCCTGTGTCCTCTTGTCCTGCTGCACTGTGTAGGGGGTGGTGTGTGGGGGTCAGGTTCACCTCTGACTCAGTGAGCGGTTCGAATCGCTCCCACGCCCCTGGTTCTAGACCTTGAACTTATTTGGGGGTTGTGAACAAAGATGCAGTAGACAACAGGTTTTGATGAAAGAATTTTGACTTTTATTAAAGAAAAAGGTAACAAACTTAAAACACACTTAATGCTTAAACACAGGTTGTGGAACACACGGTACAGGCGAGGGAGAATTACAATATACAAATAAAAACCTTATCCCTCCCAAATCCCACTGCCTAGCTAGGTTTGATTCCCGAAGATCAGGGATAATGCTCACCAAATGACAGTTCTTGACAGTTGAGAGTTAGGGTTTAGAGTCTTTTGAGTAAAAGGTTTCGTAAGGCCCTTGTTGCCGCGAGGTGTCCGATGGTCACTGAGGCGGTCGCTCTGGTCTCTTGAACTGCTGGCCTTCTTTGTTGTACTTCTTTCTGTTGAACTCTGCCTCTGTTTAAACTGTCTTCTTCCGAGCTGTGGAACTGCCTTCTTGCAGAACTGTGGAACTCCTTGCTGCTTCTTCCTTGCTTCTCCTGAACTCTGTAACTCCAGCCCTGACTTCTGCTGAAAACAGGCTTTTTCGATTGAACTGCAGAACTGCCTTCTGTTGAACTTGAACTGTTTTTACTCCTGAACTGCTTGATGGGCCTTCAATTATACTAAATTGAAGTGGCCTTATCAAAACCAAATCAAATCATTGTAAGACCTCGTTAACAGTAACAACTTTACTAGCGCGTTAACTGGTTTTGTAAATGTGTGAAGTGGTTTTCAGGATAGCTCCATCCTGTCGATCTGTTGTTTAATCGGAGTTTGAATTGTCCTCATGTTTTGGGTTTCTTGACTAGGCCTAGGACTTCTATCTTTATGCATGTCTTTAATGGGTTCTGTAAGTGTCAAATTGTTTTTTTTTGGGATGGTTTGAATCCTGTCGATCTTCTTGGCTGATTGGTTTTTGATGGGATGATGGGCTGTGAAGCTGTGTACTGGACGTTTTATTGTTAGGAATTCTGTTTGGACCTGGGGATTTCAAAAAGGGTCTTGGTTTATTCATTTTTTTGGATGTGTTTGTGAGGTTTTGGGTGAGGCTCTTCCTCCTTGGTTGGATTGCAGTGCAAACATCTCCCAGACAGCTTGGCTCGGTCCCAATACTCAAAAGCTGTCCACTGCCTCACCACACCCTTTCCTGCAGCCTGTGTTTCTGTGACTGCAGGTTTACCCAGTGGCCCTTTTAAAAAGGTGTCTTATCATCCAAAAGTCATTTTCCTCAGGGTTTTTCTTCCCTGATCCTTAAAAATGTCCAAAACTGAGGTTTTGACCTCAAATTCTTTCATTTAGGTCTCATCATTCCAAATTTGTGTTAAGATCCAAAACTCACCCCCTTTAGGGTCCTATTTGAGTTTCTGGGGGATTTTGCGAAGCCTACAACTGGCATATCTGAAAGTATTGTTACTTTCTCTATCCTATAAAGTATTTTCTATATCCGTATAAGGTCCCGTCTGAGATGACTCCTTTTAGTACTGGATAGCCCTAATGTATCTAGTCTTCCCTCATAGCTCATCCTCCTATCTCTATACAGGGCATACCAGTAAGTTAGAAGTGCTTGTGCTGCCATGTTCTCCGGCCACCTCTGACAGGAAAGTCTACATTGGAGGCTGAGGTGGCGATGCTGCTGAAATCTGCTTACTTCGATGCTGTGCCCCACCTTCCCACTAGATTCACATTAAGAGTTCACTGCCAATGGCAGTGGACCTGTTAGTGCCAAATTGCTTGTATACATGTATATTAAACTAATCTTGCCCATCTGTCACTGGAAGATTTTTGTTACTGAGGAGTGTTTAAAACATATAGAGGATCATTTGGGAGGGGCTGGTGAGCAGGGAGAGCTTTCACTTGTGTGAAATACCCTTTCATTTTGCAGCACTTAAGAGTTGGAGGGGTTTCTTTCATACTCGTGCAGAATCACCTCTTGGATTCAGTTTTCCTATTTGAGAGAGTTTTGATTAAATTTACTTTTTTTGTGGACACGAGATGAAACCCTGTTAAATTCTCCGTGCTCTGCAGACCCAGCGATCTGGATGGAGTCAGGTCACATTCCAGTGCTGGCTACAGGTGTGAAGGGGGTATTAACCACAATTATCACAACGACCAATTACTCTGATAATGTTGTTGTTTAGTTGGACAATGCCACTTCACTCTTTTGTTGGCATTTTAAACCCTCTTCACAAATTGTAGTTTACTGGAAATCCTGGGAACAACGTGGAGCATTCCAGACATTGCAGATGGGGACTAAGGTGCTTTTCTTTCCCTTTCTTCGTAACTGGGAAGATGACTGAAAACAAATTGTTGAGATTTAAATGTAATTTTTTTGTGCAAGAAACCAAATTTATTTTTAGCCTCTTGAGACTTGAGATTTTTTGTGCTGCGCCTTTTAGAGGCAGAGAAAACTGTTCGTAGTCAGGGCAGGTATATTCACGTGATCTTGATCTAACTGAGAAGATTCATAAACCATCTTCCATTGCATGTAGTAACTGGGGTGCTTACAAAATCCCTAATGTTAACGATAGCCAATATTAATCCAATATGGCGACTCAATAAAAAACATAAAATAAATAATGACAGTGTAACTTGCTGCAGTTTGAGTGGTATGGTGAGGCTATACCTGTCCTCCTAGTTCAAAACTAGAGATTTGCAGAGGCTGCTGAATGAGTTTGAACAATTGAAAAACTGTTCAAGGTGGGCTGAATCCATGTCACAAAACTATTTGATTATCGCTATTAGATGTTTTTTAATTAATTTTATCTGCGGAAATTCCCTGGAAAATTGTATTTTCCTGATCACTGCCATATAAATGTTGACACTGACTTATAGATAAAATTAGCATTATTTCTTTTAAGTGCTGGATGTTTGTAACTTTTAAAAGCCAAGTACACTATTTCTATCAGAGAAGATCTACAGTAAGATTTTCTGCGAGTTTCTAGTTCTTTGTAAGAGAGTGTCAAAATATTCTGCGATATAAATATATATTGGCATAGAATATTGTATATCTGTAGAGAAATACTCCTTTCAGATTTTTTTTAATATTCGTTTATGGGATGTGGGCGTCGCTGGCAAGGCCAGCATTTATTGCCCATCCTTAATTGCCCTTGAGAAGGTGGTGGTGAGCCGCCGCCTTGAACTGCTGCAGTCTGTGTGGTGAAGGTACTCCCTCAGTGCTGTTAGGTAGGGAGTTCCAGGATTTTGACCCAGCGACGATGAAGGATCGGCGATATACTTCTAAGTCAGGATGGTGTGTGACTTGGAGGGGAACTTGGAGGTGGTGGTGTTCCCATGCGTCTGCTGCCCTTGTCCTTCTAGGTGGAAGAGGTCGCGGGTTTGGGAGGTGCTGCCGAAGAAGCCTTGACGAGTTGCTGCAGTGCATCTTGTAGATGGTACACACTGCAACCACGGTACGCCGGTGGTGGAGGGAGTGAATGTTTAAGGTGGCAGATGGGGTGCCAATCAAGCGGGCTGCTTTGTCCTGTATGGTGTCGAGCTTCTTGAGTGTTGTTGGAGCTGCACTCATCCAGGCAAGTGGAGATTATTTCATCACACTCCTTACTTGTGCCTTGTAGATGGTGGAAAGGCTTTGGAGAATCAGGAGGTGAGACACTCGCCGCAGAATACCTAGCCTCTGACCTGCTCTTGTTGCCACAGTATTTATGTGGCTGGTCCAGTTAAGTTTCTGGTCAATGGTGACCCCCAGGATGTTGATGGTGGGGGATTCGGCGATGGTAATGCCATTGAATGTGAAGGGGCGGTGGTTCGAGTCTCGCTTGTTGGAGATAGTCATTGCCTGGCACTTCTGTGGCACGAATGTTACCTGCCACTTATCAGCCCAAGCCTGAACGTCGTCCAGGTCTTGTTGCATGCAGGCATGGACTACTTCATTATCTGAGGAGTTGTGAATGGCACTGAACACTGTGCAGGCATCAGCGAACATCCCCATTTCTAAGGGAAGGTTATTGATGAAGCAGCTGAAGATGGTTGGGCCTAGGACACTACCCTGAGGAACTCCTGCAGCAATGTCCTAGGGCTATGATGATTGACCTTCAATCACCACAACCATCTTCCTTTGTGCTAGGTATGACGCCAGCCAGTGGAGAGTTTTCCCCCCTGATTCCCTTTGACTTCAGTTTTACTAGGGCTCCTTGATGCCACACTCGGTCAAATGCTGCCTTGATGTCTAGGGCAGTCACTCTCACTTCTCCTCTGGAATTCAGCTCCTTTGTCCATGTTTGGACCAAGGCTGTAATGAGGTCAGCAGCTGAGTGGTCTTGGCGGAACCCAAACTGGGCATCAGTGAGCAGGTTATTGGTGAGTAAGTGCCGCTTGATAGCACTGTCGATGACACCTTCCATCACTTTGCTGATGATTGAGAGTAGACTGATGGGGCGGTAATTGGCCAGATTGGATTTGTCCTGCTTTTTGTGAACAGGACATACCTAGGCAGTTTTCCACATTGTCGGATAGATGCCAGTGTAGTCGCTGTACTGGAACAGCTTGGCTAGAGGCGCGGCTAGTTCTGGAGCACAAGTCTTCAGCACGATAGCCGGGATGTTGTCAGGGCCCATAACCTTTGCTGTATCCAGTGCGCACCGCCGTTTCTTGATATCACGTGGAGTGAATTGAATTTGCTGAAGACTGGCTTCTGTGATGGTGGGGACCTCAGGAGGAGGCCGATATGGATCATCCACTCGGCACTTCTGGCTGAAGATGGTTGCAAGCGCTTCAGCCTTGTCTTTTGCACTCGTGCTGTGCTCCACCATCATTGAGGATGGGGATATTCATGGAGCCTCCTCCTCCTGTTAGTTGTTTAATGGTCCACCACCATTCACGACTGGATGTGGCAGGACTGCAGAGCTTTGATCTGATCCGTTGATTGTGGGATCGCTTAGCCCTGTCTATAGCATGCTGCTTCCATTGTTTAGCATGCATGTAGTGCTGTGTTGCAGCTTCCCCAGGTTGGCACCTCATTTTTAGGTACGCCTGGTGCTGCTCCTGGCATGCTCTTCTGCACTCCTTATTGAACCAGGGTTGGTCCCCTGCCTTGATGTTAATGGTAGAGTGAGGGATATGCCGGGCCATGAGGTTACACATTGTGGTAGAATACCATTCTGCTGCTGCTGATGGCCCACAGCGCCTCATGGATGCCCAGTTTTGAGCTGCTAGATCTGTTCTGAATCTATCCCATTTAGTACGGTGGTAGTGCCACACAACACGATGGAGGGTGTTCTCAGTGTGAAGACGGGGCTTCGTCTCCACAATGACTGTGCGGGGGTCACTGCTACCAATACTGTCATGGACAGATGCATCTGCGACAGGTAGATTGGTGAGGACGAGGTCAAGTAGGTTTTTCCCTCGTGTTGGTTCTCTCACCACCTGTCGCAGACCCAGTCTGGCAGCTATGTCCTTCAGGACTCGGCCAGCTCAGTCAGTAGTGATGCTACCGAGCCACTCTTGGTGATGGACATTGAAGTCCCCCACCCAGAATACATTCTGTGCGCTTGCTACTCTCAGTGCTTCTTCCAAGTGGTGTTCAACATGGAGGAGTACTTGATTCATCAGCTGAGGGAGGGCGGTAGGTGGTAATCAGCAGGAGGTTTCCTTACCCATACTTGACCTGAAGCCATGAGACTTCATGGGGTCCGGAGTCAATGTTGAGGACTCCCAGGGCCACTCCTTCCCGACTGTATACCACTGTGCTGCCACCCCTGGTGGGTCTGTCCTGCTGGTGGGACAGGACATACCCAGGGATGGTGATGGAGGAGTTTGGGACTGAAAGGTCATTGAGATTTAAATCCAATGTATTTTGCTTGCATTATTAGCCTATGTAATCCAACAGTATAGTGGGTCATTAGGCGTGGAACAAGTTGTGTTCTGTTGAAAGATAGATTTGAGAGGATTAAACACAGCAAAAAAGTGTAATTTGTTAAATTATCTGCGTGATTTGCACTGGTATTGTCTGATGTTCTTTATCTGCTACAGGTGTACATAGGACAGAAAGTTCAAATGTGAAAACAGCAGCTATTCAGAGACATGAAACAGGACACCAATAGTACATTGGCCTTTTTATACTTCAGTGCACTCCCTTTAGAAAATGGCCTGAGGCCTACAACTTTACCTTAATCCACAGAGATTTAGGGTGGGCTGGCTGCATGCAACACTAGAGCAATTTATATTACAATTAGATCCAAATTAACTTTTGTTTTCCATTTCTAGCTTCATTGCTGGTGGTTTCCTTGTTCAAGGCCTTATGCCATTTGCAAAAAATGTTTCTATTAAAGAGTACCATAAATAACCCTTTCAAAATTAAACTAATAATGATTGCCTTCACCATCCTTTTTTGATTTCTGCCCCATTTAAAATATATATTTGATATTTGTTTAAACAGTTAATGTTGATGACATCATCAAGTGGCATGAAAGAGTTGCTGAGCATGCTAATGTGAAGGAACCTGTTACTACTCCAGTACGGCCATTTGACCTTGGGGTGCCTTGTAACTTAACAGTGCGTTTGTTAATTCAGCTCTCTTGCCCTTAATGATATCACCAGAACTTGCCTTTTAAACTGTTTGAAGATAAAGGCAAAAACACTAATGGCTGTTAAAGTTAATCATTGCTCTTGAACTGTTTTAAAAGGGTTCTGATGATATTCCCTCTTGAAGATCCCAAGGTTTATGACACAACTTGTGTAATTTGGAAAACAACAAAGGGCATTCAACAATCAATCAAATTTGCACTGAAGCCTCAATTTGGCAATTGTGTCATAGTTTCTTGGTCCCAGGAAGACCTCAGATAGTGTTGACATTGCAGTGATCAAATTTAGTTCTGGGTTTTTACTGCACTGTGATATATTGGAATATTGTGACTGAATTGAAGGTGAGATGATGTAATGGAGTTTGTACCAAATACAACCTGATGGCTAATGCACCAACTGCGCAGGAGCTGTATTCCAAGTGTCTGTCACCTATCTGCGATGCTAAATAAATGAATACTACCTTCTCCATTAGCTACACACCCTTTCTATTCTGTGGTGTTGGCTTTAGTGTTATGGTGGACATACAACTATCTTAGCTTGCAGCATCTATGCATAGAAGTTGACAGTGACCCAACAAGTCCCAAATATGTGAATTGTACCAGAGAATTATGTAGGGATGGATACTCTCCTGAATGTACTACGATAATTAATGTTTTATATCACAATATAGGACATTGGTAGATGAAATACCTTGTGTTTTAGTTATTTTAAGGTCTCATATTCCAAAATAAAAGAATCTGGAAGGTTGAGTATTGCTATTAGTAAATAAGTAATTTAGAAATAGTGCTTTACCATGCATTAGTAGTTATTAAGGTGACCTATTGGATGGCTTCTTTCATGATAATTTGACTGAAGTACATTAGTACATATGTAGCTGTAGAGGTATTATTGCAATATCTTGCCAACACATCAAGATGATGTCTTTTCTTCCTAACCATTGTACCTGGAATTGTGCAGGCTATAAATAACTGAGTAGGGAGCACACACCATATGCTATAGTGCTCAGCAATAGAAAACTGATAGCAACACCAGGAAACTTAATTGCTTTGTACCAAAGAGAGAAAAATGCATTTCAGCAAGGCATAAAAAGCCTATCCTAGCAAGTAATACATAAACTTGGGTAGAGTACTTGCCTTTTTTTAAAACTTCCACACGCATTGCTGATTTTTATTAGGGATATTATTAGGATTGTGCCAGAACCACTTGGCACCAAGGAACCCGAGCAAAACTGAAGTCAGTAGTGGTCAAGGGAAAAACCCTGCAGTGGCTAGAGTCATACCTGACATAAACGAAGATGGTTGTAGTTGTTGGAAGCTGACCATCACAATTCTAGGACATCACTCTCGGTAGCGTCCTCGGCTCTACCATTTTCAGCTGCTTCATTAGTAACTTTCCCTTTCTTATAAGGTCAAGAGTGAAGCTGTTCACTGATGATTGCAGTGTTCAACTCCATTCACGTTTCCTCTGATAAAGAAGCAGCCCATCACAGGTTGGCTGATAAGTGGCAGGTAATGACCATCTTACACAACAAAGACCCAACCACCTCTCCCTAACCTTCAACAGCCCTACCATCAACATCTTGAAGTTCACAATGACCAGAAGCTTAACTAGACCAGCCATATCAACACTGTTACTACAAGAGCAGAGCATAGGTTAGGTAGTCTGCGTTGAGTGGGTCACCTCCTGACCCACTCAAACCACCAGGACTGCAGTAATTCAAGAAGATGGCCAAGCACCACCTTTTCAGTGCAAGTAGGGATGTGCAATAAATGCAGCCATGCTAGCATCATCCAAATCCTGAGAAATAAAATAAAAATCATAAATTTGGATGCAGTACTTTTTTAAAGCCTTCCACATATATTCCTGATTTTTATTAGGGATTTATTTAAAGATACAGATTAAGAAATAGTTGTACAAAGCACACTCAACTTCTCTTTTCATTCTCATTCACAGGATTTATAATGTTGTAAGGATCCTAGCCATTATTGAAAGAGGAACTTTAGTGTACCATTATTGTGTATTGCTCTTGGAGCCAGCTATACTTGCCATGTCTCATACATTCTGCTCCTGCTCAGCATGATGCTCAGTTAGGCGAATGAAACAGTGTCCACCAAGGGGTGCCATGATGCATTTAACATCTTTAGCAGATCAGCTTGCTTTTCCTACGAATTCCACTAATAGTCCTGGCCAAAAAAGAAAGAGAACTCCTTACGTGTAGGCTCAGCAAGTTCTCTCACTGATGGGCTCTGCACTTTCCCCCTTGGTAACCAGGATATGAAGCAAATCTCTTAACCACAAGACATTTACCTTCAGTACAGCACAGTATGCCAGAACTGAACTGGTTACATGTTAAGTCAAGGTGTTGCTCTTCTGTGACTATCCTGTAACTTAGTTTAAACTGCAATATTAACCATGAGGCAAGATCATTAATATCCAGAGATGGTGTTTGAAACTTATGCTGAGTATGTATCACCAGGCCACTGTATTTTGATTTTTTTTTTGCCCTGTGTATATATAAAATATGCTAGTGTTCCAATGGATATGTTCATCCTTGTTTAATATTATGAACACTGTCCAGTCCCATGAGTGATTTTATGCAAAAGAAAGAATGTCTCAAAGTGCTTTACAGCCAATGAAGTACTTTTAAAGTGTGGTCACTGTTGTGATGTGGGAAACGCGACAGCCAATTTGCGCACAGCAAACTCCCACAAACAGCAATGTGATGATGACCAGATAATCTGTTTTTGTTATGTTGGTTGAGGGATAAATATTGGCCAGGACACTGGGGAGAACTGCCCTGCTCTTCTTCGAAATAGTGCCATGGGATCTTTTACGTCCACCTGAGAGAGCAGACAGGGCCTCGGTTTAACGTCTCATCCGAAAGGCGGAACCTCCGACAGTACAGCACTCCCTCAGCACTGCACTGGAGTGTCAGCCTAGCTTTATGTGCTCAAGTTCCTGGAGTGGGACTTGAACCCACAACCTTCTGACTCAGAGACAAGTGTGCTACCAACTGAGCCACAGCTGACACTGATTTTTTTTTTTGCCCTGTATATATAAAATATGCTAGTGTTCTAATGGATATGTCGATCCTTGTTTAATATTATGAACACTGTCCAGTCCCATGAGTGATTTTATGCAGCTTAAGATTTATTAGAAATTGATATTGGCAGAAAAAAAATCAAGTTTTCCAATTAACTACCTGAATGTATAATTTCTCAAGATACTTTCTGTGTTTGTTGCCACCAAAGCTTTATTTATTATTAAAATAACATGATCCATGAGCTACTCTTTCCATGACTCCTATGTTTGCTAATTATAATTGCTGCAGTCAGAGAGTGCAGGAGAGTTAGTGAGGCAGTCTATTGGATTGAAATTCATAACTTAATTGAGGTCAGAGTCCAGAGCTCAGAGAACAAAAGTCTTAGCTGGGACAAGGCTGATCAATAGTAATAAATATCTGGCTTGGCTACAAGCAGTTTATTGTGAGGGATTAGCAGTCTGTGGAGATTGAGAAACAGAGGGACTGGGAACGAACTGAGCTGCCAGACATTCATTAGCATGATTGGTGGGATCCTTGCACCCTTTTAGCTGCTCTGCTGGGAGATGCACTAACAACAAAATAAGAATGACTGGGACTCCACGATGAAGGCCATTCGCCTTGTTTTTTCCATTGGTGTATATTGTACTTGTGTGAAAGAAGCAAATTTCTTGATTCCTCTCAACTCATCCCCACTGTTCCACACACCAAAAATATCCTCATCGTTAATGACATTAATGTCTGTTTGGACGCTTTGCTAAGTTCAGAGCAAAGCCAAACTCTGGGGAACGTCCAATGTCCACTAACGGAAGGCAAGAGAACAGATCCAGGTGTTCTGCTCAGAACAGCTGTTGTCAGCTTATACCTTCAAACTTGCATGTATATCCTTTTTACTAACCTTTCCCCTTGCTCACTGCTCCCATATTATTCCCACTCGAAGAGTATGTGGACTGCTTCGTGTCTTGCATAGCCAGTGCTGTTCTGTGGGTTGGTAGGCCAAAGTTTCCCGAGTGCACTGGTATGGATTTAGTGTTAGCTGAGGGCTGTCAAAACTCTTCATGTGTTTGTAATTGGGTTTGAGTGTAGACCACTGAGGAGATTTGTTCTCATGATCACTAGTATTCCAATCACTATTCATTTTTACTTCTTAATAATATAGTAACTCCTTATTATAACAGTCACAGTTCTAAGCACAGTGTTGTAATGCCTCCTGTATTTATCTGAGCATCACAATGCTTGGGATACCTGAGTGATTTCAACTGTGTTGCAGTGTGCAGTTGAAGAGTTGGTCTTGCCCATGACCTTGTGTGTGTATCTGTAAGAGAACTATTTCACACTCCGTATGGAGCTCTGATAAGAGAGTCAATTTGTTTTGAAAAATAAATTGTGTTTGAAATGCCAGTAGTTTACCCCTCTATAACCTGTTGCATGCATAATGTAATTTTACGGCAATTGATTTGTTAAATTCACACTTAACTGTAGCAAATGGACTCTCATTAGTTTTCAAAGCTACAGATAACCTGAGGAGAAGATTCAATTAGCAGGAGAACAAGAATATGGCCTAAGTGTCCAGTGGCTCATCTACCTAACCCAGTTGTAATTGTTTTAATTATGACGGTTAGAGTGCAAACTAAGAAAACACCGATTGTGCCAAGATGCTCGATAGTAGCTATGCGTAAGGGCACAGTATTTATAAGTATTTAATTTGTTTCCTAAAGAAACAAACTACAGGTTTAGTCTTTGTAATTTACTAACTCAATCTACTGAGGTACCTCAACATAGTAAGACTGGCTTCAGTAGATGTTAGATGGAGATGCATCACTCACCCCATACTTAACAGAGCTATTTGCATGGTATTGGTGCTTTACTACGATGCCTGGTTTGTAATATTGTCTTGTCACTCCTATCTGCAGACCTTGCATCCCCTATGATCCGGAGTGCACCTTTTACTGCTCAATGTCTATTTAACGATAGTGTGACCCAAGGATTGTACTGGCGCTGAAATGTCTCGCGTGCTGTCACGTATTCTTCTTTCTTTATGGTATGTGGATTGTAAAGCAATCCATCGAGTGAGGCAGCACTTCAAACAAACAAACTGGTATATTTCACACAAAATAAATGAATGAATACAGTACAGTTTTCACAGTGAGAACAGTCAATTTTGTGGTTACGAAAAATAATAGAAACGCCACTTTATGTCGCTACGCATAGACCCACTTTTCTAGCAATTTCAAAGCTAATTGGGCTACACCTTCTGTTGCTGCCTGCTAGGGCATTGCTCGGCGTGTGTGTGTGTGTCTCTGTGTGTGTCTCTGTGTCATCAAGGGTGTGGCCCACCAAACAGGTCACCTCTCCCACCTCCCATTCAAACACCGCTCCTTGGAGCTCTCAAATGTCTACATCAGCTAAGTCGTTGGCTGTACGAGTACAATGAAACAACTCATGACACAGCCAGGTTGGAGGCTAAAACAACAAGGAGTGATTATGTGCCACCAAGATTTTACAATAGCTGTACATTCTTTTGAAGTCCTAGTAAACATATTGAAGTAGGAGACAGTACAATGAGCAGTGATGATGTAGGGTGAGAAAGAGTGTGCAGGATGGTGTATTTAGAGCTTAAAAGGAACGAGAAGAAAGTTTAGGGGAGCACGAACGATAGTCGGACGAGAAAGGTTGCATGGGTGAGGTTAGAGGCTAGAGGTCTGCCTATCAAAGTAGAAACTTCATTTTTTTATCATTCTTTAGGAAGTGCGCGTCGCTGGCAAGGCCGGCATTTATTGCCCATCACTAGTTACCCTTGAGAAGTTGTTGGTGGGCCGCCTTCTTGAACTGCTGCAGTCCATGTGGTGAAGGTACTCCCATAATGCTGTTAGGTAAGGAGTTCCAGGATGTTGAACTAGCGTCGATGAAAGAACAGCGATATATATCTAAGTCAGGAGGTGTGTGACTTGGAGGGGAATTACGAGGTGATGGTGTTCCCATGAACTTGCTGCCCTTGTCCTTCTAGGTGGTGGAGGTCACGGGGTTTGAGAAGTGCTCCTGAAGAAGCCTTAGTGACTTGCTTGTCCTGTCTTGTATCTTGTCCAAGCGTATATCTTGTTCAAGTGTATGAGAGAGAAATTTAGAAATGCCTCCCAAGATCTGGGAGCAATATCAAAGGCTTAGATAGGCTTAATACTTTTAAGAGAATCAAGAGTTGTTGAGGAGGTAAAAAAAAAAGGCACTCGTGTTTCTTGGAGGCAGCTTTAATGATTGAGGAAATTGGGAAGTTCCATTTGAGGTTAGAGGAGAAAGTTAAGTCAACAATCAAGATTTATGAACACTAAGTTTGTAGTTGTCAAAAATAAGAAAAAGAACTGTTGGTTATACTTGAGAGAAATGAGGAAACCAATATGTTCTTAGTGATGTAATGTTCTTCCAATTTAAACGAAGAGATGGTCCTGATAAAATACCTTGCATCTGACAAAAAACAAAAGATAAAGGTTTAGGTCTCAATCGCTCATTTTCGGCAAGGTGCACAGATTATGATGGAATGTTGTAAACAGTACTAGCAATCAGTAGCTTTTCAAGAGCATTTAATTATAAGGTGAAACCCAATACAACTCATTGGCAAGGTCTTATTTTCAATATTTAATTTAAGCTGGAATGCTCAACTTTTACATTGATGCATTTGACAGGGCTGAGAAAAAAGCGCTTGCATTTATGTAGTGCCTTTCATGTCCTCAGGATACCCTAAAACAGTTTCCAGCCAATGAAGTACTTTTGAAATGCAGTGACTGTTATTATGTTATCAAACATGGTAGCCGATTTGCGCACAGCAAAGTCCCAGAAACAGCAGTGAGTTAAATAACCAGTTAATCTGTTTTGGCGGTGTTGCTTAAGGGGCAATTGTTAGCCAGCGCATTTAAAGAATTCCCTACTCTTCTTTGAATGGTGCCTTAGGATCAAAGGAAAAGGATTTGTATTTATATAGTGCTTCTTCATGCCCAATTAACCAAATCTTTCAAGCAATGGCCATTCAGTACCTATAGTAACCAAATTTGAAGTAAATCCAGCAAACGTGTTAATTTGGTGTGCATGTACATAGATCCCTGAAGGCAGCAGGAGAGGTAGATAAGATGGTTAAGAAGGCATATACAATACTTGCCTTCATTAGCCGAGGCATAGAATATAAGAGCAGGGAGGTTATGATGGAGCTGTACAAAACGCTAGCTAGGCCACAGCTGGAATACTGTGTGCAGTTCTGGTCACCACACTATAGGAAGGATGTGATTGCATTGGAGAGGGTGCAGAGGAGATTCACCAGGATGTTACCTGGCTGGAGCGTTTCAGCTATGAGGAGAGACTGGACAGGCTGGGGTTGTTTTCCTTAGAGCAAAGAAGGCTGAGGGGGGACCTGATTGAGGTGTACAAAATTATGAGGGGCATAGATAGGGTAGATAGAAAGGAACTTTTCCCCTTAGTAGAGGGGTCAATAACCAGGGGGCATAGTTTCAAGGTAAGGGGCAGGAGGTTTAGAGGGGATTTGACGGAAAACCTTTTTCACCCAGAGGGTGGTTGGAATCTGGAACTCACTGCCTGAAAGGGTGGTAGAGGCAGGAACCCTCACAACATTCAAGAAGCATTTAGATGAGCACTTGAAACGCCATAGCATACAAGGCTATGGACCAAGTGCTGGAAAATGGGATTAGAATAGATAGGGCTTGATGGCTGGCGCGGACACGATGGGCCGAAGGGCCTCTTTCTGTGCTGTAAAACTCTATGGGCTGGATTTTCATTGACCCGTGGAGGCGGGTTTGGAGGCGTGTGGGGGGTTAAAATTGTGAAAACTGGCGGGCGGGCACAAGTCCGACTCCATCCCGCCTCCACGCAATTTTCATGAAATCGTGTCTGCTGGTCCCGACTGCGTCCCGCCTTTAAGAGACGGGATAGGCTGTTAAGGCCCTTAACGAGCACTAAATTGGCTCTATAATACCATTTTGAAAGGCCTTTGTGATTTTAACCCTTGATCTGCGTGAAGCACGCCTGTTCTGAACCACGATTGTGAAACCTGGCGGGAGCACATTTGGATAGCTGACTATCAGCTGCAGGTCCACTATTATAACGGTGATGTGATGAAGGTAGTAGTAGTATTAGGTCTGAAAGTCGCCTCTGATGCTGCTGCATTGAAGGTCTTCAGAGACTGCCTGGCCTTTGCTGGGAGAGGACCTGGATGCAAAAAAAATAAAATCTCTATCTCTCTCTCTCTCTCTCCCCTTAGAGCTGCTGCTCATTTTGCATCCAGGTCCTCGCCCAGCAAAGGCCAGGCAGTCTCTGACCTGCAATGCAGCAACAATGATGACATCATCAGAGGCGACTTTCAGACTCAAACCACTAATTGGTTCATGGGTTCCCACATGCTGGAACTCAATTGCCCAATTAGGTGAAAATTGCATCAATCTCCCACATCCAATTGCAGGCGGGTGGATAACACGACCCCAACCCGCCCCAGTATCAAAATCCAGCCCTATGACTCTAAGGATAGCCCACATGGATTTATGAGGGGCAAGGTGTGTCTGACAAATTTAATGGAGTATATTGTTGAATGAAATATAGTGGATCTTGTGAATATAGATTTTCAAAAGATGTTTGAAAAGAAAGACTTGAAAACATTGGTCTGTTTCTGTTAGAACAGAGGATCTTACTGGATGATTCTGCAGCTGTCAGCTTTTCACAAACATCAGAGCAGACTCAAAACGCGCCAGGTTGAGCTGGTGTGTTCCCCGAACAGCGGGTAACCAGTGGGGGAGAAGGTAAACTTACAAGTAAGCCTCAAAATACTCTTAAATTGGCTCTTAAGCCATTTAAGTAGGTGAATTGTCTCCCCCGCCGCTTGGTGTCGGGTCAGTTCTCCGCTGACAGACCCGACACCTGGGAGACTCGCGTGGAGGCGGGTTGACAGTGGGTTTCCTATCCACTGTCAATCTTTGCGAGTTTGACAGCAGACCCACCTCCAAACCCGCCCCCTCAGAGCGATTAAATTTGCGGCCATAGTAAGAGTTTGTTTGGGGGTGGGGGGGCGGTGGGTGAGAGCAGGTGGTAGGGGATATTTGGATTTAGTATCAGGTGTGAATGCACTTTCTGCTGTATAAATTCAAAACTATTGCACATTAGATGGTGGAAATTGAATGGTGCAGCTGTGCAAAATAAATGGATATTGCTCTTCATATCAGAGACCAGCTTTGGTCGTCTAGGTGTGCATACTTTTGGGGGTGAGATCCATGACAAATAATGGATGTTTTATTCATCCTGCTACAACATTTAAAGATGTATATATGTATCAATATCCAACTTTACATAACATATTAAGCCTGGACATAGAATCATGAGATCAAATAAAGAGCAATTCTGTTTGCTACAATTCTACATATTTTTTTAATTAAAAGTATATTGAGGGCTATGAGTTTTTTTAAATCTATATTTTACTTTGTTGTTTTATGAAATACTGAATTGCTTTGAAAAGTTTGAAATTCAGGACCTGATTTATATTAGGAACTGTAAGATTATTCATGCTCTGCATGTGAATTTTTATTTGAAGAGTAAGTGTAGCCATCAAATACATATCTTTTCAAAAATCAAATTGTTTAATGATCAATTTTAGCTTCTTTGTTTCCTACCTATTTTGGTGATTTAAATTTTTTTTTAAGATGATACTGTTAAGATGACTGGAGAAATTATTGAGTCTGACGGTGAGAGGGAGATAAACTAACTGGCATAGTTGAAGTGACACACTCTCAAAACTGCCCTGGGTTAAGTGAATGTATCTTTGTTAATTCAGCTTGCTCATAGTGTTGGGCTCATTAACTGCTCCAAACTAGTTCCCTCGTGATATCAACAGCACACACCATTTAAACAAAAATAATTAATAAATGAACAAATAAAAAGAAACAGATGCCATTATTAGTCAGAACTCCTTATACAACTATTCAGCTTTTAAAACTGGTACTGGTGGTAAAGCTGTTTAAAACTTCACCATTGTAGATAAATTGCATTCAACAAAATACTTTTTAGTTTGATGTTTTATTTCCCACAAAAGGTATCGTTTGGATTGCTGGCCCCATGGCTTATAATGTCATTGCTGTGTGCTACAGATGAGTCGAGTTTGGTAACATTTGACTATTTGAGAATGCTCCATGTCCCATAGTCACAGTTTAACATTTAACAGGGCTTTAGAGCTAACATGACAGCATTTTGGAGAAAGAACTTTGATCCATCTCGCAGTATTGCCTGAAACTTCCTTTTGTACTGTGCTTTTATAGCAGCCAGATTGTCATAATATGAGAAATTGTCATTTATCTTGTATTCCCTGTTGGGGAATGGCCATAATATGGGTCACAGTTATGTGACCTTTATAAAAAGGAGTTATCTCTTTCCCGTGACCTACATTTTGTAAACTGTAGTTTAAAATTGCCATAAATCATTTTACCGTTTCAAATGTTATTTGTTTTTACTTTCTCATACAACTTTGGGCGTAATGATACAGCTTGAGGAATAAATAGCAACATATAGATTTTGAACATTACTCTGTTAATGTAAAAGTAGAACAACCCGAAATACAGCAATAGAATTAAGGTGAATACACTGATTATTTTGCCTCACGCTCCAAAAGCAGAGGGAGAAATTCAATTGTGTCCAGGAAGTAGACATTATAACTTCTCTTGGCCAAACCCAATTGAGTTTCAAGTCGAATGATAAAACTTAATTGAAGTCCCATTTTTAGTGCGGGGAAAATGATCCTTGCAGCAGGCTGAAGACAGTTCATGAGAAACCGCTTTAGCCACTGTGCAGATGTGCACATTGAGAAGCAAACTTGTCTTAGTTTAACGGTTTTCGTAAGGTTAACAGGAGCCAGGGCGAATTCATCCCAGTAGCTCTCTTGAGTGATGTTCACCTGGGCAGTTACCCTACCCAGGTTTACTAACTGACAGATTATTTAGACTGGGGAGAACATTATTCCTAAATGCCAACTCGGGTCCACTTGAATGGGAGGCAGTTTAACCATCTCCACCTAACCAGGGTATTTAATGCCATCAGCTCAGACCTCCCCAAACATATGGATGGATAGTGCAGAGAAGAACCCCAGTAGATCCCAAAAACCTGATGGAAATTTGTCAGGTCCTGCAAGAATAGGATTAAGTCATTAACATCCAGTGCTAATTTGTGCTCATGTTAGCCTATCATATAATGTTACAGAAATAACCAGATGGCCCTTTAAGCTTGCACTGAGTTTTCTCCCCACATGAACCACCTAGTCTAATGCCAGTATCCTGCTTGCTTCCCTGTGTCCTTTGACACTATTTGGAATAGTGTAGGGAATTTTCCTGATGTCTCAGCCATCATTTCTCCTTCAGTCATCACCACCAAAAATGTTACTGCTATTTGTGGGCTCTTGTGTGCAAAGTGGCTGCTGTGTCTGCCTGCACAGCAACAATTACTGTACTTGGAAAAAGTAATTCATTCTACTGGAAGCACTTTTGGACACTTCTGAGAGCCATGATAAGGAGCTATATAAATGCAAATCTTGCATGCGAGCTGCTTATCATCCTCCTCATACTCTAGTCAGTATGTATTGTCTCCGTCAGCAATTCTGACTTTAAGACAAACTGCACATAGGACAGAGGGCATTACTGCTTTATTCCATCATGCAGATGAACTAGAAATAGCTGTTGGATTTTAATGTATATTGGGTAATTCATACTGCAACAAGAAATAGCAAAATTGTATGTGATGAAAGGGTGCTCATCAGTAAAGGTACAGAAGGCAAAGGATTTGGGTGTATTTGTTGATTAAATCTGCAAATGCCAGTCCCCAAGGTGTCCGTAATTTCCAGGTTTCACTGTACTTGGAGTTCCTAGTTCCTTGGGGTTGGTTCGTAAGCACGCAGGGTTGATATGTACATGAGTTCAAGGTCACACAGACTACCTTCCTCCCCTTTGCGCATGCTCATTAGCGACACTATCCATTTATTCTTTGGACGTTTCACGCACACACGATCAACCAACGATGGTCTTCAGAATCCTCACTTTCTTATCTCTTTTAATTTTTATTACACTGAGATCTATTCTTCATTCTGGCCCCTGACACCGCCACCAGACATCTGGGCCCCAGTCCAGGACTTAAAATCCCAGATCACCCTACACTTAACTTCCTGGTCTTGTATTTCTGTGCATTGAGTGTGATTCCATCCAATTTCATCCTTATTGTTATTATAGCCAACAGTACCTATATGCTATTGACCATTCTACCTCACCTGCTGATCCTTGCATGGGATTGGCCAGAAGAGAAGCTGTTGCAGGTGATTCTCTGGCTACGATTAGATAGATAAGAATGGAACCAGGCGAGTGCAGTCCTACCCAGCTGGACGATGGTGGAGAGACGTTGGAGAAGGATGGAGTGGTCAACCGTGTCAAAGGCTGCAGACAAGTCAAGAAGGACGAGGTGGGATAGTTTACCTTTGTCACAGTCACAAAGGATGTAATTTGTGACTTTGATGAGAGCTGTTTCGGTAACCTGATTGGTTAGATGAATTGTGGTGGGAGGATACTCGTGTGGAGCATAAACACCAACATAAACAGTTGGGCTAAATGGCCGGTTTCTGTGCTGTATATTCTATGTAAAAAATTGCAATCCATGTGAAACTGTCAGCAAAGGTAATCAAACACTAGGATACATCCCAAGGACCTTTTGCTTATAAGTTGAAAGAAATGATTCTAACCTTGTGTACATCGTTAGGAAGGCCACATTTGGAGCATTGTGTAATGAGGATGATTTCAGGGAAAGACTTGTTTTTATTGGAGAAAAGAGAATGCAGGGCACATGATTTAGATTTAAAATGCTAAGATGCATCATGAATGTAGACTGTTTGATTCAGACTGTGAGCATGAGAAGAGACAGATTTAAAATTTAATGAGCTTCAAGAAAGACTGGAGATCAGAAGAAACTTTTTCCCCTACAGAGTAGTGAATATGTGGAACAGTTTCCCAGCAAAAGCAGTTGATGCTATGTCATTTAATAATAACAGCAACTTATACTTATATAGCACCTTTAATGTAGTAAAACGTTCCGATGTGCTTACAGGAGCATTATCGAACAAAACTTGACACCGAGCCGCATATGAAATATTAGGACAGGTGACCAAAAGCTTGGTCAAAGTTGTAGGTGATAAGGAACACCTTAAAGGAGGCTAGAGAGGTTTAGGGAGGGAGTCCCAGAGTTTAGGACCTAGGCAGCTGAAAGCACGACCGCCAGTGGTGGAGCAATGAAAATCGGGGATTCGCAGCAGGCCAGAATTGGAGGAGTGCTGGATGGAAGTCTGGGTGGGGACTAGAATGCAAGTTATCGGGACAGGTATAGACTGAGATTATCGAATACGCTATGTGATGTTTCCTGTGATGCTGGGGAAAGAATTAAATATTATCTGCAGTAGGGTTAAATCGTGACATTATGGGTCTAGCTGAGGTTTTGCTCAATTGCGCTTGGGGTAATTATGCAAACTTTTTTTGAGTTTTATTAACGGAGTGGAGGATAGTGAGAGGCCATCTTCTAAAGCTGCAGACAGCACCTCGGAGCCACTGTTCTTGAGCGCATTAACCATCTCAGCTACCACCTACAGCTGATCCAGGAATTAGAGCTTTGGGATCCGCTTGACTCAGCTCAGCTTCCTCCTCCACATCCGCTCTGACGAAACCACTTTTTCTCTGTCTGCATCATTGTCTGCCTCTTCCCCATCTCTCCCCTACTGTTTGGAAGCCCCAGTCCAAGCCTTCATCTCCTCAAGGCTTGACTTCTCCAATACCTTTCGAGGTGGCTTCCCTGATCAACTCTCCACAAGCTTGGACTCAGCCAAAACTCTGCAACCAATGTCGTCGCCTGCACTGAGTCCCACACTCCCATCCCCCAAGCTCCATTTGCTCACCATGCTCCAACATGACAATTGCAAAATTTTCTTCCTTGTTTTTGAATCTCCAATTGCATTCTACCTTGGTGAGCTCTTCTTACCTTACATTGCTTCATACACCCTCTGCTCCTCTAACGCTGGGCTTCTCTTTGCCCCTGTGCTTCTCCACAAGTGGCCACTCATTCAGCCACTCGACACCTGTTCTCTAATGTTCACTACCCAGTCCCCATTTTTTTTAATCACCCTCCCTGTTTACAAAAACCCTCTTTGACTGTGCCTTTGGTTCCCCATCCCAGCCTCTCTATTCCCCTCCCCTTTCCCCAAGTTCAGTGTCCACAATATCCCTTTTATTATAAAAAGTTCTAAGATGTCTTCCTGCATGAGTGCCATAGAAATGCAAGTTGTTGTCTGTGCTCAGTGGCTTTTTGTCATTCCATGTGTTATGAAGAGATTACATCCTTGTTCGTAAGACTAGTATTTGGAGGCGAGACTTTAAAGAACACTGCTAGGAAGTCAACCTCACCAAGTGACTTCCCCAATAGTAAACTCACTAGTCTCCTTAATTTCAGTTGGTCCAAGCTACCATTCTATAGATTTCTAGTAGTCATCCTCCTATGCAACCGGGGGTAATTCTAAATAGTTGAAGACAGATTCTTGAATCGAGCTGTTTGATTCAGAGGTATATAGTTTGTTGTCGATAAATTGAAATATGCATATATATTAGCTGCTGACATTTATAACTTGCATAGCTCCATTCAGAGTTATCTTAATATGCATAGCACATTCCACTATTTCAGTAAGCTGCAGCAGTTTCCTGGCACTTTCTCCTTGCTTGTATAAGTTCACTCTGGCTCGAAGAAGGCAAGCTGTGCCTTCTAATATGTAAGCTGATTAATTTTGTACCTTCCAGTCAAACTGTTGTTCATGAGCAATGGGTATGGAGCTCCCATGCTTCCCTTCTAAATCTTTTTAAATGCTTGTTGGAGCGTCAGCTACTCTTGTGAACAAAGTTTTCTTATATGGCCTGTCGGGCTTTCTGCAATTTTTTTGCATGAAGCATGCATCTTTTTTGGCTCTAAATTTTCTTTTCCCATCTCATGCACAGTTGGGTTTAAGGCCTTTTTAAATTCAATATCAACTTTTTCATGTTCGACAAAAAAATTAAATACATTCTTATCCTTCACCACCATCCCCCCCCCCCCCCCCCCCCAACCCCCCTCCAGTGGCTTAAAGGCAATTATATTTACCCAGTGTATAATTTAAATTTAACCTTCAAGCTGTAATTGGTCCAAATTGCTTTTAACATTTTCCCCCTTAAATGTCCTTAGTCGTCTTCTGTTTTAACAATGTCTGTCATCATCCCCATCAACCACCTTCCCAGTGCAATGGTGTCTGTGTCCTTCTGAATACTTTGGAATCCATTTTGGTATGAGACCCAATAATAGTTTTATTATTCTATTGTAAATTCTAGTTTTGAGATCAGATCCACATGGTATGGTTGGAGCCCATCAAATCAAACAAACCAGTTCCTTTTCTCAGAATGACGAAAAGTGGATATTTCTAAAGCAAAGAATAGGGACTCCACTCCAACCTTTTGAGCTACCCAATATATTCATCGAGAATAACTTGAGGATAAATTTAAATTTTTAGCTAGAGATGAACATTGTAAGCAGTCTTTCTGATCCTTACACAGATATGTCTGGAATTTGAAGGTTGATTTCTAGATCTCCTTTGAGCCAGATACTTGTCACTGTCTAGTTAAACATTTTAAAGCAAAATGTCTGTGCTCTATATTAACGTGCAGGATCTCATCAGTTTTTTTTCCCTGTCATTTTGTACTTAATTGGAGGGAGGCCAATTTCAGTGGGATGAGAACGGATCTGGCCCGGGTAAACTGGAATCAAAGATTGGAACAATGGGCTGCCTTTAAAGAGGAAATAGTTCGGGTACAGTCAAGGTACATTCCCACTAGGGGGAAAGGTAGGGCAACTGAAGTCAGAGCTCCCTGGATGACGAAAGAGATAGAGAGTAAGATGAAGTAGAAAAAGAGCGCGTATGAGAGATGTCAGGTCGAGAATACATCTGAGAATCAGGCTAAATATAGAAAGTTCAGAGGAGAAGTGAAAAAGGAAATAAGAGGGGTAAAGAGAGGGTATGAGAATAGAATGGCAGTTAACATAAAAGGTAATCCAAAAGTCTTCAATAGGCATATAAATCGTAAACGGGTAGTAAAAGGAGGGGTGGGGCTGATTAGAGACCAAAAAGGAGACCTACGCGTGGAGGCAGAGGGTATGGCTGAGGTGCTAAATGAGTACTTTGCATCTGTCTTCACCAAGGAAGAAGATGCTACCATAGACATAGTGAAGGAGGAGGTAGAGGAGATACTGGATGGGATAAAAATTGATGAAGAGGAGGTACTAGAAAGGCTGGCTGTACTTAAAGTAGATAAGTCACCAGGACCAGATGGGATGCATCCTAGGACGTTGATGGAAGTGAAGGAAGAAATCACGGAGGTACTCGCCATAATCTTCCAATCCTCCTTAGAAATGGGGGTGGTGCCAGAGGACTGGAGAATTGCAAATGTTACATCCTTGTTCAAAAAAGGGTGTAAAGATAAACCCAGCAACTACAGGCCAATCAGTTTAACCTCGGTAGTGGGGAAGCTTTTAGAAACAATAATCAGGGACTAAATTAACAGTCACTTGGACAAGTGTGGATTAATTAAGGAAAGCCGGCACAGATTTGTTAAAGGCAAATCGTGTTTAACCAACTTGATCGAGTTTTTTGATGAGGTAACAGAGAGGGTTGATGAGGGCAATGCGGTTGACGTGGTGTACATGGACTTCCAAAAGGCGTTCGACCAAGTGACACATAATAGGCTGGCCAGCAAAGTTGAAGCCCATGGAATAAAAGGGACAGTGGCAGCATGGATACGAAATTGGCTAAGTGACAGGAAACAGAGTCGTGGTGAACGGTTGTTTTTCGGACTGGAGGAAGGTATATCGTGGTGTTTCCCAGGGGTCGGTTCTCGTACCACTGCTTTTCTTGATATATATTAATGACTTGGATGTGGGTGTACAGGGCACAATTTCAAAATTTGCAGATGACAGAAAACTTGGAAGTATAGTGAACAGTGAGGAGGATAGTGATAGACTTCAAGGGAACATAAGACAGGCTGGTGGAATGGACGGACACGTGGCAGATGAAATTTAGCACAGAAAAGTGCGAAGTGATACATTTTGGTAGAAAGAATGAAGAGAGGACGTATAAACTAAAGAGTACAATTCTAAAGGCGGTGTATGAACAGAGAGACCTTGGGGTATATGTGCACAAATCGTTGAAGGTGGCAGGGCCGGTTGAGAAAGCAGTTAAACAAAGCTTACAGGATCCTGGGCTTCATGAATAGAGGTATAAGTGTACAAAAATGTGTAAATTATGATGAACCTGTATAAAACACTGGTTCGGCCTCAACTGGAGTATTGTGTCCAATTCTGGGCACCGCACTTTAGGAAGGATTACATAGGATATACGGCACAGAAACAGGCCATTCGGCCCAGCCAGTCCATGCCGGCGTTTATGCTCCACTCGAGCCTCCTCCCGTCTTTCCTCATCTAAATCTATCAGCGTAACCTTCTCCCTCATATGCTTGTCCAGCCTCCCCTTAAATGCATTTATACTATTCACTTCAACCACTCCCTGTGGTAGCGAGTTCCACATTCTCGCCACTTTTTGGGTAAAGAAGTTTCTTCTGAATTCCCGATTGGATTTCTTGGTGACTATCTTATATTGATGACTCCTAGTTATGCTCTTCCCCACAAGTGGAAACATTCTCTCTGTATCCACTCTATCAAAACCTTTCATAATTTTAAAGACCTCTATTAGGTCACCCCTCAGCCTTTTTTCAAGAGAAAAGCCTGTCCATCCTTTCCTGATATGTATACCCTCGCATTTCTGGTATCATCCTTGTAAATCTTCTCTGCACCCACTCCAGTGTCTCTGTATCCTTTTTATAATATGGTGACCAGAACTGCACGCAGTACAGTGTGGTCTCTAACCAAGGTTCGATACAGGTTTAGCATAACTTCCCTACTTTTCAATTCTATCCCTCTAGAAATAAACCCTAGTGCTTGGTTTGATTTTTTTTATGGCCTTGCTAACCTGTGGCGCAACTTTTAGTGATTTGTGTATTTGTACTCCAAGATCCCTTTGTTCCTCTACCCCACCTAGACTCGTGACCTCCCTATTCTTCCTACCAAAATGTAATAGCTCACATTTATCTGTGTTGAATTTCATTTCCCAATTATTTGCCCATTCTGCAAGTTTATTAATGTCTTCCTGTAATTTGTTGCAGTCCTCCTCAGTATTGACTATCCCCCCCAATTTGGTGTCATCTGCAAATTTAGAAATTGTTTTTGATTCCAAAGTCCAAATTGTTAATGTAAATTGAGAACAGCAGTGGTCCCAGCACTGATCCTTGTGGAACACCACTACCCACCTTCTGCCACTGAATAGCTACCCTTTACTCCTACTCTCTGCTTTCTGTCTTGAAGCCAGCGAGCAATCCATTCTGCTACTTGTCCCCTGACTCTGCATTCTCTGACCTTATTCGTTAGTCTATTATGGGGGACCTTATCGAAGGTCTTTTGAAAATCTAGATAAATTACATCTACTGCATTACTATTGTCTACTCTCTGTGAAGGCCTTAGAGAGGGTGCAAAAAAGATTTACGAGAATGATTCCAGGGATGAGGGACTTCAGTTACATGGATAGACTGGCAAAGCTCCTTAGAGCAGAGAAGATTAAGAGGAGATTTGATAGATGTGTTCAAAATCATGAGGGGTCTGGACAGAGTAGATAGAGAGAAACTGTTCCCATTGGCAGAAGGGTCCCGAACCAGAGGACACAGATATAAGGTGATTAGTAGAAGAACCAAAGGCGACATGAGGAAAAACTTTTTTACTCAGTGAGTGGTTTTGATCTGGAATGCAATGCCTGAAAGGGTAGTGGAGGCAAACTCAATTACGGCTTTCAAAAGGGAGTTGGATAAGTACCTGAAGGAAAAAAAATTTGCAAGTTGCAGGGAAAGGGCGGGGGAGTTGGACTAGCTGAAGTGCTCTTGCAGAGAGCCGGCATGGGCTCGACAGGCCGAATAGCCTCCTTCCATGCTGTAACCATTCTATGATTGGGAAAAGGGGGAGGGGATAAAGGAACAAAAGAGGAGATGAAGAGACATTAAGAGACATTAAGAGATATGCAAGGCTAGAGGTGGTGTTAATGTGACAGATTAAGGCTGAATGAAGTGTGAAATCTACTGGCAGAATGAAGGACAGCTGCCAGCTTCTAGGAGGAAAAAAAAGGTGGGGGGGACAAATAAAAGGGTGGATAAAATAAAATATAAATGTGATTGGAGCTGAGGTTATGATCTAAAATTGTTGAACTCGATATTGAGTCCAGAGGGCTGTAGCGTGCCTAAACGAAAGATGAGGTGCTGTTCCTCGAGCTTACGCTGAGCTTCCGTGGAACAGTGTATTAGGCCGAGGACGGTTCACTATCCCCTCTGACCTTCCCCTCTCTGACTCCGAACGATCAGTCCTCAGCAAAGGCCTGAGCTTCATCCCCTTACGCCCCCATCTCAATGAATTTCGAGCTCGGCACGATGCTGAGCTCTTTTTCCGCCGCCTCCGTCTCCGTGCCCACTTCTCTGGCCAGGAGTCTTCCCCCCGCACGGCTGACCCTTTCTCCCGCTTTCAGAATTCTCGTTCCACCTGGACCCCTCCCTCTGGCCTCTTACCCTCTCTTGATCTTTTCATTGCCAACTGCCGCCGTGACATCAGCCAGCTCAATTTCTCTGCTCCCCTCACTCACTCCAACCTACCTCCCTCTGAACTTGCAGCACTCCATTCTCTCCGATCCAACCCTGACATTGTCATTAAACCTGCTGACAAGGGTGGCGCTGTTGTTGTTTGGCGAACCGACCTCTACCTAGCGGAAGTTGAACGCCAACTCTCTGACACCTCCTCCTACCTCCACCTGGACCATGACCCCACTACCGAACATCAAGCCACCGTGTCCAAGACTGTCACTGACCTCATCTCCTCTGGAGATCTTCCCCCCACGGCCGCCAACCTCATAGTTCCCCAACCCCGCACAGCCCGCTTCTACCTCCTTCCCAAGATCCACAAACAGGACTGCCCCGGTAGACCCATCGTTTCAGCCTGTTCTTGCCCCACGGAACTTATCTCTTCCTATCTCGACTCTATTTTTTCTCCCCTTGTCCAGTCTCTTCCCACCTACATCCGCGACTCTTCCGATGCCCTCCGCCATTTTAACAGTTTCCAGTTTCCCGGCCCCAACCGTCTCCTCTTCACTATGGACGTACAATCCCTCTACACCTCCATTCCCCACCAGGATGGCCTGAGGGCGCTCCGCTTCTTCCTTGAACAGAGGCCCAACCAGTCTCCATCCACCACCACCCTCCTCCGCCTGGCTGAACTTGTTCTCACATTGAACAACTTCTCCTTTGACTCTACCCATTTCCTCCAAATTAAAGGTGTTGCTATGGGTACCCGCATGGGTCCTAGCTATGCCTGCCTTTTCGTGGGATATGTGGAACACTCTTTGTTCCAGTCCTACTCGGGTCCCCTCCCTCACCTCTTTTTCCGGTACATTGATGACTGTATCGGTGCCGTCTCCTGCTCTCGCCCTGAACTAGAACATTTCATTCACTATGCTTCCAATTTCCACCCTTCCCTCACCTTCACATGGTCCATCTCCGACTCTTCTCTTCCCTTCCTCGACTTCTCCATCTCCATCTCTGGGGATAGGTTATTGACTAACATTCACTACAAGCCCACCGACTCCCACAGCTACCTGGACTACACTTCCTCCCACCCCGCCTCCTGTAAGGACTCTATTCCATTCTCCCAGTTTCTCCGTCTCCGCCGCATCTGCTCTGATGATGCCACCTTCCATACCAGTGCTTCCGACATGTCTTCCTTTTTCCTCAACCGAGGATTCCCCTCTACCGTGGTCGACACGGCCCTCGACCGTGTCCGTTCTATCTCCCGCACATCTGCCCTCACCCCTGCCCCTCCCTCCCGGAACCACGATAGGGTTCCCCTTGTCCTCACCTTTCACCCCACCAGCCTCCACATTCAACGGATCATCCTCCGCCATTTCCGCCACCTCCAGCGTGATCCCACCACCAAACACATCTTCCCCTCACCTCCCCTTTCAGCATTCCGCAGGGACCGCTCCCTCCGCGACACCCTAGTCCACTCCTCTACCACCCCCAGCACCCCTTCCCCTTCGCCCGGCACCTTCCCGTGCACGCGCAGGAGATGCAACACCTGCCCTTATACCTCCCCTCTTCCCACTGTCCAGGGCCCCAAACACCCCTTCCAGGTGAAACAGCGATTTACTTGTACTTCCTGCAATTTAGTATACTGTATTCGCTGCTCACGATGTGGACTCCTCTACATTGGGGAGACCAAACGCAGATTGGGTGACCGCTTTGCGGAATACCTCCGTTCAGTCCGTAAGGGGGACCCCGAGCTCCCGGTGGCCTGTCACTTTAATTCACCGCTTCACTCCCACTCTGACCTCACCGTCCTCGGCCTAATACACTGTTCCACGGAAGCTCAGCGTAAGCTCGAGGAACAGCACCTCATCTTTCGTTTAGGCACGCTACAGCCCTCTGGACTCAATATCGAGTTCAACAATTTTAGATCATAACCTCAGCTCCAATCACATTTATATTTTATTTTATCCACCCTTTTATTTGTCCCCCCCACCTTTTTTTTCCTCCTAGAAGCTGGCAGCTGTCCTTCATTCTGCCAGTAGATTTCACACTTCATTCAGCCTTAATCTGTCACATTAACACCACCTCTAGCCTTGCATATCTCTTAATGTCTCTTAATGTCTCTTCATCTCCTCTTTTGTTCCTTTATCCCCTCCCCCTTTTCCCAGCTTTACCCTGGCCTTAAATCTATTTGATTTCCAGCTCTTCCCAGTTCTGATGAAAGGTCATCGACCTGAAACGTCAACTCTCTTTCTCTCTCCACGGATGCTGCCTGGCCTGCTGAGTTTTTCCAGCGTTTTCTGTTGTTATTTCGGATTTCCAGCATCTGCAGTATTTTGCTATCCTATAATATAGTAGTGTAGTTATGCTTCAGAATCAGTGGAAAAATATGACTTTTATTTAAATGCATAGGAAGGCATTCAACTCTTGTGAATTCCTGTATCGGGCCAAAGGAAGAGAGGATGAAATTAATATTTTAAAATGTCTGTCTATATACATGGAATGATAGGTAAATATTAGGCTTTTAAAATAATAAGTGGAATGGCAGATAAATAATATAGTTTTACTTTTCTAATCATCCCTCTCCTCCCCACTTTTAAATGATTATTGCTACACACATACTCAGATATTTGGCCATTACAAGTCAGGACTATGTTGTGTGAAATTTGCATAAAACCACAGTATTGGGACTAACTTAACCCCAACTAAACTGAATTGCAATAATAGTTCAGGCAGATCAATTGTTTTGAAAAGTAAAAACCATTTAAAGCCTGATCAATAACAGAAATGGCATGAAGGAATAATCTCCTAAGTATTGTCTGTATTGATCTCAACAGGAATGCTTTCATTCATGATCCACATAGTGTTGTTAAGTTGAGGATTTTCTTGCAGAATTTTGACATCAATCTGTTTTACCTAAGGGTTTGTGAACATCTGTGGCTGATGTGCTTGGTAGGTTTGTTGGGTGGGAAGACCCAAGTTTGATTTCTGCCTTCATTCAAAAATATTATGATTACAAACCAATAATAGGGTATTGAACAGTGTGTCATTCACAAGCCTTTGCCAGAGCCTATTTTTGTTCTGTTATTTACAACTGTAAATACTCAAGATCTAAGAAAGGACCTTAGTCATTTCAGACATTTCTGATGAACTGCTATTCCCTTGTGAGTCCAGCCATCTCTGTCATCTCTGATTTTCCTCACTAGTGTGATGCCAACATGTTGGTATGAAGACTGCACATGTTCCAACTGTTTTGAGTCAGGGAAGAGCTGCAGTGACAAATGTGTGAGAGACTTTGGGATCAGATGGTTTTCAGATCTCTCCTTGAGCCAGCTCTGTAGGAGTGAAACCTCTCACTTGGATGACTACTTCCAGCTGCATGGATATGGCGGCTAGATTCAATACATTTTGCACTGATGCACAAATATAGATGAAAATTGTACTGGAGTTTTAATAGCACCTGTAGTAACAATATTTCGATACAGATTCTGATAAAAGTTATCCCCTGAATATTGCAGTGTAGTTATGTTTCAGTATCAATGGAGAACTATGACTTTTTATTTAAACACAGGCTGGTTGGCCGTGTTGAGCACATTACTTTGGAGCGACTTTTCACGCTCGGGGACGAGCTATGGCAGGTGTTTAGCAGGCTGCTTTCAAACTAGGAGAAATTGGAATTCTCCCCTCACATTGGAGAAATACAGCAACTTGCTTGTTTATTTTACAAAGAAGAGTATTGCACTGGAATGACACCTTTTGATTGTTTACTGAACTCCCTTGTCCAAATGGTGCTTCAGTCATATAAATCTTTTCCACTTGAGGAAGGATCAAGACGAGGTGACATCCATCATCAGTGTGCAATATATTTTCTATTCCTAGTTCCCATCCCACACCTCACTTTGCGACACAAATAAAAACCTCTCTCCTTGGACTGGGTTTTCATTTGTATCTACAGAGATAAAGAGTAATAACTGAGACTGCCGCTTGTGCCTGCTGCACATACTGCCTTGGGCTCGATAGGTTTAACAGTCCTGAGCATAATATTACTCTGTTTACTTGCAGGTGATAAATTGCCCTAAAAATTACCACTAAGAGGTACTTTTTTTTTATTCCATCATTTAAATATACAGCACTCTCTGTTGAAATAAAAAGCCTTTAGTTTACAGATTGTTCTCTGTACGAGGGACTTTAATGGTATCCATGGCAGGGTTTCAGCTATCGTCCTGCAGTCTACGCACTGAAGGTAAAATGTCAAGAATAAAGGGAGAAAATTTATCATCTTACTGTGCCAATAGAAAAAGCAATTTACTGCACACAGCGCAAGTATAAAATATATTAAGCTCCTCTGCATTTTTTTTTTGCAGTTGAAGCTTTACAACTGCAGCATATGGAAATCTCAGTCTCATGTCACGCAATCCTTCAGAGCTCTCTAAAATATATGCACCAGCTTCTGTTACACGCAATAAAATGCATGTTTTACTTTAGGCCTGACTAAAGGGTTTTTAAAGAAAAGACAAAATACATTATTGGAATGCTTTAAGCATTTTCCAGCAGCAGGACACACTTTTTTTTCTACAATTTTACACAAATAATAATACAGGTTGTATGACAGAGCAAGTGCCCATGCATTCACTTCAAGCTCCTACAACACTGAGTAGAACAGGGGTGAGTTGCCTTTCCTTAACTCCTTTTAATCTTAGGTTGGTCACGTTTGAAGCATATTGGAGTGCACCTCTGTTACTGGTCTGCAGCCTCGGTTGGGAATAGAATGAATGCTCGCTGCTCCTCTCATCATTTCCCATTCGTCTCTTGCTGTGGGCTCTATGGGTCCCATTCTGTTCATGGCACGGTTGTTTGGTACTGGTGAATTTTAGCCTTCGGTATTGGTGGATGTTCGTCCTTTTGTTTGGTTTTGAACATGTTTATGATTTCACTAGATGTGCCAATCAGAGGAAGTTTTCCCACATTTGTTCATGATGTTGCTAGGCATAGTAATTAGAATTAGTGTTTTGTGAGGCACATGCAGCACTTCAGCACATTGCACCTGCCCATGGATTCACGTGATGACATTCCGGTTCAGCTGCTATGCAATGTGATTTTGCATTGCAGCTATTCCAACTGTTTGCTTTCTGGTTAGATGCACTCCTGTGTTGGGGCCTGATATGCATGCTTGTCACTTGAGCAATGGAACTGTCCAGTACTGGCGAAGGAGGGGACGGGGTGAAGCATAGCAGATGTCACAGCCATGCTGCAAGCCTCTGGCAGAGAGGAGGACAGACGCTGTTACCTGGAGTGGCAGCTGCTTGGAATTTGGGGATCAAGGAATGCCACTGGTAGGTGTGAGAGAGAGGGAGTGGAAATGAGCGAGGAGGTGGGGTGGGAAAAACGTAGGTCAATTCAGGGGGGAAAAATGTGGGAAATCACTTGCCGACACCCCCACCCCAAAGCAATCAAAACAAGTTCAACAAATCAGTCACCATGGGAAGGAACACTGGGGGTCTTGGTACTTAGCTGCGTCGTGACTGTTTCAGACAGGCTTGATGGACCAGCCGATCTTTTCCTGTTCGTCTTTTCGTATGTTTGTATATTTCAGTTGTATAGAATAAATAATGCTCCTCCTAACATTTGAATACCTTTATTACTGATGGTGTTTGTTTCAGTGTCATAATACTTGAGCCGACTGCTTAAAGAAATGGCTGATCCGGAAAGCCTGGCCTCAAAGGGTTAGGCTTTAACTATCCCTGGCATCTTGAAGCACAAGTAACTTGAAAATAATATTTCATCGTGTTCCCAACCTCCTGCAGCCTGACACCCGTTTCAGGGCAGCAACCATGAAAGAACAGACACCACAACCTCTATCCTGTCTCTGGCCACCGGATAGAACAACTTTGTAGAAGGAGTGCTGTGGCATAATTATTTATAATTGAATCTTTTAAGTAAGTTGGTCTTAAAAATATATACCATTGGGAGAATTCGAGGAAAGATTTAACAAAAATTATTTAACGTCCTAGCTTGAGCACTAAATCTAGGCTGACACTCCAGCCATCTTTCGGATGAGATGTTAAACCAAGGCCCCGACTGCCCCCTCAGGTGGACGTAAAAGATCCCATGGCATTATTCGAAGAAGAGCATGGGCGTTCTCCCTGGCGTCCTAGCCAATATTTATCCCTCAACGCCTAATAACAGATTATCTAGTTGTTATCACATTGCTGTACGCAAATTGGTTGCCGCGTTGCCTACATTACAACAGTGATACTTCAAAAGTACTTCATAACCTGTAAAGCATTTTGAGATGTCATTTTTTTTAATAAGGTTATGGTTACTTACTTTTTTAAATGGGGATGGGAGGTTTTGTTTTGTGACTGATGCTGAGACACTTGAATTTCTGCTATTTCAGTCGTTACGACAGTTGCAAATAGTGCTCATTTAACCAGTCCAATAATAAAGCTGGAAAGATTTGTTGGAGGTAATCAGACTAATCTCTGTATGTAATACTTCCCTTGGAACTTGTATTTTCCGAGTCGTGTTTTTGGGGAGGAGATTCATCCAACTTTTTGGTAGCAATTACTGAATTTTGTGTGTGACTAATCTCTACCAGGGTTCTTAAATATGTGTTTGTGGCATGTGTGTATGCGGTGGCGTGCGTGTGTGGACGGAAAGAAGGTGAGGACAAGATTGGGCTCGGATATGATACCGCCCCCCACAGCCACATAACCTACTGGCACTCACTGTCTAGGGTTGCACACGAAGATGACCACTTAGCTGAGATCCAGAAAGGCTGCGTGTTCATGAAATGGTATCTAGGTAAGCATCAGCGCCTTCCGAAGAGGAGAGGAGAAAAACGGAAGGGGGGAGAAAAAAGCACGACTAATGTTTGTTTTATTTACCGGAGGCAATAGACACGCATCAGGCCATACAACCACTAATGGGCCTTTTCAAAAAATTTATGCTCATTCACAGCTCCCAACCGGCCACAGATTACAGCATATGCCACAGAAAACATAATTCATGGGGGAAGTGAGCTAATGGGTTAGCGATTTCCACTAATGATTTAAGAGCTTACAGTAACTGGTAACATTATTCATTTATTGAAAAGGCACAAGAAGATCTCTATATGAAAGTGATAAATTATTTTTACAAAAATATACCAGTATATCCATATATAGGTAGACTATGACAAATTAATTAAAGTTTTTTTTATATATAGAGGGGGCAGGAAGAATGTATTTAATAAGCTAGTAATTTATACATACACATGACCATTCACAGAGTCATTTTGTACTGCTGTTGTTGCAGTAGAAATGTTTTCGTATGGTGAAAAAGCCACACCTTGTGAGGTCACAAGGAATGCTTGCAATGGACTGCGCCACTCTACAATGCTGGACTGCATCAGATGATGCCCTGCCCTTTTAGTAAGTGACTGCTCATGATTGAGAGAGAACCTGTTTTACATGAAAATCTCACCGTTCCTAAGAGATTTTTCGATCATTTTTCAACAGGAAGAATTTGGTGTGGGGGTGTTGCTGGTGAGGAAGGAAAGAACTACTTTTAATATTTTTTGAGCAAAGTGTATTCTCACAAGTTTATAAGATATGCCTAAACAAAAGGCGATTAATATGACAATTGAAAGTTGCTTTCCCCAGACAATATACAATTTGTTAGCGTGTCCAGGTAATCAAAAAACATCTTGCACCCATTGTGTTGAAAAGTTCTTTAATCTCTGTTTTTGAAGAGAGAGCTAATAAAAGACAGACAAGGGTACTAGCAGAGGGGCTTTTGTAATGAATGATGTGAGGGCTTTTAAACAGCTGAAAAGCTTTAGGAAGGCTGAGAGGGTCAGAAATGCCAAAGGAACCGTTAGAAGACCTTTTGTTTAAAACAAATAAGATGTGGGGAAGTGTTCTTTATTTTGTATGCTTATGCGAAGGTAAGTTGTAACTTGAACTAATGAATCTGATCATAACTTTTGCTCTGTACGTTCACTCACTGTGAAATATAACAGGTTAACAATTCGTATCAGCCTTGCTTCACCAACAGTTGGCTGGGTCTGCCTGCAGAAAGATTGAAGTAGTACAGGTGCAAAAACACATATCTGGTTCCGGTCTCAATGGTGTACTATTGATATATTCTTGGGTCTCACTATCATGCAAGCAGATATAGCATTGTGTGAGTCAACTCCTACTAAAGTAAGATGCTGAGACTGCTAACTGGAGTGACTGACACCACTACCTGAGAAGGTATCAATGACTGATCTGAATTTGTGGCAAACACACTTGCATCTTTGTCACTCGTGTGATAAACATGAAGTGTGGCACCATTTATTTAGATAAGTAACAAAGGCTCTGTCTTTGTGCTGATATTTGTTGCCCTTTTGCAATTCAGTGACCCTGTTATCAATACCACCTCAATTTGTCAGAAGGCTTGGTGCGTTCTAGTGTAAGAATTCTCCACAGATGCTGCCAGAGGAACTCCCTGGTGGATTTGCCTGGAGGTGCACTCGGGTAGTGCAGGAAGGGACTCACACTTTTTCCTTCTTCCTTTCCCAAGTGGTCCAGTTGAGACTAGCACACCTATGGAAGTGTGAATTTCAGTCAGAACTCAGATCTTCTCTTTGTGATCCCAAAGTCCCAGTGTTTGAAGCTATTGGATCTCTTACAAAAGTTCTTCAAAAAGTTGAGAGTTTTAAACACACCAAGTTGAGGAATAGGATATGTTTTCACTTTTTGCATCTATTTCCAGCTTCTTTCACATACAGACAGGTGAAGCACAGGCTGAACATTGCTGCAGGACTACAATCTACTGCTGTAGATGGCCAATTTTTATGCTAAAACATTGAATTATCCAGTAACTTGAATTAAGCCAAGTAAATACCATAGGAAAGTAGAAATTTAGTGATAATAAAGATTGAATCGTCAAGTAATTTGAGTTAACCAACTATTTTTTACTTGCAACATCAGTGACCTTTTCCCTGACTGCGAATGACCTCATTATACCACATTTTGAGCACGTTCGTGCTGAGGGCTCATGTACCAAAACCCATTTAAGTTAGGAGTTGTGCTGCTATGAGAGATGGGAGGTTTTCACCCTATTGGGTTTGGGCCGGATTTGAACCCAGGTCCCAGGTGTGAAAGGGAAATGGACTGCAAACACTGATATGCAGTTTTGAGAAGGAAAAAGGTTTGCAGGAAGAAAAAGCTTTTTTTTGTGGAGACAGAGATAATCTAAATGTTTTACTTTCTGTATTTGGGAATGTTCCCATTTCAATTTTCTGGTTCAGATGGCCAAGAGCTGCTGAACTAAATGGGGAAAAAAAGCATTCAGACAGTAACAGCTACTCCACTTTTTAATGACCTTGGTCAGCATCACACTCTACTTGTCTAATTTTTTTTTTTAATTCGTTTTTAAGGGATGTGGGCGTCGCTGGCAAGGCCAGCATTTATTGCCCATCCCTAGTTGCCCTTGAGAAGGTGGTGGTGAGCCGCCTTCTTGAACTGCTGCAGTCCGTGTGGTGAAGGTACTCCCACAGTGCTGTTAGGTTGGGAGTTCCAGGATTTTGACCCAGCGACGATGAAGGATTGGCGATATACTTCTAAGTCAGGATGATGTGTGACTTGGAGGGGAACTTGGAGGTGGTGGTGTTCCGATGCGTCTGCTGCCCTTGTCCTTCTAGGTGGAAGAGGTCGCGGGTTTGGGAGGTGCTGCAGTGCATCTTGTCGATGGTACACACTGCAACCATGGTACACCGGTGGTGGAGGGAGTGAATGTTTAAGGTGGTAGAACGGGTGCCAATCAAGCAGGCTGCTTTGCCCTGGATGGTGTCGAGCTTCTTGAGTGTTGTTGGAGCTGCACTCATCCAGGCAAGTGGAGAGTATTCCATCACACTCCTTACTTGTGCCTTTTAGATGGTAGAAAGGCTTTGGGGAGTCAGGAGGTGAGACACTCGCCGCAGAATACCTAGCCTCTGACCTGCTCTTGTTGCCACAGTATTTATGTGGCTGGTCCAGTTAAGTTTCTGGTCAATGGTGACCCTCAGGATGTTGATGGTGGGGGATTCGGTGATGGTAATGCCATTGAATGTCAAGGGGCGGTGTTTAGACTCTCGCTTGTTGGAGATATGATGTGGAGCAACCAAGACACCACACAACCCTGCCACGGCAACCTCTGCAAGACATGCCAAATCATGGACACAGATACCATCATTACACGTGAGGACACTACCCACCAGGTACACGGTACATACTCATGTGACTCGGCCAACGTTGTCTACCTGATACGTTGCAGTAAAGGATGCGCCAGAGCATGGTACATCGGCGAGACCATGCAGATACTGAGACAACGTATGAACGGACACCGCGCAACAATCGCCAGGCAGGAGGGTTGCCTCCCAGTCGGGGAACACTTCAGCAGCCAGGGGCATTCAGCCTCGGATCTGCGGGTAAGCGTTCTCCAAGGCGGCCTTCGAGATACACGACAGCGCAAAATCATAGAGCAGAAACTGATAGCCAAGTTCCGCACTCATGAGGATGGCCTCAATCGCGATATCGGGTTCATGTCACGATACAGAACGTGACTTGACATCATGGCCGGTCTTCCCAGGTGTTTTTTTTTTTTTAAAAAGGCTAACACAAGAACACAAATTGACAGGATATGCAGCCAGCAGGTGGTTTGACACGTTGGACCCCCTGGGACACATCTCATTGTCTTGGCTGTGCTCTTTGTTGTAGCGAATAATGTGAATAGATTTTGTCTGGGTTTAAATTGTGAATTCTGGGAGATTCTCTCATTGCTAACTTACCTGACGAAGGAGCGACAGCGCCGAAAGCTTGTAAAATTAAATAAATCTGTTGGACTATAACCTGGTGTTGTGCGACTTCTCATTTTTGTTGGAGATAGTCATTGCCTGGCACTTGTGTGGCGTGAATGTTACCTGCCACTTATCAGCCCAAGCCTGAACGTCGTCTAGGTCTTGTTGCATGCGGGCATGGACTGCTTCATTATCTGAGGAGTTGTGAATGGCACTGAACACTGCAGTCATCAGCAAACATCCCCACTTCTGACCTTATGTTGGAGGGAAGGTCATTGATGAAGCAGCTGAAGATGGTTGGGCCTAGGACACTGCCCTGAGGAACTCCTGCAGCGATGTCCTGGGGCTGTGATGATTGACCTTCAATCTCCACAACCATCTTCCTTTGTGCTAGGTATGACTCCAGCCAGTGGATAGTTTTCCCCTCTATTCCCATTGACTTCAGTTTTACTAGGGCTCCTTCATGCCACACTCGGTCAAATGCTGCCTTGATGTCAAGGGCAGTCACTCTCACCTCACCTCTGGAAGTCAGCTCCTTTGTCCATGTTTGGACCAAGGCTGTAATGAGGTCGGCAGCCGAGTGGTCTTGGCGGAACCCAAACTGGGCATCAGTGAGCAGGTTATTGGTCAGTAAGTGCCGCTTGATAGCACTGTCGATGACACCTTCCATCACTTTGCTGATGATTGAGAGTAGACTGATGGGGCGGTAATTGGCCGGATTGGATTTGTCCTGCTTTTTGTGAACAGGACACACCTGGGCAGTTTTCCACATTGTCAGATAGATGCCAGTGTTGTAGCTGTACTGGAACAGCTTGGCTAGTGCTAGTTCTGGAGCACACGTCTTCAGCACGATAGCCGGGATGTTGTCGGGGCCCATAGCCTTTGCTGTATCCAGTGCGCTCAGCCGTTTCTTGATAGCACGTGGAGTGAATCGAATTGGCTGAAGACTGGCTTCTGTGATGGTGGGGACCTCAGGAGGAGGCCGAGATGGATCATCCACTCGGCACTTCTGGCTGAAGATAGTTGCAAGCGCTTCAGCAATAATGATTTATTTATTTATTTGTGATTCTTATTTATGATGCTGGTTCAGTTCAGCTCAAACTTTGTTTTCTTTTCCCAGGTTTCTCCCCTCCTTTTACTGAATTTGTGCTTGAGTGCAGTTCCCATGGTTAGCTCTCCGGTACCTTGACTGCGTGTCCATTCTTCATAGGTCTGCTATGTAAGTGTAAGTTGTTGGTCATGAGAGGTCATCACGGCCTGGTGCCCTCACATGACATCCATAGACACACTTTCCAGCAATTGTCAGTGGACGGCAATTGGGAGCAGGGAGATTTATATTTTTATTTTTCCCTTTCTAATTTGAGGCTAATTGTCACCCCCCACCCACCAGCACAGATGGAGCTTCCTGGTCTGTATCGCACCCTCCCACACTGTGCAGTGCCTTTTCCTTAATGTCATCGGGGAACCATGGTGTTTGTCTTTAAGGGAAACATGCAGCCACAATACAATACCAGAGACAATGTGGGTATACTAGAAGGTAAGATGATATTGGTGGTGTTTTAATTCAATGTTATTGCTGTCTCACAAGCCCAATTCTTTGCCTGAAGTGTGTGTGTTCGGTTAGGAGCGGATGTTATATCTATGGGATGTAGATTGTGTAAAATGTCAGTCTCAAATCTTACTAATCAGAAGGCAGGCCCCCAAAGGACACAATTTCCTTCCGAGGTTCACCTGATCCTTAGTTACAAGTTGCACTTATACCAGAAGTGATCTTTGTATTTTGTCTCCCAGTTGCTCAGATTTCGCATTCATCCAAATTACAGTAATCTGCATTTATATTGCAAAAGAGTCCCTTAACCACCAGCGTAACTTTCTAATCCCTGTCAATCTCTTCTGTCAACAGGACAGTCATTTCTATTGTATTTTTCCAGTACCCTGTATAGTGTTCGACACGCCTTCGTGTTTAATTTTAAGCATCCCATTGTACACACCAACAGCTCTTAAAGAGGATCAATATGGTTGAGTCACTTTTTTTTATAACAATAGCTGTCAGATTATTTTAGAGTGATAGGCTAAATGAGCGAGTACTGAGCAAATGGGTCCGAGGTTAACTTTTTTTTTCTGCTTGACTAGCAGGGCAAGTGCTTCCATAAGGTTTTTTTACTTGCTATAATGGCATAGTAGCTATACCTCATCACACACTTCTCTTTGGGTGCCGTAGCGACTGCTCTCTGATCTGGATCATAACTTATCTTCTGTGTTCTGTTTTTCACATGCACCCAAATGTAAAATATAATAGATATATGTCATGTCATCAATGCGTGTAAACTCAATGCCACGTTCGATTCTTGAAACATAAGACGGCCATTTTAGAATCCAGTTTGAAACCAAAACCCATTGACCTGGTGCGCTGCTGTTTTCTTTCCTTATTCAACCTTAACATAACATCGTGCTGCTGTATTTTCTCATAAACTACAGGATCCCTGTAGTTGTGACAGCACTGTGAAATAAATCGTAGAAATTCCTCACCAGCTGTTGACGTTAACACCAGAACTGTAAGAAGGTTGGTTCCCCTGATGACTCAGTTGGTAAAGCTACTGCCCTGTGTGGAACTGAGGTAAAGAGGCCCAGCTTCATACCCCTGCCTTTGCTAAATAAGCTGGTCTCAGTCAGGGAGCCAAAATTGCCTTCCATGCTCCTGTAGCTAGGGAGGAGGGAGATCAGCAAGATTCCTGCTCCTACTTGTGATGCTCTCGCTGGAAAGTGTGTGTGTGTGTATATGTGTGTGTGTTGGCCAAGTATAAGATCAAGCTTGGCTGTAATGCCCTCCATGGTCAAATTGTTTACCAACACTGTCTAAGTACATATATGAAGATTGGCTACTTGGGGAGGTTTTGGAGCGTGTCGGGCAGCTGGACCTGTACTGTGTCAAGAGAGAAAGGGAGGAAGATCTTCGAAAGAAGCCTGGTTTTCCTTCTGTTTAAGCACCTGATCAAATCTTGACATTTGAGTGATCCAATAAAGATTTCGCTCATCAATAGTGCACATCCATTCCCAGCAAAATATTTTAATGAATTTAATGGTTACTGATTGTAATGTGCAAAATTTCCCAGCACCGTCATTTCTTAACTTCATCACATGAATATGTTAAATTTGTTTTAATATGTTTCAGTGGCTTTAAGATTTGTTGTAGATTGGCATGTGAACCCATCTGTTATAAATATATACCACTGTTCAGTGAACCAACATTAATCTCCTTTTAATCATATTTCTTAAGATTTGACTAGATAATTAATCACTGCAATCACTGATAGATTAATGTACTGACCATATAATCGATAAATGCAAGTGCAGCAAATTTATCAAAACCAAATGTAAAATATATCGTGAGGATTATACAAATTGGTGAGGAAGCAACAGTTTCCTAAAATTAGTTGTTTAAAAAAAAATGATATTGGGGAAAGTCAATTTGTCACACTATATGGGTACAGTAAATAAACCCAGCTTCATCAATATTTCTTTTAACCCATCACAATAACCATGGGTCTCGAATATTCTGAATTCATTCAGAATGTAGCTTAAAAAGTCATTACTATAGAGGAGTGCAGTTTAATTTGTAGTTAGTCATGTATTCCACTGGCTCTATTTTAAAACCCCCACAATTCTTAGTACCTTCTATGGCTTAATGGGTTATTACATTTGTGACTGGGTACTAAGACATACAGTCCAGAAGGTCCCAGGTTCAATTCCCCGTGTTTGCTAAGTTTGTTGTTGTTCAGGTATCCAGTACCCCTTACTGTGAAGTGTGAATGTCAGGTCAGGGCTTGATCAGACTTTGCTGTAATGCCCTCCAAGGGCGAATACCCCTCCTATAGTCACTGTCTAGGCTCACATGAAGAATAGCTCTGTTGGCGAGGTAACCCAGGGCTGGGTCGCACCCATCATACACCAGTGACAGTCGGCACCTTCAGAAGAGCAAGGGAGGCTATTGGGGGGAGGGGCATACACCAATTCATAATCACACTAATCTTGCACTGAGCAGCTGCTTTGTAGCTCCACGTTTGAACAGAACACTTTAAGAAAGCAAATCATGACTCCCAAACAATGCGTTGAAATGTTCCACTGTTCCCACTCCGAAAATCACAGATGCATTCCCCAATGCCGGCAGAGCACAGCAGTTCAAGATTATTCTTTACACCAAACAATTGTGTATTTCTTAATGTTAAAAATACCCTCTAGCACAGGTAACCCCTGCCCCACCATACTGAGAGTATTATTGCTGTAAACACACAAACCAACGTTGTTCTTTTGGAAGAGCATAATGTGGTTTATTTTACACGGGTAAAATTGACCAATAAATTGTATTCTGAAATATTGTGCTATAATTGCCAATAAATGTTGATGTATTTTAGAGTAATTATACTGTTGAGTCCTCTCGTGGCATCTTCTGTGTTGACGCAACAGCAATTGGATACCATGGAAGAAGACTGCACATCTATTTGTGCCTTCAAGTGATCCATTAAACCCCTGAAAATGTTACTTTCACCATAGAACAATAATATGACACCAGCAACACTTGATGTATAAAAGGAACCGGTACTTGCGCAAGTGTATTTTTCATGTAAATCATACTTTATGAAATAGAAGGTTGTAAATCATTTTCTGAATTTGGATTGACATAGTTTTCTGCCAGTGCCAGTAAAAGGGTTAAGACTTTTCATCAAAGAATTAATTATAATTCTATAGTAGGAATATTCGGACATTTCTGAGACCAAGAATAAAAGTGCAGTTTATACTTTTACCCTGTGGGGCTTTAACTAATGAATCAATCATGTTATACAGCCTGATATAATCAGTCATAATGCTGCTATGTTTCCATTGTGTATTTAAAAAAAATAAAACTTCCCCAAATGCATTTACCAATCTGTTTACTGCATAATTATGTAATCATTCAGGGTACTCTGTGAATAAATCCTCTGGAAGGCTCTTTGGGTGCTCATTATTAATTTCTAAATTATGACAGGGTTGTACTGTATAGTGACAATTCAGGCAGTTTGATTGATTTTTTTCCCTCTCTTGAAATACATGAGCCTGAAACCTCTTAGCGTGCTCATGTTAATTTTCTGCTACTTTTGCCCCTACAAAATTACTTAATGGATTTGGAGGTGTCTCTGGGGGATACAAGGAGGTAGGAATTGGGAAACCTTTCAGAGCCTGTGGTAGGCAAGCAGGCTTGATTTGGGGGCTGTGTCAAAGATGGATGGTTATCAAAATTGTTAATCTTACTAATTTAGACAGCAAAAATTATGAAGAAAAATAAGCTTTCATTTGAGATTTTTGCTCAGTTTACCCCCTTTCAACCCAAGTTTGAGTCGTCCTGTGGACATTATCTTGCGGATCCTTCCAAGCTCCTTTAATCGTATTCCTTTACCGTAAGTTGTAGAATTTTTACAATCTGAATTTTATTTTAAAAAGAACAAAATCACTTTACCATACACTCAGGAGTTTACTTCCAGTACTGGCATGGCTTGAAGTGATGCATGAGCGTGTCCCTTTAAACGTTTGGTAAAGTAGGGTGTTCGGATCCTCGGCACCCTTATGTCAATAGGATTTGTTTTGCTTGTTGTCTACAAATTTGTGCTCTGTGCACTCTTATGTCATCTTGATTTCGACTTGCAACATACATTTGCCACATCCACACCTTCACTGAAAAGCTTGTTTTTTCTGTTCTCGCTCACATCTGCATACCTCCATTGGAGGAGTAAGAGAGGGAGCTGTTCCTATGCTTTCTGACCCCATACCATCCTTCGGCTTTGAGGATGGGATGGTTTGAATCACAGACTGCTCCATAGCTGCCACCCCGATCATGTTGGGTAATAACAGACACATTTTTCAGGATAGAATAGATCACTATGCTGTTTGTTAAAAGCAATTTTTTTCCTCCCCGAGAAACACAGCACCCTGATACCGTGAGGTGTACCACTGAGTAATCAAAGACTCCTACCTCCACCTCTAACATTACCTGCCTCCATCTTTACCTTAGCGCATTTGCTGTTGAAATCCTCAACCTTTGTCACTTTCGGACTTGACTATTCCAATACTCTCCTAGTTGGCCTCCCATCCTTAAACTTCAGCTCATCCAAAGATCTTCTGCTCGTACACTATCCTGCAACAAGTACCGATCACCCATTACCCCTGTCCTCGCTGACCTATGTTGGCTCTTGGTTCCCTACTGGCTCAAATTTAAAATTTTCCTCCTTCTGTTTCAGTGCCTCAATGGCCTCGCCCCTCCTTATCTGTGTAATTTCCTCCAGCTAAACCCCCCCCTTCCCAAAACTTTCCATAACTCTCACTCTGTTCTCGTCTTTCTCCTCCCCCTTCTCTTTCGCACCATCATTGGGAGCTGTATCTTCTGCCTTCTGGGTCCCATGCTCAGCGATTCCATCCCTAATCTCCTTCACCTCCTTAAAACTCACTTCTTTGGCCAAACTTTTGGTAACCCTTCCGAATATCCTCTTTGGCTCTGCGTTCGTTTATTTCTTTAAGCCTCTTTGAAGCACCTTAGGACATTTTTCTATGTTAAAGACGCTATATTAATGCAAGTTGTTGATGTTTCATTCAATTTTTTAATTGTTCCATTGCCTATTTGAGTCAGTATATAGCTTTTTTTTTGACAGCGTAACCCTTTGTGCTTCTCGTGAGGAAATCTAACCATGGTGCACTCCACGCAAGTTCTAGTTTTGGCTCTAAAGTTAATTGTACCACAGCCAAATTTGTAGATGATGAGATGTGCTATTTGGGTAGGCCTAATGGCACTCCTCCATTTAGCACAAGTTTCGCGTAGAAGCTGGTGATTTCCATGTGTCAGCTTGCCTCAGTGATGGTACCCTCACCTCTGAGTCAAAAGGTTGAGAGTTCAAGCCCCGCTCCATGAGTTGAGCACATAATCTACACCAGTGCAGTACTGATGGAGGTGCCGTCTTGCAGATGAGTGAGCGAATGTATTAATATCACTTCTATGCTGCATTAAAGGATGCAGTGTGAACTTTATTTTCACAATAATGCAAATTGGAACTGTTTTCAGTGCTTTGCTGTGCAGTTGGGGAAGGAAGAACTTCTTACAGGTATGCTACCACTATTGGTATGATTTTTTTTACTGAAAATAGCCAACAAGTTGGTTCGAAGGCTTGCGATTTGCAGCAGCTGTTTTAGTAATACAGGCAGTGCCCATCCTTACTGGTGCGAGGTGACTTGTGATGTTTTGAAATGACGACTTCTTGTCATTACCAGAAGATGTGATTTTGTTGCTGTAATCACCACTGAAGAAAATTCGTGTTTTGGAATGGGTACACAGGACAATGAAAGCAGGAACAGACCATCACCTGGGTACAACAGAGCCTGTTTGCTGCTTTTGACCATATTTGCTTTTTGTGTGGTTAGTGGTACAGATCCCACTGAAAGTCTCACTTTGGATTTCACTCATTTTGGCAGGTCTGTAGTTGGTTCAAAGTATTTTGCTATTGGTGGCCCATTGTGTCACTGAATTCATCAGAACTAATCATTTGATTGGCATCTTGGGGTTGCACACAGTTTGTTTTACTGTGCTAGCTATAATGCTCCTGTTACTTATTTTACTGAAAAGAAAGGAGAGTTGTCCAGGAGATTAGCAAAGATCTGCTTGATAGTTTTAACTCTTAACTGGAAAAGGAATGTATTTATAGATTGTGATTTGTCTGTGGTCTTATTTTTTGGACCCTGTTAGTTCGTGGTTGAATGCTCTTTTGAATATTTGGCAAGAATATATTAATTTGTTTCAGTCATGATTTGATGTCTTGCATGCAAGCTGCGAACATGAAAATACTGCATTCAAAATCATGATTTGAGAGAACATTCTTTTTATTCATTCACAGGATGTGGGCGTCGCTAGCAAGGCCAGCATTTATTGCCCATCCCTAGTTGCCCTTGAGAAGGTGGTGGTGAGCCACCTCCTTGAACCGCTGCTGTCCGTGTGGTGAAGGTACTCCCACAGTGCTGTTAGGGAGGGTGTTCCAGGTTTTTGACCCAGTGACGATAAAGGAACGGTGATCTAGTTCAAGTCAGGATGGTGTGTGACTTGGAGGGGAACTTGGAGGTGGTGGTGTTCCCATCCGCCTTCTGCCCTTGTCCTTCTAGGTGGTAGAGGTTGTGGGTTTGGGAGGTGCTATCGAAGAAGCCTGGGCAAGTTACTGCAGTGTAAGTTACTGATGGCACACACTGCAGCCACGGTGTGCTATTTTCCTCGGCACTTTTGCCTCTGAGTCAGAGGATTGTAGACTTGAGCCCCGCACTAGTACTTGAGTGCATGATCTAGGTTGAGACTTAACTGCAATATTGAGAGGGTGCTGGATTATCAAATATGCAGTTCTTGGGATGAGATGCTTGAGCAAGGTCTCATTTTCCTGTTCAGATGAATATTAAAAGAACCCATGACGCTATTTGAAAAAGAGCAGGGAATTCTTCCATTGTCCTGTCCCATATTCCTTCCTCAAATAATGCCACCAAAACATGGATTAACCGATTATTTACCTTGCTGCTTGGTGCGGCTATCTGTCACGTTTTCGCACAAAACAGTGGTAACTACTTGTGTTAAGTGGTTTGAGAAGTTTTAAAGTGACCGACAGAATGCAAGTATTATAATGTGACTGTGAACATGGTACATTGGCCCTAAATTTGCAGTCGGTACTCTGGTACGCCATCACGCCGCCTTTGTAATTGACCGCAAGTTCGGGGTTTCCACATGCGCTAAATCTTGAACTTGCGATCTGTCAAGTTCCGACTGCACATCGGCTTTGCTGCACGTTTCACCACCTCATTCAAATCATAGTGCTGGCGAAAAGTTGGGCTAATTGCCCACCTACTGTGCATTAATTACCCTGAAAATGTTTATGTCTGGTGCAAACAGGCGCAGGAGCCTGTTGCACAGCGTAAGAGATGGGGGGAGGATGAGAAAATTGTATTAGTTTATGCTACAGTCCATAACAATGAGGCACTGGCTTGTGTCTGAGCGGATACAAACTTTGAAAGAAACTTTAATTTGTTCAAGTTTGAAAACGAGGCCTTTTTGTGTCACCGTCTTTGCTGCCCAAAATCCTTTTGTAGTTTTGGTTTAATTATTTCCCAACTTCTATTTAATTCACTTTCATGATTTCCTCATGTTATCAGACGTTTAAACTCTCCATTTTAGATTATTTAAATTAATCTAAAGTTAGTTAGTCTGATAGAGGAAAAATCAAATTCGATAGGACTATAAAACTAATTATAGGTTTGTGTATTATAATCTTGGTTTGTGTAGTAAATACTATTGCAATGATCGTAAATTATTAATAAAATGGCATTTCTGGCTGCTAAATTATTTAAAATGAGTTTTGGGTAAATCGGCAAACTCCTCTTTCCTGATTGGCAAAGAGTCAGGAAGTGAAAGGAGCACCACCCCACGTGAACCCAGGTTCACATATGCACAACGGTGTGCCTCCGGGATCCATGGGCCATGACGCTGCGCACAACTCTGCAGCATTTGAAAGCAACTTTTTGAAGGGGGGTTCGCGCGAGGTAAGTGCAGATTTCGTTTGGATGTCGGTGGCGTAATCCTTAGCTATGCCGCCGACTGCGAATTCAGGGCCATTATGCCTACGTCCTTCTTGACCTCGCTGTTATTGATACCCTCATCTGTCGACCACAATATCCTGCTCCAATGCCTCTCCTTTATGCTCCAGTTCAGTGGGACTGCCCTTGCTTGGTTCCACTCTGACCCATCCAATCGTAGACAGAACATCTCCATCGATGGCTTCCCTTCCTGTCCCCACACAGTCACCTCCGGACTTCCCCAAAGATTCATCCTTGGCCCCCGCTCCTCTTCCTCATCTACATGCTGCCCCCTTAGCGACATAATCCATGTACATAGGCTCAGCTTCCACATGTATGCTGATAACACCCAGCTTCACCATCTCACTTAACACCTCCAATGTCTCAGGGCTGTCGGACAGGTTTTCTGACATTCAGTCTTGGTGGGCCATAATTACATTTTTTCCTATCGTGCATCAGAATCACTGTCCTAAAATCCCCCTTATTAATACGTGATAAAATCCTGTGAGGTGTTAATGCACTAAAAGTGGAGAGATCCTGACTCAGCTCTGGCTGCTCCAAAGAGCCTTTACAACAGAGCACATTTGAAGAGGAAGAATGAATTTGGTACTCAAGACTGGTATGAATCTCCAAATTCTGACAGAACTACATGACCATGTCCATTTGTGTTTACACAGCCACTTGAAAGCTTGCATATAAACACAACATCAACCATCCTTGATCTCATAAAGACTTGCCTCTTAACTATTAATTGAAAGCAGGCCTGCTTCTGCAGAAAACAGAAGTTGAATGAGGTTCACATGACATAACTTGAGTGCTAGCTTGGATGATGTTTATGGTAACTGCTTATAGCCATTTTGTAATTCAATCAATATATTGCAGAGCAATTTGTCCTGTTTGTCAGCTGAATGCAATTGGGCATAGAGCCGAGAAATAGGGAGAAACAAAATAGTGAATGAAAAAATGGGAAGACTGTTGTGACCTAGGTCTGTTTTGACTAAATATTATTTTTTAAATAAAATGTGTCAATAAATATGCAACGGAACTCTCTTCTTCCTCCCCCAGATGGTTCTGTGGATAAGTGCAGTGCCCACAAAGGTTCCAGGTATAATCCCTGGTCCAGGATGAGTTAGCCAATCTCAGTTGGAGTGCCATTAGGGGATGTTGGAATTGGCTACAGTCTCCTCAGACTAGGGTTCCTGCTCCTGATTGCTATCCCGCACAGTGAATGAAAGCATACTACAATCAAATGGTAGGTTCTGGTTCACACGGGTGGTTCATTCGGGTGAGGCACCAAGCAGAAGGGAGGCGATTCCTCACAGGGTAGGAGAGAAAATTGGTTTAAATGTGATCTGGTTCTGCTTTGGCACACCCTAGCAGCTGGTTATATAGAGCTCCATTGGCAGAGACAGTAAAATATGCCTCTCATTCCAGTCTTTCAGTTAGGGAGCAGGTAATAGGTGTAAGTTGGGAGAGAGGTGAGAATACAATTAGAATATCTGTAACTTGAGTAATCTACCAATCTGGCTACTTCGTTTTTTGGCTCATAAATAAAATATTCACCTTCTTAGAATGTAAAATTAGGGACAATGCAAACCACATGGTAAAGTAACCCTCTTCCAAATGCATTGCAGGAAGAAGAAGCAGTGTTTGAGTACAGTAATAGGAAGATAGAGCAGATGAATGCGTGGCTGGAGAGATGGTGTAGGAGGGAGGGCTTTAGCTTCCTGAGGAATTGGAACCGTTTCTGGGGGAGGTGGGACCTCTACAAGCCAGACGGGTTGCACCTCAACGGGAACGGGACCAATATCCTCGCCGGAGGGTTTGCTAGTGCTGTTGGGGAGGGTTTAAACTAGCTTGGCAGGGGGATGGGAACCTAAGTATAGAGTCAACAGGGAGGGAAGAAAAGCTGGAATTGGAAAACAAAAACATAGAAAGTAAATTGGAAGGACAGAGGAATCAAGGGCTAGATAGTAGTCAACAAGGAGGTTTGCCTGTACTAAATGGTATATACTTCAATGCAAGGAGTATAGCGAACAAGGCAGATGAGCTGAGGGCACAGGTAGATACTTGGGACTATGATATTATAGCTATTACAGAGACGTGGCTGAAAGAGGGGTAGGTATTGCAGCTCAACATTCCTGGTTACAGGATTTTCAGACGGGATAGAGATGGAGGTAAAAAGGGAGGGGGGGTATTGATTAAATAAATTATTACAGCTGTGAGGAGGGATGATATGTTGGAGGGATCATCAAACAAGGCCATATGGGTCAAATTGAAAAACAAAAAAGGGGCGATCACACTGCTGGGAGTGTACTACAGACCCTCAAACAATGAGAGGGAGATAGAAGAACAAATATGTAGACAAATTTCTGAGAAGTGCAAAAACTATAGGGCAGTAATAGTAGGGGATTTCAACTACCCCAATATTAACTGGGATAAAATTAGTGTGAAGGGTATAGAGGGTGCGGAATTCCTAAAATGCATCCAGGAGAACTTTTTTAGTCAGTATGTAGCAAGCCCAACAAGGGAGGGGGCGGTTCTGGACTTAGTTGTAGGGAATGAAGCTGGGCAGGTAGAAGGCGTATCAGTGGGGGGGGGCATTTTGGTGCTAGTGACCATAATTCTGTTAGATTTAATGTAGTTTTGGAAAAGGACAAGGATAGACCAGGAATAAAAATTCTAATTTGGGGAAAAGCAAATTTTGCTAAGCTCTGAGGAGATTTAGCCATAGTGGACTGGAAACCGCTACTTGAAGGTAAATCAGTGTCAAAGCAGTGGGAGGCATTCAAGGAGGAGATCCGGAGGGTTCAGACCAAATATGTGCCCTTAAAGAAAAAAGGTGGGACTAACAAATCTAGAGCCCCCTGGATGTCTAGAGACATACAGGGTAGGATAAAGAAAAAACGGGAGGCGTATGACAGATACCGAGGGCTAAATACTCCAGAATCTTTAGAGGAGTACAGAAAGTGCAGGGGTGCAATTAAAAAGGATATTAGGAAAGCAAAGAGAGAGCATGAAAAATTCTTGACAAGTAAAATCAAGGAAAACCCAAAGATGTTTTATAAATATATTAAGAGTAAGAGGATAACTAAAGAAAGGGTAGGGCCTATTAGAGATCATGAGGGTAATCTGTGTGTGGAGGCGGGAGACGTCGGTAGGATTCTTAATGAATACTTTGCGTCTGTTTTCACAAAGGAGAGGGGCAAAGCAGACATTGCTATCGGGGGAGGAGTGTGAAATATTAGATGAAATAAACATAGTGAGAGAGGAAGTATTAAGGGGATTAGCAGCTTTAAAAGTGGATAAATCCCCAGGCCCGGATGAAATGTGTCCCAGGCTGTTAAGCGAAGCAAAACAGGAAATAGCAGAGGCCCTGACCATCATTTTTCAATCCTCTCTGGCTTCAGGTGTGGTACTGGAGAGCGCTAATGTGGTACCCTTGTTTAAAAAGGGAAAAAAGGATAGGCCGACTAATTACAGGCCAGTCAGCCTAACCTCGGTGCTGGAAAAATTATTGGAAAGAATTCTGAAGGACAGGATAAATCTTCATTTAGAAAGACACGGATTAATCAAGGATAGTCAACACGGATTTGTTAAGGGAAGGTCGTGTCTGACAAACTTGATTGAATTTTTTGAGGAGCTAACAAGGAGGGTAGATGAGGGTAGTGCGTTTGATGTAGTGTATATGGACTTTAGCAAGGCTTTTGATAAGGTTCCACATGGCAGACTGGTCACGAAGTTAAATGCCCATGGGATCCAGGGCAAAGTGTCAAGTTGGATTCAAAACTGGCTCGGAGACAGGAAGCAAAGGGTAATGGTTGATGGGTATTTTTGTGACTGGAATGCTGTTTCCAGTGGGGTTCCGCAGGGCTCAGTACTAGGTCCCTTGCTTTTTGTGGTATATATCAACGATCTTGACTTGAATATAGGGGTTATGATCAAGAAGTTTGCAGATGATACTAAAATCGGCTGTGTGGTTGATACTGAAGAAGGAAGCTGTAGACTGCAGGAAGATATCAATAAATTGGTCAGGTGGGCAGAACAGTGGCAAATGGAATTTAATCTGGAGAAGTGTGAGGTAATGCATTTGGGGAGGGCTAACAAGGAAAGGGAAGGTCGTGTCTGACAAACTTGATTGAATTAAATGGTAGGACACTGAGTAGCGTAGAGGAACAAAGGGACCTTGGAGTACATGTCCACAGATCCCTGAAAGTAGCAGGCCAGGTAGATAAGGTGGTTAAGAAGGCATACGGAATGCTTACCTTTATTAGCCGTGGCATAGAATACAAGAGCCGGGGGGTTATGCTTCAACTGTATAAAACACTAGTTAGGCCTCAGCTAGAGTACTGCGTGCAGTTCTGGTCAGCACATTACAGAAAAGATGTGATTGCACTAGAGGGGTACAGAGGAGATTTACAAGGATGTTGCCGGGAGTAGCGAATCTTGGCTATGAGGAAAGACTGGATAGGCTGGGTCTGTTTTCCTTGGAACAGAGGAGGCTGAGGGGAGACCTTATTGAGGTGTATAAAATTATGAGGGGCATAGATAAAGTGGATAGAAAGGACCTAATTCTATTAGCAGAGGGGTCAAAAACCAGGGGCCACAGATTTAAAGTAATTGGGGGAAGGTTTAGAGCGGATTTGAGGGGAAATTTCTTCACCCAGAGGGTTGTGGAGGTCTGGAACTCACTGCCTGAAAGGGTGGTAGAGGCAGGAACCCTAACCACATTTAAAAAGTACTTGGATGTGCACTTGGGATGCTCTAACCTGCAGGGCTACGGACCAAGAGCTGGGTAGTGGGATTAGGCTGGATAGCTCTTTGTTGGCCGGCGCGGACACAATGGGCCGAAATGGCCTCCTTCCGTGCTGTAACTTTCTATGATTCCAAGCTAGATTTCTACACAATACAGCATCATACCGATATGAACATTTGTTACTATATTTTTAATAGAACTATTGAAGTTTATGTTGGGTTATGTATGCTGCAGTTGTCTTTTTTATTTCAACTGCTAGTACCTTGGGAAACTTGTTTTCAGTAGGTTTGTTTTAACTTTCCTAATACAGCAGAGTGGAAAATGCACTTTATCATTCCAGCATTTTGGATTATATTTAAAATTACTCTCTTATGCCTGTTAACAGGTTCTTGCTGAATTCCTCTTGGTGTCATAACCCACTCAATCTCACAATACATATTGTGGCTAATAGCATACGATGATAAATGGATCGCACTGTATAGGGTATGTACTGAGTCAGTACTGAAATGGCTAGTTGATTCATGTAGCTAACTGGTTAGGACCTCAGTGTTTGGTTATTTGATTAACTGGGTAACCTTGAAAGCCCTAGATGCTTGTATGTTTAAGTAAGCCAGTGAAAGAATTTGACCCACTAGTATCATAGGCTAGAAAGGGTTACAGCCAGAGGCCAATAAATATGGCCTGTTCTCTTTAATTTGTTCTCCTTTGGTGGTACTAATAAATGTGTATGGTATTAGCTCCTTTCAGGACCTTGCACTTCAGGGTGTCTCTGCCTTTCTCAAGAGTCCTTTTAATGGAATTGGAGGTATCTCCAGGGCTCTCTTGGCACAGGGATTGAAGGCCTTATTGGTTTGGTTTCTGCGCTGGTTCAAGGACAGGGTAGGAGTTAATGTGCACAGGCACGCTCCTGCTTGCTTTTTGATTGGCAAGGTTAATGTTAAGAGGTACGAAACAGGCTGGAGTTTCTTCAATGAGCTCCTCTGATTTGATTAGATCACTCTCCTGCCTGATCCTCTTAACACAGCCTGTGGCCCCGGGACAGTCAAGTAATTTTCACACTAAATTTGAAGCATTGCGCGGAGAATATCGGAGCCAGGGAAGGAGTTTGCACATAATTGAATTGTGGATGAAATCTGACCATGGAGCAGGAGCACCATGAAATTAAGGGATGTGCTCTTCAGTAGAAGCTGTGTACATCTGTGTGTGACTGTGACCTTGGTGGAGTGCGAAATCCATTAACCCTTTCAGTTGCCCAACAGCAATATTTGGGGTGTGCCTTTGCCTTAAGTCCTTTTGCTTTTTTTAAAAAAAGGCACCAAACAAAACTCATTGCATAAGCCTCAAACCGCAAAGCCCATCAGCATAACTAAATCATCACTGAGGGACCACTGGGGTATTTGCTTCTAATAGATATCCTATTCATCTATATATATCTCTCTCTCTATCTATCTAATCTATCTCTATCAATATCTGTATCTATCTATAGGGTAAGTGATTTATTGTTGCTCAGATCCCTCATTCTCTTAACCAGTGAGACTTCCTCTGCAGAATTGCAGTGCTCAGGCAATAAATTGCACCTCCTGTAAGAATTTTGCAGGATGTTGCCGAGTCAAATCACTTGCCCTAAGTATAGTGCCTTTTCCAGTAACGCTCTGCTGAATAAAACCTGGGGATACTGCATTATGATGTGAAGGTATTACGTGATATGATTCCACACCACTTTTACCTTTATTACCCTTTCACCTCCATTACACATTCTTGTAATAATAAAAATTCAAAAATAAGTGTTACTTTTTAAAATAAACTGTAAATTATGTAACACATCTGGCAGTGAATTTAAAGCAATCATTGAATTGAGTGCTTCTGCTTCTCTGTTGTCACTTACAGCATCAGAGCCACTCAATTAAGTTTACTACCTTATAACTCAGCCCCCTTGTATCCTTTCTGCACTTAATACTGTGGAAGTTTCATTTGAAATAAGTTTGTGTTTTTTTAAGGAATTTGTGGGTGCTGTCACTTATGCTGGTTGCAATAGACCTACCTGACCAGTGATGATATTAACCATTGCTTATGAGGTCATGTTTGGTCAGAATCAAACAACAACAACTACTTACATTTTTATAGCGCCTTTAACTTAGTAAAGCGTCCCAAGGCGCTTCACAGGAGCGTTACGAGACAAAAATTGACACCGAGCCACATGAGATATTAGGACAGGTGACCAAAAGCTTGGTTAAAGAGGTAGGTTTTCAGGAGCGTCTTAAGCAGGAGGGAGAGGTAGCGAGGTTTAGGGAGGGAGTTTCAGAGCTTAGGGCCTAGACAGCTGAAGGAACGGTTGCCAATGATGGGGCAAAGCAAATCAGGGATGCACAAGAGGCCAGAATTCTGACGAAAGGTCATCGACCTGAAACGTTAACTCTATTTCTCTCTCCACAGATGCTGCCTGACCTGCTGAGTATTTCCAGCATTTTCTGTTTTCATTTCAGAATTGGAGGAATGCAGAGTTCTCGGAGGGTTGTAGGGCTGGAGGAGGTTGCAGAGACAGAGAGGGGCGAGACCGAGGCAGGATTTGTTTATTTCAAATTTCAAGTTAGAACTGGAATTATAAAGCTCGCAGTCAATTTAAATAAAGTATTGATTATAAAGAGTAAAAATGTATTAGTGTGTTCAGTGGTGTTATAGTCTGTTTGAAATGACATTCATAAACTGCTTGAACTTCACTGTCACAGTTTACGATGTTACCTGAACTGCTCCAGTATTTTATCTCTGATAATCCATTTAAGTATTGAGTTAGTTAATCTTCGTCTGCACATATATTTATGAAACACATTAAAAAGCTGTATAAAAAACGAGTCCCTACAAGTTGGATGCCACATAAAGAGAAAAGGAACACATTGGCCCAGAAATTGGAGTTCGATGGTTGCCGCGGGGGTAAGGATCCCCCGCGATATCGCACTCCGCGCCTACCTTTATGGTTATGGCCCACACGAACTTCAGTTCCTGGGCCTCTCCCTGGTGCCGGCGCGCAGTGTGTGCGTGTCCCAGAGGCGCAGTTATTTCGATGCGACCTCTGGGATCACGTGGGCCAGTTAGAGCCAATGGCAGCACACCATCTTTCATTCATAGTTTTGACAGTAAGAGCTGTCAAAACTATGAATACAACAAGCCCCCAAAAGAACAACTAAACCTCAATTAAATTTTTAAAAAGCCATCACATTAATAAAATAACTATAGTTAAATAAATTAACCACTTTAAACAAAAATTTAAATTTTTGAAAAAATTTAAATTCTTTTTAAAAGTTATAAAAATAAACTTACCTTTCTTTAAAGTCTCTAAAAAAGATAAACCTGTTGAAAAAAATGTAAACTAATACTTAATTAACTACTTACCTTGTTAAAAGGGGGTCTTACGCCTGCTTTCTTTATGTGTAAAATTTTCAACACTTACCTGCGCGTTCAAACCTGAAAAAAAAACTAAGTGCGCTGCGTGCGCGCAACCTGTAGTGCGCACGCGGTTCACTTAGGAACCGCCCCCCTTCGCAATACCCGAAGTGCCGGTTTCCCGCGCATGCGCAGTGCATGCAGGAAACCGGCACTTCGGGACCTAATACGTGAGAGTACACAGTGCGTACTCTCCCGCATTAGGTCTAATTTTCGGGCCATTATTTTGTTACGTTAAACAATCCTGTGCACAGCTCTTCCCAGAAAATGCATTTGGTCCTGTTGAGGCTGTATTATTTGGAAAACATACAGAAGGAGATCATGCAATCTATCTTGCACAGTTCATTCAAGGAGGTTGATTAAGAGAACAGTTATTCCTACTTACCTTAATAGCTGACGAGCATTCATGTTCACGAATAATGGCATTAAATGCATCTGCCTTTCTATTTATGACATTCCTTTTCAGAAGGGGGCCCACCACGTTCTCCCTTTAAAGAGTCAGCCAGGGGACAAGGGTGAGGACATGTGCACCATGTCGGTGTGACACTGACCCATACAGACCAGGAAATATTTTTGGGACTGAAGGTCTTTTGTCGGTCAGTCTCAAACAGAATAGCTGTGAGGGGCTTACTGCAGTTGGTCTCGGTGTTCCTGGGCTCCTGCAGAGAGAACCAGCCATGGTTCTCGCTCCTGACTGCTATTCACTGGGAAGTGAACATGTGTGAATGCTGGCTGAGGATAGGACTGGTCTAATAGCCTGTCGACACTTGCTGTCTAGGTTTGCATGTGAAGGGTGGCCACTTGGACGAGGTATCCAAGAATTTACTGCTTTCTCATATTCCAACACGAGTCATCACTTTCAAAAATAGAACTCTCGGCAGAAGTAGTGAATGCAAAAACCACAGAATTGTTGACTGAACAATTGGATGCATTAGTGCTGGAGACCGTAGGGTCTGTCTGGGTGGATGGGCCGAGTGGCCTTACCTCATCCGAATTTACCTTTTGAAGAGAGGAGAAAAAGTGAAGAGGATTTCGGTGATAGAACAGAGGTAGGGTTAGTGGGGGAATGATGCCTGATTCCAGGAAAAGTAATCATTAAAGAGCGTATGGAAATGTGGGTCTAGCATTAAATAAGCTGTGCATTTTCTGTATGCAAATCAGATTTGGCCAGTCACGATCAGGGTCCATGATTCAATTTATTTCATCTCCCTACCTTGTTGCTGAGGCCAATTCTAGTGCTACAACTACTGTGCTTGTTGAGACCGGCTCACACAGTACAGACCAGGGTAGACGTAGAGAAAATGTTTCCACTCGTGGGGAGAAACCAAAACTAGGGGCCATAAATATCAGATAGTCACTAATAAATTAAATAAGGAATTCAGGAGAAACTTCATTTCCCAGAGAGTGGTTAGAATGTAGAACTTGCTACCACGTGGAGTAATTGAGGCGAATAGCACAGATGCATATAAAGGGAAGCTAGATAAATACATGAGGGAGAAAGGAATAGAAGGTTCTGCTAATAGGATTAGATGTAGTAGGGTGGGAAGAGGCTCATGTGGAGCAATAACACAAGCATAGATCAGTTGGGACGAAATGGCCTGTTCCTGTGCTGTAAATTCTATGTAAAAAGAAAACCTGGGAAGCTCCTGGTCTATAGGCTCCAGTTCTTCACGAGCCGTACATTTACCAACTAAGCCATCAGGGGAGCAGAGTTTGTTTAATATTAAATTTACTTGATTTTCTTTTCTAAATTATTTCCTATATAGTGCACAGCAGTATGACAAACTACTTTTCAGTCCGTTGTAAAAAAAAATTCCTTGCTTTTAAAAAAATATATATACATTTTTATTTTAATTAAGTAGATAGAATTGGCGGAGCTATCTGTCAGCCATTCATCGCTTTATCTTCTGATCCATCTATCATCTAATTTATTAATCTGCCATCCGTCCTTTCATTTTAAAGCATTGTAAAATTTATTATTTTACCAGTCCAGGGCCTCTTAATAGAATATACTTTATCTGGTGCCATTCCTACATCCTGGCAGGCATTTCATGCAACAATCAAATTGCAGAGATTTGTTGTAGAACTGTGCCTGAGCACAAGCTCAAGACAGTTTTCTAAAGAGAAAAGCACCAAAAAAGCACAACAAAAGGCATTCAAACATAAAATGTAATGACACACCAGAAGGAACAATAAACCAGTAGACTTCTGCGGCTATTCTGAAGATTAATACTGCTGTTCTTACTCCTATTGCTGTTATTGTTTAGTTGTAAGTGAGCTTTGACCATGCTTTAAACTGGCGACAAATCACTCCTCGTTGCAAGGCTGAAAATACTAGGTTGCATTATGGTCTTCAAAACAAATGTGGAAAACCTTTTGAGTAAACCAATCGGTTCAAAACAGTCTCAAAGGTGGACCATAATGTACAATGCACAGGTTGCATCTATGTATAGGTTTCTATCACTGCAAACTGGACCTTGCTGACACTGAAAAAATGAGCAACACGTAGAAACCAGGGACTGTCCGAGTACATCCGAGCTGGTACTCTGGACGACAGAGGTTGATACCTAGTGTCACAATAAGGAGGAAGACCCTTGCATTTTAATCTGTTGTTAACCCTGTTGTTTTTCTTATACTTTTATGCTCATCAGTGGAGAGATTTTAGTATTGGGGATGGAAGATTTTCCCATTTCAAGGACCTAGTGTTACTGTTGAGTACTTCCAGTCACATTTAGCATGGTCAGGTGCTAAGGAAGCTCACTCAACTTTGCCCCTTAACCCCAACTTCAGAAAAATATTCCCTCCTGGACGAGTATAAATTTTCCTGATCCTGTACCAGACATCCTAATGGTCTCTCCAAAACTGGCAATTTGTGGTAGATTGGGGGCAGTTACATTTTGCGAATCTGTTTTCTGTGGCTGATTGAGGCTGCCAAAGCTCATTTCGTGCAGGATATGTACAGCTGGTTGAGAGCGGAGGCTTTTTTTCTTCCTCCTCACTCTGGGCTAAATTTGAACGTGAGGATCAGAAGTGAAAGGATGGTGTGCCAACACACTACCACACAGTTCCCCCTGCACCCCCCCCCCCCAAACAGTGTTATATTTCTTACAGAAACAATCTGTTGTCACCGTACCTTCTACCACAGTCAGCTGGACAATCATCTAGATTAGTTAGTCACTAAATGTACCACATCAATTTGGCTTCATTCAGCAACAAGAGGGGATCATGCATTTGATTCAACTTAATTTTTTTAACATTTTTGGTGGTTTTACAATAAAGAATTCAGGTTATTTATGACGGTCTTGAGGGGCACATGATATACATCTTTACTGGAATTGAACTCCTTTTGTTAGCATAACTGCCTTGTAATGAATTCATAGGCTTCCGTTACTGTACATTTAATTGGCAGATTAGTTTTCACAGTCATATCAGAAATGCTTTGTGATTTATGATTCTTAAGACTTATTTACTCTTTGGGGGCTAGACTGCAATACTTCTGTCACACATGAAAGTGTTTTTTGATGTCTGACAGTATTTTTATTGAGCTGCTCTTAACCATCCTTTTAGCCTTCCTTTTAAGCACGATTAAACGGTTACAGAGAAGTAGAAGCTTTAGATGACACTGCACCGCAAAGAGTTCTACAATTGAGCAGCAACTTACAGGAGCAGCTATGTGGGTGGAGCACTCTTTCCTGGTCTGTAGGGAGCAGTGTGGGTGGAGCACTGGGTCACTGTCTGTGGGGAGCAGTGTGGGTGGAGCACTCTTTCCTGGTCTGTAGGGAGCAGTGTGGGTGGTGCACTGGGTCACGGTCTGTGGGGAGCAGTGTGGGTGGAGCACTGGGTCACGGTCTGTGGGGAGCAGTGTGGGTGGTGCACTGGGTCACGGTCTGTGGGGCGCAGTATGCGGCGAGCACTGGGTCATGGTCTGTGGGGAGCAGTGTGGGTGGTGCACTGGGTCACGGTCTGTGGGGAGCAGTGTGGGGCGAGCACTGGGTCACGGTCTGTGGGGAGCAGTGTGGGGCGAGCACTGGGTCACGGTCTGTGGGGAGCAGTGTGGGGCGAGCACTGGGTCACGGTCTGTGGGGAGCAGTGTGGGGCGAGCACTGGGTCACGGTCTGTGGGGAGCAGTGTGGGGCGAGCACTGGGTCACGGTCTGTGGGGAGCAGTGTGGATGGTGCACTGGGTCGCGGTCTGTGGGGAGCAGTGTGGGGCGAGCACTGGGTCACGGCCTGTGGGGAGCAGTGTGGATGGTGCACTGGGTCACGGCCTGTGGGGAGCAGTGTGGATGGTGCACTGGGTCACGGCCTGTGGGGAGCAGTGTGGATGGTGCACTGGGTCACGGTCTGTGGGGAGCAGTGTGGGGCGAGCACTGGGTCACGGTCTGTGGGGAGCAGTGTGGGGCGAGCACTGGGTCACGGTCTGTGGGGAGCAGTGTGGGGCGAGCACTGGGTCACGGTCTGTGGGGAGCAGTGTGGGGCGAGCACTGGGTCACGGTCTGTGGGGAGCAGTGTGGGGCGAGCACTGGGTCACGGTCTGTGGGGAGCAGTGTGGGGCGAGCACTGGGTCACGGTCTGTGGGGAGCAGTGTGGGGCGAGCACTGGGTCACGGTCTGTGGGGAGCAGTGTGGGGCGAGCACTGGGTCACGGTCTGTGGGGAGCAGTGTGGGGCGAGCACTGGGTCACGGTCTGTGGGGAGCAGTGTGGATGGTGCACTGGGCGGTCTGTGGGGAACAGTGTGGATGGTGCACTGGGTCACGGTCTGTGGGGAGCAGTGTGGATGGTGCACTGGGTCACGGTCTGTGGGGAGCAGTGTGGGGCGAACACTGGGTCACGGTCTGTGGGGAGCAGTGTGGGTGGTGCACTGGGTCACGGTCTGTGGGGAGCAGTGTGGATGGTGCACTGGGTCACGGTCTGTGGGGAGCAGTGTGGGGCGAGCATGGGTCGCGGTCTGTGGGGAGCAGTGTGGGTGGTGCACTGGGTCACGGTCTGTGGGGAGCAGTGTGGATGGTGCACTGGGTCGCGGTCTGTGGGGAGCAGTGTGGGGCGAGCACTGGGTCACGGCCTGTGGGGAGCAGTGTGGATGGTGCACTGGGTCACGGCCTGTGGGGAGCAGTGTGGATGGTGCACTGGGTCACGGCCTGTGGGGAGCAGTGTGGATGGTGCACTGGGTCACGGTCTGTGGGGAGCAGTGTGGATGGTGCACTGGGTCACGGTCTGGGGAGCAGTGTGGATGATGCACTGGGTCGCGGTCTGTAGGGAGCAGTGTGGATGGTGCACTGGGTCGCGGTCTGTGGGGAGCAGTGTGGATGGTGCACTGGGTCGCGGTCTGTGGGGAGCAGTGTGGATGGTGCACTGGGTCACGGCCTGTGGGGAGCAGTGTGGATGGTGCACTGGGTCGCGGCCTGTAGGGAGCAGTGTGGATGGTGCACTGGGTCGCGGTCTGTGGGGAGCAGTGTGGATGGTGCACTGGGTCGCGGTCTGTGGGGAGCAGTGTGGATGGTGCACTGGGTCGCGGTCTGTGGGGAGCAGTGTGGATGGTGCACTGGGTCGCGGTCTGTGGGGAGCAGTGTGGATGGTGCACTGGGTCGCGGTCTGTGGGGAGCAGTGTGGATGGTGCACTGGGTCGCGGTCTGTGGGGAGCAGTGTGGATGGTGCACTGGGTCGCGGTCTGTGGGGAGCAGTGTGGATGGTGCACTGGGTCGCGGTCTGTGGGGAGCAGTGTGGATGGTGCACTGGGTCGCGGTCTGTGGGGAGCAGTGTGGATGGTGCACTGGGTCGCGGTCTGTAGGGAGCAGTGTGGATGGTGCACTGGGTCGCGGTCTGTGGGGAACAGTGTGGGGCGAGCTAAGTAATTAGAGAACCATAGATGGTAAGTAAACATGGAGGATATGGCTCTTGTAAGCATATTACATGTTGCTAGTTTCGATTTAAACCCCAGTTATCTTGATTTGCATGCAGTGGGTGAATAGTTGTGATATATGGATTATTCTAACTAAAAATTGGTGCAGTGCAGGGAGGATTCTTGAGGTTAGAGTTCAGGGTTTTTGGTTTTGTGGTGTTTAGATTTGCAGCGCGAGCAATATATTTTTGTCATTTTATTACTTAAAGCATCACTTGGGGGATTAAACAGTTTGTACTGTGTTTTTTTTGCAGTGCCAAGATGATTTTCTGGCATTTGAAAGGTTTTCCTGTAGCTGTTCCAGTAATAGGATGACTATATGGGGCCACTAAATGTGGATACAATCCAATTTCCCTGATTCCATCAAGCCTCGCACAGAGCATTAGCTCATGATCCAAAAAAGAAATCTGACCCCTCGGCTGATGGGTTGGTCAAAAATTAAAAAAAATCCTCAAGACTAAGCTATTTACTCGGCGCAGTAAAACAGCCATTCATGTTCTTGCATTGCTTGTGTCACGGAAGCCCAACTCTGTTAGGGAGTTAAAAGCAGAGGATGCTATAGTACATTTTTATTAGAACCTAACAAGATCAGCACAGGCTGTGCTGGAGCAGTCTATCGGCTCACAAGATTAGACACACGAGGGTTTTCTGCATGCAAAATGAATCAGGAGGCGAGCTGCTGGGTAAATGACATTACCATATTATGGGATATGCCGACAGGTGATATATGTTGTGTAGTTGGGGGTGGGGGGAGGTATGGGTAAATCCTAATAAAATGGTTTAGAAGCATTTCAGTGAAGTTGTGATAAATGGAGGGAGAAAGAAATGCGTAGCTCCCAGATAAAAGAAGGCAAACAGAGTCACAGAGCACAGCATAAGAGGTACAACGACTGTCTTAAACAGGATTGTGATAATCAATGAAGGCCAGATCACACGGTAAAGGGGTGCATGATTGGAGATCAAGTCGAATCGGAGTGTTGTCACCAGGATTTCAGGAAAGCTTAATGTGTGTGTGAAATCTTTAAACTATGTCCAATTGTGAAATAACACCCAACAGTATAATTAGAGATTTTACCCTTCCAAACTTGGGTTACCTTCTGAAGAGATGATAGGTGGTTACAGGTCTGTCGCTTATGGTAGTTATGGTGCCTGAAACTTGAGGTGACGAATTATGATCACAAGATAATTGTGCTTGAACTCAACCTATCTTAATTCATCCATCTAGCGAGATCCTAATATTCCCCCCATTGTAGCATCCAATTGTTTCTTAAATGATTCCAGAGTTTTTGCTTCCTTGACTCTAACTGGAAGTCTGTTCCACACATTGATCCCTGTTTGTGAGATGAAGAATTCCTTGACATCAATCCTAAAATTACCTTCTAATTTAAACTCGTGTCCCCGAGTTTTACTCCTGCACCCCTGCAGTCCTGCTGTTTAATTAAAAGTCATGAACTTTTTCTATACCCTTAACAATCTAATAGGCCTCTATAACATCAACTCTTGGACGCATCCTTTGCAGGCTGAGAAGCCCATCTTTCTGCAGTCATTCCTCATAAATCAGATCCCCGACACTGGGGATCAGCCAGCCTCGTGGCTCTTCTCTGCACTGCCCCAGCGCTTGAATATCTCTCTTGCTTCGAGGCAACCAGAACTGGGTGCAGTATTCAAGATGCAGTCTGACCTAGCACTATAATATTTGATCACTACCTCCTCCAACTTAGATTCTGTGGTTTTAGCTGTGTAGTTCAACAACCTATTGGCTTTGATGAGTGCTGCTCTGCAGTAGTTGGACATACAGAAATACTGCGGATGCTGGAAATCTGAAATATAAACAGAAGATGCTGGAAATACTCAACAGGTCAGGCAGCATCTGTGGAGAGCAAAACAGAGTTAACATTTCAGGTCTGTGACCTTTCGTCAGAATTGGAAAATGTTACAGATGTAACCGGTTTTAAGAGGCATGGAAAGGCGGGGAGGGGAGGAAAGAACAAAAGGGAAGGTCTGTGATAAGGTGGAAGGCAGGAGAGATTAAATGACAAAAGGGATGATGGTGCGAGGCAAAAGGGGATGATAATGGAACAAGTAAAGAAACAAAAGATGGATCTTGAGCTGTAAATGGCAACAGCAGAATCATTACCAGCACCTGCTGTGCGAAAAAATGGGAGCTGTGTTTATGATCTGAAATTGTTGAACTCAGTGTTGAGTCCGGAAGGCTGTAAAGTGCCTAATCGAAAGATGAGGTGCTGTTCTTGAGCTTCCGTTGAGCTTAATTGGAACAGTGTAAGAGGCCAAGGACAGAGAAGTCAGAGTGGGAGTGGAGCAGAGAATTAAAATGGCAAACGACCAGAAGCTCAGGGCCACACTTACGGACTGAACAATGTTTAACATTGAGTCTCTTTCGGCTTCATCCTGAGCCATTTCAAGACCATTCATGGAGTACATGTGTTGTCCATTTTTCCTTCCTATGTGTAGCACTTTGCATTTGTCTGAGTTAAATTTCATCTGCCATTGCTCTGCCCACTTTTACGTATATTATCCAACTAATTCTCTAATTTCTGAGCTGTCTCACCCAATTCTACTTTCCCTCCTAGTTTGGCATCATCTGCAAATTTGGCCAATTTACATTGAGTTTGTGAATCTAAATCATTTATGTAAACTAGAAACATTCGTGGTTCCAGCCCTGAGGCAGTGCACTCAGTATTCTCTCATCTCCTACGCTCTGATGTAACTCCTCTAAAAGTACTCATTGTTTCCTACTCTTCGGTCAGTTTCTTATCCTTTCCCAAGGTGTACCCTGCATCCCCACAGCTTGAGTTTAATTAGTAGCCTTTTGTGTGGAACTTTATCAAGATGCTTTTGGAAGTCGAGGTACACCACGTTATACCACAGTCCACTTGGGGTGTCACTTCCTCACAGAATTCGAGGAAGTTGGTCAGGCAGGATCTTCCCCTTCTGAATCCATAAGTATTATACGAGGCCTGTCCTATCACCACTAAAGCACCATGAAATAAGTGTGATGCTTCCTGTAGCGTGTTGGTACCAATATCTTAAGACAAGTGCAGCTACCATTGGAATGGTAAGACTTGATTAAGGAATATTTGTGGCTGATGGTGGAGGAAAATATGAAAGGTTTGGAAATAAAAGTTCCAAAATAGACTGATCACATTGCTGCCATTTTTGTTGTTGGAGTTGAAAAGAACATTGAGTTTGTGAAAAGTCTGTTTCAACCTGGGAGAATGTCCAGGGAGGGGAATGGAGTTGGTGGGAAGGCTACAGGTTGCGATACGGGGGCAGGGGTCGGGGGGGAAGGAAGCAAAGACAATTACTTAATTCTTCCTAAAGTCTAGCTGGAGGGAATTACGGCTCATCCAGAATTGGTTGTCACAAGCACCATATAGCCAGAGGCAATGGAGGGGTCGGGCGAGATGGTGGAGAGTGGAATTGCTGTCTATGTTCTGACTACGATCACATAGCTAAGAGTGGAATCAAGTGAGGGCAGTTCTAATTGCCTTCACTTAATTCCACTCTTAGCTATGTGATCACTCAGCTGTAACTAGTGGGGTACCGCAAGGATCAGTGCTTGGGCCTCAGCTATTCAAAATCTACATCAATGATTTGGATGAGGGGACCAAATGTAATATATCCAAATTTGCTGATGATACAAAGCTGGGTGGGAATGTAAGTTGTGAGGAGGATGCAAAGAGGCTTCAAGGGGATATAGACAGGCTAAGTGAGTGGGCAAGAACATGGCAAATAGAATATAATGTGGAGAAATGTGAAGTTATCCACTTTGGTAGGAAAAATAGAAAAGCAGAGTATTTTTTAAATGCAGAGAGATTGGGAAATGTTGGTGTTCAGAGGGACCTGGGTGTCCTTGTACATGAATCACTGAAAGATATCATGCAGGTACAGCAAGCAATTAGGAAAACAAATGGTATGTTGGCCTTTATTACAAGAGGATTTGAGTACAAGAGTAAAGACCACTTACTGCAATTATATAGGGCCCTGGTGAGACCACACCTGGAGTATTGTGTACAGTTTTGGTCTCCTTACCTAAGGTAGGATATACTTGTCACAGAGGGAGTGCAACGAAGGTTCACCAGACTGATTCCTGGGATGGGGGATTGTCCTATGATGAGAGATTGAGTAGACTAGGCCTATATTCCCTAGAGTTTAGAATAATGAGAGGTGATCTCATTGAAACATACAAAATTCTTACAGGGCTTGACAGGGTAGATACAGGCAGGATGTTTCCCTGGCTGGGGAGTCTAGAACCAGGGGTCACAGTCTCAGAATAAGGGGTCGGCCATTTAGGACTGAGTGAGGAGAAATTTCTTCACTCAGAGCGTGGTGAATCTTTGGAATTCTCTACCCCAGAGGGCTGTTGGGTCTTAGTCGTTGAGTATATTCAAGACAGAGAGCGATAGATTTTTTGATATTAAGGGATATGGGGATAGTGCAGGAAAGTGGAGTTGAGTTAGAAGATCAGCCATGATCTTATTGAATGGCGGAGCAGGCTCAAAGGCCGAATGGCTTACTTCTGTTCCTGTTTCTTGTGCTCGACTGAGCTGGACAATGGAGGGGAGGCATTGGAGGAGGATAGTGTAATCAACCATATCGAATGCTACAGAGAGATAGAGGAGGACGAGAAGGAATAATGCTCACAGTCACAGAGAATGTCATTCGTTGCTTTGGTTAATCGGCTGCCAAAAGGCACAAGGAAATGGCTTGAGGGAAATGTCGTGCCTGTGTATATACACCTGGCATATGCTTAATGCCTAGCTGTGGTGGCATTGTAAGGAGAAACCTGTATCATATCACTCTGTGATGGGGACATTGGAGAGATGTTTGAAGTACTGGAATCTTTAACATCAACTGTAATAAATCCCTGTTAAGCAATCTCCTTTTTTAGTTTCACACGGACTGATCAGGACTTCAATTGTATTACCTACTCTGCAGAGGAGTCTTTTGTTTATCTCCCCTCTTCTGAAAGTACTGACTCTTGTTGGGGCACTGTTCCACGAGCACTGTCTGGTACTGCACCCAAGTTGCCAGTCGTCATGTTACAACTCAAGACAGCGAGCGTCAGCAGACTGGTAGATCACCGTCAACCTTGGTCCTGCCCGCAGACATGTATTTTCCAGCAGGAGCACTGTATAATGATCAGGAATGGCAATCCTAGTTGCTTTTTTCCTATTGCAAATACCCCTATTGCTGCCCCAAATTAGATGGGCTAACTCTGTACAAACCAGGGTCCTTCCTAATCATGTGCCTTTGTACCATAGCAAGCAGTGCATATAGCTACTGAGTTTTTAAGAGCTTTTCATCATTTTTAACATCAATTCTGGTCAAATCCCTGATGGAAATATCTATTTGCCAGTTTTTTTAGAGACAGATCAGAGCTGGATTTAAGGATCTGGACTGTAGTATCCAATGCTTCACAGACAATAATTAAAAATCTAAAACCTGAAATGAAAATGTGGAACAGCAAGGAACTCTTTTGGATTGCACCTGTCAGTGACAGTATTTGCTATCAGAGGTACTTCCTGTTTTAAAGCCACATATTACACCTTTCCCCACCCCTCCCAGTCTTTTGTTTTAATGTTTCATATGCTTGAGAAGATCAAATCTCCATTAAATTATTCTTTGGCAAGATAAAATCAAATCAATTCTGTCAGGACTCCCCTGAAGCAAATGTATAAGAGATTTCAGATTGCAAATTCTTTTTAGCACCTTATACTATTAGACAGCGGCTTCAACTTAACCCTTTCCCAAGCCAAGGCATTAAATGCTGTCTCTCTATTCCAGTGGAAAGTTTGAGATTTCCAGGAGAGAGTGGGTCAAATTTACAGAACCTTTATGCTCAATCGATCTGTCGTTCAGTATTATTCATATTTGTCAGTTTTTAAGCATGGACTATGACTGACCTAGCCCTAAAAGTAATTGATATTGCTGGATAAGAGGCAGGGCAAATTATTTTGAAATCAATATCCATACTTTTTACACAAGCATTGATGCAGATTATAGGCCACTGTCCCTTGAGATTTGTGCCCTGATCGACCTAAATTGGGGAAAGCAAGCTCCCAACAGTGTCTGTAAGTGATGTATGCTTCAAGTGTGTTTTCATTTTCCTGCATCAAAGATCTGCACTCACAATTGCTGGTAACCGTTTCAAAGATGTTCCCAGGACCTAGGTGTTGGGAAAAAATATAGGTAGAAATCCTTCACAGTGCTCTGCATTGTGTGTTGATTTTCTTTTTATCGTATTTCTTTCAGGAGTGAAGTACCTTTTCAGTTTCAGGGATATTAATTTTTTTTATATAGATATTTAATTAAAATTAGAAGTTCTGCAGAAAAAAATACCAAGAATTATTAAACACATGGCTTTTTAGACTATAGTGAGAAACAATTGTCTTATTTCAGTGGCTTTTCCTAACCATTGATGGCTTTGAAGAGATTTTTCTTCTGTCTGCGTTCTTGTTAGGTGTACAATTTCAGTGTGCAAGATATATATATTTATATTCTACAGAAGTATAATGCTATATAACATTGTCCGGCTGATCTACTTCCTACAAACACCAGTTACCGCCATTGAGGGGAGCTAGTAGATAAGTATACTGCATCGTACAATGCCTGAGATTTCTCACTATGAAATGAATATCGACAGTGTGGCAGAAATAATCGAGCTCCCAGTTCAGTTTCCTCGTGTGTTTAAGACCTTGGGAAGTAGTCCTTGTGTTTACATGATTGCCACTGCTTCTCCAATATAAACAGATTCAGTTCCAGTGATCGATCTCTCTCTCTCTCTCTCCCCCATACTCTCTCCCTTTCCTCCGCCCCCCTCTCTCCTCCGCCCCCCTCTCTCCTCCGCCCCCCTCTCTCCTCCGCCCCCCTCTCTCCTCCGCCCCCCTCTCTCCTCCGCCCCCCCTCTCTCCTCCGCCCCCCTCTCTCCTCCGCCCCCCTCTCTCCTCCGCCCCCCCTCTCTCCTCCGCCCCCCTCTCTCCTCCGCCCCCCTCTCTCCTCCGCCCCCCTCTCTCCTCCGCCCCCCTCTCTCCTCCGCCCCCCTCTCTCCTCCGCCCCCCTCTCTCCTCCGCCCCCCTCTCTCCTCCGCCCCCCTCTCTCCTCCGGCCCCCTCTCTCCTCCGGCCCCCTCTCTCCTCCGCCCCTGCCCCCTCTCTCCTCCGCCCCCCTCTCTCCTCCGCCCCCCTCTCTCCTCCGCCCCCCTCTCTCCTCCGCCCCCCTCTCTCCTCCGCCCCCCTCTCTCCTCCGCCCCCCTCTCTCCCCTCCGCCCCCCTCTCTCCCCTCCGCCCCCCCTCTCTCTCTTTCCTCTCCTCTCTCCTCCCTCGGCCCTCTCCCCGCCTCCCCTCTCGGCCCTCTCCCCGCCTCCTCTCTCGGCCCTCTCCCCGCCTCCTCTCCTCTCTCTGCCCTTTTCTCCACATTAAAGACAAAACTTAAAATCTATAGGCAAATGGCCATCTGAAAGAGAAAGCTTTATTCGCATTTCAGATGGAATGCATTTGACAGATCCTGAGTACTTCGGATTTGAAAGCATTTAATTTTTTTTCTGTCAGCTGAATGTTGTGGTTTCACATGGGGACAAAACACTTGGGCCTGGAGTTTCTGTTTGGTTGCGCTGGTTTCCTGATGTAAATCAACCAAAATCGGTGTAACCGGCGCAAAAGATCGTAGAATTTTAAGCTCAAATTACGTTCAACACAAATCGAGTTTCTGCAGTCTTTAGTGCTAGTTTAAAAAAACATTGCACTAGAAGCAGCCCCTGCTCACAAAACTGGCCACGGCCCCAGGGTGAATTAATTACCACTGCAAGTTTCCGCTAATTGCGCTCATTCGCGGGCCTTCAAGGAGGATCTAAAAATGAAGCTGGTTCTTTTGGGCGCAAGGACACTAATGGACACATTTTAAATGCTTTTGAATGTATTTTTTCTTTCACTAAGAAACTGATTACTGTACCCCAATATAAATAGGAAACAGTTCTGGATATTTTTTTCAAGTCATTTTCAGTCATTTAAAATCGGGTTACTCGCAGGTGGTGGATTGACACTGATTCAAATTGCTTTTTTCTTTGTGATAAACCCATTTTCAGCTGTATTAATCGAACTGCACCGAGTTATCACTCTTAAATATATCAAGGAATTTTTTTAAATGCAAAACAAAATTACGTTCTAAAACGCTGCCCGATTGCGCTGCTTCACGGCAGATATTGCGTTCAGCGATATGCAAATGAGTTCGAACAGAGAGGGGGGGAAAACCCACTTTTCAAAACGGGTGCAATTTGCGCCAGAATCGCCGATTGCACCTAAAGCGGAAACTCTACTCCTTGGACACAACAACTTGGATTCATTTCTCAGCAGATGTACCCAGAGAGGTGATAGTTGCGTGATGTGACTTAGGTTCGTATTCAAATTATTTCAACGCCACTGTGCATTGTTAAGTCTAGTTATTGTCTGTAGTTGTGGCATTAAAATGCAGTTCGTTTATTCTGTCTCTCTGTCTTGCCTGAACGTGGTGCCTCACACTGGAGCGCCAGCAGCCCAAGTGGACTTTCTTTGAGTGACCTCACACAGCAAATGACGGCAGAGTGTTTAACAGTGGGAGCATCACAGCTGAGCCTGATGTCCACACAAGAGCACTGTGCAGAAGAAATCACCAGATAACCATCACGAGTGGAAGCCTTGACATTTTCCTTCTTGCTAGCCTCTATTAATACCAAGCCTGAGATCAGCTAACTCAGTGCAACTGGATATAAATCCCCCAGTTAGTCATTGAACCACGTGGGGAGCAACTACAAAGAAAGACACTGCTCCAAAAATCTCCTTAACTCTGCTTTCCCAGTTTACACAGCTCTAAGTAATGTTAACATGCCCATTGTGACAGTACAGCAATAATAAAATCTGAATTCTAAACTAGATCACTAAATTATGTTTGTGTGGTTGAGAATATATATTATAACGCATCCCAGCACACACTCCAATGACTAGCAACAGGAGCATGCAGGGACAGGAAATATAAATATCTAACTCCAGTCAGGGTAAGTAACATGCACGCACTTGCATTTCCATTTTTTCAATGGAAGTCAAGTAAAGAAGCCAAGTGGACTCTTGCAGTTTTTATTTGTCCTGAAGGTGTATGAATTGCTGGGGTTAGTGATTAAGCAGCTGCATAGGAACATAGGCATTGCTAGACGAAAGAGACCAAGAGCCATCTTATTCGCCTTCTACCATCCTGGTAGTCGTGTGATACGGCGATAATGAAGTTGTTGACTAATCATGGCAATCAATCTCTATCCATTAGTCTACAACAGACCCAGACATGAGCTGAGGAAAACTTCCAGTGGTGGAAAACATTTGGGAACCATTAGTCCAGAGTGATCTGTTCCTTCCAAGCATGCTCCGCTTACCACATGTCATGTCTCAAATTTCTCATATACCGTATTCCAAAATATTATTTTCTGAAAGAAATATGAGACGGGACTGCCTCTGACTCAGTGACTCAATTCCCTTTTTTTTTAAAAGACAAATACACATGTACAAAACTCCTCAGATCAACAAGCTGCACAATAAAACATGCAACAGGGTATTGTCAACCGAGATGTCATTTCAGAACCTCGGACAGATCACAATAAGGACCTTGCTGTACTCGGTGCTTTATCTCAGCAGCCTCCTCTCAGTTTACAAAACCCAGTGTTGTTCCCAATAGTTTCTGAAAATCTGCATTATTTGTTGCTGGGGGTGGCGGAGTGTGGGGAGGGGTGGAGAATCGCACACAAGTAGCAGATTTTTGTACCAATGAGCTTCACTCACTTTTTTTTTACAAAAAGCCCTGGATTGGGGGAAGCAATCTGCTTGGATTGAACGATCAGACCACAACCTCCTGCAATTGGCATTTTGTCTGCCACAACTTTGCGAGCTGCATCCCTGTGATTATTCAAAGGGGATTATCTGTTGTAAGCCCCTTAACCATCAATTATTCTACAACACCCATGATATTTATTATTTCTCCAACTTGCCTGCTGTCCAAGATCTCTGCTGAGCATTTGAATCTGGAAGCTGTGGGGGAGCAAATACAAAAAAATGAACAAATGAGCGACCCAAGCGAATTGTGAGTTTATGAAACAATATTGGTTTTGTGTTTATAGGTTCTAAATTAAACTCTGATTATTAAAAGCACCACATCCTTGGTAGTAATCATTATTAATACGTTATTGACCAATGTGAGGATAATGTTGCTGAGCTGCGGTGTTGGAGGACTGCCATGTAGAACAATGATTTTAATTTTTCTCGATCATTTCCATTGAGTTTTTCTGTTGATGCTTAATATTTTTTTTTTAAATTTATCGACACGTTCAATTTGTCTACATGTTTCGCATACAGGATTATATACATGAAAAGGAGAAATCTGCAGGGCTATGGAGAAAAAACAGGCGAGTGGGACTAATTGGATAGCTCTTTCAAAGAGCCAGCACAGGCACGATGGGTTGAATGACCTCCTTCTGTGCTGTATGATTCTAGGTTAACACTCATTCCAACATTTGCTTCAACACACTGAGGGGTTAAGATGGTGTTATGAAATCACAAAAATGGAGGAGGGGTTCAGATAGTTAACATCAAATAATGGAAGCCAGGGAGTGAAACATAGAATAATGCAGATGTAAGTTCACAGGATGTAATATAATTGAGGGGTTTCAGTTGGTTTGTATATAGATTAATGCATATCTAGAAGTGATTTCTAGGATGTATTCTAATCAAAAAGCTTCAAATATTTCTATATGCAGTCGAAGAATGAATGCCGAGGAGAGAGTACAAGGCAATAATCCCATTGAGAGGTTCAGGTGACATAAATTGCAAACGTGAAGATCATGTGCTTCATAACCAACATCTGAAGCCCACAGTTATTATCTGGCAATCAGTCCTGGGTCATATTTTCTGTTGTATCATTTGGGCATAATGAGGTTTATGTTGTCTCTTCTGCTGGTAGTAGAAAGAAGGAACTTGCAGTTATATAGTATTGTATGTCCTCAGGACATTCTACATTGCTTCACTTCCAATCAAGTGTAGTTACTGTCGTTATATAGGCAAATGCAGCAGTCAATTTGGGCACAGCATATCGTACAGATGAGACGATTGGCCAGCTTATCTGTTTTCAGTGATGTTTGAGAGAGGAATGTTAGACAGGACACTGGGAGAACTCCCTGCTCTTCTTCAATTGCATCCATCTGATTAACCAGAACAGGCAGAAGGAGCGTTAATTCAGTGTCTCATCTGAAAGATGGCACCTCTGACAGTGCAGCACTCCCCTCAGTATTGCAATGGAGTACCAGCCTAGATTATATAATTGATGCACTAACGCACTCACTGAGCGATTAATGATTGATGTAATCACTAAGTTTATTCAGTAATAATCTGTTAATTACTGATCAGTGTAGGAGAACTATCAGCACACCCTATCAACACTATCAGCTCCACTGATTGCTCAGTGAATTTACTCAGGTGCCTGATACCAGGTCCAGTGTGACAATAGAAGTCCTGGGAAACCATCAAATAAGTAACTCGAGGGTGCATTAAAATGTGTGGTACTAGGGATGAGAGACTTCAGTTATGTGGAGAGACTAGAAAAGCTGGGATTGTTCTCCGAGCAGAGAAGGTTATGGGGAGAATTAATCAAGGAGTTTAAAAGTATGAAGAGTTTTGATAGAGTAGATAGGGAGAAACTGTTTCCACTGGTAGGACGGTCGATAACAAGAGGACACAGATTTTAGATAATTGGCAAAAGAATCGGGATGGGGGGAGATGAGAATTTTTTTGAAAGCAGCGGGTTGTTATGATCTGGAATGCACTACCGGAAAGGTTGGTGGAAGCGGACTCAATAGTAACTTTCAAAAGGTAATTGGATAAATACTTGAAAAGGAAAAAACTGCAGGGGAGGGGGATTGAATTGGACAGCTCTTTCAAAGAGTCAGCATAGCCACGATGAGCCGAATGGCCTCCTTCTGTGCTGTAAGATTCTATGATTCTCTTTGCATCACAGTAACATGACACTCAGTGGGAGTCTCGTGCTCTCCCTCCTCAAGATCGCAATCTCACACCTGCTTGCACCAGTACTTCCTGGCATTTCTCTTGCTTTCTGCAGCTTCCTGGTAAAACTAAGCAAGAGAATGGTCAGGGGGTGAGGTAAAACCAGAGTGTTGGTAAAAGTCAGCCAGGCTGTGAAGAGGGAAAGAGATGTACAGAAAAGAGGGAGACAGAACAAAACAAAAAAAGAAAGCCAGTGAAAACAAGAAAGTAAGAGAGAAGAAGGATATTTTATTGCCATGGTTTTCTGCGGTACCCCATGTGGCGGGCACATGGGCTGCCACTCTTCTCTATGGTCATGTTTTGGCATGAGGTAGTGCCTCAGGTTTACAGCTCACCATTGCAAATTTCGCAGTCGGGATTTGTCCCACTTTCGACAACACTGTTCACTCGTGAGGATGACCTCCAAACTCACTGTCCCGGGTAATTTGCTGCACTGCTTGTCTGTGACAAAAATCTAACTTTTCTGACTTAATATTTAGCTTGCTGTTAGCTTCTTTATTGCTATCACAGTGCATAATGGGTTAAAAGATAGCTTCACTCAAGACTATTCCTGTGGAGGCTGGTGGCTGAAGTATTCCCAAAAAAAGGATTCTCCCAGCACTCTGAAATTCAGCTAACTGTGAGGCTGAGTGAAAACACTTCCCAGGACGCAAGGAGTTGAGGCTTTACCAGTGAGAAATCTGAAACGTGGAAGCCAAAAAATATCGAACGTAAATGGGGTAAAAGAACCCAAAAGTGGAACAGCATCATCCAACAGCCATTTTGAATGTGGTCAAAGAGGCCTTAATGGCAGCACCACAGTACCTGCAACTTAGAGAAGAGGCTGAGCGGTGACCTAATAGAGCTCTTCAAAATTATGAAAGGGTTTGATTGGGTAGATGTAGAGAAGATGTTACCACTTGGGGGGAGGCCAAAACTAGGGGTCATAAATATAAGACAGTCACTAATAAATCCAATAAGGAATTCAGGAGAAACTTCTTTACTCCGAGATGGTTAGAATGTTTCACCATAAGGAGTAGTTGAGGCGAATAGCATAGATGCATTTTAGGGGAAGCTAGGTAAGTACATGAGGGAGAAAGAAATAGAAGGTTATGCTGATAGGGTTAGAAGTGGTGTGGTGGGAACAGGCTTGTGTGGAGCATAAAAATCGGCATAGACCAGTTGAGCTGGTTCTGTGGTGTATATTCTATGTGATGTGCCTTTAAGATGATTTTTCTGTGATAAATGAGAGAAATGAGCATTTGTCATATTGGTGTTTTTTGTTGAATGAGTGGTAAGTCCTATTGGATATGCAGCATTTGGAAGATTCTTTATTGTATGTTTTTTTTAAACATTTTATTCTTGGAATTTTTTTTTAAATGCAAAAACACTGGCACTTCAATGCAACAAGTTTCCGACTGTGGTTTGAGCTAACAGAGACTTAATATTCCATTTAGCTGTTGGGAATTAGGCAGTTAATCCAATCGATAAAGCAGCTTCAGGCCTGCCTCCCATCTGTGCTGCAATTAGATCAGCCGCAAGATTGTTTAAAAGCACTGCACTGTGTGTCAGGTGTAATTCCTAATTGCAGCCTTATTTATTGGGAGGGTTTTGGGAAAGATTCTATTTTGCCTGCACGCCAATACTGACCACTGGCTGTTGGTCTATTCTCCATTAAAAATGCAGTCCTATTTTCATGTATCTTGTGCTGAAAAATAAACACGGCTCCATGTATTTAAACGGTTTTGCAATCTGTGTCACTCTTTATGAACAAAAATCTCGCTCCTAACATTTCCCTGATGTGGACAGCTCTGCTTTTCTCTTGGACTCTACATAAGAGTGCCACTGTGAGGGAAGATTTCTGTCAGCAATTTTGTAAACATAGCAGGAAGAGTTTTGATGATACCTACTTCTAATGTGATTGTAGAAGTGTGTTTACAGTTTTGTTAGAAATAGTGCACACAGGAAAATTTTCCATGTGTGCTTTTTCTTGCCTGTAGGTGGTGCATGTCACAAAGAAAACCCGTTTAAGAAGAGGGTGCTACAATAAGTGGGGTCCCTCAACAAGAAGGAAGGGAGAAAATTCAAATACCGTAAAGGGGGATTCACTCTCTTCAAATAAACAACAACTTGCATTTATTTAGCACCTTTAATGTAGTAAAACATCCCAAGGTGCTTCACAGGAGCATTATCAAACAAAATTTGACACTGAGCCACATGAGATATTAGGGCAGATGAGAGGTAGGTTTTAAGGAGCGTTTTAAAGGAGGAGACAGAGGTTTAGGGAGGGAATTTCAGAGCTTAGGGCCAAGGCAGCTGAAAGTACGGCTGCTAATGGTGGAGTGATTAAAATCGGGGATGTGCAAGAGGCCAGAATTAGAGGAGTACAGATATTTTGGAGGGCTGGAGGAGGTTACATAGATAGGGAGGGGCGAGGCCATGGAGGAATTTGAAAACCAGGATGAGAATTTTAAAATCGAGGCATTGCTTAACTGGGAGCCAATGTAGGTCAGCGGGCACAGGGGTGATGGTTGAACAGGACTTGGTGCGAGTTAGGAGATGGGTGGCAGAGTTTTGGATGATCTTAAGTTTATGGAAAGTGGAAGATGGGAGGCCGGTCAGGCATACGTTGGAATAGTCAAGTCTAGAGGTAACAAAGGCATGGATGAGGGTTTTAGCAGCAGATGAGCTGAGGCAGGGGTAGAGTCAGGCAATATTATGGAGGACGAAATGGGCGGATTTAGTGATGGAGCGGATATGTGGTCGGAAGCTCATCTTGGGTTCAAATACAACACCAAGGTTGCGAACAGCCTGGTTCAGCCTCAGACAGTTGCCAGGGAGAGGGATGGAGTTGGTGGCTAGGGAACGGAGTTTATGGTGGGGACCGAAGACAACGGCTTCGGTCTTCCCAATATTTAGTTGGAGGAACTTTCTTTGCATTCATATCCCATTGTTGGTGGTGTTTATCCTGGAAGGTTGGACTTTTTAAATAGAGGATGCTGGATAGTCACTGGTGCATTACACAGCAGCAATGCAGTTACTGGAGTCAGACTACATTAGAAATTGTTGAGAGGTTTATTCACTCACTGAACCCCAAAAGTGGATGGCCACTTGTAAGTCACTGGACACTAGTAAACTTGAGTTATTTTAAAGTGAAAAGCAGTTACTTTTCATCGGGGATAGCTTTGTGTTCACGATATGCCAGGTGAGTCGGCCCTCATGATATAAGGACTGTGACGCCGGGCCTTGCAAGATAGTGTGTAAGATATTGGAGCTGTGTGTAAGACCCTATGGGATATTAGGGTTGAATCTTGGGTCTTATTGGGTTATTTTGGATGGTAATTTTTTTTTAAATGTACTCTTTGATCAATTTAAGAAAAGATATGGCTGTCTTAACTAATTTAGTTAATCTGTCATATTTATTGTACTTCAGTTTTTACTTCTAGCTGTTGTCTATCCTGATAGTCATCTCAATATTCTGGGATTGCCTATTGATTAATAATGTGACATATAGGACAGCCAGACTTGCATTTATATAGCGCTTTTCACGACCTTGGGATGCCCCAAAGCGCTTTACACCCAATTAAGTACTTTTGACGTGTCGTCACTGTTGTAATGTAGGAAACGCGGCAGCCAATTTGCACACAGCAAGCTCCCATAAACAGCAATGTGATAATGACCAGATAATCTGTTTTAGTGATGTTGGTTGAGAGATAAATATTGTCCAGGACACCGGGGATATCTCCCTTGCTCTTCTTCGAAATAGTGCCATGGGGTCTTTTACGTGCACCTAAGAGAGCAGACGGGACCTTGGTTTAACGTCTCATCCGAAAGACGGCACCTCCGACAGTGTGCAAGTCTCTGGAGTGGGGCTTGAACCCACAACCTTCTGACTCAGAGGCGAGAGTGCTACCAACTGAGCCATGGCTGACACTGCACAGACAACCTGCTCGCTGATATTTATTTAAAGAATTGAACAATTTACGCTAAGGGGCACAGCCACTGAAGGGAGGTCTGTGTCTGCAATCAGCTGCACCCCTTTAATGTAAAGCTGCCTACTTCAACATAAGCTAAGAGCTGCTTTTATTTACTTGTCCATTTCCCCTCCCTGTCCTGAAGCATTGGCTCCTTACTGGGATATGCTTCCATAGTATCTTACTCAAGTGGGCCTAGACTGTGAGTACTAGCAGGTCGTTTGATTATGGGGAGCATCGCAAGCTGAACCTGATTATCTCCTCATCCGATGTCCACATATGCTTCTTTTCAGCAAGGTCAGCAATCAGGAGCACTCCTGGAGCCTGGGACGGGGGGTGGGTGCGGGGTGGAACTAATCAGCCAATGTGCCCACTTCAGACCGTTATCCCACGATGCCAAGGTGGGAGGAGGGGTCTATCCAAACTAATACAGTATTGAGAAATAAGTAAAATTATCTTCATTGTACATCAAGACATTTAGGTGAATGGCCAAGGCCCATAATGCAGGATGCTGGAGAGTTGCAAAGTTGGAGAGAAGTCAAGGTAAATCAAATAGCCATGATTAAGATGAAGCCAAGCTTGGGTTTTAAAAGCGTGTGGAACCATAGAAAGTTACAGCACAGAAGGAGGCCATTCAGCCTGTCGTGCCTGTGCTGGCTCTTTGAAAGAGCAGTCATGCTCAGTCCCACATCCCCGCTTTTTGTCTGTAACCCTGTAAGTTCCTCATCCTCAAGTACCTGTCCAACTCCCTTTTAAAATTACTTACGGAATCAGCTTCCACCACCTTTTCAGGTCGAGCGTTCCAGATCCCGACAACTCTCCGAATTAAAAAATTTCTTCTCATCTCCCCTCTAGATCTTTTGCCAGTGATTTTAAATCTATGACCTCTAGTTATTGATCCATTCGCCAGAGGGAATGCTTTTTCCCTAGTTGCTCTATCAAAACCTCTCATCATCTTGAAAACCTCTATCAGGTCACCTCTTAACCTTCTCTCTTCCAAGGAGAACAGTCCTAACTTTTCCAACCTCCTCATAACTAAAGGCCCTCATCCCTGGTAATATTTTGGTAAACCTCCTCTGTACCCTTTCTAATGCCTTTACATCATGTAGTATATAAGAAGGGGAGACTGAGGCTGGTTACGAGTTCTACAGTTACAAGTCAGGTACAATAATTTAATTCAGTTGAAGTGAGGCCTACCCTGCTTGCTAAACCGAAATTGGAGAAATACATTAGAGGGAAACATTGGGCCTTGCTGGAAATCTGAAATAAAAACAGTAAATGCTGGAAATACTGACGAAAGGTCATCGACCTGAAACGTTAACTCTGTTTCTCTCTCCACAGATGCTGCCTGACCTGCTGAGTGTTTCCAGCATTTTCTGTTTTTATTTCAGATTTCCAGCGTCTGCAGTATTTTGCTTTTGTATTAGTGTTTAATTCACTGCCACTTCTCCTCTAGGAATGCCCAGCTTGAAGAAGTTCTGCTCTTGTCTCCGATGGGATTTCCATTTGTCTCTTTTACCTTGTTCATCTTCATTGCTTTCTAAAAGCAGTTATGATGAAAGGTCATTGATCTGAAACACTAACTCTGTTTCTCTCTCTACAGATGCTGCCTGACCTGTTGAGTAGTTCCAGCATTTTCTGTTTTTATTACTGTGTACCCCTTGCTTGACTCTACAACAGCGGTTCCCAACCTGTGGTCCGCAAGGGTACTGCAGGTGGTCCGTGGAAAAAAAAAATATGATAATGTAATAGGCAGCCATAGGCGATGTTAAAAATGTTTTAAATGGCTAGTGGTCCGCAAAAGCTTTTGATGACGATGTAGTGGTCCGCATAAAGGAAGAGGTTGGGAACCGCTGCTCTACAACATTGGGGTTTGTGAACAGTGTTGGTTCCTCACAATTCTAACATTAATATTTCTGATCCTGAGTTTAAGAGGAGGAAAATGTAAAGTCAACCAGATTTAGTGCTGGCATAGTACCAATTCTGAGTTACTTTGTTTATGTAGAGTCTCCTGCAGCATATGAGGCAACCCATTTCTTCCACGGCTGTCTTTCCAGAGCAAGACATTTGACTCCATCGGAATATCATCTTGCCTTACACCCAGTAGATCGTGGTTCTCCTCTTCTTCTTAGGCAGTCCCTCGGAACCGAGGATGACTTGCTTCCACACTAAAAATGAGTTCTCAGGTGACTGAGTCCAATGCGGGACCTACAGTCTCTGTCACAGGTGGGGCAGACGGTGGTTGAAGGGGCGGGTGGGTGGGGTGCTTGGGTTGACGTGCGCTCCTTCCGTTGTTTGCACTTGGCTTCCGCTTGCTCTCGGCTAAGAGACTCGAGGTGTTTGGCGCCTTCCCGGATGCTTCTCCTCCACTTTGTGCGGTCTTGGGCCAGGGATTCCCAGGTGTCGGTGGGGATGTTGCACTTTTTCGAGGAGGCTTTGAGGGTGTCCTTGAAGCGTTTCCTCTGCCCACCTGGGGCTCTTTTGCCGTGTAGGAGCTCCGAGTGGAGCGCTTGTTTTGGAGTCTCGTATCAGGCATGCGGACGATGTGACCCGTCCATCGGAGCTGATCGAGCGTGGTCAAAGCTTCGATGCTGGGGATATTGGCCTGAGCGAGAACACTGACGTTGGTGCGCCTATCCTGCCAAGTGGCTGATGTTTATATTTGCAAGTCTGCAACAGACATGCCTTGACGTAAGGTCATTAGCCTGACCCCCAACCCCACACCAGGAGTACGAGTGACTGCCTTTAGTCTGGCTCCCATCATTTGACCTGCTCTGCTTAGCTTTGATGGCCTTACCAGGAGTTATTCCCTTGCCAGCGTAGTTCTCGGGGTCATAGGAGCACATACGCCTCCCCACCACATCAAGGTGCAGTCCCGAGGAAAGGTCAGTCTCTGAGTGGGGAACGTCAAACACAGAAGCTCAAAGGCTCCTCTCTTTAATCAGTAAGAGTTTCCTACATTCCGCTGGTTATTCTAACCAACGTTGTTGCTGTTTCACTGAACGTGATACACAAACAACTGCTGTGTCGCGGTATCATTAGAAATAAACAGCTGGCACCTCCTGGTAGAGTACATGCAGATCAAAATGCCCCAGCTCAATTCCTACTCTTTACTTAGATAGCTTATCTCAGCAGTGTGGGGGAGGCGGGAGGGTACAATTGGTCTCGGTGCCCCTGGGCTAGGGGTGAAAAAATAAGATAACTAGGCTTGTATCACATAATTCAGCACCAACTGGGGATGAAACCTAGAGCTTTCCTTGTCCATATGGTTGAGTACCACACCAGGTGGTGCATCTCCCCACTAAGCTAGTGGGGGATCCCAAAGGATAGTTCTCTAACCCACTTTTCTAACCAATCCTCCTTTTATCTGTTTTATTCAATTGAAACAAAATCCTATTTACACAAAAGTGATTAGACTTCTAAAGTGTCCTGATAAATCCTGCTGAAATTTGACAGTGTGCGGATTATATTTAATGTGCTGAGCATTTAAAATAACAAGGAGATTGGTTAGGATGAAACGTGGACAAGAATGGGCAGTCCAACCCAGTTCTGAGGGAGCAATTCAACCACTGCACAACTATCCCAATTGGCAGTACATTGGTAATCTTCCTCAGAGAGACCATAATAGGTTGGCTCGTGGGAAATAATGGCAAAAAGGGAAATTGGAGTTAACCCACATTATTGGGGCAGTGTAGAGAGAGCTCTACTCTGTACGTAAGGGTGCATTTACACTAGAATTAGTGAGAGTTTTAAGCCGTTTCTACACCCTAACCTTGCTATGACCTGAGCTGAGAGCCCATTATTCTGCCACTGATTGCCTGAAATGGAAAGTGTTCCATTTCGCAGCACGAATATCCCTCACTTCATGAGCACAATATTTACAAATGAACTCCAGATAATTCTAGGATCAGTGTTATATGAAGTATTTAAACTTATTTCTTACATTAGAAACTGTATGCAAAGGAAGTAAGTAGGAAATACATGCTGGCATCAATGCATGTTTATCTGGAGTCGCCCATACTCACTGACTTTCCTGTCATAAAGAATTCTTGGATAAAAATCCTAGCGCTAAGCACGCTGATGGCTGTGGGTATATACACCACTTGCTGTGGTACGAATCCATACTGACCAGAAGGTCCCAGGTTCAATCCCTAATCTGCTTCCAGCTAGCTGATCTCAGTTGAACAGCAGTTGGAATGTTACAATAGGCCACAGCACCCCTGGGGTAGGGAGGGGAAAAGAATCATCCAGTGCTCTGATTTCTTATTGCTATACAGTAACCCCCCCCCACACCCCTCACGATATAATAGGTGATTCTCGTTGTCTAGCTTTATACTTGAAAAATGGTTACGTGGAAGGCTGCTGACCCCTTTGGAAACATACCCCAAAAAAGAGTCCACACCTTCAGGAGAGGTGGCGGGGAGAGAAAAAAAAATAATGCGAGTGCTGCCCCTGCCTTTGTTGGAAGAGCTTTCTAGAAATCGCAGTGGTGTCAGATGCAGTGTGACTCACTCTGTGTTTCTGTGATGTTGCGGTTTTGTTTTGGCAGCGCTGCCTTTAATCAATGTTACAGCTGGAAAGCCTTGGATGAGGGAACAGAAACACATTACATTACATTTCAATTCACCTTCATTATGACACTTAACCACAGAGCATCTTCAGGGAGCTGCTGCGGTAAGGTACTTGAAGCGTCATCATAAAAGAATTACATACTCTGCAACTTTGCTCAGCAAACTTGCGCTTTGTTTTTTTTTCTCCCTGATAGTAGCCCAATCCAATAATATTTCACTAGTGACCTCAGAGACTAATCCAATAGACAAGACACAAATGAAAGTAACCCCCACCATGCAGGACAGAGCACTGCAATTAAAGAAAAAGAAGAGCAGCAAGCAGCTGTTTTCAGGAATCCCAAGGGCAATATAGTTGTGCCATTTTTTCTGTACGTTCTTCTGCACTTTTTCAGTTATATCGCTTTGTTGGGCTGGTTGGTCGCGTAGCTCACACAGTTGTGCAAGTATAAAGACTTGCAAAAGAGAAGCATGGAGCAACTGAATACTCAGATAATCCAGCTATCTCTGTAACCTCCTCCAGCACTGCAACTCTCTGAGAACTCTGTGTTCCTCCAACTCTAGCCTCTTGTGCAACTCCCACTTCCGTTGCTCTATCATTGGCAGCCGTGCCTTCAGCCATCTAGGGCCCTCGGTTCTGTAATTCCTTCCCAAAACCTCTGTTTGTCCAGCTCTCTATCCTCCTTTAAGAGGCTGCTTAAAATCTACCTCTGACCAAGTTTTTGGTCACTTGTCCTAATATATCCTTCTTTGGCTCGTTGTCCATTTTTGGCTGATACCGCTCCTGTGAAGCACATTGAGACGTTTTACTACGTTAAAGTTGTTGTTGCATTGTTGTAACTCTAAGCACCCTACTTCGGGTTGGTGTGCTATACTAATTATTTATTTGATCATCGAGATGAGGAATGTTTGTGTTGGGAGTGAAACATTTACTACTTGAAGGACCCAGTGTCAGCATCAAGTATTCCAAAGCCAGATTCAAACACAGTTAGATATGGAGTGAAGACTCCCTCTATTCTGTCCCAAAACTATGGCCAAGTTCAACCTCAGAAAAGCATTCCTTACTGTTACATTTTCCATACCATCCATCCTGAGGTCCATCTGTGTGACGTTACCTATTGGTAGGACAAATTATTGTTCAAAGTAGTATTTTCACTGCTTCCAGGATTTTCTAATGCAAACTTGCAGTACTCAGGCTACATGCGATAGGTGTAAAGGTTCTTGGGTTGTCATGCCATGCTGAATTACTTGTCTGACCAATTTTTGCCCATTTTGCACTGTGGGCCTTTGCCACTAGGAACTGGATTGAGACTGCTCGAATATTTCATGTAGCCCCTTTACAGCCAACTGGGGAGACTTTCATTCTTAATTTGAAGCCAAATCCCAGAAATGAAAGGCCAGTGGCTTAACATGCGCCACCACCCAGTCCTCTCTAATAAGAACGCTACATCCAGTTGGCATCGTAAACAAATACCATGACTTCATGCATATCTCTATATGCATGCTCATTACATGATCCACAGTTTAGTCATTTTTCTGATGATGTGAATGGTGTATAGTGATACTTCTTCTCTCTTCTGATTGCAGGATAGTGAAGGACAGACAGCATTACACTACGGTAAGCCTATTAACTTGATTTTTAAATTTATTTTGCATTGTAAAAATCTTTTTGCCAGATTTTGAAATGGAGGCTGGACCACATCAACTGCAGCTTCAGCTGTTGGACTATCTCAGTGTCATCACTTTTGGACACATTTGGTCACAATGATAGGTAAAACTATGAAGTAAGCATGACATTGATATTTCCAGGTACCTCCTCAGCCCACTCCTTAGGTTTCCTGCATGTTGTATGCCAAGAGGACAGGTAGCCAACCTGTCCGTAGGCACCTACCAATGGCATTGCTCCCAATTAATAAGCAGATTTTTTTTCCCTTTGCATTTAATCGCTGATGATTATTCTGTGTTTTCTCCCATGTGCCCACAAGAGTGAAAATACACCAGTTCTTCTATTATGTTATGGTGATAAATCATAACTAAGCAGAATTATACTTTGAGACTGACGGACCTCCAGTGACTATGAGCCCCCATGTATTGAAAACTTGAGGTTTGGTGTTGTCTGGTTACATCCCCATGGAGGATATATACTGTATTGGGAAAAAAAGAAAGACTTGCATTTATATAGCGCCTCTCACGACCGCCGGACGTCGCAAAGCACTTTCCAGCCAATGAAGTACTTTTGAAGTGTAGTTACTGTTATAAAGTAGGAAACGCGGCAGCCAATTTGCACACATCAAGCTCCCACAAACCGCAATGTGATGATGACCAAATAATCTGTTTCTGTTATGTTGATTGAGGGATAAATATTGGCCAGGACACCGGGGATAACTCCCCTGCTCCTCTTCGAAATAGTGCCATGGGATCTTTTACGTCCACCTGAGAGGGCAGACGGGGCCTTGGTTTAACATCTCATCCGAAAGACGGCACTGCACAGGAGTGTCTGCCTAGATTTTTGTGCTCAAGTCTCTGGAGTGGGACTCAAACCCACAACCTTCTGACTCGGAGGCAAGCACGCTACCCACTGAGCCACAGCTGACACAGCTAATGCATGTGTAGGCCACCCCTACATGTAAGTCATTTCCTGGCACAAGTTTGAGGGGGGGGAGAATTATTAACTTGCATATAGGCTGCACCCTCTTTCATTTTTCTTGCTCTTAAAATAAAAAGTGCCCATATGCAAGTCAGTGTGGTACAGCCCAGCTTCAAAAAGATTACAGCCTGTTAATCTTTTAACAGGACACTAGGACATACCTGCTCTCTCTCTCTCTCTCAAAAGTACAATTTTCATAGATTTGGGAACACTTAATCTAACCACTAGGACTTCTAGGACGCTTCCTTCTCCATCAGTGGGAATGACTCTGCAATCCCCTGGTACATGTAAATTCAGTATTTTGCAGCGAGGATCAATAGCAGTGTCAGGAATGGATGGATTGTGTAGTTGTCCTACCAACCTCTGCTCCTTATTCCTGAATTCTGGCCTTGTAATTGCCAAGGACCTAAAGAAAAAGATTGCATGTCAGTAGTTTAAAGGCACAGTGCCTTCCCAAAGTTGATAACCATTGTGAAATGCGTTCAAAGCATCTCTGTAGCTGTTAGGCTTAGCTCCTATTTAAATGTATTAACAAATAATGAACAGGTGGGTGGGAGTGAAGGAGATGAGGAGGGAATCTCATAGGCATGACACAATTGAAGAGATGCTCTGTCACCACACAGGATGGATTTCGGTTGCATTGGAAGCAAGGGCAGCCTCACTTCAGAAGCACAGAGTGGTGTTCTGAGAGGAAAGGAAGAATTTCTAAACCATACAGTAGGGATCTCCGAGAGGTAGAAGTTAACTATGAGAACACGTGTCTGACTCCCAGTGATTCAATTATACACGCAAACCTGAAAATACGAAAAACAAAATAACAAAACTCAAAACCTACAATGGAGAATTTTTTAAATATTAATTTCCAGGATTAGTGAGTGCTATGCTTAATATTCCAGGAGACTGTTATTAATTGTATCAGTTGCACTTATCCTTATTTAAAATTTTCCTTTTTTTTTACTGTTTTCTTCTCAAAATTCAGAATGTAGTAGATTCAATGTCTCTTTAGATTTACCAGAATTTTTGTTTTGATCATATTTAACTTATTAACATTTTTTGTTGAAAGTTCTGGGATTTTTCAGCTTCCTCCAATTTTCAGAGTAGATTCAGTTTTTACTTCAAACAAGTCAATGGCATTGAAAGATTTTCCCTGTTCCCCCTTTATAGCTCAGTGAGTACCTGTGACTTCAGACCTTAGCTGAATGTCACCAGTAGAGACTTTCCCCTCTTTTCTCTCTCGGGAATCACTTGCTCTTGCTTTCTCAGTTTCCCTGAATTGGTTGAGAAGTGGCTTCTGTCATGTATGTACAGATATGTGTGCCACCTTGTAGGACCGATATGTCTACTGGGCAGATTAAATCTCTATAGGTTCAATATATAGTGTTCGTATGAAATTCCTTGCGCCTCTATTTTAACAAAGCCTGGTTTAAAACAAATGGGTTGGTACTTTCATTAAAATAGAGGACAATGGAATGTCATACAAATGCTTTTAACATGTTTTTTACTATTTACATACAGTTCTTTTTCAGCCCCAAGATATGATTAAAGTAAATAGCAGTCATGCAAACTTACCTTATTAAAGGAGAAAACTAACCCATATAAAGGTGAGCATAAGCCAGAGGAAGGTTTGAGGGAGGGATTCTGGTAATTTATTTTGCGTGGTGAACTCTACTGGGATATTCTGACCCTTTGATGGGCCTCTCAGGGCCTGATTCCCCTCCTTTTCACTGAGTTACAGTTGAGTTTGACAACAGTCCTTAAAACTGACAGCTCGACTTATTACACGTGACGTCAAACACATTGTACAGACACAGGATGCAGCTGGAGTTGTTAATTCTTGAAAATTCAGCACAAGACGAGGGTCAGGGTGAGTAGGAAAGGGCTATCCTCTGAGGAGCATTCAACGCGTTATTGAATGTGGTTTCAGGCATGCACTTGTTTCTGTTCATATGGGCCAAATATCCATTTCAAGCTCAATGTGACATTTGCTTTTATATTTCATTGTATGAAGTTTCAGTTAGTTCAGTGAGCAGGCTGTATAGCTGTGGTGTGATAAATATCAAATTTACTGTTTATTGCTTCTTCACTAGTAGAGTAACTATTAAGAAAGTAAGAAAGACTTGAATTTATTTAGTGCCTTCAATAGTAGAGTAACTGTATTAAGAAAGAAAGACTTGAATTTATTTAGTTCCTTTCACAGCCTCAGAATATCTTAAAGCGCTTTATAGCCAATTAAGTACTTTTGAAGTGTAGTCATTGTCGTAATGTCGGAAACATGGCAGCCAATCTGCACATAGCAAGGTCCCACAAACAATGAAATAAATAACCAGATCACCTCTTTTTTAGGTGTTGGTTGAGGGATAAATGTTGACCAGGACACCAGGAGAACTCCCCAGCTCCTCTTCAAATGGTGCTCATCGGAAATACAGCCCCTCCAATAATACAGCACTCCCTCAGTACTGCACTGAAGTGTCAGCCTAGATTTTGTGCTCAAGTTCCTGGAGTTTCGGCTTGAACCCGCAACCTTCTGACTCAGGCAAGAGTGCTACCACTGAACCACGGCTGACCCTATCGGAAATGATTTTTGCAATGGTTCCCAAACACATGGGGCAGCCACAATTGGTGGTGTCTACATTTGTGTGCTGCTAACAGGGATTGGGGACCCGGAGATAAATTTTAGCACCTCCACTGTCAAGTTGAGATCAGCTGACTCGGCACAGTACAGGGATTCAAACTACGCCATTTGGTGCATGTGGCCACTCAGACATTGGAGCTGACTCTTATAATTATTTAGTAAATGTGAAGTTCTCGGGAGTAAATATGATGTTTCACAGATTAATTCATTCCGCCCCAGGAGACTTTGCAGCGAGTAGAACCATTTTCACCTGACAGGTCAAACTGGATTAATTTTAAAGACTGCACAAGGTTAGCCAGACATCATTTATTCAAGTGTTACAAATGCCTTAAGCCTGGATATGCACATATGTGATCCAAGGATCAAATTCCAATATTCCATTTATTCCCATTTTATATAAGGACCCCTGATCCAAGCAACATGTTTCATGCAATTCTAAGTAAAATCAGAATGGTCATTTATTTTGCACATTGCAGGCATGCAGTTATAGAGGTGACTGTGGTGTTTGAAGCATTGTATAACTTTTTCACTTAGCCTGATGTTGGGCTTGAACCGGTTAGAATGGACTAGTCAACCTTGTGTGACATTGCACAAGAGAATGGAGGCCCAGGGGGCAGACGATAATAGGGCCAAGGATGTCAAACGTAATTTAATCTCCATTTTAAATATGTTCTGTCAACAACAAACAACTTGTATTTATATCGCGCATTTAACGTAGTCAGAACATCCCAAGGCACTTCACGGGAAGGTTATCCAACAAAATTTGACACCGAGTCACATCATGAGAGGTAGGCTTTAAGGAGGGTCTTAAAGGAGGCGAGAGAGGCGGAGTGTTTTAGGGAGGGAATCCAGAGCTTAGGGCCTCGGCAGCTGAAGGCACGACCGCCAGTGGTGGAACCATTAAAATTGGGATTGCGCAAAAGGCCACAATTGGAGGAACGCAGAGATTTCGGAGGGTTGTAGGGCTGGAGAAGATTACAGAGATGGGGAAGGGCGAGACCACGAAGGGATTTGAAAACAAGGATGAGAATTTTAAAATCGAGGCGTTCCCTGACTGGGAGCCAATGTAGGTCAGCGAGCACAGTGGGGGAGGGTGACCAGGACTTAGTGCGAGTTAGGATACGGGCAGCAGAGTTTTGAATGAGCTCAAGTTTATGTACGATGGAAGATAGAAAGGATGGCCAGCAGACCATTGGAATAGTGAAGTCTAGAGGTAACAAAGACATGGATGGAGGTTTCAACAGCAGGTGAGCTGAGGCAGGGCGATGTTACGGAGGTGGAAGCAGGCGATCTTGGTGATGGAGCGGATATGTGGTCGGAAGCTCATCTCGGAATCAAATACGATACCAAGGTTGCGAACAGTCTGGTTCAGCCTCAGACAGTTGCCAGGGAGAGGGATGGAGTTGTGTTTATATTTCCATTATAAAATTCCTTTGTCCAAATTTGTAATGGAAACTGCAGAAGTAAACTTATCATGCTTGTAATTATGTCCTCCCACCAGTTTACGTAAGCAGTCTCCATTATAAATGTACACATAGGAATTTGTGATGGAAAAATTGACAGGAAGTGTGCACAGTAATATTTTTAATGTATTTTAATAGATGTATCATGTCAAATGAAATCTTTAAATGAGTGTCGCATGATCTGCTTCATGGGTCCTACATATTACCTCAGATAAAAATTGTTTCTAAACAGTCATTCCTAAGAATCCCCCGTTGACCCCTACCAAAAATCAAATATGGGGAAATTAGTCATTTAATTCCAGTTGATGGCAACGCTTGTGCATTCATCACTAATGCCTACAGTCTCTGTGTTTTTCACAATTATCAAAAGACCTCTTGTGGAAATGGTGCAGCCCATCTACTTGTACGCCCGATTAGAGCTATAATTAAACTGAATACATCGACAAACATAATCAGACTTTACTTATTATGGCGATTGCAGTTGAACCCTTGTACTTATTAAATGCCTCATTAGCAGGAGAGTCTAGCAGAGATGCAGCCCTTTGCAGTCACGTATGAAGGGAGGTGTGAGATATTTGTGGGTGGGTGTGAGGCTGCTGGCTTCAAGTTGGAACGGGGTAAAGGTGAATAACAGCTTTAATCATGTACTATGTGCGGCTCCTGCCTCCTTTCGAATTAAAATTCCCTCGAACAATCTGCATTGTACCTTCAGCAGTAATAATGTTCTTGGAAAAATACAGACCTGTCCTTCAGCTCAGGACTTGGTGAATTAATTCCTGTGGTAGCACACATTGTTTTCCACATATTATACTTGATCAGTTCTACATCTCGCACAACAAATTTCTGCAACTGAATTTTAATTCACATGCTAGATTTTTTTTTTAAAGCTCCATGTTGGCGCCAGGATTCCAGTAAAGTGTAATGATGGGTATGTGAAATTTTTGTACTGTGTCCATTTGAACTGCAAAAAATAGCCAACAATACAATGATAGATTTTGTCCTTCCAAAATTGAGTTGTGTCTGGAGAGAGCGCATTGAAGTATGTCGTACAAGGGTGAAGTATTTAGTGGAAGCAGTTTGAGGTGATGAATTAAGAGTATAACACAAAAAAGCATATTGGCAAATCCACTAGTCCAGAGACCAAGGTCATTTATACAATATTCTCTGAATAAACCATTTTTTCTTTTGGGTTTAAAGAACCAGTCTGATGCTTCAGGTGGGAATGTCATGCCGTGCCTCTGTCGAGCATCAGGACTGCAAACAAATCTGTGACCTTCAAAGTGAGAGAATAGGGGAATGACGTGTTGATGCCAGGTTTAGTCCCCTAACCTTGCAGGCTCCCCAGACTGCACTCTTTGACCCTGCTTATGCTGTCAGCCAGGAATAATCACATTGGGTTTGGGTCAAAATGGCCTGAACAGAATGTGATTTTTTTTTTTCCCCCCAGAGTTTATACTGAGAGCTGCCCTGAGTGAGGCTGTAAACTTGGATGGTATTAAGTGAAAAGGCTTCAAGCATTGCAGTTATTTTTCCAAGGCTAAAAATGGTCGCAGATCCGCATCAAACTGCTGATATCAGCCTGAGGAATATTTCCAATTTTACAACCCAATTCTGAACTGAGATCCCAAGCTGAGAGTTTTCACTATAAATGTGTAACTAGAGTAAGTACAGTGGGGGCTCCTGAGCAGGTCAGTGATTAAAGCTGTAACACTACAATGCCACTCTCGTTTAAGAAGTGGAATGCCAAAATTCCATTTCAGCTCACATTGACCACTGGAGCAGATTGGCAGCTAGGTCACAGCTGTGGCATTAATATATAGTATTGTGGAAATTTTGGATAGTGTCGTTACTGGTGAGTTTATGACTTTGGCTGTGTGCATTGTTTTGAATTTTTTGTGCAGTATGTGTAATCAGTGGCTTGCACTTCATGGTTTATGCTTCCCAGGATGCATTAGACCAGAAACTATCTCACAAACTTCATTTCAGATTGTCCTGTAAAGACTCAATTATGTGCACTACACTACCACATCAGTGGCAATGACACTTGCAACCCAATACGCTGTTATAAATGGCAGTGAATTTTCTTTACAGATATTTTCCTCAGGTTTGTGCTTTTGTGTTTCCACAAAGTATTTTGACAAAGGATCTGAAGGTAGTTTCCATTTGTGATACTGGTTTATTACCAGAAAATTACAGGAAACTTCATTACATTAGGAACATAGGAACAAGTGTAGGCCACTCAGCCACTTGAGCCTGTTCTGCCGTTCAGTTAGACCATGGGTATCTTAGCTCCATCTACCTGCCCTGGCTCCATATCCCTTAATACCCTTACATAAGAAAAATCTATCAATCTCAGTTTTGAAATTTTCAATTGACAACCTTTTTGGGGCGAGTTCCAGATTTCCTCTACTCTTTGTGTGAAGAAGTGCTTCTTGACTTCACCTCTGAACGGCCTAGCTCTAATTTCAATGTTATGCCCCCTTGTTCTGGACTTCCCCACCAGAGGAAATAGTTCCTACCTTTCCAATCAATTAATTTAATCATCTAAGCACCTCAATTAGATCACCCCTTAATCTAACTAAGGGAATACAAGCCTAGTCTGTGCGACCTGTCCTCATAATTTAACATCTTTAGCCCCGGTTCCAGGTGTACGTGTCTTTTGTTTATAGCCACAGTTGATACTCAGTGATTCAGGCTGCCTTTGAGTTAATGGTGTAACGGCTGAAGTTCTCACTATCATAGCTTTTACTGAAGTAGCTGGCAGATGCCAATTGCATTACATGCATGACATGCATTGTCTACATAAGTCAACATTCAAGTAGCTTTATTTTTCAAGAGTGTTTATTAGTGTACGCAGTAAGGTGCCTCACAGTGAATTTCAGGTTATGCCAATCTCCGGGTTCAAAGGATACCTGCAGCCTTTGTGATTCAAGGAAAATGATATCTGATACAGTGCCAAGCATAGTGCGCTAACAAATGGGTTTCAGTGTGCATTAGTAATAAAGTTTATGCTTCGATATTGCAGTGACTTTCTTCTGAACTGCAGCTCAAATAACCCAATCTCTACATTTTCACAGGAATCTTCAGACCTTGCACTATAAATTGAGCAAATTAATAAATCAGCTTCTTCACATTATCTACTAAATCACCGAAATGATTTTGTGTTAAATTATATTAATGGGCCTGTTCTCTAATCTGCGTGTCAGGCTTCCGTTGCCGGGATGGTGACCCTGAACCAGCAGACACCCTGTGTGTGTGTGTGTGTGTGTGTGTTCAAACAACCAGCAATATCCTATTGTGTAGACGAGAGCCCTCCTGGGATTAGTTTATTGCCCACAAGCAGTCCCTGAGGAAATCAAACTGTTCTCGGAGGAGGGGGGGAGGGGGGTCACATGAGGGGGATGAGGCGGGCTCTGTGTCCTCTGAGCCCTTTGCTTCAGAGGCACCATCTGCTGCTGTGTGCTGCCTCGGTCCCATCAGGACGGACCCCGACAGCAAGGGACAGAGAATCAGCACAGAGAGCCGAAAGACTGGAATAATGCGAGTTGATGAAGTTTAGCAAGAGACGAGCATTCATTTTCCCTTCTCTCTGTGCAAGGCCAAAGTTCTGTCACTTGACAAATGGGGGTCCTGAAGCACCATAAATTTAGCTGTTTAACCTCTTGAGTCTTACACGAACATTACACAAGCATTTCCTGCATCCAGACTTCTAATATAAGCAGGCTTGCATTTTCCATTTTTATATGTAGCTTGCTATGATAAAGTCTGTATTTCATTTCGCATGACAAGCTTTTACGAAATTATTTAACCGTTTTGGTGCTGAATTTTTTTTGCATCTTTCATAAATATGCGCGTTTGTAATCTGCATAGTGAATTTCCATAACGCACAAACTGTATTTCTGTACATTCAGTGAAATAAAAACCCAGCACGAGTCACATGGGCCATTGGCACCGCAGCACGGGTCACATGGGGCAGTGCCACTGCAGTATGAGTCAGTTGTTGCTATGGAAAGGTAGTGGTTAGAATGCCAGAGGTCATGAGTTCAAATTCAATAAATCTAGTAATTTTGTGAGCTGGTACCAGAAAGAATCACCATGAGAACTGCAGGATTGTCATAAAAAGCCAACTGGTTCACGAATGTTCTTGAGGGATGGGAATCTGCCACCCCTGTCTACAGTCCGACATTATATGGTTAACTTTACATGCCCTCTAAACTGGCCTAGCAAGCTACCCTTTCACTACAAGACAGGGCCCATCACCACCTCCGGATGAGCAATAAATGCAGGTGGTTTTTTTTTTCACACTTCAGTTCTCTTTGCCTCTCTTAAGGCTGGTTGCAGTTCCATGAGAGTCGGCGGCCTCCAGTATCTCACCCTCGTGGCCAGTCTGTACGTCTGACCTTAGCTGGTCAGATTATTCAGTTGTGTGGACCCTGATTCTCTCTTGCATGGTGTCCGCACGCGCACCTGTCAGGAACAGGAACCCTGGCTAACTTTTCTCCGCTCAACCCCTGTGATGCTGAGGTTAGTTGTAGCACTTTCACGAGGACAGCACCTGTCCTATGAGGAGAGATGGAGTAGACTCGGCTTATTATTCCCTAGAGTTTAGAAGAATGAGAGATGGTCTCATTGAAACATATAAAATTCTTAAGGGGCTTGACAGAGTCGATGCTGGGAGGATGTTTTCCCCGGCTGGGGAGTCTAGAACTAGAGGCCATAGTCTCAGGATAAGGAGTCGGCATTTAAGACCGAGATAAGGAGGAATGTCTTCACTCAGGGTTGTGAATCTTTGGAATTCTCAACCCAAGAGGGCTGTGGAAGCTCAGTCATTGAGTTTATTCAAGACAGAGATCGATAGATTTTTGCATACTAAGAGAATCAAGGGATAAGGGGTTCGGGTGGGAAAGTGGAGTTGAGGTAGATCAACCATGATCTTATTGAAAGGCGGAGCAGGCTCAAAGGGCCGAATGGCCTACTCCCGCTCTATTTCTTATGTTCTATCTCTATCTCTTAACACTCCCAACAATACATTATTCTGTGCATAATACATCATTCTGTATTGAAGGTGAGTGCTCTGATCCTCTCATCATATGAAAGATAGGATCAGAGCGCCCCAAAAAATGGCATTTTAATGCAAATGAATTACCTGTCACTGAAGGATTAGAATGATGTATTTGTGCAAACTTGTTGGCACAATCATAGAAATGTTAGATTAAAATCTTCCTATTTTTATGATGATTCAAAAATGCAGATTATATAATGTGTCCGAGGTTGAAAGAAAGACTACAAATTTTTAATATTCGGCATCACCGTTTATCTGAACCACTGAACAGTGTGAAGAAGCTGAAATGAGCACAGGAGACTGATCTGCACATAGGGCGGATTTTGCTGTGAGCGGCGAACAGCACCAGCCGTTTTAGATTTGCACTTGCCCATAGACTCTTTATGGGCTTTTGCACGGAAAGTTGCTGTCAGCCAACCATCCAAAAAGTGCAGCGCCCTCTGCAGGGCATCTGGGACCTCTGAACAGGACAAGCAACTGTGTATCTCCTTCACCAATCAGATTGACGATTCGTTAATGAGCAGCGCAGAGTCTGAACCAGGAAGTGTCAATTAGAATATTGAATTCAATGTCAAATCAGTTACAGAAAGCAAAATAAAGAGGGAAAGAAAGATGGGAATAAGAAAGAGATAAGAGAGACAGAAAGAAAAAGTAAAAAACAATAATTTTTATTTAATTTAAAAAAAAATCTGCAACAATAATTAAAACCTGAAGGAATGAAACTCCACACTTGTACAAGTTAATTTTCAGTGCCGCGGAGAGGTTGTTTGGCAGTAATTAGATTTCCAACACCGTTAAAAGGGTACTGAGACTGGAATGGACATGACCTAACTTTTTCTGGCGAGTTTAGTCCATATTTATGAGGTAAATACAGGAACTTCACACCGTTCGGTACATTTGAACGCTGAATCAAACGGCAAGATGACGTTTTTGGGAAGCTTAGGGAGGAGCGGCGCATCTCGGACAGCAACTTCCAGATTTCCGCAGTCTCTGAAACTTGCTGTCCGATTCTTATATAAATAACGGTGAGTGCTGTTAGTCTCATATTTATCTTTATAGCAAAATTCGCCCATTATGCTGCTCCCCTTGTTTCAAGAGCTTTAAGCAGTTGTTCCTCTCAAATTTTTCAATTAATTAAGGGGCAATGCTTTCTGTTTAGTTCCAGAAGCAGAATCCTTGTTGGATATTGGGGGAAATGTGTTCGGGGAGTTTGTGCTTCACCATCTAAGTGATTAAATATTCTGTAATCAAGTAAAATCTCCTATTATACTGACTTTCTGTTATTGTTTAGTTTTTACTTTAATAGACCGGATTTGTAGCCTAAGTCGCACATTCTGATAGTGTTTTTCCACTATATGAAGACTGGGATCACATGAGAGGGCTCGTGCCACCTCAGTGGGGTAATTAAATAGCGGTTTTTGTTCAATCACTGGGCAGTTACATTACTAGTTGTTGTGGATCTAAAGTCACATTGTGTTTCATAGGAAGTGCTCTTTGCACAAGGGGAATATCTGGTAAAGCCCTAAAAGAAAACATAAAATTGGTGAGCCCCTCCCCATAAAGTTTTTTTTGCATTACATGAAATCACATGGGGTGTTGCTCTGCAGCCTCACTAAGTCTGTGGTGAAACACATCTAGTTGAAATTGAAAAAGAAAAAAAAGCACGTTTAATGCAAACAGTTTTTATACCAGTAATCTGTATTGCGTTCATTGAAGAAGCATTCTATACAGCGGTTGAAAGCTGTACAGCGTGTACGCAGTCATAGGCCACGGAAAATCCAGGCCAATATACTTCCTCGTGTATGATCTTCTAATATATACTGGATCTAGACTTTCTTGGTAATCAGCTGCAAGTTATTTTTGCATAACTTTGCATTGATGGATATCAGAATGGTTCGTCATTATTATCTATCTAGGATGATGGAGTGTACTGACAACTGGTGTCTGGTCTAGCAGCCTTTCCCAATACAAAAATACAAATTAGCCTTCCCCCGCACCTCCAAATAAAATTAAAATATTGTAAGATGCTGAAGAGTTGTTTCAATATGTACTCTAATGTAGAGTTCGAATGGTGATTATAATCCTCCGTAAGTTTCACTGTTGTTGTTAAGGACACCGTCCTCTGAACAGGAGTGATTTTATCTCTCAAAAGAATTGTGTTATTACTAAGAAAAATTCAGTACTTTTATCTAGTTTTATCCCTTTAAATCCAATTACAATACATAAGGATTTTAAAAGCCAGCTGCAGTTAATTCCCACGTCCCTAGCTTAAATCAATACAAATGTTGCAAGGTTTATTTTGTTGTCTCTAACAACAGCAACTTTCATTTATATAATGCCTTTAACATAGTAAATGTCCCAAGACACTTCACGAGCGTTATCAAGCAAAATTTGACACCGAGCCTCATACAGGTGGCCAAAAACTTGGTCAATACAAATTAGCCTTCCCCTGCACCTCCAAATAAAATTAAAATATTGTAAGATGCTGAAGAGTTGTTTCAATATGTATTCTAATGTAGAGTTCGAATGGTGATTATAATCCTCCATAAGTTTCACTTGTTGTTAAGGACACCGTCATCTGAACTGTTCTTATGTTCAAAGAGGTAGGTTTTAAGGAACGTCTTAAAGGAGGAGAGAGAGGCGGAGAGGTTAGGGAGGGAATTCCAGAGCTTAAGGCCTAGGCAGCTAAAGGCACGGCCGCCAATAGTGGAGCGAAGGAAATTGGGGATGCGCAAGAGGCCAGATTTGGATGAACGCAGAGCTCTCGGAAGTTTATAGGGCAGTCGGAGGTTGCAGAGCTGAGTTACAGGCCTCAACGAGGAACCAAATCGCACTGGTTGACTGACTGCTCCATTTTGTATTGAGTTCTCAGTTATCTAAATTCAAGGAGGCCTGCCTACTGTTTCAGGGGTATTTGAATAAGTTAAATTGTTCAAGAGTTAGGTCAGACCAGTGTAGCTCCCACAGTAGTGAGGAATAGAAGGAAAGAAAGAAAAACTTGCATTTATATAGCACCTTTCATGACCTCCATAAGTCCCAAATTGGCTGTAAAGCACTTAAGTACTTTTGAAGTGTAATCACTGTTGTAATGTAGGAAACGCAGCAACCAATTTGCGCACAGCAAGGTCCCACAAACAACAACGTGATAATGACCAGATAATTGATTGGGGGATAAATATTGGCCAGGACATATAGGCTGGATAGCACTTTTTTGACCGGCGCAAACACGATGGGCCGAATGGCCTCCTTCTATGCTGTAAATTTCTATGATTCTGTGATACGACACCGGGAATAACTCCCCTGCTCCTTTTTGAAAAAGTGCCATGGGATCTTTTACGTGCACCCGAGAGAGCAGACGGGGCCTCGGTTTAATGCCTCATCCGAAAGACAGCACCTCCACCAGTGCGGCACTCCCTCAGTACTGCACTGGGAGTGTCAGTGTAGATTTTTGTGCTCAAGTCTCTGGAATGGGACTTGAAGCAGAGACTGTGTCAACATTTAAGAACAGGTGGTTGTAAGAAAGGGGAAATAAGGGATATGGGAACAAGCTGGGCACATGAGATTAGGACTACAGCTTGTTTGGAGGATAAACACCAACACTGACTGGTTGGGCCAAACAGCTTGTTCCATTTTGTCATTTCAATTAATTTTGTTGTGATACTTTTTGTAGATGGGAGAAATCCTCTTGAGGGATAGGATCATTCCAGTATCTAAAGTAATCAACTCCGGTTTTCTGCACCTTATCTTGGGTACATTACCAAAAGTTTACCTAGATATTGGGGCTAGTGAAGGCCATAGGATGTTGGGATTTACCCGTTTCTGTAACCTTATATACAGAGCTTATATTCTAGATTAAAAATGTAACTGTTTCCTAATATAATGCTATCATTAATAGATGAACAGCGAGAAACTACTTGGTGTTTTATGACCACCTTGATTACATTGGGGTCTGTTAATCACTTGGAGGTATCCAATATTCTTGCTAAGTTAAAGTATGCAGGACTTTTTATATTTCTATTTGACATTAGCAAGATTGAATGAAAATGAATTAGACCAAGGGTAATGCTGCTGTAAGTGATGCATGATCTGTACACTTTTATTTTGGCATTGCTGGCCAATAGACGAGTAATATTTATTATGTGCAGAATACAAGATACTTTCGGAGTATTACAAGAACAGCACTCCAAGGTGTTTTATAGCACGATGTGCTGAACAGGATATCTAATGCCTTTTGATATTATCTTCATCAGGCCCGAGTACATTGAGTTGGCTCTAAATAAGCGAAAGAGTATATAAAGTCTGTAATATTTTAGATTGTACCAAACCAAGACCTGATATGACTCCCGGTAGTTTACATTCTTCTCCAAGCAGAACTCAACTGTGATAAACTAATCTTTGTCCCCAGGACAGATGCCCAAGCTTCTTGAGGGTAACTACATTTAGAAATTAGTGTATGGGCTAGAAATTCCGTAGCACTAACTTTTGAAAAGTAGAAAAAGTAGCGCCAGACGCTAATGATTCTCTCCTGCCTGGAAATTCAGCTTCAGCGCTCCAAGAGGGACGTGGAGCGCTAAATCAAACGCTAACCACTTCTCTTAGGGTGCTAAAGTCTGAGAGCGGAGCGGTAGCGGCAGAGTGCTGAACAATTTGGAGCGCATTGCTAATGGCATCAGAGGCTGCTTCCCTCGCTTAAAGGGAAGGGCCAATGAGGGTGCACAACCTACTTGTCGGCAGTTCTGCATTGCAAGGTGATCTGCGCGACTGCCATTACAGCCCCAAACACACACTCAAAGTGGAGGGCTTGGACATCTTGCAACAATGAAACATCAAAAACTTTGAGCAGGCACCAGACTGGTGCAAGTATTAAAGGTTGGCCTACCTGAAACCATTCCCTTTAATTAGCGCTCTCCAAGCGGCCAGCCGAGTTGACGACGCCTCCTCTTCCTGCCATTGTTCACGCCCGGCGATACAGCAGGGGGTGGGAAGCAATTTCACATCCGGGGCGATAACAGGGCGCTGCGCACTTTGACATCACGATCTGCGAGGTGCTAGAGGTCCAGGCGGTAAGAGTTAGCGCCAGCGCTAAACCGGCACGGACGTTCGCAGGCGTCGCTGCATTCGCCGCGCCCGGCCACTAACCCCTTAGCGCCCCGTTAGCGCGCCCTTCCCTGGCGCTAACCAACTGAATTTCTCCCCCTATATGTTTAAATAGTGAGTATTGATGACATTAAGAGAACTAGTAGGGACAAGTTACTGAGCCCAGCAATATCATGGATCTGAATTAATGTCTACCATTAAAATGAATTTGAAGACAATCTTGCTAATAATTGAGCTCCATCATATAGTCAAGGATGCAAGTTTCTCTCTTTCCCCCTCCTGCCTTTTCCTCCCCTTCCATCTCCCATAATCACACTATAAAGACTATTACATTTCTGGCAATATGCAATTTGGCAACTCCCCACCAATATGACATTGGTATTCTTGATCGAATTTGACTGCCCTGTGTTGGTAATTAAGGATGTCTTTCAGCTATTCATTATCGTAAAGCATTTGAAATTTGCACTTTTTTTTTAAACAAATGATGATGGATAGTCATAAAAAATCATGTCCGTTAATGGGAGAGTGTTAGTGAAAGTATATTCAGGAGAGTGCAGATCATATCTAGATATGTAATTGACATCTGGCGATAGCCTAATTGGATTTTTAGTCTCTCTGTGCTCCCCTGAAAATTCCATGCAGGATAAAGCAGAAGATCATCGTTGGTTTTAGTCTTTGATCTTCCCTGATTATAGTTATAAATTAAACAGGAAAAAAAAAGAGTGACATGGAATTCGGTGACTTGCATTTGCTCAGTACAACTGTCATAGACATGAACCTTGCTCCAACATCTACTTGAAATGTAGCAAGAAGTCAAAATGGTATCTGGTGGGATTGGTAGCGTAGATTAGCCTCTGCCAGCTGTAAAACACTTTATCTCAAAGTTGTGGGCTATATGTTCACACCCATGAATGACCACAGTGAATTCCCAATCTTGGTCGTGGGGGGATGCTGAACAGAGATTGCAACTTGATGACTGAGGATGAAAAAATTATTTGCTGAATTTAGCTGTGGCATCTTTAGCCTTGCTACCATGTTGTTGTTTGCACTTGTGCTGCTTCCGAACACAATTCCTCTATTCTGTCAGTTCCTTTTATTAAGAAGGGACATGATTTTTTTTTTATATAACAACCAGTTTTCCAGAGAGAACAGCATGAGGTTCCTTCACCTTAATCATGCAATATAGTGTTTGCTTATTTCACAAATGTAATATGCACTTACTGACACCTTGCCCTTTGCCTACTTCCAGCATCCGCCTGTGAATTTGCTGATATCGTGGAGTTGTTGTTGAATTCTGGTGCTGATCCCACCATCCAGGATGGGGAAGGGTGCCTGCCTGAAGAGGTGACTGACTCCAAGGACATCTCACAGATGCTGCGACAGTATGCCGCATCAAAAGGCTAAACCCAGGGCTGGTGCATGACTCCAAATGGAAAACTACAGGAACAAATATGTATTGAAATATATTTCATAGTAATTGTTACATTACAATATGCAATAATTAAAAGATTATTCACAATAGCAGTATTTTATGCTTTCTTCCAGTGAAGATTTTTTGTCAAAATAACTTACACTTTATATTAAAAAACTAAAAGTAGGGAGTTTTAATGAACAGCAATTTGGAAATAGTTTAGAGCAATTTTTAATGTAAAATAAGATACTTGCTTCTATCCAGCACCTTGGAGGGTCAGGCTGTGGATATTATATAGAAAGGATCTCTTGCCTATATAGGACGAGAAACTATTATAAAGATAGTCTGGCTTTCCATGTTCTTTGAGGTCAAGATGTTTGTTTAATGAATTCCAAACAATGTTACTGGGTTTGTAGTTGCACGGTGTACCCCCTTCCCCGCCTTGCTCCTCCAGTAAACAGTGATCATACTACCAGGACATTGGACCCTCCTTGGTCCAGCTTCTGTTAACTTGCATTGTATAACATTTACACAGCCATGTTATCACTCTGCAGATCTTCACAAAGCAGTACTACTTTCATCAGGAAAACTAGTTCTTCAGAGCAGAGAAATGCACTTTGTGACTGTCTATTTCATGCAAATTTGGAGCCCTGTGCTTACTGCCGGCGAGCTACCCACTTGGGTTGTCAGCCACAGAGTTTGCCATCTGCACCATTGGCAAAAGGTCCCTGGCACATCATCATCATCAATGCGCATCAGGAAGAAAGCAAAACCAGAGGATGTCTCCTCCATTGTCTGAGACTGTCTCATCCAAGTGCAAGGATGTCATCTCAATTGCCACTCCTTTCCCCCCCATCCAAAGTAACGTTATTAAGTGATGTGTATTTATTGCTCTCTCAAGCCATGGAGGATGTTCTATCTTGCTATTAGTAAGAAGAACATAAGGAACTCAACTGTAGGAGTAAAAGCCTTTTCTAGCTAACCCACTTAGTTTCTGAGAGAGGTGACCCAAGTAATAAGAACATAAGAATTAGGAGCAGGAGTAGGCTACACGGCCCCTCGAGCCTGCTCTGCCATTCAATAAGATGGCTGCTATTCAACCTCAACTCCACTTCCCTGCCCTATCCCCATATCCTTGATTCCTCTATAGTCCAAAAATCTATCTATCTCAGCCTTGAATATACTCAACGACTGAGCATCCACACCCCTTTGGGGCAGAGAATTCCAAAGATTCACAACCCTCTGAGTGAAGAAATTTCTCCTCACCTCCGTCTTGAAAGGCTGACCTCTTATCCTGAGAGTATGACCTCTAGTTCTAGACTCTCCAGCCAGAGGAAACAATCTCTCAGCATCTATCATGTCAATCCCCCTCAGAATCTTACGTTTCAATGAGATCACCTCTCATTCTTCAAAACGCCAGAGAGTATAGGCTCAATCTCTCATCATAGGACGACCCTCTCATCCCAGGAATCAATCTAGTGAACCTTCATTGCATCGTCTCTAAGGCAAGTATATCCTTTTTAGATAAGGAGACCAAAACTGTACACAGTACTCCAAATGTGGTCTCACCAAGGTCCTGTACAATTGTAGCAAGACTTCCTTACTCTTGTACTCCAACCCTCTTGCAATAAAGGCCAACATGCCATTTGTCTTCCTAATTGCTTGCTGTACCTGCATGCTAACTCTGTGTTTCTTATACTAGGACACCTTAATCTCTGAACACAACTCATCATTTAAAAAATAATCTGCTTTTCTATTCTTCCTACCAAAGTGAATAACCTCACATTTCCTAACATTATACTCCATCTGCCACCTTATTGCCCACTCACTTAACCGGTCTATATCCCTTTGCAGGCTCTTTGCACCCTCCTCACAGCCACTTTCCCACCTAGCTTTGTATTGTCAGCAAACTTGGATACATTGCACTCAGTCCCTTCATCTAAGTCATTAATATAGATTGTAAGTAGCTGAGGCCCAAGCACTGATCCTTGCGACACCCCACCAGTTACAGCCTGCCAACCGGAAAATGACCCGTTTGTCCCTACTCTCTGTTTTCTGTCCATTAACTAATCTTCTATCTATGCCAATACATCACCCCCCAATCCCATGTGCCCTTATCTTGCGTAACAACCTTTTATGAAGCACCTTTATCGAATTACTTTTGGAAATCCAAATATACTACATCCACTGGTTCCCCTTTATCTACCCTGCTAGTTACATCCTCAAAAAACTCTAATAAATTTGTCAAACACAATTTTCCTTTCATAAAACCATGTTGACTGCCTAATATTATAATTTTCTAAGTGCCCTGTTACACGTCCTTAATAATGGATTCCAGCATTTTTCCGACGACCGATGTCAGGCTAACTGGCCTGTAGTTCCCTGTTTTCTCTCCCTCCTTTCTTGAATAGTGGGGTTACATATGCTATCTTCCAATCTGCTGGGTCCGTTCCTGAATCTAGGGAATTTTGGAAGATCACAACCAATGCATCCACTATCTCTGCAGCCACCTCTTTTAGAACCCTAGGATGTAGGCCATCGGGTCCAGGGGATTTGTTGGCTTTTAGTCCTTTTAGTTTCTTAAGATAACGGTCAGTAGAATCTTTTCCCCAATCTCAAATGAGTTTGCCTTGCTTACACAAATGAGCTGCACATATGTTTAATGGATTTTTACCCTTATGGGGTAACACAGTAATTAATGAAGTAACCTGTATGATATAAGCAAATATATTCTTTGAATTCAGTGTAATTGCCAAGTGGCCCATAGTAAGTAGTATTGACCTTTTCTCTTGTTCCTTCTGATTTACAGTTAGCCTTTGGGCAACCTGTACATTAGATAAAGATTAACATTTTAATCCACTTCTTCCCATTCATAGTGTTCCCTATAGCCTGTTCCCAGCAAAAAGCCCACTTATTAGGGCTTGTGACTGTAACTACTGATGTCGGGACTTCCGGGTAAGGTTGTGGACACAGAAACCTTGGCATAATTTCAGAGACAATTGGATGTTGTGATTGGATAGATGAGTTGACTGGACATCCCATTGCCAGCAGAAGAGTTTTACCTACACCTTTCTCATCCTATTTACAGGAGCCTTTACCCAACAAATGGGATTAATCAATTCACTCGTTCCCTCTTGTACACTGGGCACTGTGAATTTGGAATGGAGATTATAAAATAGATACAAAACTACTAGGAATTTCCTCCATTTAACAATGTTAGATTTAATTACCAATAAAATCAAGGTTAGCATCTGTAGGGATAAGGCGATCTCCTTAATAAAGGCAGTAAGGCATAAACAGTTCCCAGTGTCTTCAGGGTTCAATTAGAACTGATATGAGCAATTTTGGATTAAATTTAAATTGCTATAAATCTAGATTCATGTGGGAAATTATAACTTGAATTTTTTTTTAAATTACCACTTAAAATGTACAATTTGTTCTTGCTTTTCCATTTAATTTGGCAATAGACAAATCACTGTTAACTTTCATCCAAAAAAACTCCAGTTGTTCAAATAATGACAGTAAAAGTAATAAATGGAGGCAAGCTCTCCTTTGAGGATCTAACCAGTCTTATAGTAATTCCCATTTTCAAGAAAATATATCATTGAGAGCCACATTTTATCAAACTGATTAGCAAGTCCTCCTGGTCCCCGCCATACTTTCTCAGTTACATGTATTAGATACTAAAGGCAGCCATTGATCTATTGAAGGAGGATTAGAACCCTTCCAACATAGGATCATACAGCATAGGAGGAGGCCATTCAGCACATCGTGCCTGTGCCAGCTTTTTTGGTATAGCTATCCAATTAGCCCCACACCCCTGCTCTTTCCCCATAGCCCTGCATATTTTTCCTTTTCAAGTATATATCCAATTCCCTTTTGAAAGTTACTATTGAATCTGCTTCCACCACATTTCAGGCAGTGCATTCCAGATTATAACCACTTGTTTCATTCAAAATAATTCTCATTTCCCCCCTGGCTTTTTTTGCCAATTATATTAAATCTGTGTCTTTTGGTTACTGATCCTCCTGCCAGTGGAAACATTTTCTCCTTATCTACCATGAAAACCCTTCATGATTTTGAACACCACTATTAAATGCCGCCTTAACCTTCTTTGCTCTGAGGAGAACAATCCCAGCTTCTCTAGTTTCCACATAACTGAAGTTCCTCATCCCTGGTACCATTCTAGTAAACTTCTGCACCCTCTCCAAGGCCTTGACATCCTTGTTTTGTAAAAATAAATTCTGAACACCACCACAGGACATCAATTAGTGAGGTAAGATGGAGTATAAAAATGAAGGAAGCCGCTTACACAAATACTAAGAAAAGTGGTAATCCAGCGGACTGGGGAAAAATAAAGAAATCAACAAAGAGACACAAAGAATATACTAAGAGCTGCAAAAGGGGAATCCGGAAAAAAACGTGCAAGTAATATAAAGGCTAATAGTAAAAGTTTTTTCTAAATCTATTAATAGTTAGAGTGTGGCTGAGGGAGATGTAAGCCCATTAAAGACAGATGCAGGTGATAGAGTAATAGACAAGGTAATGGTAGATTTAATAAATGAGTACTTTGTACCCTTTTTCACAGTAGAGGAAGAGGGTAAAATATCAGTGATAGAAGAGAAACTGAAAATAAATCAAGGGAAGGAACTTATTGGATTCAATATAAATAACAAAATGGTAATGGAGAAAATAATGGGGCTTAAAATAGATAAATCTCTAGGACTTGATGGTTTCCATCCTAGGGTATTAAGAGAAGGTGAGGAAATTGCAGAAGCATTAGTCGTAATCTTTCAAAGCTCTCTTAATTCGGGGATTGTGCAGTTTGATTGGAAATATGCTAATGTAACTCCATTGTTTAAGAAGGGTGGGAGAGAGAAACCAGGTAACTACAGGCATGTCAAGTTAACATCAGTTGTCAGGAAGCTACTGGAATCTGTTATTAGGGATAGAATGACTGAGCACTTGAACAAATATGAGCCGATCAGAGAGAACCAACATGGCTTTGTTAAAGGTAAATCATATCTGACTAATCCGGTTGAATTTTTTGAGGAGATCATTAATAAGGTAGATAAGGGTGTGTCTATGGATGTTGTCCATTTTGACTTCCAGAAGGCATTCAATAAGGTTCCACGTGAGATTATTAGCAAAACTGAGAGGGCACTGAATAGGAGGTAGCCTTTTGATTTGGGTTGGAAATTGTTTAGGAGGTAGGACACTGTGTGTGGATAAAGAGTAGGTACACTGATTGGTGGAATGTGACAAGTGGTGTTCCCCACCACAGGACCTCAGCTTTTCACTATATCAATGACTTGAATGAAGAAAGAGAATGTCATCTGTAAACTTGGATATACAAGTTAGGAGGCACATAGCTGAGTAAATACCCATGAGCTGCATGGTTTTCTCAAAGTTGGTGAAAGGTCTCAAAGTGGGGATGCCCCCTCCGGGAGTCTTCCTTTGGCGGGCATTGCATGCCAATTTCTCCTCCAAACAGATAAGTAAATGAGGGAAATGCTGGCAGTTGATTATGTGCCAAATGGCATGGGAAGTATAAGATGTGGAGTATGAGGGTGTTAGAATAGAGGAAGTGGTTACGCGGTTGTGCAAGGCAGTTCTTGCGTGTCATGGGAGCTGTGTAGCCAAAGTGCAGGATTGGGAGTTAGAGACGTCCTATACCAGAGTGCAGTGTGAAAGGTGAGTGCTGCTTTAAGAGGGTGAAAAGTGTGCTGCTGCCCAGGATGAACTGGGGGAAAGCATTGAGAGAGCATTGTTAGTGTATTACCTTGCCAGGCCTGGTCAGGTCATTGAACTTCTTGCAGCAGTTTGTTCTGCAGTCCAGGGTGTAAGGGAGTCAGTGTCAGTGCCACCTCCCTCTAAGCAGCACGGGTGACATTCCTGGCAGGCTTGTTGGCATAGGCACCCAGGAGTCTGTGCCTCTCGCCTTCAGTCTCCTCCAGAGAGGCTTGGAGATCTGTATCACTGAAGTTCTGTTTCCTTCCCATGCCATGCTGCCTTCTGGACACCGATGGCACTTGAGTGGTCATAATTCACGATCAAAATCTTGGTAAGACATGCATAAGAACATAAGAATTAGGAGCAGGAGTTGGCCATACGGCCCTTCGAGCCTGCTCTGCCATTCAATAAGATCATGGCTGATCTTTGACCTCAACTCCACTTTCCCGCCAGATCCCTTGATTCCCCTAGAGTCCAAAAATCTATTTATCTCAACCTTGAATATACGCAACGATTCAGCATCCACAGCCCTTTGGGGTACAGAATTCCAAAGATTCACAACCTTCTGTGTGAAGAAATTCCTCCTCATCTCAGCCTCATGCAGTGCCATAATATGGGGAAGAAATAAAAGAGCAAAGATGTGTTGTTGCCTTATCTGCTTGTCGCCCAGGGTGCTGCTGATGATCAGGGCTGAACAGTATTTTGAAAAGGCTGCACATCGGTTTCCTGGAGATTTAGCTGCTTCCACCCATTTTACACGGGTTTTTACAACAATGCTTTCACCAACGGGTATGCATATTATCTTACCAGGAAACCTGCGTGTAACTCCCTCTGCTGGCCACCAGCGGGTACATCGAATTTCTTAAAGGTGCAACCGCTGTGTAAATGACATCAAGGAAATTCCAGGCTGATGTGCTTCCAGTGGATCTTTCTCATGAGTCTTACATTTCAGGGTAATTCAGTGCAACTAAAAGCCAGTCAGGTGGGGAACATGGGGGTAATTTGCTAAGATTTTTCTCACTATTCATTTTTTTTTAATTGCTTACCGCCAATAAAAAAATACTCAACTTTAGAGAGATCAAGTTATTCCTTTCCAGCTCATTGAGTGGGCTAATGTACATCATTACAACTGTTTGCTTCGGCAGTTAAATTTACTCCATACCAAAAGTGCTTTCGCTGCAAAATTGATGCTTTACCAAAGACCTTCTGATAAGCACAGAGAGGGAGAGCTCGACCTGGTGAAGCAGTCATTTTGAGAAATATGCTTGGATCACTTTAGACGATATTGCAGAAATGCAAGGCTGAATATTACAGAATACACTGAGCCAGTATTTGACTCAGGATTAAGGAAATGTAAAGTTTTAGATTTATTACTCTTAATTATTTACAGATTAATATTTTTAATTTATCTGATTGAAAGATTGCTTTTTTTTTTAAATGAGAGGGCATCAGATGTCCTAGTTATATCACTTAAAAAAAAATCATCTATTTTAACAACTACTTACATTTGCATTGTGCCTTTAACGTAGGGAAACGTCCCAGGGCGCTTCACATGAGTGTAATTGGACAAAAACTGACACCAAGCCAAAGAAGGAGACATTAGGATAGGTGACCAAACACTTGGTCAAAGAGGTAGGTTTTAAGGAGCGTCTTAAAGGAAGAGAGAGAGGCAGAGAGATTTAGGGAAGGAATTCCAGAGCTTAGGGCCTATACGACTGAAAGCATAACTGCCAATGGTGGGGCAAAGAAAGTAGGGGATGCACAAGATGCCAGGGTTGGAGGAATGCAGAGTTTTTGGAGGGTTGCAGGGCTGGAGGAGGTTACAGAGATAGGGAGGGGTGAGGCCATGGGGGCGGGGGGGGGGATTTGAACATGAGGATGAGAATTTTAAATTTGAGGCGTTGCCGGATCAGAAGCCTATGTAGGTCAGTGAGCACAGCGGGTAATGGGTGAACGGAATTTGGTGCAGGTTAGGATACAGACAGCAGAGGTTTGGATGAGCTTTAGTTTACAGAGGGTGCAAGAAGGCAGACCTGCCAGGAGAGCATTGAAATAATCAAAGCTGGAGGGAACAAATGCGTGGAAACATTCTTTCTGCACCTACTCTATTTAAACAATCTTGTTCCCCTGAGTATGTCAGCATATTACATTTCCCAGAATTCAAGTTTGGCCCTGGATGAAATAACCTTCCCTGCACCCAGTAAATCAGGACGTGTACTTTTCCGATCAAAAATAGCATTGTTTATTACAAAGTGCAGTAAACATATTGTTTCCAAATTTTAAATTAGAGTCAAGATGTACATTTACTTCAGATTGATGAGGGAATTTTTCATTTTTAAAATCTATTTCCTGTCTGCTAATGGTGCCATAAAGTGCTTTACACCTGCTACCTTGCCAATCAATTCAGCCAGGGCAATGTATTAACAGTGTAATAAATAATTGGCCAAATAAAAAAAAATGAACGAATTGCTAAAACTAGTCTTTTGATTGCACAGTAGTTAGATTTATTGTATTAGTCATCAATACAGTGGGACCTGCTTATTGCCGCACTGCATTGTGACATAACTTAGAATAGTAACACTTCAAAACATCCAACCATTGCCCATTCAGTTTGCTTAGTCTGTTTTGTCACTTAATGAAGATCACTTGATAGTTAAGTGCCTCAGCAAGCCTTAAATGAATCCTATATCACATTGTGACCTAGGCCAAATGTGCACTTAATTTCCTATATATCAATTCTCTTTAATTTGATAACGAAACATAATACATTTTCAATTTTATTTTATATTAATCAAGGTGAAGGATAACAGTTCTTTTAAATTGATTTTTTTCCCCCTTCTACTTTTAGTACCCAGTGTCAGCACCAAGCACTCCCAGGTCAAGTGTAGCACAGGTTAAATGCAGGGTAGAACTCACTCTACCCTGCCCCAACAAGGCCTTCATATGACTTCCGACCTTTGAGGCTACAAGCACTCAACTGACTATAATTCATCACTAATTCTCATTACCTGGACAATCTTGTTCAGAAATGCCATGAGGATATATGTGAAAGGAAATTGAATGATCATACTCAAATCATAGGAAAATGATCTTCTGTATTTGTGATTGAAATGTGTTATTGGAGTAGTATAAAGGACAATCTGGACAGAGCTAGGCTGTTCAGGGGTGATGTCAGGAAGCACTTCTTCACACACAGTAGTGAATATCTGGAACTCGCTCCCCCAAAAATCTGTTTAGACTAGGTCAATTGAAAATGTCAAAGCTGAGATTAATAGATTTTTGTTAGCCAAGGGTATTAAGGGTTATGGAACCAAGGCAGGTAGATGGAGTTGAGGTACAGATCAGCCATGATTTATCTAATTGAATGGTGGAACAGGCTCGAGGTGCTGAATGGCCTATTCCTGTTCCTATGTTCATTTAATATGTGCTGTACCTGAGTAAAAATTGCTCAGGTCGAGGAAAAACACGAACATGGACTAGTTGGCCCAAATGGCCTGTTTCTGTATTGTAATTTCTACGTAATCTGATGCCCTTTTTTCTGCCATTGGGTGCAAAAAATGAAATGTTCCATTCTCCAACATTGTAATCTCTCAGTTGCATTGTGTGATGACTGTTCTACTACTTTCACATCAGTTATTTGCCCTACTCCATTTTCCAGAACTAAATCAAGCAACGTTCTTTGTTGGATTTGAAATATACTGATCTCGGAAGCAGTTCTGGATACATTCCAAAAAGCATTTCCCCCATTTTGATCACGTGCATTATCATAATCCAGTCTATCATGGAGTAGCTAAAATCATCCAATATTATTACCCTGTTCTTGCATATCTCTGAACTGGATGCAGATCTCCCCTCCATCTCATCTCCATTGTTTGGTGGCCTGTAATGTACACCAAGAATTGTACCATTTCCCTTCCCATTTCTTAACTCTGTACACATGTTTTAACACAACCCCCAAGAACATCTTTATGTTTTAGCACTGTAACAGAACCCTTTACTAAGAATGTTACCCAACCCCCTTTCTCCCCCTCCATATTCCTGGTTGCAACATTTTCAGTAGAGATTAAGTTCCCAGCATGTCCAATCCATAGCTACATTTCTGGGTTTTTTAAAAATTCATTTATGGGATGTGGGCATCGCTGGCAAGGCCAGCATTTATTGCCCATGCCTAATTACCCTTGAGAAGGTGGTGGTGAGCCGCCTTCTTGAACCGCTGCAGTCCATGTGGTGAAGGTACTCCCACAGTGCTGGTAGGTAGGGATTTCCAGGATTTTGACCCAGTGACGATGAAGGATCGGCGATATACTTCTAAGTCAGGATGGTGTGTGACTTGGAGGGGAACTTGGAGGTGGTGGTGTTCCCATGCGCCTGCTGCCCTTGTCCTTCTAGATGGAAGAGGTCACAGGTTTGGGAGGTGCTGCCGAAGAAGCCTTGGCGAGTTGCTGCAGTACATCTTGTAGATGGTACACACTGCAGCCATGGTACACCAGTGGTGGAGGGAGTGAATGTTTAAGGTGGTGGATGGGGTGCCAATCAAGCGGCTGGTTTGTCCTGGATGGTGTCGAGCTTCTTGAGTGTTGTTGGAGCTGCACTCATCCAGGCAGGTGGAGAGTATTCCATCACACTCCTTACTTGTGCCTTGTAGATGGTGGAAAGGCTTTGGGGAGTCAGGAGGTGAGACACTCGCCACAGAATACCTAGCCTCTGACCTGCTCTTGTTGCCACAGTATTTATGTGGCTGGTCCAGTTAAGTTTCTGGTCAATGGTGACCCCCAGAATGTTGATGGTGGGGGATTCGGTGATGGTAATGCCGTTGAATGTCATGGGGCGGTGGTTAGACTCTCGCTTGTTGGAGATAGTCATTGCCTGGCACTTGTGTGGCGCGAATGTTACCTGCAATGTATCAGCCCAAGCCTGAACGTCATCCAGGTCTTGTTGCATGCGGGCATGGACTGCTTCATTATCTGGGGAGTTGTGAATGGCGCTGAACACTGTGCAGTCATCAGCGAACATCCCCATTTCTGACCTTATGTTGGGGGGAAGGACATTGATGAAGCAGCTGAAGATGGTTGGGCCTAGGACACTGCCCTGAGGAATTCCTGCAGCGATGTCCTGGGGCTGTGATGATCGACATTCAACCACCACAACCATCTTCCTTTGTGCTAGGTATGACTCCAGCAAGTGGAGCATTTCCCCCCCCCGATTCCCATTGACTTCAGTTTTACTAGGGCTCCTTGATGCCACACTTGGTCAAATGCTGCCTTGATGTCTAGGGCAGTCACTCTCACCTCGCCTCTGGAATTCAGCTCCTTTGTCCATGTTTGGACCAAGGCTGTAATGAGGTCAGGAGCCGAGTGGTCTTGGCGGAACCCAAACTGGGCATCAGTGAGCAGATTTTTGATGAGTAAGTGCCGCTTGATAGCACTGTCGATGACACCTTCCATCGCTTTGCTGATGATTGAGAGTAGACTGATGGGGCTGTAATTGGTCGGGTTGGATTTGTCCTGCTTTTTGTGGACAGGACATACCTGGGCAGCTTTCCACATTGTCGGATAGATACCAGTGTTGTAGCTGTACTGGAACAGCTGTTGTTATTATCATATCTCTCCATAGTTATTAATGTTTTTAACTCTCTAGTTTAGTTTGGTTTTGAATGATTTGTGCAATCATATACTCAATCCTGAGTCCAAGATTTTGGAATGTTGGCCCTTACTCTTCCTGGTCTTCTCATTTAACTATTTGATACCCTTTGCCCTTTCTAGAACAGCTTTTTACCACTCACTGCCAGTAAATCTTTTTCTCTCCCTTTCTCCTCCAGTAATATGTTCTCAGCTTTTATTCCAACATCTATATTAATCCTGCTCTCCATCTCTAGTCAGAACCTAGATGTTGCCCACCCCTCTGCCAAGTTAATTTAAGTCCTCCCCTGCTGCTCTATTTATCCTCTCTGCAAGGAAATTGGTACCGTTTTAGTTCAGGTGATGGCCTTCACTTTGCTACAGTTTTCTCTTGTTCCAGAATGGCTCCAATGCCCTAAGAATGTGAACCTTTCTTTCCTGCACCAGCACAGCATTGACCTTCTTATTCTTCCTCTGCTTAATGCCTGGCGCAGGAAGCAATCTGGAGATTACCACACTTGAGGTCTTGTTTCTCAAAGAGCCCATCTCCTTAACCTGCTCTGCAAACCCTTAAATGTACTTCTATCTATGTCATTGGTTATAACACCAACCATGACTTTTGGCTGGTTTCTCTCTCTTCATAGAAGGTTTTCCATCTATTCTATGATATCCTTCATGCTGGTACCAGGGAGGGAGCAAACCATTCAGGACTCCCAATTAAAATTGCAAAAATAGCTATCTATTCCCGACTATAGAATCTCCCAGTAGGACCACTCTCCTATTCTTGTTGTCCACCCGTCCCTCACCCCCTCGGGAGTCCCTTGTGTCACAGTGTGTCTCTGGACCACTGTCCTGAGTCACTGTCAGTGTGCTCCTCATACATGTCCCAATGCAATGAGACAATTTCTATAGCTCAGGGATTCCATAGAATCATACAGCACAGAAGGAGGTCATTGGGCCCATCGTGCCTGTGCTGACTCTTTGAAAGAGCGATCCAATTAGTCCTATTCCCCTGCTCTTTCCCCATAGCCCTGCAAATGTTTCCCCTTCAAGTATTTATCCACTTCCCTTTTGAAAGTTATTATTGAATCTGCTTCCACCACCCTTTCAGACAGTGCATTCCAGATCATCATAATTTGCTGTGGTTCTTTTGCCAATTACCTTAAATCTCTGTCCTCTGGTTACTGGCCCTTCTGCCACTGGAAACAGTTTCTCCTTAGTTACTCTATCAAAACCCTTCATGATTTTGAACACCTCTATCAAATCTCCCCTTAACCTTCTCTGCTCTAAGGAGAAAATCCCCAGCTTCTCCAGTCTCTCCACACAACTGAAGTCCCTCATCTCTGGTACCGTTCTGGTAAATCTCCTCTGCACCCTTTACAAAGCCTTAACATCCTTTTTTACATAGGATTACATAGGATATATGGCACAGAAACAGGCCATTCAGCCCAACCAGTTTATGCCGGCATTTATGCTCCACTCGAGCCTCCTCCCGTCTTTCCTCATCTTAGTCTATCAGCATAACCCTCTATTCCCTTTTCCCTCATATGCTTATCTAACTACCCTTAAATGCATCTATACTATTCGCTTCAACCACTCCCTGTGATAGCGAGTTCCACATTCTCACCACTCTCTGGGTAAAGAAGTTTCTTCTGAATTCCCTATTTGATTTCTTGGTGACTATCTTATATTGATGGCCTCTAGTTTTGCTCTTCCCCACAAGTGGAAACACTCTCTCTGTATCTACTCTATCAAAACCTTTCATAATTTTAAAGACCTCTATTAGGTTACCCTCAGCTTTCTCTTTTCAAGAGAAAAGAGACCCAGCCTGTTCATCCTTTTCTGATATGTATACCCTTGCATTTCTGGTATCATCCTTGTAAATATTCTCTGCACCCTCTCCAGTGTCACTATATGCTTTTTATAATATGGCGACCAGAATTGTACACAGTACTCCGAGTGTGGTTTAACCAAGGTTCGATACAAGTTTAGCATAACTTCACTACTTTTCAATTCTATCCCTCTAGAAATAAACCCTTGTGCTTAGTTTGCTTTTTTGTGGCCTTGTTAACCTGTGTCGCTACATTTAGTGATTTGTGTATTTGTACTTTGAGATCCCTTTGCTCCTCTACCCCACCCAGACTTGCACCCTCCAAGTAATATGTGACCTCCCTATTCTTCCTACCAAAATGTAATACCTCACATTTATCTGTGTTGAAATTCATTTGCCAATTATATGCCCATTCTGCAAGTTTATTAATGTCTTCCTGTAATTTGATGCAGTCCTCCTCAGTATTAACTATCCCCCCCAATTTGGTGTCATCCGCAAATTTAGAAATTGTGTTTTTGATTCCAAAGTCTAAATCATTAATATAAATTGTGAACAGCAGTGGTCCCATCACTGATCCTTGTGGAACACCACTTCCCACCTTCTGCCACTCTGAATAGCTACCCTTTATCCCTACTCTCTGCTTTCTGCCTTGAAGCCAGCTAGCTATCCATTCTGCTACTTGTCCCCTGACTCTGCATACTCTGATCTTATTCATTTGTCTATTATGTGGTACCTTATCGAAGGCCTTTTGAAAATATAGATAAATTACATCAACTACATTACTCTTGTCTACTCTCTCTGTTACCTCTTCAAAGAATTCATTTAGATTGGTCAAGCAAGACTTTCTCTTTTGAAATCTATGCTGACTATTCATTATTGTATTTTTAGTTTCTAGATGTTCTTCTATTTTCTCCTTTAGTAGGAATTACATTATTTTCCTTCCACTAATGTTCGCTGACTGGTCTATAGTTCCCTGGACATGTTCTATCTCCCTTCTTAAATATAGGTATTACGTTAGCTATCTACCAGTCCTCTGGCACTACACCTTTTTCTAACGAATTATTAAATATGTGCAGTAATGCCTCTGCTATCTCTTCCCTAGATTCTTTTAAAATGCGCGGATGTAATCCAGGGGTTTTATCCTCTTTGAGTTTGATTAGTTTATTTAATATATCTCCTCTTTTTAATTTAAATGCAATTATTTCATTACTAATCTCATCATCCAATGTCATGTCCACCTGTTCTATCTCCCTGGTAAATACTTAAGTAAAGTAATTATTTAATATTTCTGACATCTCTCTACTGTATTATCCTGTCCATCCCTTAGTGGCCCTATTCCCATCCTGAGTTTCCATTTTTTATTTATGTGCCTGTAAAATATTTTACTATTTTGTTTTATGTTCCTTGATAATTTAATTTCATAGTTCATCTTTGCCTTCCTGATTGTTTTTTGACTTCTCTTGTAATCTCTTCATATTCTCCCTTATCATGCTTTCCCCTGCTGTCCATGTATTTAATGTAAAACAAAGACTTGCATTTATATAGCGCCTTTCACGACCACCGGACATCCCAAAGTGCTTTACAGCCAATGAAGTACTTTTTGAAGTGTAGTCACTGTTGTAGGGAATGCAGCAGCCAATTATGTGCTCAGCAAGCTCCCACAAACAGCAATGTGATAATGACCAGGTAATCTGTTTTTTTGTTATGTTGATTGAGGGATAAATATTGGCCAGGACACCAGGGATAACATCCCTGCTCTTCTTTGAAATAGTGTCATGGGATCTTTTACATCCACCTGAGAGAACAGACGGGGCCTCGGTTTAATGTCTTATCCAAAAGACAGCACCTCCGACAGTGAAGCACTCACTCAGTACTGCACTGGAGTGTCAGCCTAGATTTTTGTGCTCAAGTCTCTGAAGTGGGACTTGAACCCACAACCTTCTGACTCGGCGAATGTGCTACCCACTGAGCCACAGCTGACACTCTGTATGCCTCTTCCCTTACCCTCAATTTTTCCCTTATGGCTTTATTCATCCATGGTGTCTCATTAGTGTTTAGCTTGTTCTTGTTTTTTAGCAGAATATATTTTTCCTTGACTCTGTTGAACACCGTTTTAAATGTTTCCCATTGCTGTTTTACAGCATTGTTTGCCAATAATGTCCATTTTATTTTCCCAAGTTCTATTCTCAGCCACTCAAAATCAGCTTTTCTCCAATCTATTACCCTGGTCATCATCATACTTATGTCCTTCTCAATTATTATCTTAAAGCGTATTATATTATGGTCACTATTGCCTAGATGTTCCCCAACTTTTACTTCTCTTATCTGTTCTGGTTCATTTCCCAATACTAGATCCAAAAGCGAAGCCTCCCTTGTTGGGCTTTTTACATATTGGGTTAGAAAAGAGTCCTATACATGTTGTAGGAACTCCATTCCCTTATCCCCTTTACCTACCTCTTCTGTCCAATTAAAAGCAGGGTAGTTGAAATCCCCCATGATTATTATTCCATGTTTTTTACTCATTTCCCTAATTTGTTTGCATATTTCTTCCTCCATCTCCCTTCCACTATTAGGTGGTCTGTGGACTAGCCCTATTGGTGTGTTTGATCCTTTATTATAAGAACATAAGAAATAGGAGCAGGAATAGGCCACTTGGCCCCTTGAGCCTGCTCCGCCATTCAATAAGATCATGGCTGATCTTGGGCTCAAAGCCACTTCCCAGCCCGCTTCCCATAACCCTTCACTCCCTTATCTTGTAAAAATTTGTCTATCTCCACTTTAAATGTGGAATTCTCTGCCTCCACAACTCCCTGGGGCAGAGAATTCCACAAATTTACGACCCTCTGAGAGAAGAAGTTCCTCCTCATCTCAGTTTTAAAAGGGCGACCCTTTATTCTGAGACTGTGCCCCCGAGTTCTAGATTTCCCCATGAGGGGAAACATCCTCTCTGCATCTACTCTGTCGAGCCCCCTCAGTATCTTATATGTTTCGATAAGATCACCTCTCATTCTTCTAAATTCCAATGAGTATAGGCCCAGCCTGCTCAACCTTTCCTCATAAGTCAAAACCCTCATCTCTGGAATTAACCTAGTGAATCATCTCTGAACTGCCTCCAATGCAAGTATATCCTTCCTTAAATAAGGAGACCAAAACTGTACGCAGTACTCAAGGTGTGGTCTCACCAATACCTTGTACAGTTGTAGCAGGACTTCCCTGCTTTTATACCCCAACCCCCTTGAAATAAAGGCCAACATTCCATTTGCCTTTTTGATTACTTGCTGTACCTGCATGCTAACTTTTTGTGTTTCATGCACAAGGCCCCCCAGGTCCCTCTGAACTGTAACATTTTGTAATCTCTCTCCATTTAAATAATAGTTTGCTTTTTTATTTTTCCTGCCAAAGTGGATAACCTCGCACTTTCCCACATTATGCTCCATCTGCCAAATGTTTGCCCACTCACCTATATCCCTTTGCAGATTCTTTGAGTCCTCTGCACAACTTGCTTTCCCACCCATCTTTGTATCATCCACAAACTTGGCTACATTACACTCGATCCCTTCATCCAAGTCATTAATGTAGATTCATAGAATCATAGAAGATAGGAGCAGGAGTAGGCCATTTGGCCCCTCTAGCCTGCTCCGTCATTCAATGCGATCATGGCTAATCATCCAAATTCAGTACCCTGTCCCTGCTTTCTCCCCATATCCCTTGATCCCTTTAGCCTTAAGAAATATATCCAACTCCTTCTTGAATCTATTTAATGAATTGGCCTCTACTGCCTTCTGTGGCAGAGAATTCCACAGGTTCACCACTCTCTGGGTAAAGAAATTCCTCCTCATTTCTGTCCTAAATGGCTTACCCCTTATCCTTGGACTGTGACCCCTGGTTCTGGACTCCCCGACCATCGGGAACATCCTTCCTGCATCTAGTTTGTCCTGTCCTGTCCTGTCCTGTCAGGATTTTATAAGTTTCAATGAGATCCCCTCTCATTCTTCTAAACTCCAGCGAGTATAAGCCCAATCGACCCAATCTCTCTTCATACGTCATTCCTGCCATCCCAGGTATCAGCCTTGTGAATCTTCGCTGAACTCCTTCCATGGCAAGAACATCCTTCCTCAGATAAGGCGACCAAAACTGCACACACTACTCAAGGTGTGGTCTCACCAAGGCCCTGTACAACTGCAGCAAGACATCCTTGTTCCTGTACTCAAACCCTCTCGCTATGATTGTAAATAGTTGGGGCCCCAGCACCGATCCTTGTGGCACTCCACTAGTTACCGTTTGCCAACCAGAAAATGACCCATTTATCCCGACTCTCTGCTTTCTGTTAGTTAGCCAATTCTCTATCCATGCTAATATATTACCCCCAACTCCGTGAGCTCTTATCTTATACAGTAACTTTTTATGTGGCACCTTATCGAATGCCTTCTGGAAATCCAAATACACCACATCCACTGGCTCACTCTTGTCCACCCTGCTTGTTATATCCTCAAAGAACTGCAGCAAATTTGTTAAACATGATTTCCCTTTCCTAAAACCATGCTGACTCTGTTTGACTGCAGTATGTTTTTCTCAATGCCCTGCTACTGCTTCCTTAATGAAGGACTCCAGCATTTTCCCAACGACAGATGTTAGGCTAACTGGTCTATAGTTTCCTGCTTTCTGTCTCCCTCCTTTCTTAAATAGGGGTGTTACATTAGCGGTTTTCCAATCCGCTGGGAGCTCTCCAGAGTCCAGGGAATTTTGGTATATTGCAACCAATGCATCCACTATCTCTGCAGCCACTTCTTTTAAGACCCCGGGATGCAGGCCATCTGTTCCAGGGGACTTGTCGTCTTTTAGTCCCATTATTTTACCAAGTACTATTTCCTTAGTGTTAGTGATTGTCTTTAGTTCCCCACTCCCTGTGGCTCCTTGATTATCCATTATTGGGATGTTGTTAGTGTCTTCTACAGTGAAGACAGATGCAAAATATTTGTTCAGAGTCTCTGCCATTTCCCCATTCCCCATTATTAATTCCCTAGTCTCATCCTCTAAGGGACCAACGTTTACTTTAGCTACTCTCTTCCTTTTTATATACCTGTAGAAGCTCTTACTATTTGTTTTAATGTTTCTTGCCAGCATACTCTCTCTTTATTATTTTTTTAGTCATCCTTTGCTGGTTTTTAAAAATTTCCCAATCCTCTGGTCTTCCACCAATCTTGGCAACATTGTATGCCTTCGTTTTCAATTTGATACCATCCTTTACTTCCTTAGTTAGCCACAGATGGTGCTCCCTTCTCTTAAAATCTTTCTTTCTCACTGGAATATATTTTTGTTGAGAGCTATGAAATATCTCCTTAAATGTCCGCCACTGCATTTCAACTTTCTTACCCTTTAATTTGTTTTTCCAGTCCACTTTAGCCAGTTCTGCCCTCATGCCATTATAATTGCCTTTGTTTAAGATCAGGACACTGGTTTGGGATACAACTTTCTCACCCTCCAACTGAATTTGAAATTCAACCATGCTATGATCACTCTTTCCTAGAGGATCCTTTACTATGAGATCATTTATTAATTCTAGGAAAACATCCCGGATGCACTCTATGAACTCCTCCTCCAGGCTACCATGGCCAATTTGATTTGTCCAATCAATATGGAGATTAAAATCACCCATGATTATTACCGTACCTTTTTTACAGGCCTCCATTATTTGTTGATTTATACTCTGTCCAACAGCATTGCTACTGTTCGGGAGCCTGTAGACTACACCCACCAGAGACTTTTTCCCCTTATTATTTTTTATCGCCACCCAAACCGATTCTACATCTTGATCTTCTGAGCCAATATCACTTCTCACCACTGCACTGATCCCATCTTTTACCAACAAAGCCACCCCACCTCCCTTTCCTTTCTTTCTATCCTTCCGAATTATCATATACCCTGGAATATTCAGTTCCCAGCCCTGGTCGCCTTGCAACCACATCTCTGTAATGGCGATCAGACCATACCCATTTGTATCTATTTGTGCCGTCAACTCATTTATCTTGTTACGAATGCTGCGTGCATTCAGATATAGAGCTTTTAACTTTGTCTTTTTACCATTTTTCCTTGTTTTGGCTTTTTTTACTGTTACACTCTTATTTTTAAACATTCTGGGGTAAAAATTGAGTCGCGCCCCATTTGGGGCGCAAACCTCGCCGGGGCGCGACTTTTAGCGCCCCGAAAAAATTAGCGGCCCCGCGCCGGAACTTCAGTGGTTGCGCCCCAAGAGGGAACCGGGGCGCAACTGGAAGCACCCCGCATCCCTCTTGGGGCGCTGCGAGTGAATATCCTGGCGTTACGTGCCGCAGCGCCACGCGCTGCGGCACGTCGCGCCGCGGTATTGCAGGCCTTCCTCCCCTTCTTAAAGGGGAGGGGCCTTGCGCAGCGCGAACCGGGGCCCAGCTGGGCTCCCAGGGATCGGGAGTGCCGGCAAAAGAGCCCGGCACTCAAGAGAAGTGCCGGGCTCTTGGAGCGCAGCCGACACTTCACGGTGGGGGGGCTTCACGGGGGCCGGGGACAGCAACGGGGGCAGGTGCTGGCAGGCGGCCAGCAACAAAAATGGCCGCCTGCCACCTCCCCTTTAAATATCGCCGCCCCGGCCGCACGTACGCCCCCCTGAACCCGTCGGACATAGCGTCTGGCGGTAAATCAGGGGGCGCGACTGAAGATCACGGCCGGGGCGCGAGCGGGGCGCTGCGCACGGCGATGACGTCATCGCCGGCGGCGCAGCACCACAGGGCGCTACCGGCTGCCGCCGCCGCTAACCTCCCACTAAATTTTTCGGGAGGCGTGGGCGGCGCTGCGCCCGGGCGTTAGCTGCTTTACGCCCCATTAGCGCCCATTTAAGGCGCTAACGGGAGGCGCAAGCAGCTGAATTTTTCCCCCTCTGTCTCTTCCTGTCACACTCTGGTTATTATTTCCCCCATCTCTAGCCTGCTCTATTGCTTTCTCATTTCTCATTGACTTTTTATTTTCCCGCTCACCTGGATCCTCTCCCCCACTATTTAGTTTAAAGCCCTCTCTACAGCCCTAGTTATTCGATTCGCCAGGACTCTAGCAAGTGAAGCCCGTCCAAACGGAACAGCTCCCTCTTATCCCAGTACTGGTGCCAGTGCCCCACAAATCGAAACCCATTTCTCCCACACCAGTCTTTGAGCCACTCGTTCATTTCTCTGATCTTATTTACCCTATGCAAATTCTCTCGTGGCTCAGGTAGTAATCCAGAGATTATTACCTTTGTGGTTCTGCTTTTTAATTTAGCCCCTAGCTGCTCATACTCTCTCAGCAGAACCTCTTTCTTTGTCCTACCTATGTCATTGGTACCTACGTGGACCATGACAACTGGATCTTCCCCCTCCCACTCCAAGTTTCTCTCCAGCCTAGAGGAGATGTCCTTAACCCTGGCACCGGGCAGGCAACACAGCCTTCGGGACTCATGCTCTCGGCTGCAGAGAACAGTATCTATCCCCCTCATTATACTGTCCCCAATCACTACAACATTTCTTTTTGTTCCCCCCACTTGAATGGCTCCCTGTACCACGGTGCTGTGGTCAGTTTGCTCATCCTCCCTGCAGTCCCTGGCCTCGTCCACACAGGGAGCCAGAATCTCGTTCCTGTTGGACAAGGCCAAGGGCTGAGGCTCCTCCACCACTACCTCCTGGATCCCTATACCTGCCTCGCTTGTAGTCACACCCTCCTGTCCCTGACCATGGGCCAAATTGGAAGTAATTATTCTAGTGGGTGTGACTGCCTCCTGGAACATAGTGTCCAGGTAACGCTCTCCCTCCCTAACGTGTCACAGTGTCTGAATCTCGGACTCCAGCTCATCAACTCTGAGCCGAAGTTCCTCGAGCAGCCAACATTTGCTGCAGATGTGGTCGCCTTGGACCTCAATGGTGTCCACGAGCTCCCACATGCAACAACAACACCACATTGCCTGGTCTCTCATCTCAATTAATTAATTAGTTTTAAAATTTGGAACACTTATATCTTTTAAGCTACACCAAGGCACTTAAATTTAGACACTCAAGTTTGGAAAAAAAGCGAGAAATAGAGAAATACTCACCAACCAATCACTTACCTGCTTTCTGGTGACGTCACACTTAGATTACTTTTTACTTCTTTACACTCACCTGGGTTTTTTTATCTTTTATCTCTATCCACATGGATTCTATTTCTGTCTTGCTGATAGCTGCATCACTTTTTTCTACTGCCATTATGTTATCCCTAATAAGTACAGCTACTCCACCTCCCCTTTTACCCTCTCTAATTTTTCTAAATATGTTATACCTTGCAATGTTTAATTCCCAGTCCTGATTTTTCTGTAACCATGTGTCAGTAATCCCTACTATGCCTGGTTCCTCGCAACGCATGATTGACTCCAGCTCCCCTGTTTTATTACGGACACTGTTTGCAATTCTGTACAGACAGTTTAACTCATTTTTAATAGCAGTTCCTCTCACTTTATTTTTAATCATCTTTCTAAACTCCTGTTCTGTAACTATTTATTCCCTGGCCATCAATGTCCTCCCTTACTTTATTCTTTCCTATTCTCTCCTTTCCTGTTTTATTTATATTTAGGTTGGTTGCATCTCTTGTAGATCCCTTCCTCCGTCTGACTAGTTTAAAGCCTTTGCCATCTCCCTATTTACCCTTTCCGCTAGGGCACGGGTCCACTCCAGTTCAGGTAGAGCCCGTCCCATCGGTACAGCTCCTTCCTGTCTCAGTACTGGTGCCAGTGTCCCATGAAAAGGAACCCCTCTTTCTCACATCAGCCCTTTAGCCACGTGTTAACTCGCCTGATCTGTCTCTTTCTATGGCAATTTGCATGTGGCTCGGGAAATAATCCAGAGATTATTACTCTCAAGATCCTGCTTTTAATTTAGCTCCTAACGCCTGAGACTCGCTCAGCAGAACCTCCTCCCTGTTCCTACCTATGTCATTTGTTCCAACATGTACCACAACGACTGGATTTTCCCCCTCCCTTTCCAAATTCCTCTCCAGCTGCCACGAGATATCCCTTACCCTGGCACCGGGCAGGCAACACACCCTTCAGGATTCTCGTTCTTAGCTGCAGAGGACGCTATCTATTCCCCTAATTATAGAATCTCCTATCACTACCACATTTCTATTCTGCTCTTCCCCCCCCTTGGACAGCCTTTTGAGCCACGGTGCCTTGGTCTGCATTGCGGCTGTCCTCCCCGCAGTCTTTCTCCTTGTCCTCACAGGTAGCGAGTGCATCGTACCTGTTGGACGGGACCAGTGTCTGCGGGACCTCCTTCTCAACCTCTCCTAAGTCCCCACTACCCGGCTCCCTAACAGTCACACCCTCCCTTTCCTGAAAATGTGCTTTCCTCTGGGGTGTGACTGTATTCTGGATAAAACTATCCAGAAATTCCTCCCCCTCCCTCATGTGTCAGAGTGTCTCTAACTCTCACTCCAGCTCAATGACTCTGAGCCGGAGTGACTGAAGGCAGAGACATTTCCTGCAGATGTGGCAATCTGGGACGGTCTCGCTGTCCACAAACTCCCACATACTACAGTCCCGACACACAGCCTGCCCTGCCATCTCTAGACATTTTGATTTATGTGTTTATTTTATTAGTTAAAGTTTTTAATCAAATTATTATTTATAGTTATATTAATTAATTTGTTTATCTAGTTAAGTTATTATTTAATAAAGTAATGGTTATAGTTCCCCAGCTCTTAGTTTAAACCACTGCCCTAGCTTAGAGAAAACAAATGCTGTAATACTCATCAACCAATCACCTACCTGATGTCACTCCTTAATTTTTTTTTGCTCTCTCTCTCTCTCTCTATCTCTCTCTCTGTCCCCGCCGCTCTTTATATCCCTGCCGCTCACACCGCTGGTCCCGCTTTCCTAAAGTGTGGTGCCCAGATTTGGCCACAATACTCTGGCTAGGACCTAACCAATGTTTTATTAAAGGGTTAGCATTATTTCCTTGCTTTTGCACTCTATGGGCTGGATTTTGTCTTGGGGTCGGGTTGGGGTCGTGTAATCCGCATTCCGTGTTTCCCCCCCGACTCCAGATTAATGTGGATGCCTGATGCAATTTTCACTTAATTGGGCAATTGAGTTGCAGCATGTGGGAACCCATGAACTAATTGGTGGTTGCAGTCTGAAACCCACCTCTGATGATGTCATCATTGCAGGTTAGAGACTGCTCTCAGAGATTGTCTGGCTACTGGTGAGAGAGGACGTGTCTGCATTGCTTCTGTTGTAACTGGACCTGGATGCAAATATGAGAGAGAGAGAGAGAGAGAGAGAATTTTTTTGCATCCAAGTCCTCTTACACCAAATGCCATGACATTGAATGTAGCAGTATCAGAGGCGACTTTCACACCTAATACTACTACTACCTTCATTACATCTCCGTTGTAATAGTGGACCTGCAGCCGATAGTCAGCTATCCACTTGTGCTCCCTCCAGGTTTCACTGGAGTGTTTCACACCAGGCGTGCTTCACGTCAGAAAAGGGTTAAACTAGCTACAACGTTTCAAAATAGCATTACAGACCCAATTTAGGGCTTGTTAAGGGCTTTAATGGCCTCTCCCGCCTCTTGGAGGCGGGACGGAGTCGGGAACCCCGTGACTGATTTTGTCAAAATTGCATGGAGGCGGGATGGGGTCGGAAACCCCGACCCCGCAAATTTAACCCCCCACACGCCTCCAAACCCGACTCCATGGGTCATTCAAAATCCAGCCCTATGTCTCTATTTATAAAATTGAGAGGTCGCACAACACCAGGTTATAGTCCAACAGTTTTATTTGAAATCACAAGCTTTCGGAGCTATCGCTCCTTCCTCAGGTGAAGTAAATTGGATACAGAATCGCCAGAGCATATATAGATGGAAAACAAAGCATGTGTACTTTACAATTGCAGACCAATAAATTAAATCATCCTGACTATCTGCCGAGGTGTGATAAAGTTAATTAAGTCAGCCAGGAAGGTACCACATCAAAAGACATAGCAAGATACAACTGAGACAATGAGGTGTAGTCGCAGGGGTTCTAACGTGTCAAAAGCTGCCGTCTGTATGTAAAACGAAAAGCTTTAAAAAAATTTACTTTTTTACTGGGAAAATTTTTACTTTTTTACTGGGAATCACATCTGTGAACAAGCTAACGACGACTCGAGTCCGGATCACGTCATGTATCGTGACATAAACCCAAGATCCCGATTGAGACCGTCTTCATGAGTGCGGAACTTGGCTATCAGTTTCTGCTCGATGATTTTGCGTTGTCGTGTGTTTCTAAGGTTGCCTTGGAGAACGCTTACCCGCAGATCCGAGGCTGAATGTCCTTGACTGCTGAAGTGTTCCCCGACTGGGAGGTAACAATCCTGCCTGGCGATTGTTGCGCGGTGCTCGTTCATACGTTGTCTCAGTGTCTGCATGGTCTCGCCGATGTACCATGCCGCGGTGCATTCTTTCCTGCAACGTATGAGGTAGACAACGTTAGCCGAGTCACATGAGTATGTACCATGTACCTGGTGGGTAGTGTCCTCACGTGTGATGGTGGTATCTGTGTTGATGATCTGGCATGTCTTGCAGAGTTTGCCATGGCAGGGTTGTGTGGTGTCGTGGTCGCTGTTATCCTGAAAGCTGGGTAATTTGCTGCGAACGATGGTACTTCTGAGGTTAGGCGGCTGTTTGAAGGCAAGTAGTGGAGGCGTGGGGATGGCCTTAGCGAGGTGTTTGTCGTCATCGATGACATGTTGAAGGCTGCGAAGAACATGTCGTAGTTTCTCCGCTCCGGGGAAGTACTGGACGACGTAGGGTACCCTGTTGGTTGTGTCCCATGTTTGCCTTCTGAGGAGGTCTATGCGATTTTTCGCTGTGGCCCGTCGGAACTGTCGATCGATGAGTCGAGCGTCATATCCCGTTCTTACGAGGGCGTTTTTCAGCGTCCGTAGGTGTCCATTGGCGAGACCATGCAGACACTGAGAACGAGCACCGCACAACAATCGCCAGGCAGGATTGTTACCTCCCAGTCGGGGAACACTTCAGCAGTCAAGGACATTCAGCCTCGGATCTGCGGGTAAGCGTTCTCCAAGGCAACCTTAGAAACACACGACAACGCAAAATCATCGAGTAGAAACTGATAGCCAAGTTCCGCACTCATGAAGACGGTCTCAATCGGGATCTTGGGTTTATGTCACGATACATGACGTGATCCGGACTCGAGTCGTCGTTAGCTTGTTCACAGATGTGATTCCCAGTAAAAAAGTAAAAATTTTCCCAGTAAAAAAGTAAATTTTTTTAAAGCTTTTCGTTTTACATACAGACGGCAGCTTTTGACACGTTAGAACCCCTGCGACTACACCTCATTGTCTCAGTTGTATCTTGCTATGTCTTTTGATGTGGTACCTTCCTGGCTGACTTAATTAACTTTATCACACCTCGGCAGATAGTCAGGATGATTTAATTTATTGGTCTGCAATTGTAAAGTACACATGCTTTGTTTTCCATCTATATATGCTCTGGCGATTCTGTATCCAATTTACTTCACCTGAGGAAGGAGCGATAGCTCCGAAAGCTTGTGATTTCAAATAAAACTGTTGGACTATAACCTGGTGTTGTGCGACCTCTCAATTTTGTCCACCCCAGTCCAACACCGGCATCTCCGCATCATGACCTCTATTTATAAAGCCAAGGATCTCGTATGCATTTTTAACAGCCTTTTTAACTTGTCCTGCCACCTTCAAAGACTTGTATACTTACACCGCAGGTCTCTCTGTTCCTGCACCCTTTTTAAAATTGTACCATTTAGTTTATATTGCCTCTCATTCTTCCTACCAAAATGAATCACTTCACACTTTACTGCATTAAATTTCATCTGCCATGTATCTGCCTATTTCACCAGTCTGTCTGTCCTCATGAAGTCTGTTACACTCCCCCTCACTTTTTACTAAGTTTTGTGTCATCTACAAACTTTGAAATTATTCCCTGTATACCCAAGGCCAGGCCCCTTTACTTTTGACTCCTGTCTCCCTCTACTATCCCTGCGATGGTCACCTATTTCTCTCTTTCTACACTATCCCTGTGTGCTGAACTGTCGAGCACCAATGTTCCCTTTAAGCTGTGCTCCAGGGATCCTGCGCAGCCGGTGAGCTGGCTTTTAAATTGAAAAAACGCTCAAGCGCGGAATTTTGAATGGGCCACGCAGCACGTTAAAGGGGCCGCGCAGCCCGTTAAAGGGGCCGTGCGGTCCAAAATTTTTTTTAAAGGGAACATGGTCGAGCACTGCCTCTGAGGTGACCACGTTCTGGAGAGTCTGATCCAGAAACTCCTAATCCTCTCCAATGTTGCCGAGTGTGATCAATTGCTCCCTCAGCAGAGATCCTCTGCTCCAGACACTCAATTTTCCAATGCTTGATGTAAATGTTCACTATTTACATTAAGGAGCCATGATGGCTGACTTGATCGCACGTCACACACATATTGCAAGGTTCCCTGCATTGCCATCCCTCTGTGTCTATCTGACTAACTTAAAAATGTAGATCATATTAGCCTGAACTCCTGCCAGTACCAAACTCTCACAAGAATCAAACTCCGCTGCGTCCCTTCACACAAGTATTAATGATCAAAAACAATCTCTCACTTACCAGTCCTCGCACTCTAGCTCCAATCCGAATGTCCCTTCAGTGCCAATTTCTGAAATGGGCAATAGTTCCTCCCGTAAATCTCACGCCATTGTCTTTCACCAAAAATAAATCGCAGGTTCCTTCTTTTATTGGTCAGTAGATGGGGTGGATGAGACAAAACAATCCAGTAAAAGATGGTTAGGGCTTTAGCAAAGGAAAAAACATGTCACTTACCTTCCGCTTGCAGTGACTCCTTATGCAAATTATTCAAATGAGCTTTTGAGTGTCAGGGAAATATCCCAGCATTCACCCACTCCACTCCCGTTGAACACGCAGAGATTAAATGCCCTTGGAACCTGGTAGGCTATCTTAAATTTTTTCCTTCCATTCCCTCAGATCCCCAGTATCATCATAAAGCCTATTGACAAAAGGCCTTTCAAGCTTAACCATGCATCAGCCTGCTGAATGTAGTGCACATAATGACAGGAAGACTCCTCAGATTTGGGTAGAAGGTGTTGAGGTGGGGTCGTTTTTCAGAGCGTGAGGAAAAGCAGCAAGGACGTGCAGTAAAGTCTTTCCTGTGCATAATCGGCAGCCATGGGAAGAAGGAAAAGAAATTACAGATTGGGGAGAGACAAAGGTCGAGGTTGAAAAAATGAGAGAGGCGAATAGAATTTCCTACCTTAGTGTGCCTGGTGAGGTCATTGAATTTCATTCAGCACTGTAGCTAGGTCCTGGTGTACAGAATGGCATGCCTTGTGACCTCCTGCCAAGCTGATTCCCCAACTTGCTGTGAGACACACCGACTATCTGAAGGGATGAGGATGTCCCTCCTCTTCCCCAGTTTGCTCTACCAACCTATCCATGGCTGTGCCTCAGAACCTAGGTACCCTACCAGTCCCACGACTGTCAACAGACATGCTTCTGATCCTCCTTCCTGTTGTTGCTAGGCATGAAATGCACTGCATCCCTTTGCTGTCCATTTTATCATGCCTCGCCCACCTCCTGCCGCTGGACTAAAATTGGCCCCTTTATCACTACTCCAGGATTTAATTTCCAAAAACCAAGGAGAGGTCTGGCTCTCTGTTCTAATCATCCTTGAAAGAGAGGGAAAGTGAGTGCTGGGAGCTCATCTCTACAGATCACTGACACCAAGCAACTATTTGGGTTTAACTTCCTCTTTGTGCTATCTTTAATATACCAATTACTGCACTTGATCAATTGCTGCCTGTGCTATTTTAATGCAGTGGTTAGCCCGCTTATTAAAGTAGCACTCAGAAGAAATTAAACCCACTCATTTCCTCAGGCCAGGTAATAAAGTGGACTTTTTGCAGTTCCGCAGTCTTCAAAAACACAATGGGTTTCTGACCAACCAAGGACTTTTCAAAATCTGACTAAGCTTCTCAAAAAGAAGCTCAAATAATTAAAGGACACAACTGGTAATTTGACTTCAGGATTGGGCGGGAGTCAAAACCCATATGAATTCTTAATGTATGTTGTCACTGTGGGTATATGTCGTTTGTTCAGAAGAAAACTGACTGGGGTTGATTTTAACTTTTGGGCGGCTGACTGGCAGAGCCTGGGCCGCCTGCCTATACTGGCAGCAAAGAGACCAGAGCCACATTAAGACATTCCCTCGATTAAGTAGAACCGGCATCACAGCCAATGGATCACAATGCACTGTAATAACGATTGCTTAACACGTCTCAAACAGTTAACGAGACACCCAGTAAAAAATTAGTACACCCAGCAAAGAAGCATCCGGGAAGGCGCCGAACACCTCGAGTCTCTTCGCCGGGAGCAAGCGGAAGCCAGGCGCAGGCAGCGCAAGGAGCGCACGTCAACCCAAGCACCCCACCCACCTGCTCCTTCAACCACCGTCTGCCCCACCTGTGACAGAGACTGTAGGTCCCGCATTGGACTCATCAGTCACCTGAGAACTCATTTTTAATGTGGAAGCAAGTCATCCTCGGTTCCGAGGGACTGCCTAAGAAGAAGAAAAAATTATGAAGCATTTTTCTAATTCAGCTCTGCGGTGGGCAAAACCTCTGCCGTAGCTCCATGGCGGAAGAGGTTCACATGGTTCCAGCTGAGGCCGGGGGGTGGGTGGGATTAGGACACACTCTTAAAGGGACAGTCATCTCTCATGAGTTTTCTCCTCCAATTTTCTCCCTTTATCCATGCCAAAGGAAGGATTGCTCCAGATTAACAATGGTCAGTAATCTTACTTTGTTAAATTGCACGCAAGCACAAAAAAGACAAATAAATTGAATGGGAAAATTAGCATAAAATACAATTTGCACCACCCCAGAAGTTATGAAAATTGACCCTTTGATGTGACTTGTATAAATTGGGAAAGTGGCAGAACCGAAGTATAATGTGGTCATTATAAACAGAGGAACACTATACGAGTGCAACAGCTAGATTTTGGAGGGGGCCATCCGTGACATTCATTTGAATTAGATTGGAAAAAAAAATATCCGTCTAAATAACCTGTCCCCAAGCCAATTCTGATTAACTGCTATGTGCTGGTGCCTAAGAGCACTCCAGGATGTGTTACAGCTTTTTTGGCCATTTGGAAGGGCTGGCTCACAGCCAAAAACACTTGTAAATCTTTTAATCTGCTTTATTTTCTAAAAACCTGTCTAAACAACCCACTAAATAATGTTTAAACATTGCTTTGATCCTTAACTAGAGATGGGTAAAGTGCTTGATGCATATTTGTTAAATACAGCAAAGCAAAAGCTGACACAATCCACTCACTGAAATCTCTTAATGCTGACGTATTAAATACTGTAAAACCTTGAAAATGAAATAATACTGCCCGTGCCAGCTCTTGGTCTGTACATGTCCATATGTCGATGAGGTCTGGTCCTTGTCCGGCTAATTGTAATTTTTTTTTAAATGCTTATTTTACAAAACAAAATTTGTATTCTTCATTTTATCTCTTGTTTCACTCTGATTTTCATATCTTACAATGACTATAGTGTTCTGGGAACTTTACTGTTGTATGGTACAAGCAATACAAAGAAAGAAAGAAAAAGAAAGACTTGCATTTATACCGCGCCTTTTACGACCACCGGACGTCTCAAAGCGCTTTACAGCCAATGAAGTACTTTTGGAGTGTAGTCACTATTGTAATGTGGGAAAACGCGGCAGCCAATTTGCGCAAACTCCCACAAACAGCAATGTGATAATGACCAGATAATCTGTTTTTGTTATGTTGATTGAGGGATAAATATTGGCCAAGACACCGGGGAGAACTCCCCTGTTCTTCTTCAAAATAGTGCCATGGGATCTTTTATGTCCACCTGAGAGAACAGACGGGGGCCTCGGCTTAACGTCTCCTCCAAAAGATGGCACCTCCAACAGTGCAGTACTCCCTCAGCACTGCACTGGAGTGTCAGCCTAGCTTTATGAGCTCAAGTCCCTGTGCTCAAGCTAGGCTTGGGCTAACAAGTGGCAGGTAACATTTGCACCACATTAGTGCCAAGTAATGACCATCTCCACAAAGAAAAAGCTCAATCACCTCCTCATAACCTCCAACAGCACCACCATTGCCAAATCTCCCACCATCAACATCTTGGGGGTCACCAATGACCAGGACCTTGACTAGACCAGCCCTATCAACAGCGTGGCTACAAGAGCAGGGCAAATCCTCATTATTCTGCAAGGTTGGTGCCACTGAGCCACAGTTAACACCTACCCCGAGAAGGACAAGAGCAGCAGTATCATGGGAATACCATAACCTCCAAGTTCCCGTCGAAGTTACACGCCATCCTGACTTATACCACCATTACTTCATCATCACTGAGCACCATCACCACAAAGACTGCAGAGGCTCAAGTAGAAAGTCCACCACCACTGTCTCAGGGCAATTAGGGACTGGCAATAAATGTGGCTTTTCCAGTGTCATCCACATTGCTTGAACAAATACAAAAAGAATTTGAAGTAGTGGTAAACTTTTCCTGCTCTGTTCAATTTTGCTATATATCTGCCATATCATTTCAACTAAGTATTAACCTACTGTGATATAGGGAGTTATTAAGATTCATTATGGTGCAGTTTTCAGAATGTTTTAATATTTCAAAGCAATGTATAATGGTACTGAAAATGATCTGGTTGAAAACTACACAACTCTGAGAGTTGTCTGGCATGCAGCCAGCTACATTCTACAGGTGTTCAGGAAGCTAGAGGACAAAGAGCTTCCAGAACAAGAATGTACCAGAGCATTCCAGAAAGTGAAAGTACAGCACATGCAAGTCCACTTCACATCATAGATTCTTGCTTTATTTAAAGTGGCATCTAGTTTTCCCATCATCAAGGAAAAGCAGAATGAATTCAAAGTTGACAAAAATATCGGCCCAGAGTTTAGTCCTTGGGTGCAACCAGAAAGTTAGACCTGAAAATGTGCCCAATGTCGCCCCCATCTTGCTGATGTCAAGTTACATCCAATCTCATTAGAATACTCCTGAACTTAAAATGGGGATAAATCAGCGTAAACAATCGGGGCCCAAAGGAAACACCAAATCTATTCATGCACATCAGGCACGTTTAAGAACCTACAACCGGGAAGCTTTTCAATTTTTAATGTGACTTATACTGATGCCATAAAAATGCATTAAAAGAAACAGAAAATACAGAGCAAGTCTCAGTGAGGACAATTTTTTAAAAAAATACTCAAAACGTTGCAATGAAATGCTAGGAGAATGCCTTTGTTTCCTGCTGTCTGGTCGCAATGTGGAGAGACCCTTGAACAAGTGCAATTGGAGCAGACTCGCCTTGAGAGTCGTGGGCTTGGACATTCGTGGGTGGTGATTCGTTCGGACGAAGGGTTTGATGGACTTACATAAAAGATCGAGGAGACTTGGTCGTATTGTAGCTACGAGCGTAACTTATTTATGCCCTAAATTCCGTAATCCTTTAAACCACGTAACTGGTTTGCAGCCAGATTACGGGTGTCTCCAGGTGCAAATGCGGAGGGAACTCCAGGCCATTTTATTTAGTAACTTTCGAATTTTAAAAGGTAAAGAAATTATCTAGATTTTCAAGATAACAATACAAGTACGATGTGTTTAACAAACCTGCATTAATATCACTGTAAATTGTTGTTGTGAAACTTTGTACAACTTTGGGATCACCACAGGGATCATCCACAGCATCAAACTCAATGGACTGACACTGCAGCTACACTGGCACTCAAAACTAATTTACTTCACCTGAGGAAGGAGCAATCGATAGCTCCGAAAGCTTGTGATTTCAAATAAAACTGTTGGACTATAACCTGGTGTTGTGCGACCTCTCAATTTTACTCAAAACTAACCCAGCGAACTCACAAGGCTGACCTTCAGAGCACGTCAAGAAGCTTTGACTTACAACATCCATAAGATCCACAGCAGAGAGTGATTGGTTGCAGACCAGCAATGACCTGGAAATGTTTCAGGGGAGTGTTGCTAAATTAATATCTAATTTAAGAGACCTCAGTTATCAGGACAGACTTAGAGAGCTTGTGAAGGAATAAGCCATATAACCTATTCAGAAAAATACACTATCTTATGAAAGAATTCTGGCCTTATTAAAACATGACGAACTGGGTTTGGAAATTTAGAAATCTAACTATGAAATAGCTATGAAAGAATTCTGGCTATTGAGATAAGACAGTTGTTGACCCTGAATAAATAACCTTATTGAAACAGAAGGTGCATGGCTCCGACAGGCTGACCTTTGGGAACAAAAACAATGGTTCACCCTGGATAGGTGTTCTAATTTAAACTTCGTAAAGATGGCACATAAGATAAGGAACATCTGCCCTCGTAAAGATGACATAAAATAAGGAACACCTGCCTTTCACACCATTCTATATGGTAAACTCAGAACACCTGGAGATGAGACAAGATTCTGTAATATTACAAGCTGATGTAACAGTAAGAATTGCAGAGGTCGGCAGAAAGATGAATAGGGATAATTAACTTGGGTCAGCAGAAACTGTAAAGGAAATACCACTGAAAAAGGGTATAAATATTGAACTCTCAAATGGGATATCAGATTCACTTTAATCGGGCAAAGCGATTCTCGGCTTCAGAGGCAGCTCTGTAGTCTCCAACTCTTTGTACCTCGGGGATCAAAGGTATTTGATATTGATGGATATCTGTATAGAAAACTTTAAGAACTGTAATACTGTAGCGAAGTTAAGATTTAAAAGTAAGATTCTCTGTTAATAAGATAGTATTTTTTCTCTTTTTAGAACTGTTAACGTTGCAATTGACTAATTCACCAACTATAAATTGCATGTCGGTTCTTTTAATAAATCTCTATATATTTTTAGAATTGTCTCACATAAGTCTTCTGCATCAAAAACTCGTGAACTCAATTTCTGTACACTCTTTGGTGAAGAGTTACAGAATTCTGAGGGAGTTTTCCAGACCCTTATAATATCCGGGACATTACAGTCTAGCTAAACTTATTAAAAGCGCTATCTGGAGGACGGTAACATTCTCGGGTTGTTCCTTTCCTTCAGGGAGAGATAGCCCGGACCTTTAGACCCAATTAAGAGTCTTTAGGATTCGGCTGCCTCAAACTTTAGTTGAAAGTGAACGTCTGAGAAATATGCCTGATCCGGGGTAGCCCTAAAGGGGCTAGGACTAGTAAATATCCCTTCAAGCTGAGGCTTTTTACTTTGGAAAGACTATATGATTGAGATCTTTAAAATATTTAAAGGGTTAGACTCTGTTCACATGGATAGGTTGTTTGTGCGAGATAGCTTTAGGAGGACATGGGGCTATAAGTATAAGGTATGAAAACATAGAACTAGATGCTAAGAGGTTCCTCTTTTCACAGAGAGTTGTCGGGCTCTGGAATAAGTTGGATGCGCATACAGTTAGTTCAGTTTTGCTGCAAGCATTCAAAAAGGAGCTGGACAAGTTCCTGAGAGTGACAAACATCCTTGGGAGCTGGTGTCACCTGGATCACTTTGGTCTCCTGGAGCTTCCTTGATTGCCTTTGGGGGCCAGAAAAGAATTTCCTAAATTGAACAAAGGTATTATTTCTTTTTTACTGCCTCTTCCAAGAGATTGCATGTGTTGGGTTGTCGGGGGTTTGCGGTAGAGGGGGAGGGTGATGGTGTAAGTTACATCATGCTGGTGATGGGGCAGGCTCAGTGGACCAGCTGGTTTTCTCCTGTCCTTTTTCGTACGTTCATATAGTCAGCAGATTACTGTTGGAACCTATGTGGTTGGCTAACCGCCCAGCAACCTTGCCTTTAGTCAGCAACTGAAGCAATTTCCATCTTTCATGTTTTTCCAGCCCTTTTGTCCACAGGTAGAGGCTATCTTTTGGTCCGCCCATCTCACTGGAATTGCTTCCAACAAAGTGAAATCGAATCCTGGAATACTTACCACTGTTTCTTTTACTCCCAACAAATGTATCAGCATATCTGATGAACAGCACCGCCAGACCTTGCCTGGCAGACCCATGAAAAGCAGTTAGCAGTTGGTGATCTTCAAGTTAACCAGATACTGAGCCAGTTGTATTTATTTTAAAACTTGAACACTAATACCATAGAGACTAACCTCGTCACTTAGGAAATATGATCCATGCTATCTTGTATATGTTCAACCCTTCCCACAGTGGTTGAGGCACAAGAACTTGCCCCGGACTCTTCCACTCCTCCCAGCATCGATCTTACTCTAATGAAAGACACATAAAATGAGATGAGCAGTAAAGCACTTACTGTGCTGCCGGGAATAACCTCTTAGTTTTCCTAATTTTGAGATGAGACACAGAACTTCTATAGTTTAATATGACTATTAGTCTGACTGAGACTCTTTATTTATATGCTGTCACCTTGCATTGAAACTTAAATCCATCACTGCAAAGGTTTAAAGAAAGCATCTTAACTGCTACGTTACTATTTGGTAATGGCTGTTGAATCTTGGATGAAATGGCCAGAAAGATCATGTGGCACTGCTGTGCATTGGGAGGGGCGGCTTTCAAGCCAGGTGCTTATGTACAGAGAAGGAGAGAAAGCTTTCCAGCTCTTGGCTTGCTCTTCTTAGTAGCTAGTTATAGGGTAATGTTAGGAGAGGTCTGGGATCTATTAGGGTCATAAGTTTCAAAGACCTTGAAAAACAGAATTGAATAAATAAATGATTATTACTAACGTGGTATGAATACAATAGTGAGGTTTATGACTGGTAAGATATCAAGAAATAAATCAATTCAAAATGACAGGAAGCCCATAGATAACATTACCCACATTAATCACTTGGGTCTTCTGAGCATCAATCCTTGACTTTTCCATTACTGCCCTATTATATATCAGGTTATTCCATTAATGTGTAGGAATTTCTTGTTATAATTTGGGCAGGGACTTCTTTTCAGAAGCACTTCCTGTTCTAGGATGGCCAATCAAAAATATACAGTAATCTCCAGCAACTGGATTAACCGACTGGTCATGCCAGGTGGTAAGGTTTTTTTTTAATGTATTCAGTAATAGGGGACTCAATCAAGAAGAATGTTGTGAAAGATTATTGGCATTTCTCAAAATACTTGAGAAAAAATAAATAAATGTGACTCTTTTGTTCAGCTAGCTGTTTGAAATGGTACAAAGACAAAAGCTAAGTTGGGGACTGGTAAGTCTTCATAAATAAATGAACTTATGTTGAAAAGAAGCCCATAACCTACCCATTATAATGTGCTTGTGTCTAAGCATCACTAAATGAATTGCAAGAAATTCCTGTACAGTTGTGGTTGGCCACAGGAAAAACTTAACAACTAGAATTCACTACACACCATTGCAATAACAAGTGCACTAGTACAGTACTGGCTAATAATGTCTCTAGATGTGTATTTGCTGTCTGTTACTTCACACCAAGTGGCATTGAAGGAAACAAGGACGTTACAAATGAAAAATGGCACAACAACTCGTAAACCCTTTTGAAGTTTATTTTATGTAGATTTCTTCGTACAGGTTTCATGCCAAATTCACAGGAGGCATATACAAATTAAATTACCACTTTTTTTTTGCAAAGACACATGGCAATAAATAGTTACAGTGAAACAAAATTCGCAAACGTTACTGCACTGTTAAGCTGTACAAAATTTACAAATGGTAATAATCTGAAACAATGACTACAAGACAATAACATGGGTGAGGACTGTTAGGCCTGTTAGGAACCATTGAGATGTGCAGCTGAGGATATTTTCCAATGCAGCCACACGTGTGCGGGCGAACACCTACGTCCACACAAACATCCTCACACACAACACACAATTCTGAAAATATGTAAGCCGTTTCACTGACAATAATCAAAGTTGGCGCGGTTTCCGTCCGTCAAAAGTGCACGAGGAGACTCAGAATTATCCACGGTCAAACAGTATCTGGTAGGAGCCTCATTATTGTGGTGAATATAGATTCTCGGGTACAATTGGGTTTCCCAGCAGTGAAGTGATGAGAATGACAAAAGGACTTGCATTGATATCACACCTTACACATCTCTCCAAAACATCTCAATGCACTTCACGTACAGTAAAGTGCAGTGATTGTTATGTAGGCAATGAGATGCTCAATCACAATTAGTTGCCAAAACTTTGAACATAATCCGACCCATAGAATACAATTCTCCTTAGAAGGTCAAATAAACATAAAAGCTCATTTTATGTTGGGCATTTTCCTATATTTTGCTCCCAATTTAATTGGTTGCCTGCATTAGTTTTAGATTTGGTTATTAGAAATACACTTCTCTTCAGGAAATGTGTATACATCCTTTATTCTAAGGGGGAGCTACTTTCCAATTGTCCCCCCCCCGGCTTCCTCCTGCCTCTGGTCTCTGCCAGTGCCACTGCAAAACCAACTGGCTCAGAGAAGTGGCCCAGGGAAGCTTCTTCCTTTAATTTCCCCTCTTCTTCTGTGAAAAAGTATCTAGGCTCTCCTTGGCATCTTCCCATGCCTATCCCTGGCATCTTCCCATGCCTATCCCTTCACGATGCAGTGCATCAGCACCCCCAATAGGCTGCAGCACCAGCTACATTATTTTGTATGTGTTTTCCCGGAACTCCATGTCTGAATCCCTCCAATCCGGTTTCCGCCCCTTGCCACAGTACCAAAACGGTTCTCATCAAAGTCACAAATGGCATCCTTTGTGACTGTGACAAAGGTAAACTATCTCTCCTCATCCTTCTTGACTTGTCTGCAGCCTTTGACATGGTTGACCACTCCATCCTTCTCCAACACCTCTCCATTTGGAAATGGTTGTAAGATTCAGCCTAGTGCTGTCTAACACTCAGACCTACCAGCTGAATATGAGAGGTACGGGGCAGAGTGGGGGCGAATGGGTCTACTTGGAGCTGGAACACTCAAGTCAGATGCCTCACCAAGGCACACCATCAAGGGTAACCAAATGTTATGACCACTAAAACAATACAGGGAGTCTGGGCCATTCACTGGTTACCATCACTGAAGCGGGGGAGGGGTGGATGGAGATGCATAGTGAGTGCAACAGGGAAGAAAACAATGAGAAAAGACAGTTATAGAATTACATATTTTAAGTTACTCTTTCAGTTTTAAAGTAGGTTTGTGCATGTATTAAGTGTATTGAGAAAAACTTCCCAATTTGAGATGTGTGAAAGGAACATTTTTCCCGTTGCTTTCCTGTATCTCAATGCATTAATAATTTGGATACAGCTTTCCAAACTGTCGTTCGAACCGTTAACTTTTATTTTGCTTTAAAGATGAGAGCCCCTACTCAGAGGTATTTTCTATCCTGCCTTTCTCCTAGCCAGCCTATGATGTGAGCCGTACTCAATCAAGAGGTAATGTAGGCCTGTACTAGTGCAATGCTAAAAATGGCCACTTAAAGGTACCCAAGAGTGGCCTGGGATGGCTCCACAGCCACTTGACAACTCTCCACTCTCATAGGACTGGCGAGAGCCTTGCCCTACCGTGTAGTAATCAACTGGTGCTCTATCTGCTGTTCCACCATGTTGCCCTCTGTTGACTCTAATAAATATCTGGGTGCTAAATCAGGGTTCAGGGAACCAATTTCGGATGGAAATATCCCTCCCGAACCCCCACCCCCAAAAAATCTTCAGCGTGCGAGGGTAACCTGCTAAAACAGGTGTTAGGCCCCTCGATTGCTCCGCTGACCTGCGGCCCATTTCGGGGACATGCCCAATTTCTAGCCCCTTAGTACATGTCGGTTTCAGGCTGGGTATAATAAAGTGGGATGGAACATCAAACAATTCGATAGCCACACAACCAACATTATAAATATAATTCTACACCAATGCAATAATGCTGTTGTTTGTTCATTTAATCTAAATAAAACGCACACAAAAAAAATCATACATCTATACTGTTGGCTGGCGTTTCGAATTGTGCACCTGTTCGTATCTGGCCATGGAATCGCTGGAGACTTTGAGCTGAACAACTAAAGAACTTTTGATTAAATAGAAACCAGTTCCTCATTTCCATTGTATTTGATACTCACATATTCTAATATAGAAACAATGAAGGGGTGTATTTTTCAATCACCACTGTTTCTGTATGAACGCTTAATGCACTTACATCCACGTCCTGTCTGCACTATTTTAACACAGGCATGAAACCTACTTAAAATAAACAAGTGTTCTGCCTGAGATAGCAGAATATGTAAAAAGTCTAACTTTTTGCAATTTAACTCCTCGTTAATCTGTTAATTTTGCTAACAGTAAATTGCTCTGTTTTTTTCCAATATAGCTTCAGTTACAGAATGAAGGGTTAAACAGACAGAGGCGTTTCACAGTTATCATTTTTCACATTAATTCTATAGACTCATTGACCGTGCATAACCTCTCCCAGAAAAACAGATATCAAGGTTTCGACATACTGATTAGAGCTCGAGAAGCATGCTTCTAAAATTAATCGGTATTAACCTCAGAGAAACCAACTGTGTTATAACCAGGGGCCAAGTTCATAGTCAGAATGGGACGGAGAGGTGCAGGTATGCAAGGAATGAGTGGAAGTGAACCACAGCAACAGCAACAACCTTTGAGCGGGGTGGACAAAGGTCATAGCAAATTCGATGTTAATCTGAGATCGGGCAATTGAGCTTCAGAAGTTGCCCTTGGGTGACTTTGATCCTGGTCTTATTACTGATCACTACTTTGACTGTTGGTAATGCCAGAATCCATGATTTGTACTTCCCTTCATTGTACTGACAGTTACAGTTACATTTGGGGATTTATAACCCAGTATGCGGGCATGAGAAGGCAGCTCAGAAAGCTTGTGTTTCTACATTGGCTCCATTTAGCTTGTCTGTTTAAAATGAAACATACCCTGAAAGTTAGGCAATAAAGTCGGTCAACAATAAATAAGAAGCTGGCTACTTACAGGCCAGTGTTTCACCAGTCAGGTAAAATCCAGATAGAAGACACACTTCGTTCACAGATATTGTGAATTTGTTTCTTGTTTCTCTCTCTCATCCTCCATCTTCATGTCACCATTCCCACAGAACAGTGAAGGTGCTCTAAGGCCAGGCCATGCTATGTGCTCAAAATGGTCTTAGATTAGTAGAATCTTCCTGCAGTCAGCTCTGCACACCTCGTGCCAGTACAACTTTGATCCAAGCATAGAATTTCAATGGGCTTTCCTTTCACTCCCATCATGTAGAACTGCAATGGGCCAGAATCACTTCCCATTCATTACCATTGCAGAGGATTCCAATAGAGAAGACCACTCCTCATTCACTCCCACTGGACGAATTCAATCAACCAAAAAACTTTCCATTCATATCCAGGAGTTAAAGTAGGTGAGAAGGTGGCATGGACTACAAGGCTGCTGTTGCTTCAGATTGGGAACCACATTCCAGAACATCCAGCCCACTTTAAACACCATTCACTCCCATTGTATAGACTTCCAATGTACTGCACCACGTCCCATTTACTCCCACTGTATAAAATTTCAAGAGGCAAAGCCAATTCCCATTGACTTCCACCCATGTAGAATTCCAGTGGGCCAAATTACCTTCACTGTTTTAAACTCCAGGGAATCAAATCTCTCATTATTTGCTTATGATGTAGTGTGTTCCTGTGCATCAAATTACTTCCCATTTGTTCCCTGTGCATAGACTTCCTCAGTACAACACATTTAAATGCAAAATCATTCAATGTTCATCAATTATCCGCCTTTTATGCTAAATACAGTGCTAAATTTTCCTACAGTGCTAGCACAGCTTAGAAGTCATATTGCTATCTGTTTTAATTAAACTGCTTTATGTTTCTTTTGCTTCAAGTGAATTGCTGGATTAATGATTAAATGGGCTGTTGGTCTAAGATTTGCAAACTGGCTTTTTTTTTAAAAACAGGAACTAATAAACTTTCTGATCTAAAGCATAGCGTTTCATAGCAAACTGGTTTATATTGATCAGGATTTAACCATTATATATGAGTAACTGACCTTTCACCTTCTTTTCCATATCACCTATAGTTGTATGGTTGCACAAGCATTCACTACAAGCTGCATCAGAGCCAGAAGAGGATTGCCCCATTGTCTTAATGTCATGACATTTTTTTCTATCAGTGAAAATGACAACAAAAATGTTCCAAAAAGGAAGTCTTAAGACTGTACCAAATCTGTAATGATTGGTGCAACAAAGAAGATCTCCACTATGTGTGGAGGGCAGATGGCAACAAGCTGTATTGCCCATCTTGATGGCCTAAAATGGCACAAATGGAGGGGGAAACCTTTCCAACAGTGCCATCTACATTTGGAGGATATAAATCAAGTACAGTAAAGTACAGTATTTTACAATGCTTTCTTTATACCAGAGAGGAGAAAAATGATATACACCAGAGAGCAAAAGGAGTGGAAAGCCTAGAGAGACTGTCCTTGCAGCTGGATTCAAACCCAACCCACCAAAGCTGAAGGGCACTTATAAGACCAGCACTGTGCAGCTTAGCTATGCAGATTTAAGCAAGTGACTTTTTGGAGCTTGGAGGCAGCAGGGAAGCTTGGAGCAGTTACACAGCAACGGGTTAAGGCCTTCTGAATCCCCACCAGCCTGCTGCAGCCATTTGTTAAGGTAAGGTTTCTTCTGCGTGTGGAAACTGCTAAGGATTTGCTGACAAAACTGGGATTTCTGCGCACAGCCATTTGAATTTGCCTGCGTAACAATTAAGAGTCTCCAAATCTCAAAAGATCAATGGGAGAATTCCAGATTACACTAGGTGCCTCCTGCCTGCTGCACAAATATGGTGCCTCAGTGTGTTTCAGCTGTGATTTACACATTAAATGTGCTTCATTTGCCACACGATTCTTTTTCAGCTTGATATTGGAGCAGAACCCAATGCCCTTAATACCCTTGTTAGGCAAGGGTATTAAGGGTTACAAAACCAAGGCGGGTAGATGGCTCGAGGGGCTGAATGGCCTACTCCTGTTCCTATGACGAGTCAAAGACATAGTAAGGAGATGCGAACCTGACGATGCACACCGAGAGTGGCAAGGTTAGAATGCTTCTCATCTCCTTGTCAATGTTTGTATCTGCATCTAGGGATGGACCCTGGACACTACACGTTCTATCTAAATCTAATAACGGAGTGATGTGGGAACCCTGCCTCTGGGTTGCATCCTGTATCCTCAGTAAAATAAATATCTTTTTGAAGTAAAACAGAGTTGTGTGGCAGACCTTTTGTATCTACAGCTTATTTTACAGTGACTGTCTCAGTCAGCGCTACCACTTGTCACTTTGCTTGTAGATTTGAATTTTAATGATAGTTAAATACAGCCTACAGTAAGGCCATCTCAAGGTCTGCTGTCTCTTTTATGACCAGGGTAAGAACACAATTGCCTCCTCCTCGACCCACCTACTCGTTTCCATCATTTTTGACATTTCAGTCAACAAAATGCCACCAACTTGCATACTTTTGCCCTCACTCGCAAGCATTAGTTCAGCAGGAAGGTCCATCTAGGTGGGTGCTTGTCCCAGACCAGTAGTTTGGTCCATAGATCTGTGTGCTGTATTTGAGCTGGATTCACTTCCACAGAGTGTGGAAACCAAAGCTGTAAACACATACATTGCTTGTCTTCAAAAGTCCTGCAGCGACTGAGGCTGCTAGTCCTCTTCTAGACGTCTCCATTGGATCTCAGACTAGTAGTGTGGTGTGTTAAAACTGAGGATGGTCCATGTCGTCAAGCCATGAGGCAGGACTTGTTGGAAAGTCTGGGTAACCGGCACTGCTACCTGTGGAGATATCAGATGTAGGACCTCCTGTCATCATTCTCAGGGCATGGCTCATTCCCTGTCCTCCTTGTGCTATAATCCCCAAGGTATTGTCAATATAGCCGAGGCTGTTCATTAAAGGGGTGTGTGCAGGGGCAGAGGCTATAGACGATGGAGACTGAGGGATTCCGTAGGGGCTGCTAGCTCTCAGGTCGTGGTACTGCTGTCCTGTGCCATCCACGGTGAAGCCTCCATTCAGTAACTGTCTGCCAGTCATGTCACTCACACCACTGTAAATTCCATTAGTGTGACTGAGTTCAGAGAGTATCTGATCATCTGGAACACATGACAAACAAAATAATTAGTGCTTTTGGCTAACAACGCACTTGCAATAAAAACTACCTTAGAAGGCAATCTTGCAGCATGTGATGAAAGGCAGATTAACTGCTGCAGGTTATCATTGTAATTGTATCTCCTTTCATTATTATATGTTCAAAAACGTTATACAGAGTAACCCTGTAACACACAATGTACATTACATAAAATATACAGGTAGTATACACATAAATTACCTAGTGTAAACAAGAGGGTTATAGCTCAACTGATATTTAAGGGTTATGTCCTAGTACCACACAATTGGCCGTATTTTCCGATCGGAGGCTTCCTCTGTGCGGAGGCCTCCGATCTGGAAAAAATCTACGGACTTACCTGAGGGCTCCCGAGGTGCGTATACTTCCGCTCCTGGGCCTCTCCAACTCGAAATGCGCAGGGCCCACGTATCCCAGAGGCGCATGCGGTTCGCAAGTGTCCCTGGGATCACGTGGGCCATGGGGAACCAATAGGAGAAGGGATCTCCCTTCATACACTTGACAGATAGACCTGTCAACTATATGAATGGAGATTACCCCAAAAACACTGTAAAACATTAAATATTTTTTTTTTAAATCACATATTTAAAATGAGTTGAAATTACAATAAATTAAATATTTTAAACAAAAATTTAATTTTTTGAAAAAAATAATTAAAGTTTTTTACGGGGCTAAAAATAAACTTACCTTTAAAGTATTTTTGAATGATAAATGAGTGAAAACATTTTTTGTTTTACTTTTTTCAAATCTTATGCTGGTAAAGGCAGGCCTTATGTAAGATTTCTAAGGGTTTTCTGCGGGCAGAGGTTCTGCAGAAAGTGGAACTATCCGCCCGCAGAGGCCCTTCTCTAGGGCAGGCGGCCGATCTGCCAAGAGCATTCTTGACAGATCGGAAATGCCGGTTTTCAGCGCATGCGCTTGGCATGCCTGAAACTGGCATTTCCGATGTCCCTACGGGTGTGTACACAGCACGTACACACCTTTAGGGATCGGAATATACGGCCCAATGTATTATATTTTTTAAAAACTCAAATACAGGAAACTCTTTATTAACCGGCACCGACGGGACCGGCGTGGTGCCGGTTAATCAAAAAGTCCGGATAATAGAGAGTTATATCTCCCAACGTACGAGAGCCCCGTACACACTGACATGCGCCTGCATTCGGAGCTCCGTCTCCCCGGGAACCGCCAGCTGACCATCTGTTGTGTCCGCTGCCTACCCGGGCTGCACATTCCCCTCCCAATCTACACGCTCCGATACAAGGCAAACGCCTCGGGGTTTTTTTTAAAGTTAATTTTAAACGAGAGATGAAGGAAAACCCCGGTTACCTACTCAAGAATTTTGCCGGTTAAGAGAGATTTCCGGATATTTGGGTGCCGGTTAATAAAGAGTTTCCTGTAGTACAAACAAACGTGTTACAGCTCTGTATAACACTGTGTATTACTATTTAATAATTACAGGATTGTTATGACTATGTAACAAAGTACATACACAATGCAAGAATGTTTTACTATTAATACACAGAATGCATTATTTTAGAACATAGCTAGGAGTGCTATGGATTAGTAAGTGGGAATATATCATTATAAATTGGATACTGGATGGGTGCAGCTCTAACAACACTCAAGAAGTTCAACACCATCCAGGACAAACCAAGATTTTGATCCAGCAACGATGAAGGAACAACAATATATGTCCAAGTCAGGATGGTGTATCACTTGGAGAGAAACTTGGAGGTGATGGTGTTCCCATGCACCTGCTGGCCTTGTCCTTCCAGGTGGTGGAGATGTCGGGTTTGGGAGGTGCTGCCGAAGAAACCTTGGCACGTTGCTACAGTAGATAGCACACACTGCAGTCACGGTGTGCCGGTGGTGGAGGGTGTGAATATTTAAGCTGGTGGATGGGGTGCCGATTAAGCAAACTGTTTTGTTCTGGATAGTGCTGAGCTTCTCGAATTGTTGCAGCTGCACCCATCCAGGCAAATGGAGAATATTCCATCATACTCTTGACTTGTGCCTTGTAAGAACATAAGAAATAGGAACAGGAGTAGGCCATTCGGCCCTTCGAGCCTGCTCCACCATTCAATGTGATCATGGCTGATCTTCTGCCTCAACTCCATTCATCGGCCCTATCGCCATATCCCTTGATGCCCTTACTAGTGAGAAATCTATCGACTTCTGTTTTGAATATACCCAATGACTGAGCCTCCACAGCCCTCTGGGGTAGAGAATTCCAAAGATTCACCACCCTCTGAGTGAAGAAATTTCTTCTCATCTCAGTCCTGAATGGCCTACCCTTTATCCTGAGGCTGTGGCCCCTTGTTCTAGACTCCCCAGCCAATGGAAACATTCTCCCAGCATCCACCCTATCAAGCCCTGTAATCATTTTGCATGCTTTGTAGGTGGTAGAGAGGCTTTGGTGAGTCAAAAGGTGAGCCAATGACTCTTGAGACTCTTCTGGGCTGTATTTCAGGGCACCACTAGATTTATCCAGGCACCTAAAACAGGGCTTGAGAATTTCTAAAGTCTTTTCAATGACACTTCTTGTAGTGGTATGGGCCTCATTGTATCTGTTGTTCTGACTGTATCTGCAGAAGCCTTACTGGAGTAATAAGCCACAACTGCAGTATATAGCCCTGATCCCCAATAAACCATCCCGACACATGGCTCTGAGTCATGAGGGCTAGTATGGTGGAATCCCAAAAAGGTAAGAAAACCATTAAAACGCACTGACCACACGAGGGCTGACTCACCTCTGAAACTCAGCTCACTGTCACTGAGACCCCCCTCCTCCACGGAGCTTTCTTTCCCGTTCTTTGCCCCTCCACGGCTTCTCTTGACATTCTTGTAATACTGTCCCCATCTGTGCCTGCCAGCGTCCTTCTTCAAGCGCTTCTCCTTGGCTCTTCTGTTCTGGAACCAAACCTGAAAGAAATTTAAGGATTTTCATAAGTACCTGTTCAACGCCAGCTAGAGAATTTTAGTATTATGTTAGACAAAGTAGTGTGGTCCATGTATATTAAACCTATAACTATACTCTGTTTTATAACCTGATGAATGAATCTATATGGCTTCAACGGTCGGTCTAAAATAAGGTATACTGCACATCCTGATTTTTTTTTTGGCTGAATACAGCTTTTCAAAATTGTATGAGAAAACTCAAAAAAGTATCCTTAGTTGACAATTACCCTCCTTTATTTGGGGTTAGCACTTTTATCAATGTTCGAAACCTGCAGAGTAGGGGTGGGACAGGACATGGATCTTGGCTCGAGTCTGAGGTTTGATTTGCTGTTGATTAAAATTCACTGAAAACTTAAACAACTGATGTCTCCCTATGAAAGGACAGAAAGTAAATTGAATCTGAAATCAGACATTTGATATTCAGTTTGCATTTAAGCAATTGCTCTCTTGAAAGAAGCTTCACTAGTTCCCAGCTAGGCGCCATTCAGGAGAGCAAGTTAGTGGTAGGATCGGTCAGTGAGCTTCAGTCTTTTCAGCTGTGCTGACGTCTACACCTCAGACCCCTTGGCCTATGGACTGAAAGAGAAAAAATGGCAGGAGTGAGGGGCTAAAGGAGAAGAGACAGTGATTGCTGTTTGGATATGACACTGTGGGGACCCATTGAGGGCTACTTCATTTTCCAGGACTTCATGGCCCATGCATCATTACCTGACCAAGACAGTGACAGTACTATAACTTCTAGAATGAACTGGGTTAGCTCTCTCTCTCCAATTTACTCTCCCTTTCCTTTGCAGAAGTACCCGACTGCAGCTTTGACGCTTTTCTTCATGGTCTGGTTGAGGTGGAGAACTTACCACAAGGAGAATCTTGGCCATGAGCCAGTATCTTACTACTGCCAGGCCCAACACATTGGATTACCAAAGGGTAGCACCAATGTGCCCTCCAGTTCCTCATAACATTTAAAAGCATAATAATGTAAATATGATTTTTATTTTGTTCTTTCCCCAATTTTCTCCCTTATTCTCCAGACTCGTGCTGAGATAAGGTCCTGTGGGCATCCTTCAGTACCTCACCAAAGTCAACACTGAGTTATGGCATGCAGTTTTACAGTGGAGGGATTGTAATCCATGTGCTCACTCAACATCTACACTCTAGCAAGTGTCACTGGAGAGCGATCTGTTATGGAAACTGCGGCTGAATTTGCCCTGCCTAGCCCAGGAGTGCAGAGTCCAGTTGCAGCACTCCTGTCACTGCCGCAGCTCAAATCAGATAACTCAGCACAGATCAGGGATCAAGCCTGGGACTCTTCCATTCTGAATGGCTGAGTTCAGCACTGGACATTGCCTTTCTCAACAGAGCCATTAGGGCTGCTACAGCCCATGTCCCCCCCCCCCACCCCCACCCCCAGTTATTCTTGTTTCCAGTCTGTTGTCCAATTTTGGCCCCTCTCTAGAACACTTTGCCCTGATACAATAGCCATTTTTTGTAATGGAGAAACCATCTACAGTTCTTCCTCTATAACAAGAACCTCACTCCAGATAGAATAATGGCTAATTTGAGCAGAGTTCCAAGTCTGTAATTGAATTGAGAACATAAGGACATAAGAAATAGGAGCAGGAGTAGGCCAATCGGCCCCTCGAGCCTGCCCCGCCATTCAATAAGATCATGGCTGATCTGATCTTGGCCTCAACTCCACTTTCCCCACCCGTTCCCCATAACCCTTGACTCCCTTGTAGCTCAAATATATGCCTCGCTCTGCCTTGAATATTCAAATACTTTGCCTCCACAGCTCTCTGGGGTAGAGAATTCCAAAGATTCACAACCCTCCGTTTTAAATGGGCGACCCCTTATCCTGAAACTATGCCCCCCTAGTTCTAAATTCCCCCACGAGGGGAAACATCCTCTCTGCATCTACCCTGTCAAACCCCCTCAGAATCTTATATGTTTCAATAAGATCACCTCTCATTCTTCTAAACTCCAATGTGTATAGGCCCAACCTGCTCAACCTTTCTTCATAGGACAACCCCTTCATCTCAGGAATTAACCTAGTGAACCTTCTTTGAACTGCATCCAATGCAAGTATATCGCTCCTTAAATAAGGAGACCAAAACTGCACGCAGTACTCCAGGTGTGGTCTCACTAGTGCCCTGTACAGTTGTAGCAAGGCTTCTGTACTTTTATACTCCATCCCTCTTGCAATAAAGGCCAACATTCCATTTGCCTTCCTAATTACTTGTTGTACCTGCATGCTAACTTTTTATGTTTCATGTACGAGGACCCCCAGATCCCTCTGTACCACAACATTTTGTAGTCTCTCTCCATTTAAATAATAATTTGCTTTTTTATATTTCCTACCAAAGTGGATAACTTCACATTTTCTCACATTATACTCCATCTGCCAAATTTTTGCCTACTCCCTTAACCTATCTATATCCCTTTGCAGACTCTTTGGGCTGGATTTTGAATGACCCATGGAGTCGGGTTTGGAGGCGTGTGGGGGGTTAAATTTGCGGGGTCGGGGTTTCCGACCCTATCCCGACTCCATCCCGCCTCCACGCAATTTTGACATAATCAGTCGCGAGGTTCCCGATTCCGTCCCGCCTCCAAGAGGCGGGAGAGGCCATTAAAGCCCTTAACAAGCTCTAAATTGGCTCTGTAATGCGATTTTGAAACGCTGTAGCTAGTTTAACCCTCTTCTGACGTGAAGCACGCCTGGTGTGAAACACTCCAGTGAAACCTGGCGGGAGCACAAATGGATAGCTGACTTTCGGCTGCAAGTCCACTATTACAACGCAGATGTGATGAAGGTGGTAGTGGTGCTAGTAGTATTGCCTCTGATGCTGCTGCATTGAATGTCTTAAGAGACTGCCTGGGAGGACTTACTTGGCAATAAATCTCTCTCTCTCTCTCTCTCTCTCTCTCTCTCTCTCCCACCACCATTTCTGCATCCAGGTCCACTCACATCATAAGCCAGGCAACCCCTCTCTCACCAACAGTCTCTGAGACTAGGCAGTCAGTACTGATGACATCATCAGAGGCGGGTTTCAGACTGAAAACACTAATTAGTTCATGGGTTCCCACATGCTCCAATTTAATTGCCCAATTAAGTGAAAATTGCATCAGGCACCCACATTAATCTGGAGTCGGGGGGGAAACACGAAATGCGGATTACACGACCCCAACCCGACCCCAAGACAAAATCCAGCCCTTTGTGTCCTCCTCACAACTTGCTTTCCCACCTATCTTTGTATCATCAACAAATTTAGCTACAGTACACACGGTCCCTTCATCCAAGTCATTAATATAGATTGTAAATAGTTGAGGCCCCAGCACTGATTCCTGTGGCACCCCAGTAGTTGCCAACCTGAAAATGACCCATTTATCCCGACTCTTTGTTTTCTGTTAGTTAGCCGATCCTCTATCCATGCTAATATATTACCCCCAACCCCGTGATCTCTTATCTTGTGCAGTAACCTTTTATGTGGTACTTTATCGAATGCCTTCTGGAAATCCAAATACACCACATCTACTGGTTCCCCTTTATCCACCCTGTTCGTTACATCCTCAAAGAACTCTAGTAAATTTGTCAAACACGATTTCCCTTTCATAAAACCATGTTGACTCTGCTTGATTGTATTATGATTTTCCAAATGTCCTGCTATTACTTCCTTAATAATGGATTCCAGCATTTTCCCAATGACAGATGTTAGGCTAACTGGCCTATAGTTTCCTGCTTTCTGCCTCCCTCCTTTCTTGAATAGGGCGTTACATTTGCGGTTTTCCAATCTGCTGGGACCTCTTCAGAATCTAGGGAATTTTGGTAGATTACAACCAACGCATCCACTATCTCTGCAGCCACTTCTTTTAAGACCCTCGGATGTAGGCCATCAGGTCCAGGGGACTTGTCAGCCTTTAGTCCCATTAGTTTGCCAAGTACTTTTACTCTAGTGATAGTCATTGTTTTAAGTTACTCCCTCCCTATAGCCCCTTGATTATCAATTATTATTGGGATGCTTTTAGTGTCTTCTACTGTGAAGACCGATACAAAATATTTGTTCAAAGTCTCTGCCATTTCCCTGTTTCCCATTATTAATTCCCCAGTCTCATCTTCTAAGGGACCAAAGTTTACTTTAGCTAATCTCTTCCTTTTTATACACCCGTAGAAGCTCTTACTGTCTGTTTTTATATTTTTTGCTAGTTTACTTTCATAATCTATCTTCTCCCTCTTTATTTTTTTTTAGTCATCCTTTGCTGGTTTCTAAAAATTTCCCAATCCTCTGGCCTACCACTAATCTTCGATTTCTGATAACACCATAAGACAGGATGGTATAATGTCTCTCCCTCTCTCCTGACTACATCAGCTCAGAGATTGATTGATATCTATCTATCTATCTCTATATAATATACACAATGCTCAATTTTAAATTGTGAATATTAGTAAAATGGCAGCTGTGCTTTGGAGGGAGCCTTAATAACAGCTAATAGCATTCACAAAAGGGTACAACAGCAGGTGACATTGATAAAAAAATCTTAATGTGAATCATGTGATATAGAACAAGAAACTTTTTCTACGACACCCAAAGAACTGTGCCAGAGCTGGGCCAACATACTCTCCATAGACTCTCATTGTTCTAGTTTAGACCCAGTTACAGTCGGAATAATTTCTACGGTAGATATTTAGTCGACGGTTGTGCCTAAATTGTAAGGATTCAACCAAATTACATCTGTACACACAAAAAGTGTGGGCCCCAGCTATTCACAATCTATATCAATGATTTGGATGAGGGGACGAAATGTAACATTTCCAAATTTGCTGATGATACAAAGCTAAGTGGCAGTGTCAGTTGTGAAGAGGATGTGAAGAGGCTTCAAGGGGATCTCGACAGGCTCAGTGAGTGGGCGAGAACATGGCAGATGGAATATAATGTGGATAAATATGAAGTTATCCACTTTGTAGAAAAAACAGAAAGGCAGAGTATTTCCTAAATGGTGAAAGATTGGGGAATGCAGATGCTCAAAGGGACCTGGGTGTCCTTGTACATGAGTCACTGAAAGTGAATGTACAGGTGCAGCAAGCCATTAGGAAGGCAAATGGTATGCTGGCCTTCATTACAAGAGGATTTGAGTACAGAAGTAAAGAAGTCTTACTCCAATTATATAGGGCCTTGGTGAGACCACACCTGGAGTACTGTCTACAATTTTGGTCTCCTTACCTAAGGAAGGATATACTTGCCATAGAAGGAGTGCAACGAAGGTTCACGAGATTGATTCCTGGGATGACGGGACTATCGTATGAGAAGAGATTGAGTAAACTAGGCCTGTATTCTCTTGAATTCAGAAGAATGAGAGGGGATCTCATTGAAGCATGCAAAATTATTACAGGGCTTGATAGGGTGGATGCTGGGAGAATGTTTCCCTTGGCTGGGGAGTCTAGAGCCAGGGGCCACAACCTCAGGATAAAGGGTAGGCCATTCAGGACTGAGATGAGAAGAAATTTCTTCACACAGAGGGTGGTGAATCTTTGGAATTCTCTACCCCAGAGGGCTGTGGAGGCTCAGTCATTGGGTATATTCAAAACAGAAGTCGATAGATTTCTGACTAGTAAGGGCATCAAGGGATATGGCGATAGGGCCGGTGAATGGAGTTGAGGCAGAAGATCAGCCATGATCTCATTGAATGGCGGAGCAGACTCAAAGGGCCGAATGGCCTACTCCTGCTCCTATTTCTTATATTCTTATTAAACTGTTGTGTTCAAAGTCACTGTTTCTGAATTGACCTGCATGATTTTGCTCACCTGTTATGAGACTAGATGCAATATTTTAGCAGATATCTTTTAGTGAATGAGGGTTATTTTTTACAAGTGCCACTCTGACACTTGTCATAAATGGTAAAAGATCTGCAAATATAATGGATTATTTTTCAGTGCCCTGCATCTTTATCCCTTAGGAGTGAAAGGGGTAACTGATTCACCATGTGGCACTGTTCAATCATAAAACTGTGATGTTATCACTCGCTGCCATTGTGACATCACCACTCGCTGCCATTGTGACGTCACCAATCGCTGCCATTGTGACGTCACCAATCGATGCCATTGTGACGTCACCACTCACTGCCATTGTGACGTCACCACTCGCTGCCATTGTGACGTCACCACTCGCTGCCACTGTGACATCACCACTCGCTGCCATTGTGACGTCACCACTCGTTGCCATTGTGACGTCACCACTCGCTGCCATTGTGACGTCACCACTCGCTGTCATTGTGACGTTGCCACTCGCTGCCATTGTGATGTCACTGCTCACTGTATTTGCAATACAAGCCACTTCAACCAAGAACTAGGGGACGAGGTGAACCATAACAAGTAGCATTTTCTGAAGTGAAAGAGTTAATAAAATAAAAATGAGCAAAGCTACGCCCCCCAATTTTTTTTTTACCTGCACAACCCTCATGTCGAGCCCCGTCTCTGAGGAGAGCTGCTCCCTCACATGTCGAGCTGGTTTTGGAGAGGTTTTGTACGCATTCTTCAGTGTTTCCAGTTGCTTGGCTGTAATTGTAGTTCGAGGTCTCTTTGCTCCAGCCTCTGCATCAGCATCTGTGTTAGACAACAAGTTCTTACCAGATCTTAAATTACAGACGCAAACGTACAATAGAGCCACTGTGACAAAAGTAAAGGTTTTGTATTATGATATATGGGAGTAGAGTTTCCACTTTGGCCACAAATTGCACCAGTTTTGAAAAGTGTTTCTTCCCCCCCACCCCACCCCCGAGTTTCTGCTCAAACTCATTTGCATATCGCCAAACGCAAAATGTGCCATGAACCAGCGCAATCAGGTAGCGTTTTAGAACGTAATTTTTTTTAAATTGCTTTAAAAAATATTCCTTGATATATTTAAGAGTGGTAACTTGATTAAGTTTGATTAATACAGCTGAAAATGGGTTTATCACAAAAATAAGCATTTTAAATCACAGTGTCAATCCACTATGAATCACATTGTTTTTTCAGCAATAAATTAATACAGAGGTTAAAAAGACATCAGCAGAGGAAAATAGCAATACATTGTTTAATATCTCACTCGTACTTTGAAAACCTTTTCTCATACCAGAATAATAACATGTCCTTTGATGAGCTTTTTATGTAAGTACACACCATTGCTCTCATGAAGTCCTGCCTCATAGCAGCAACCTATACACAAGGTTAACTGAATAAAGAGCTAGTGAAATATTGTCATATTTATGCCCAGTTTAAGCAGCTTCTGGCTACAGAACTGTCAAAATTGATTTAAAATGAAAATTAGATAGATTTCTTTCAGAGTGTAATATTTTGGGATACAGTGCATGAGTAGTTTGAGACAATTTAAGGTAAGCCTTGGGACGAAGAGGTGACTTTGGACCTATGGTTGCCAAAGCTCTTCACCACTGGGGGTTTTCCTCACCTCGGTTGTAGACTAATTGATAGAGATTGATTGCTATGATTAGTTAACGACACCATTATTTAAGTATCATGCGAGTACCAGGATGGTAGAAGGTGAACTAGATGAACCGTGTTTTTTTCATCTAGTAATTTTTATGTTCCTTTGTGGCTTCTTAAGTTCCTGATTCAAGCAATTCATATACCTTCAGGACAAAGAAAAAGAGGAAGAGTCTATCGTGGACCCCATGGTGGGGCAGCCAATCCTGAAAAAGGTTTGGTTGTTTCCAGACACTGATATTAGGCTCTAGGCATGTCTGCATTTAACCTTTCAGTGGCCTGAAACAATTGCAAATGTAACAGACTGTAAATAAAGGCAATTGACAGCCCAGTGCTCCATATGAATTATTTCTATAACCCGTATATGCTTTTCATCTGCTAATACTTGTTAACCAATACAAATAGCTTGGTGCTATGCCTCCATTTGCATCTGAAAGGAAATTAAGCCATTCACTGATCAATAAAGTATCCCTAAATTGATCAGTGGAGTTTAACTATTAGTGGATCAATTAAATGTTTTCAGAGCCAGGAGTGAATTCCTAATGCAATTTCACACTGTGATACTTTCAGATAGAGTGGTTGGTTTTTATTCTTACACACCAACACACGCATACACAAACAAATTTCTTTCAGCTCGCTGTTTACAGAAAGCAGTTTAACTTTGTCTATTTTAGATTAAGAGATACAAGGGTAAATAAGTTGTCCAGCTTTGCAGCGTTGGAAAGAAGCTCGTGCACTGATCTTCTGACCATTTAAAAGGAATGGTTGGAAAATGGCAATCCGCGTGTGCCCAGATTCCCAATACGTTCTCCATGCAACAGAACGGAAAACCAGGCGGATTCTACAACAGGCGGATGATCCGCTCGAATAGGTTCCTGGCCTGGTGGCATTTGTTTTTAACCTTCTCAGCGTCGTTCCATGGCAGGAGTGAAGGAGTTAATTTATTATGAGGCTGACAGACAGGATTGCTCGGTAACCATAAATCGTGCCTTCCTCGCCAGCTGATTGATTGGCTCAGGTGATGTAATGCACATTTGTATTTTGTGTTGTGATATTACTCAGTGCACCACACTTGCTCCAGGGACCTATTAATAACTATCTGTACAACAGGTTATTAGTAATTGTCATTAATCTCATTAATATTAGTCAATCAGTGGACTGCAGGTCAGCGAAAGACATTAGATCTGAAGATTTCAGCAACAAGGCAGCTGCCAGAGAATCACCATTTTTTTTATAATAACCTGAACAATTAACAAGCTTCTTTGCGCCCTGTTCCTAGAACCACTTTTTAAAAATAAATTAGTATTTTCTCTTTGTTTCCCTGCAAGAGATGCCTAATTCAAGGCAACCTCCCTTTAAGCCAGACCATAGGATGGCCTGAGTTTGCAGGCTCCTCCGCTGACCACAGTCACCTCTGCTGTGCGATCAGCTGACAGGACCTGGATGGAGCCCTGCTCATTTAAAGGGGCAGCACAGGCGCCTTAGGGAATTTTCAAATAGGCGCCATTGTCCGGAACAGGCTGCTCCAAGAACTACATAGGAACAGGAGGAGGCCATTTAGCCCCTCGAGCCTGTTCCACCATGCAATTAGATCATGGCTGATTTGTATCTTACCTTCATCTACCTGCCTTGGTTCCTTAATACCCTTGCCTAACAAAAATCTACCAATCTCAGTTTTGAAATTTTCAATTGACCCCCAGCCTCAACAGCTTTCTGGGGACGGTGTTCCAGATTTCCACTACCCTTTGTGCGAAGAAGTGCTTCTTGACATCACCCCTGAACAGCCTAGTTCTAATTTTAATGTTATGCCCCCTTGTTCTGGACTCCCCTTACCTCCAGTGCAGAATGGCTGTTGTGGTAATCCCATTGATTTTTAAGTGCAGTGGCTTTTGTGATCACAACATACTCACCGAAGGAACGTAGCAGGTGTGGCACAGGTAAATTACATGCTTTGTACTTCTTAAAATAAAAGTTTGCGACACAACAGCAGTCGTAGAACTTCAAAAAGCCTGAAGCACATTTTAATGTGAATAGGAGCTGTATAAATTGATGTTTTTTTTTTAAATATTTAATTTGTTCCTACATCTCAGGGTAGAAAGATACCGTCGGCACGAGTGACATCCCACCGAACAGTTTTAAATAATATGCCAAGCTGGATAAAGGAAGATGCAATATAGTCATCTTTTGACAATGCTGCATGACACATTCATCTTTCCAGCACGGTGCCTACCGTTCTGTTTGGCCGTCTCATAGTCTTCCTTGCACACCAGCCGGCTGTCCTCCATCAGATAGAACTCATCCCCCGTGGCCAGCTGACGGTTACACATGATGCAGGAAAAGCAGTGAAGGTGATAGACAAAGTCCTGGGCTTTCCTCACGACCTGGGTTGGGGGGATACCCTGCTGGCAGGCTGCACATTTTGTTCCAAAGCGTCTGCAATTAACCAGAATAAAAAAAAAAGACAAGGTCAATTTATTTTACAGGTTTGTCCAACATGAATACCACTTTGCTTTTAATCATCTTTCCTGATATTTGAAGCTGACAAGACTTGTATTTATATCGCCCCTTTCACGACCTCAGGACGTCCCAAAGCGCTTTACAGCCAATGAAGTACTTTTGAAGTGTTGTCACTGTAGGAAACACAGCAGCCAATTTGTACACAGCAAGGTTCCACAAACAGCAATGAGGTGATGTTGGTTGAGGGATAAATATTGGCCTGAACACTGGGGAGAACGCCCTTGCTCTTTGAATAGTGTCGTGGGGTCTTTTATCTCCACCTGAGAGGGCAGCTGGGCCTCTCATCTGAAAGACGGCACCTCCGACAGTGCAGCACTAGCTCAGTACTGCACTGAAGTGTCAGCCCAGATTATGTACTCAAGTCTCTGGAGTGGGACTTGAACGCACGATGTTCTGACAGAGGCGAGAGTGTTACCTACTGAGCCATGGCTGACACTGTTTGATACTAAATGGACAACAGTGAAGCTTTTATCGGGGGGGGGGGATGGTCAATGAACTAAACTGGTGCCAGGTGTCAGCAGAACTTGAAAAGCCATCACTAAATGCAGGCCAGTCCCTCTCTTAGTGCTGGTGTCTTTGGCTGCTTGCCATCCACAAATGTGTTTACTCATCACATCATCGTTTCAAGTTTGAAAAATGATTATAATATTTCTGAGTGAACGGCTGAAGGTTGACTGGTGAGAAGGCTACCCATAATGAAAAAGCAGTGTACAGTATTATAGATTTCAGCACACCAGGGCCAAGTCACTGAAAGGACCACATTCAAGCGAATCCATCATCAATCACGAAACCTGTCTTTTCATATTCCAACTGCTCCTTATTAAAATCGTACTGGCCTTAAGAGCCAATGTACCAGTGTCAGCTGTGACTCAGTGGGCAGCATTCTCACCTGTGTCACAAGGCCCATTGGTTCAAGCTGCGCGCTAGGACTTCATCACATCATCTAGGCCATCGTTCCAGTGCAGCACGGAGGGAGTGCTGCACTGTTGGAGGTGCCGTCTTTCCGATGCAACATGGAACTGAGGCTTTATCTGCTTGTACTGACAGTTCAAATGGACTTGAAAGTTCCCATGGAGTTATTTAAAGATTAGGGAATTCTCCTGGTGTCCTGAACCAATACTCACCCCATAACTAGGTGGGAATGTTGGTCAGGACATCAGGAATAAAATGGCTCCTGTACAACAAACAACCCTTAGGGACATGCTGAGGATGTGATAAAGCTCTTTCTTTCAATTGTGTTATATTTACTATGCTTCCTCTTTCTCTTTTTATTCCATTGAAAAAATTGGTACCATAAAGTTATTTCAATCAAATCACATTACAAGGTGGATTTGTGTCAGAATTATGAAACGGCAAGCGACACAATATTATCCTCTTCAACAATACCAGTTGCCCTCCTGAGGGCACATTAAATCTGATCCATTGCTCTGTGTCAGGATGATTTTTTTAAACATTTTATTTCAAGCAACCGATCATTACAAATCAACATTTAAAAATTAACAGTCAAGGCATAGGTAAGTGTTCACAGAAGAGATAAATCAGACTCTGGTTTTCACACGGATATTTCAGTGGTGTATACTCTCAACACACGTGTCATAGCTGTGCTTATTTGTACAGTGCTCTCACATGCTTCAGGAGCAGGGTGGACACAGGAGCCTTGATAACCTGTGGATCCCAGCGATTGTACCAGGATCGCACACACCGGGAACCTCTGCCAATCACCCTGGAGGACTCGCACGTCGATCACAGGGCACCCGTGCCACAACAGGTACACCTCGGGCACCCACTTGCCTCAACCCGCTGGTACACCTAGCGACTGCTGCTGTTTCCCGAGGGCGCCCCCCTTCCAGCCCACAATTAATTCAGGTCCGCCCCCCTGGGACCACTGTTTGTAAAGGGGGCTGCATAAAAAAATGTAAAAGATGCAATTTACTTTGTTTCCGGTTGCTCAGACCATTATCCTGGTCTGCCACCCCTCCTCGCCCCTGCCCCCACCACCACCAGGTGAGCCCACGTGGACGCTTTGGCGCGCTGGTATATCTCTTCTCACTGGGTGGTTGATCACCGATCCAGTGCTGAGAGGCCGAGATAACTCGTTCCAGAGGGAGTCTCTTCTCCCATTGGGAAGCAAGCGTTCAAGGCTTTCTCACTAGGTTCACCTAACAAGACAAGAAGCCGGGGCTAGAAAGAGATAAGCTATTTTTTAATAACACGTTTTGATTTTTCTTGTGGGGCCCAGTGGAAAGAACCGCCCTCCCCGATCAGCTTACCCGAATACCGAAGCCAATTCCTTTGTCCTCCTCTGTATTTAAAATGTTTTAAAATATTTTTCATTGAAAATTTGTATTCACAAAGGTGTTCGGATGTTAAGACTGCAATGTGGAACACTTGTCCACTGTTCGCACCTACAGTTAACAATCTCGGGTCAGGGATTAGATACAGGGTTCACCTCCCTCTATACAATATTTGATCAAACACTCGCAAGTGTCAGGCCATATCCCGAGTGAAGCCTTCTCCGCTCTCTCTAAATTGTCTCAATCCTAACCTCAGAACAGCACCCCTCATTGTTTTCACATGACATTTCCCTTTTTAACATCAGCTATCCTCATGGCCATTCAGAGTGAGCCCAGAAATAGGCACCAATCTGTGTCAAATTAGAGTTGCCTTTTAAAAATTATTCTGAACGAATTTCCACCGGGGACTGGATAGAAATTGCCTAAAGTAATTTTCCTTTGTATTGCTACAGACAGCGGAGGACGGAGAGGAACAGGCTGATTACAGATACGCAAACATACATGTAATTTATGAAAAGAAGGGCGAGAAAAAAAACCATCAGGTCCGTTCGGTGGTGCAACCTTGTGCACCGAGCTCCCCAACCACGAGTCATGCTCACTCCAGGGGGCGGCAACAGAAAATCTGCAACTAGTTTCAGGAAAACTTTGGAAAATTCCTCCTGACTCCCAGAAAAGACCATTTCCATCCATCCTCATTAACCTTTTCCGAATAATAGTTGCCACCCGACTCCAGATTCCGGCTGCTTTTACATTATAACTGCAGCATTGGTGCAAATCGAAACCACCTCACACCAACTCTACAGTTACAGTGTGAATACACCCTTAATGGTTCAGAACATAGTCAGACTCCCTTATAGCCAATGTTGCTGCTGTGGCGCAGTCTTCCACTGCCCTAACCTACTGTGCCACCATCACTAGTTTGTCCACTGGTCTAACACACTGCTACCAGTATCTGGTTTCCTATTGATGTAGCCCACTGTGCCAACCTCGCTCAGCCCTCCACTGATCCAACCACTGTATACTGCATCTGACTGATTATACATACACACATATATATATATATATATATACACACACAGGTATGTATGTATGCACGTATGGGCGCCAGCAACACTGCAGTGTTTTGTCAACGTTGTCATTCTTCGTGTGTGAGCCTAGACCTGACAGGCCATTCGACCATGGAAGGCATTACAAGCAAGCCCGGTCCTGCCACCCGACACACACACACACACATACACACTTTCCATCAGGAATCATTGGATAGCAATCTCGAGTGGGAACGCTGGCTGAGGTTTAACACCCCTCCCATCCAAGCCCAGGGTTGCTGAGGTCAATTGCAGCACCTCACCACCACCCTGCCTGAGATCAGACAACTCAGCATAGACTGGGGATCAGGCCTGGGACCTTCCTGGACTGGGAGTGCTTGGGAGGGCAGGGCACTGCCTGATTTCCATTCCACAATCCACTTCGACCGATTATCTCCCGGGCTACATCTGACCCAAGACTGCTTGCTGCGGCACTCTAGAGGGAGCATCTAAACTCTGCTATACCTGACTGGGAATGCTGGATCAAGCACTGTGAAAGGAGCTTAACCCTCCATCAGATGCTTACGATGTTTTACGTGGAGGCGACCCCCTTCACCAGAACAGGATGGAAACAACGATTTCTCTTTTCCTATCCTAGTTCAGTATTCGCTTTCAAAAAGACCAGTACTCCCAAAGCATCTGAAAGACAGAGAAATGACCGAGCCAGCAGATAACCGCTCCCATCTTATCCAGAATGTCCCAGCAAAAAAAAAACACGGACAAAAATTTGCAGCAGCAGACCCCATTAGTGCGGCATTCAGCTCTTCAGTGCCAAAGGAACGAGTCCAAAAAATGCTACTAATTTAAGGAAGTTGGCACTGGCTCGCAGACTGCAGTTTGCTTGTGCCAAGTTGCTGCTGACTTGCGGCGGGGAGTGCAGTGATAAAGTGGGTGGATTTGCCTGAGCTGCCGCTGAGCCAAGCCACCCACTTGCAGCTCAGGTGCTGGAAATTTTTGAGCGGGTCTAATTTCATCAAAAAGCGACTGGGCGCCCGAGTTATTTCGTACGCGGCCCTTCCACCCACAGAGCTGGAGCTCAATCGAGCTCCGACTGATGGAACCACAGCTTCAATTTCTGACACCCCCTGCAGAAATTGATCAAATTGACCCAGCCAGATTGTTCGCCGTGTTCAAGGGCTCACATGTCAATAGCTACCGGGAAAGGTCATTAAAGCAGACCGTATCAATGGGGTTCAAGAGACAACTAGATGTCTTTCGGGGGGGGGGGGGGGGGGAGAGAAGAGATTCGGGGATAAGGTGAGATGTTGGGCCGGTGGGTGGGATTGACCCATTTGACCCATGAAATGGACAGGCTTGTTGGGTCCAATAACTTTTTTTTCCTATTCCTAAAAATTCTTAGGGTTTTTACGTGATGTTCCTGTGATGGTATGAACAGTCCAAGTTCACTTTTCAGTGGGGGTGAGTCCACAGCAAAAAAACAGCCCCCGATTCAGCACAAAGTTGCAATCGAATACAGAAAGGCGGCAAGGTTGACCGGTGGGAATGGATAAGTAGCATTGAGGCAGTAGGAGCTGGTCTTCTGAAGTTGAGTCAAGAGAAAAGGTAAGATTGAGAAGTATGTACTCTACAAGATCTCTTACCTCCCTCAAAATCATGGCCTGCCCCTTGGTTCAATGACTAAATGCACCACAACAACAACTTACATTTATATAACGCCTTTCATGTTGTAAAACGTCCCAAGGCGCTTCACAGGAGCGTTATCAGGCAAAAATTGACACCGAGCCACATAAGGAGATGTTAGGGCAAGTGAATGAGGCTGGTTTTAAGGAGTGTCTTAAAGGAGAGAGCGGAGGAGAGGCGGAGAGGTTTGGGGAGGGAATTCCAGAGCTTAGGACCTAGACAGCTGAAGGCATGGCCGCCAATGGTGGAGCGATGAAAATTTAAATGGCACGGAACCACATAAATCAGGCAGATAACAGGCTCAATATTTGATCTGTGCTGTTTTTGTTGATCTTAGCTGGGAATGGTGGGAGCACCACAGTTGGCCTCAGTGCACCTGGTCTCAGGAGGAGGTCTTGCTCCTGGTCAGTATCCAGTGAGTGCTGCTGGAAAGTGACGCGCGTGAATGTTGGGCGAGGGCAGGGTCGAGCCTGGCTGTGATGCCCACACAAGGTTGAATAACCTGCAAAGTCTCGCTGTCTAAGCTTACGCATGAAGACTGGCTGCTGGGGTGAGGTGCCAGAGGGCTGCTGGCGCATGTGGAACCACACCCCAAGAATGAGCCCGCACCTTCAGGAGACATGGGCGGTGGAGAATGTCCAAGGTATCTCCTGTCTGTTCGGGGTTATCCTTCTTTTACAGTGCATTTTCAAACTATGAAGATTCGCCATTTTGTATCTCCCTTGTCCTCCTGAGCTGCCCTGGTGATTTAGTGGCAAAATCATGAGCCGTTGCTCTAATTTACATAGTCTACAGCACAGAAACAGGCCATTAGGCCCAATTTGAATGGATTAGCGCTTCAGAGTAGTCTGGAGGCTGAATTAAAGGCGCCCACCCCTAGATACATCACTATTGGCTCCAGCCACTCAGTTCAAGCCATATTTGTAGCTGCCATTTTCAGGTTGCACCTGTTCAAGCCATCCTGTGCTATAATCAGGGTAATTTTAACAGCAGGAGATTAAAGACCTGAATTTAAAGCACATCTTTTGAAAGAGCTCTGAATTATAATAGTTATAATGTTAACTCTGATCTCTCAGTTATTCTCTCTTTTTCCCCCACAGTGGGGGTGAACAGATACATCAGTCAGTGCCACAGGCATCTCTGTGACAGCAATCAATGTTGCAACATGATGACTATATTGGTAGGTATGGAATATATACACTATTGGAGACATTAGGACTACTAATACAAATTCTAACATTCTTAAAATAATCCAACCATCACTTTTTTGTTCTTCTCCCCACCTCAACATATAGCCAGTCCTGCCCCTACCTACAGGTTCTGCTGCTGTCCCAGGTGTATATACAGGAGCCAGTGAAGCATACATCAGCCATCCCCAGACCTGCTCACTTGAGAACTGACAAAATTGGGTTGCAGTAGCAGTGGTAATTCCTAAGTGACAGACAGCCCCTGATCGCAATCCCTTCAGAGGAAATCATTGTACAGACAGCCCCTGATCGCAATCCCTTCAGAGGAAATCATTGTACAGACAGCCCCTGATCGCAATCCCTTCAGAGGAAATCATTGTACAGACAGCCCCTGATCTCAATCCGTTACACTTTGCTCTGACAGCCTCATTGAATTTTTACCAACCTTTCATCATCCTCACTTTTCCTTAAAACAGACACATTTTTTTACTGCAGCCATCCAATTATATGTGTGTCCATGAATCAGATAAGTTTGCCCCCATCCCCTTTATTCAACATTCTCATCCTCTTTGTATTTCTCCAATAGGTCAGGGTACTGTGGTGCTCAACTGTGACAAACCCACTTCTACCACTCAAGACTTCTTTTAGCCTGCACAGCACCGAATACAAACAGTAACAAAGAATGGCTCCTTACATTGACCTGTGGAATGACCATTACTATATTCCACAGATGTACCGTGTACTATGATAACAACAACCTGCCTTTATATAGGACCTTTAAAGGAGAAAAATATCCCACGGTGCTCCACAGCAGGAAAAATAATAAGGAAAGGACAATGCCCCATAGAGGGATAATTTGGAAAACTTAGTCAAAAATGGGCTCTAGGAAGCTTTTAAAGGTAAAGAAAGAACGTGGAGGGGTTTAGGGATGGAGTTCCAGAGAGTGGGGCTGAAGCAGTTGATGGGTCTGCCACTAGTGGTGGGGCAAAGGGAGGGGAATGCACAAAGTCATCGGGTCAAAGGGTGCGAGCAGGAAAGTGTGGCTGGAGGACAGGTCTAAGTCTTGAAGGACTTTGAGGATGAGCATTTTAAATTCAATATGTTGGGGCAGATGACATCAGTGTAGGTTAGCAAGGGCAGGTATGATGGGCGAGTGGGACAGGATATGGGCGGCCAAGATTTGAACAATTTATCGATGGAGGAGGATAGAAGGCCAGTAAGGAGAACAGTGCAGAAATCTAGTCTAAAGGTGACAAAATGCAGATAAGACTTTTGGCAGTAGGGAGAAGGCATGGGTGGTGATGTGGGGGCAAGAAGAGAAGTTATTAGTGGAGATGCCCTGTCTGCAATGGGACAGGTAGGAGAAGAACCATGTAAGGGCAGCCCCACAAAGCTGGACAACTTGAAGAAGGATGTTACAGCCAAAATCATGATGTTTCCTACATTCCAACAGTGACTACACTTCAAAAATACTTCATTGGCTGTAAAGCGCTTTGGGACGTCCTGAGCTTGTGGAAGGCAATGTAACTACAAGTTCTTTGTTTCTTTCTTTCTTTCAACTGTGTTGAATGTCATGGAGAGGTTGAGGAGGACAAGGAATGCTAGCACACTGCAGTCATAGTCACAGGGGATGTGCTTTCTGAATTTGGCCCGGATAGTCTCAGTGCTGTGAGATGGCAGAAGCCACTGACACAATTCAAACACGGAACTGGCAGACGACAGCCGTTCAAGAAGCTTAGAGAGGGGGAAAACATTGCAGATAGGGCAGCGGTGAGACCGGCACGGTGGAGCTAAATGTGGTTAAGACAGATCTGTTGATGACTGATGAGTCCTGTCATGTGCCGTGTGTCTTTCAAAAGGAATTCAAGGTATCTGGAAAGGTAACTGTTGATATTTGCTGAGCTCCTCATGTACCTGTTGTGCAGTCCAGCCTTAGATGCATGATATTTAATACATGGGATTTATGTTGTTTCATTGGCTAATTAATATATACAAGTTACATTATTTCTAAAAAAAAAATCGCTTTGACTGTACCTTTCATTTCTTTGACCCTTCTCTCCTTCCGCCCTACAACCGCCACCAGCCCCCTCCACCCCCGCCACCACATTGTTTCTTCTGCTCAGTGTCAGCCTCTCTGCTCTGACGTATTCCTTTATGTGAGGGGTGCTATATAAATTCAACTTCTTGTTTGCACCAAAATTGTCAGCAAAGTTGAGCAGTACGTTGTAGGGAGGCACTTGTATCCTTTCAATGACTAACACAGAGAGGTGTATGTTTACTGATATTTACACACCTCAATGTTCAGATGAAGTCAATAAATTGCTTAGGTCTTGCTATCACAGTTTATGATGTCTTCTAACCGCTTGATGCAACATTGGTTTGACACACACTCATGGTCGTGTCATCCTACATACAATGTACAGGAAATATGGGGGGATTTTATCTATATGTTTATACAGGTGTGCTATTCCTTGTAACATAAAGTGCAATAAACTTCAATTACACTGCAATTCAAACTATGCTGGACAGTATCATTTCAGAGAAAATCCTATCTCCTTGCCAGTAGTACTGCAGTGCCATAATGTGCCACAGAGGTTGCCTTCCACTCTATGGCTCAGTATTACCACCAGGGTACTACAGGACCTGGCTATATTTGTTGGCGCAGTGCAACAGCACACTATTGTACACAGGCCTAGCTACCACTCCATTACACAATACAACTCTGCTTAAATGTAGTACACAGCCAGATATATTCCATGGCACAGTATAGTAATGTACTATAGGGACATCGAGCATTCCATGACTATATTAATGTACTGTAGGGACATCGAGTACTCCATGACACAGTATATTAATATACTATAGGGACATCGAGCATTCTATGACACAGTATATTAATATACTATAGGGACATCGAGCATTCCATGACACAGTATATTAATGTACTATAGGGACATTGAGTACTCCGTGACACAATATATTAATGGACTATAGGGACATCGAGTACTCCATGACACAGTATATTAATGTACTATAGGAACATCGAGCATTCCATGACACAGTATATTAATGTACTATAGGGACATCGAGCATTCCATTACACAGTATATTAATGTACTATAGGGACATCGAGCATTCCATGACACAGTATATTAATGTACTATAGGGACGTCGAGTACTCCATGACACAGTATATTAATGAACTAAAGGACTGCAATTGATCTGCTTTTCTGCTCCACGAGGTGTCACACATAATCCTTAGTTCAGTCTGGACTTGTTTACGAATGTCATGAGCTTGCTTCTTCTTCGTTGATAACTTGTCCTTTATCCATGATGAGTGCAGGTGGCGTTTCTCATTAAGTAACCTTTTTATGTCATCATCATTTTCAACAAACCATTCCTGATGTTTACAGACAGTTTGGCCCAAGTCTCCGAAAGCTGCATTGTGGACAGTGACTCTGAAGCAGTTCCAGTCAGCTTCAATGGCACCAGAAGCTGTATTTACATCGATCCAATGGTTTTGAGTAACTGTGCAGAGTTCTTGTCTTGAACAAACGGATTTGAGTTTGCTCACATTTAACTGCTTGGGTGCTTTTTTGCACTGGGGCCTCTGAGGAGGATTAACGCGAATATTGAGTTTTGCGCGAATGAGCCGATGGTCTGTCCAATTTTCAGCATCTCTCACTGCTTTGGTGATCTTGACATCATTGATTTCCTTTTTCCTAACTAAGAGGTAATCAATCAAATGGCAGTGTTTGGAACGAGGGTGCATCCAAGATATCTTGTTCTTATTTGGCAGCCAGAAGATGGTCTTGGTAATGATCAGGCTGTGTTCAACGCATTTCCTTAGGAGCAGAAGGCCGTTGCAGTTGTCACTTCCAATGCCATGTTTACCAATGATGCCCCGCCAGGTTGGATGGTCTGACCCATCACAAGCATTAAAGTCGCCCAGGATGATGAGTTTGTCATTCTTAGGTACTGGAGAGATGACGCAATCTAGTTCTTTATAGAACTTGTTTTAGATTTTGTCTGGATTTGGTCAGGGTCAGTTCATAAGCACTGATGATGGTGGCCTGACATTTCCCAGTGAGTGGCAATCTTTGGGATCAGGTGGTCATTAATACCTTTGGGAAAGTTCTCAAATTTGTCTGCAATACTGGACTTAACAGCAAAACCAACACCAGCCTCGCGATGTTCCTCTTTGGGCCAGCTACTCCAAAAGAAGGTGAAGTCACCAGTTTCCTTAAGTTGGCCAACTTCAGCAAGGTGAGTTTCGCTTAGTGTTGCAATATCTATTTTATATTTCTGGCAATCAATGCCGATCAGTGGAATTGCCTTCCATGAGTGTTCAAACATTCCAGGCAGCAATGCTGAGAGGGAAAGATTTGCTACTTGATTTTGGATGTTTTCGACTGCAGAAATGGCCTTCCTGTCAACTGCAACATGCTGACCAGGGAACAAAGAAGCAGGCAAGTTTCAAGGCACCCTTTCTAGCCATTTCCTCATTCAAATCAGCCATCATCCTCCTCCTCAAAAACCCACCCTTGACACCTCTGTCCTTGCAAACTACCGCCCCATCTCCAACCTCCCTTTTCTCGCCAAAGTCCGTGAATGTGTTGGCGCCTCCCGAATCCATGTCGATCTTTCCCGCAACTCCATGTTTGAACCCCTGTAATCAGGTATCTGCCCCTGCCACAGCACTGAAACAGCCTTAATCAAAGTCACAAATGGCATCCTATGTAACTGTGACCGTGGTAAACTATCTCTCTTTATCCTTCTTGACCTGTCTGCAGCCTTTGACATGGTTGACCATCCTGTCCTCTTCCAGTGTCTCCCCTCTGTTGTCCACCTGCGTGGGACTGCTCTCACCTAATTCCATTCCTATCTATCCAGTCATAGCCAGAGAATCACCTTCAATGAGTTTTCATCCTGTTCCTGCGCTGTTACCTTTGGAATCCCCCAAGGATATACTCTTGGTACCTCCTATTTCTCATCTCCATGCTGCCCCTCAGCGACATCATCCGAAAAGACGTCAGTTTCCACATGTACGCTGACGACACCCAGCTCTACCTCACCACCACCTCTCTCAACCCCTCCACTGCATCTGATTTTTCATGCTGTTTGTCCGACATTCAGTATTGGATGAGCAGAAATTTCCTCCAATTAAATATTGGGAAGACTGAAACCATTATCTTCAGTCCCTGCCACGAACTCCATCCCTCTCCCTGGCCACTGTCTGAGGTTGAACCAGACCGTTTGCAACCTTGGCGTCCTATCTGACCCTGAGCTGAGCTTTCAACCCCATATCCTCTCCATCACCAAGACCGCCTACTTCCAGCCTGTCTCCGTCCTGCCTCAGCTCATCTGCTACTAAACCCCTTGACGTAAGAAAACTACTAGGCACTTGGTCTAAGCATTAAACAAAGCTTTAATCAACTGTTTTTCAACATGGAGATCTAGTTGTGTCCTTCACTAGTTCCTGTTAAAGAATGTCCTGAGGAAGCTGGGCCCATGCCCGAGTATTTATACTCTCCCTGGACAGCGCCACCAGCAGGCCGCCCAGTATTATTTCATAAGTCATTTCCACATGAATGACAAGATTCATGTCACCCCTCATCCATGCCATCGTTACCTCAAGATTTGACTATTCCAATGCTCTTCTGGCCGGCCTCCCATCTTGCTCCCTCTGTAAACTTGAGCTGATATCCTATCTCGCACCAAGTCCCTTTCACTTATCATCAGTGTGCTCACTGACCTACATTGGCTCTCGGTCTGGCAATGACTTAATTTTAAAATTCTCCTCCTTGTTTTCAAATCCCTGCATGGCCTCGCCCTGCCCCATCTCTGTAGCCTCCTCCAGCCCTACAACCCTCAGAGCTCCCTACACTCCTCCTCCAATTCTGCCCTCTTGCGCATTTGCAATTTTCATCGCTCCATCATTGGAGGTCGTGCCTTCAACTGCCGAGGCACTAAGCTCTGGAATTCCCTCCCGAAACCTCTCCGCCTCTCTCTCCTCCTTTATGATGCTCCTTAAAACCTACCTCTTTGACCAAGCTTTTGGCCACCAGTCCTAATATCTCCATATGTCGCTCTCTGTCAAATTCCATTTGATAACGCTCCTGTGAAGTGCCTTGGGACATTTTAATACATTAAAAAGTGCTATATCAATGCAAGTTGTTGTTGTAGTTGAGCAGTGCTGACTAAAAAAGGCTGCTCAGTTGCCCAGGGGCTGCCGAACAGCATTGCCGCTTCATTCAGTGAGGAACAACCCTATGTCCTGAGCTGCCTGTGTACAGGTCTCCAACTACAGCTTCCAGGGTGACTTCATCTACTTTGCTGCTTGCCAACACCACAGGGCTTGTGGAATGAAGATACTGAAGGCAATGATGAGGAGAAATGAGATACGAGATGAATAGATAGCACACTGGCGACAAAACAGAGAACAGAGAGTAAGGGTTAATGGTAGTTACTGGTGGAAGGTGGGATGTGGAGTTCCACAGGGATCGGTGCTGGGTCCACTGTTCATCATTTACATAAATGATTTGGACTCGGAAATCAGAAATACAATATCACAATTTGCGGATGACACCAAATTGGGAGGTATAATTAATACTGAGGAAGACTGCGACAAAATACAAGAAGACATTAATAAACCTGCAGAATGGGCAACTAAATGGCAAATGAATTTCAATATAGTTAAGTGTGAAGTGGTACATTTTGGTAGGAGGAATATAGAAGCCACCTACTCCTTGGAAATTAAGGGTCTAAATGGGGTAGAGGCGCAAAGGGATTTAGGGGCACCGAATCACAAATCATTAAACATAGCAATGCAGGTTAACAAGGCCCTAAAAATACAAACAAAGCACTGGGGCTCATGTCAAGAGGAATATAATTGAAAAGCAGCGAAGTTATGTTAAACTTATATAGAACCCTGGTTAGACCACACCGAGAATACAGTGCACAGTTCTGGTCTACATATTACAAAAAGGATATACAAGCACTGGAGAAAGTGCAAAAATGATTTACAAGGATGATACCAGAACTGAGTGGGTACAACTATCAGGAAAGATTGAACAGGCTGGGGCTTTTTTCTCTAGAAAACAGAAGATTGAGAGGTGACATGAAAGAGGTCTTTAAAATTATGAAGGGGTTTGATAGGGTAGACGTAGAGAAGTTGTTTCCACTTGTGGGGGGAGTCCAAAAATAGGGGCCATAAATATAAGATAATCACTAATAAATCCAATAAGGAATCCAGGAGAAACTTCTTTACTTAGAGAGTGGTGAGAATGTGGAACTCGCTGCCAATATGGAGTAGTTGAGGCGAATAGCAGAGATGCATTTAAAGGGAAGCTGGATAAATACATGAGGGAGAAAGAAATAGAAGGATATATTGATAGGGTGAGATGAAGTAAGGTAGGTGGAGGCTTGTGTGGACTATAAACACCGGCATAGACCTATTGGGCTGAATGGCTTGATTGTGTGCTGTGTAATTCTATGTAATGGCATTCGCGCTTGAGATTGATTTCAGTGAGGGATACTTGTGCTGAGTTACCTGACTCTCTCTGCCCCCCACTTCTGAATCCAATGGTAAGATGAAGTCGAGACATCTGAAGATGGGAGGGCTGATGGCCTGCAGTATCTGATGCGCCCATACCAACAACCTGAGCTTTCCACAAAGCCTTGCTACCGCGCCCTCTTAGTCGGACAAGTTAGTGCAGCTGGCCAGTCCGCCGAATTCGCCACAGCCGTCCTCGTGCACTGCGGAGATATGGGTGTCTCTCTATCACCCGGGATACAAATCCGCGGGCTACCCTCACCTAGTTTAGCCTGCGAGCCGACGCAGTTTGCCGGGGTGTGGCCGTCGCCGTGCACAAGCGACTACTTGGAGCCATAGGTGAGAGTTGTGTAAGCAGAGAGGACCAAAGATTGCGGACCATCCAAGGGATGCGGCATGTCCCCAGTCAGAGGCACTACCCCTTCTGCTTAACACTACACCCCATGGCACAATATATTAATGTACTATAGGGACAATGAGCATTCCATGACACAGCATATTAATGTACTATAGGGACATGGAGCATTCTTTGGCAAAGTAAATTAATGTACTAAACGAAATTGGAGCATTCCATGGCACAGTATATTAATGAAGTATAGGGACACAGTATATTGATGTACTATGTTGATATCAAGCACTCCATGATATAGTATATTAATGTACTATAGGGACATTGAGTATTCCATGACACAGTATATTAGGGTCATCAAGGGCTCCATGGACCGAATATTAATTTACTTTAGGCACAGTGAGCACTCTATGATGCAGTATATTACTGTACTATATGAACATTGAGCATTCCATGACACAGTATATTAATGAACTACTGTGACATTTAGCGCTCCGTGGCACAGTATAATAATTTACTGTAGGAATTCTGAACGCTCTATGGCATTGTATATTAATGTACTATATGGACATTGAGTATTCCATGACGCAGCATATTAATGGACCATAGGGGGTACGGTACCATAGTGGTTATGTTACTGGACCAGTAATCCAGAGGCCTGGACGAATGATCCAGAGACATGAGTTCAAATTCCACCATGGCAGCTGGGGAATCTAAATTCAATTAATTAAATAAATCTGGAATAAATATCTAATATCAGTAATGGTGACCATAAAACTCATCCTTACCTGGTCTGGTCTATATGTGACTCCAGACCACAGCAATGTGATTGACTCTTAACTGCCCTCTGAAATGGCCTAGCAAGCCGCTCAGTTGTAAAAAACCGCTACGAAAAACAATAATAACAATAAAACCAGACAGACCACCCGGCATTGACCTAGGCACTGGATTCAGACATGGCAAAGGCACACCCAGTTGGCCCTCTTCGCTAACATCAGGGGACTTATGCCAAAATTGGGAGAGCTGTCTCACAGACTAGTCAAGCAACAGCCTAACCTAGTCATACTCATAGAATAATACCTTTCTGCCAACGTCCCAGACTGCTCCATCACCATCCCTGGGTATGTCCTGTCCCACCGGCAGGACAGACCCACCAGAGGTGGTGACACTGTGGTATACAGTTGGGAAGGAATGGCCCTGGGAATCCTCAACATTGACTCTGGACCCCATGAAGTCTCACGGCATCAGGTCAAACATGGGCAAGGAAACCTCCTGCTGATTACCACCTACCGCCCTCCCTCAGCTGATGGATCAGTACTCCTCCATGTTGAACACCACTTGGAAGAAGCACTAAGGGTAGCACTGGGTGGGGGACTTCAACGTCCATCACCAAGAGTGGCTTGGTAGCACAAATATTGACCAAGCTCTCCGCGTCCTGAAGGATATAGTTGCCAGACTGGGCCTGCGGCAGGTGGTGAGAGATCCAACATGAGGGAAAAACCTACTTGACATTGTCCTCACCAATCTACCTGTCGCAGACGCATCTGTTCATGACAGTATTGGTAGCAATGACCATCACAGTCCTTGTGGAGATGAAGTTAAGTCTTCACACTTAGGACACCCTCCATCGTGTTGTGTGACACTACCACCGTGCTAAATGGGATAGATTTAAAACAGATCTAGCAGCTCAAAACTGGGCATCCATGACACGCTGTGGAAACTTAACTGGACCAGCCACATAAATACTGTGGCTATAAGAGCAGGTCAGAGGCTGGGTATTCTGTGGCAAGTGACTCTCCTGACTCCCAAAGTTGCTGCAGTCTGTGTGGTGAAGGTACTCACACAGTGCTGTTAGGGAGGGAGTTCCAGGATTTTGACCCAGCGACGATGAAGGATCGGCGATATATTTCCAAGTCAGGATGGTGTGTGACTTGGAGGGGAACTTGGAGGTGGTGGTGTTTCCTTGCGCCTGCTGCCCTTGTCTTTCTAGGTGGTAGAGGTCGCGGGTTTGGGAGGTGCTGCTGAAGAAGCCTTGGCGAGTTGCTGCAGTGCATCTTGTCGATGGTACACACTGCAGACAGAGTGTGCCGGTGGTGGAGGGAGTGAATGTTTTAGGTGCTGGATGGGGTGCCAATCAAGCAGGCTGCTTTGTCCTGGATGGTGTCGAGCTTCTTGAGTGTTGTTGGAGCTGCACTCATCCAGGCAAGTAGAGAGTACTCCATCACACTCCTGACTTGTGCCTTGTAGATGGTGGAAAGGCTTTGGGGAGTCGGGAGGTGAGACACTCGCCGCAGAATACCCAGCCTCTGGCCTGCTCTTGTAGCTGCAGTATTTATGTGGCTTGTCCAGTTAAGTTTCTGGTCAATGGTGACTCCCAGGGAAATTGAGCACTCCATGGCACAGTATTATGGGGACAATCGCTCCATGTAACAGTATATTAACGTACTATACTGACATTAAGGCTGGAATTTTGCTGGTGCTCAGAGGGCTGGTTTGGAGGCGGATCTGCTGTCAAATAGCAAAGATTGACAGTGGGAAGGAAACCCGCTGTCAACCCGCCTCCACGCGAGTCTCCCAGGTGACCCGACACCAAACGTCGAGGGAGATAATTGAGCTCATTAAATGGCTTGTTAACAGCCAATTTAACGGTTTTTTGAGGCTTCCTTGCAATTTTACGTGCCCGCTGTTTGGGGAACACGCCAGCTGCAGAAGTGGTGTAAAGGATACCATGTTGTAGATGGTCAGTTTCAGAGCGCAGAAACTGTTGGTTACTGCATTTGTAAGACATATAGAGATTTCTTTAGCTTGCACGTGTTTAGAGCCAACTGTATGTCCAGTGCCACCTCATTGGAACAACCTCTCTCACCATTGACAGATCACTTCTGTCATCTCACCTGCAGCTGCCATCTATTGCAGCAACATCGGAGCCCTAGAAACTCTCTCACCATGCTCCTCTGATTCCTTCCACGCTCAACCCCAGCACCAACATCACCAGGCACACCAGCAGCACCAACAACAACACCGACCTTCTCCGCCATCACCTGATGCTGCACATGGCACCGGGCATCAGCCCCTGACAACATTGCTGCCCGGGAGGCCAGCGATGGCATCACCATGGCCAGATTTACTTCACTTGATGCTGTAAACCCTGGCTGCCACATGATGCACCAGGTTGACACCATCCCACACCAGCACTGTAAAGCATCCCTTTAATGTCCAAGCCATTCCATGCACACTCATCACTATAGCGGGGGTGGGGGGGGGGGGGCGGTGGGGAGAAGTTAAGTCTCAACATTCACTGGAACTCAGTAAGACACTTCTCAAGGTGCTCACAGATCTGTCCAATAAGGGGCAGTGTTGAAAATATAGATTTCACTGTATGACAACACATTACCAGAAACTTCACGTGGACATTGCCTAAACCTCTCAAGTGCCTACCCCTGTGTATTGTTAGTTGGTATGATTGCACTAGGATGAGGGTGAGTGTGAGAGGTGGCTAGTGAGATGGGAAAGTGATAATGTAGATAGAGAGAGATGGGTGGAGGTGCAAGGTAAGTTGGTGTGAGTAAGATGTGCAGGAGTAGGGTAGGGAAGGCAGAGTGATGGGGATGTGTTGAGTGGCACAGTAGGGTGAGGTTGAGTGTGGCTTTGCAGTAACGTTTCGTGATCCACTGAGATCATTGAAAGGTTTGCGCCACTGCAGCCAGGGACTCCTGATGACATCCCTGCTTTTGCCCTCCTGTGCAATGTGCAACCAGGCTGCATTGGTGTCCTGGGGAGGTCTCTTCCACCCTTGGAAGGGAAGAGGACCTCCCTGCATGCTGTGACTCCCTCCATAAGCATATGGAGGGAGTCATTGGAGAACCTTGGTACAACCATCCACCTCTGTGCAGTGCTTGTCAGTGTTTGCAGCACCTTAATGCTGTAAAACACTGACAGGACAACTGTCAAACTCCATGTGGACATGGTCCCTTTAAGGAAACCGGCTGATGATGCGTCATCAAATGACGTCATCAGACCCGCTTCCTGTTAATTGGCCGGGAAGCTCGCAGGATGGTTTAACAAGGCCAAACAAGGGAAAATCCCGTTGACAGAGCGGCTGCAGCCGAGAGCGGGTCCGGAACCCGGCAAACAGCTATCCCGCCACCATCCCGACACCGCTGAGAAAATCCAGCCCTAAGCATTCCATGGCACAGTATATATTAATGTACTATAGCGATATCGAGCATTCCATGACACAGTATATTAATCTACTATAGGGACATCGAGCATGCTATGACACAATATATTGATATACGAAAGGGAAATTGAGCATACCATGACACAGTAAATTAATGTAACAGAGGGCCATCGAGCATTCCATAACACAATATATTAATGAGCTATGGGGATATCAATCGCTCCTTGTAACAATATATTAATATATTATAGTAACATTGAGCGTTCCATGAAACAGTATAGTAATTCACTATAGAGACATCAAGCGCTCCATGACACGGTATATTAATGTAGCATAGGGACATTGAGTGTTCCAAGGCACAGTATATTAATATATTATAGGAAATTGAGCACTCCATGACACAGTATATTAATGTACTATAGGGACATCGAGCATTCCATGACACAGTATATTAATATACTATAGGGACATCGAGCATTCCATGACACTGTATATTAATGTAGTATGAGGACATCGAGCATTCCATGACACAGTATATTAATGTAGTATGGGGACATCAATCGCTTCATGTAACAGTTTATTAACGTACTATGACATTGAGCATTACATAACACAGTATGTTAACTTACGATATGGACATCAAAACTCCATGGCAAAGTATATTATATAGAATTACATTTATGCTCCACTCGAGTCTTCTCCCATCCTTCTTCACCTAACTCCAGCAGCATAATCCTCTATTCCCTTCTCCTTCATATGCTTATCAAGCTTCCCCTTAAATGCATCTATACTATTCACCTCAATTATTCCCTTTGGTAGCAAGTTCCACATTCTCTCTGGGTAAGGAAGTTTTTTTCTGAATTCCCTATTTGATTTCTTGGTGACTATCTTATATTAATGGCATCTAGTTTTGCTCTTCCCCACAATTGGAAATATTCTCTTTGTGTCTACTCTATCAAAATCTTTTATAATTTTAAAGATCTCTATTAAGTCACCCCCTCGACCTTCTCTTTTCAAGAGAAAAGAGATGTGGCCTGTTCATCCTTTTCTGATAGGTACAACCTCGCAGTTCTGGTATCATCCTTGTAAATCTTTTTTGCACCCTCTCCAGTGCCTCCATATCGTTTTTATAATTTGACGACCAGAACTGTACGCAATACCCCAAGTGTGGTCTAATCATGGTTTGATGCAAGTTTAGCATAATGTCTCTACTTTTCAATCCTATCCCTCTAGAAATAAACCCTAGTGCTTGGCTTGATTTTTTATGGCCTTATTAACTTGCGTCGCTCTTTTAGTGATTTATGTAAGTACTCCCAAATTCCTTTGCTCCTCCATCCCATTTAGATTCCTTTTTTCCAAGTAATATGTGACCTCCTTATTTTTCTTTCCAAAATGTAATACCTCACACGCATCTATGTTGAAATTAATTTGCCAATTATATGCCCATTCTGCAAGTTTATTAATGTTTTCATGTAATTTGTTGTAGTCCTCCTCAGTATTGACTATTTCCCCCACCCCTGCAATTTGGTGTTATCCGCAAATTTAGAAATTGTGTTTTGGATTCCAAAGTCTAAATCGTTCATATAAATTGTGAACAACAGTGGTCCCAGCACTGATCCTTGTGGGACCCCACTTCCCACCTTCTGCCACTGTGAATAGCTACCCTTTACCCCTACTCTCTGCTTTCTGTCTTGCAGCCAGCTAGCTATCCAATCTGCTACTTGTCCCCTGACTCCGCACGCTTTGACCTTATTCATTAGTCTATTATGTGGTACCTTATCAAAGGCCTTTTGGAAATCTATATATGTTACATCTGCTGCATTGCTCTTGTCTAATCTCTCTTACCTCTTCAAAGAATTCAATGAGGTTGGTCAAGCAAGACTTTCCCTTTTGAAATCTCTGCTGATTATTCATTATTATATTTTTGGTTTCTAGATGTTTTTCTATTTTCTCCTTTAGTAGGGACTCCATTATCTTTCGTACCACTGATGTTAAGCTGACTGGTCTATAGTTCCCTGAGTATGTTATTTCACCACAAAGTGGGTGTCAAGATTTGTGGTGGTCTGCTGCATGCTGCACAACCTCGCCATTACCACCAGCTATATGGCGAGCAGCTGAGGAGCAGGAGGAGGAGGAAAAGGAAGAAGAGGAGGAGGAGGAAGAGGAAGGAAAGAGGCAACCTACACAGCCCCTTTCTTGCCGGACTGTCTGTGAAGAACTCATCCGAGTGTGATACTGGTAACCGCAACCCCAATTCCCCAATCACCAACAGTCCCACACCTTACCTTCCCCCGCTTGGCCAAAATGCAAAAATACAAGCCTGCACAAAAGAAACATTCCAAACCAAATTTATAAATCAAACCATGCCATATTGCATACAAACGTAACCTAATCACCCTTGTGCATTGACTTAGTGCCTGTCTTCTGTGTGCCTTTGCCTGTCCTAGTGCTTCTATGCAGTGCTACCCCTTGGCTGCAGCATGGCTGGTGGAAGGCTGCTGACTTTCAGTGGAGGAGACTGCAGATGGCCTTGGAGGGACAACCTTGAGAAGTTCTGGGCCTGGAAGGCCCGGCTGTGGACTGCACCACCTTGGCATGGGTGGCAGCAGTCTGGGCTGGCTGGCTGACAGGTAACAGCCAGGGCACCGACGGAGCGGCAGTGGTGGGAGGATGAATATTGTCATCCTGAGAGAGGACAGCAGGTTCGTGTTCCACGGAGCCACTGACAGTCTTCGGGGCAGCGACTCAGCAATCCTAGTAATCAGTTGGAGGACAGATTGCTGGACTCCTGTGACACCCTGCAAACCCCTTTGAACACTGGAAACCAGAGCCATGATGGCAGCAGTCTGAGTTTCCACTGCTGCACTCAGACATTGGATGGCTCCTGCTTGTGCTTCAATGGAGGCTAAGACACCGGCCATCGGACGCTGCATCAAGGTTGGGTCCACAAGTGTGCTCATGGAGTTGGCCACCAGTTCCATGCTGGAATGGACGGGCTCCAAGTTCTGCGCAAAGCCCTGTGCCAAGTTGGTGCCAGACTCCTCCATGCTCCTTGACGTTGCACGCAGTCTTTCTGGCCGGCTTCCCAATGCACCAAGCATTTCATTGTGCATGCCCATTAGCCTTCTTCTGTAGCCTGCCCGTCGAAGTGCTCGTCTGAATCCTTTGCAGCAGAACTCGTATGCAACCTCGCCCTCTGGCCAGCTGGCGCCTGCGCTATCCTTGCCCCCTGCCCTTGCTGCAGGCCACTCGTGCCCAGTGTCTCACCAGCTGCAGATCTCGCCTCTATGATATCCTCTAAACTACGCGTAGTGTCAGTATCTGAGCTGGTGGTTGCGAGTGTAAAATCAAGTGACGGTGCATCTTCATCATCACTGTCTTGTTGCTCTTCCACCACTGCCTGGCCAGGTTGCAGTTCTTGGGTACCTGAAAGGAGAAAGGCACAAGGGTAAGGTTGTGGTGAGGGGTGGGGGGGGGGGTGGAGGAGAAAGCTAGAGGTGCTTATACTATCTGTAGCTTGTAAGTCAGAGGAGATTGTGGTATGAGGGGTAAGTGGGATGTGAGAAGGAGGATTAGGTATGAGGATAGTTTGGTTTCAGCCCCACCTCAGCAATGGCCGTTCCAATAATGGCCAGCACCCTCTCCTCCATGGGGGTTAGAACATGCAGGCGTGCCTGTCCCCTACAGATTAGCTCCTGCTGCCTCCAGTTGTGTGCCACCTTGTCCTGCAAGAGAGAGGGAAGTGTGTCCGTAAGTGTGGTGCAATCTGTTTGGGTGATGTGGCTGTCATGGTTGAATAGCTGGCAGTCTGTGCAAATTGTGAGATGTGGGGGTGAAGCAGTGCTAAGTGTGTGAGGGTGAGGTGAAACTATGAATATTAGATATGAGTCCTGATTGATAGAGATTGTTGGTAGGTGTGTAACGGGGTTTGGGGCATTGAGCAGTGGCTGAGGCTAGTGGTGCAGTTGGTTGGATATGGCATTTGAAGATGCAATCACTGACCTTGACCACTCATGTGAGGTCATTGAACTTCTTGCGGCATTGCATCCAGGTCCTCGGGGCTTGAATCCTGGCATTGACCGCCATGGCTATCTGCTCCCACTGCCTTCTGAGCGTGTGTCTGGAGGGCCTCCTGGCCCCCTGTGGATACAGGACATCTCTCCTCCTTTCCACCTCTTCCACCAAGGCCTCCAGTGCAGCGTTGGAAAACCTTGGATGCCACTCTCTCCAATGTTGTGCCAATATTGAGTGTTTCCCAGGTCAGAATCATTTGTAGAACGACTTCCAGCACCTGCTCTAGCCACAATGTACCTCCCCTTAAAGAGGTGCAGATTGGCTTTAAGCAGTGCAGGCTAGCTTTAACTGGTGCCAGCCTCTCATGATTTTGGGTCCCCTCCTGATGCATGCAGCCAATGAACAGTGTAAATGAACAGGCAGTATGAAGTTGGCATGCCTTCATTACATTGAACGGGCACGGGTTAATCGCGACATGAACATGAGGAAAATCCTTTTTATGCAGCGAGTGGTTAGGATCTGGAATGCACTGCCTGAGAGGGTGGTGGAGGCAGATTCAATCGTGGCTTTCAAAAGAGAATTGGATAAGTATCTGAAGGAATTTTTTTTGCAGGGCTATGAGGAAAGGGCAGGGGAGTGGGACTAGCTGCAGTGCTCTTGCAGAGAGCTGGCACGGGCTCGATGGACCGAATGGCCTCCTTCTGTGCTGTAACCATTCTATGATTTTATGATCGCAATTCCCGCGCACATTTTCGGGGGTTATTGAATTTAGTGGCCAGTATATTATTGTACTATAGGGACATCAAGAATTCCATGGTGTAATATATTAATGTACTATAGGGACATTAAGAACTCCAATGTCGCAGTATATTAATATAAGGACATTGAGCATTCCATGACACAGTATAATAATGTACTATAGGGACATTGAGCTTTATAGGACACAGAATATTAATGTACTATGGGGACATAGTGCGCTCCATAGTATGCAAATGTAACACCCCTATTTAAGAAAGGAGGGAGACAGAAAGCAGGAAACTATAGACCAGTTAACCTAACATCTGTCATTAGGAAAATGCTGGAGTCCTTCATTAAGGAAGCAGTAGCAGGGCATTTGGAAAATCATAATGCAGTCAAGCAGAGTCAGCATGGTTTTAGGAAAGTGAAATCATGTTTAACAAATTTGCTGGAGTTCTTTGAGGATGTAACGAGTAGGATGGACAAAGGTGAACCAGTGGATGTGGTGTATTTGGATTTCCAGAAGGCATTCGATAAGGTGCCACATAAAAGGTTACTGCATAAGATAAGAGCTCACGGAGTTGGGGGTAATATATTAGCATGGATAGAGAATTGGCTAACTAACAGAAAGCAGAGAGTTGGGAAAAATGGGTCATTTTCCGGTTGGCAAACGGTAACTAGTGGGGTGCCACAGGGATCGGTGCTGGGGCCTCAACTATTTACAATCTACATGAATGACTTGGATGAAGGGACTGAGTGTAATGTAGCCAAGTTTGCGGATGATACAAAGATGGGTGGGAAAGCAAGTTGTGCAGAGGACTCAAAGAATCTACAAAGGGATATAGACAGGCTAAGTGAGTGGGCAAACATTTGGCAGATGGAGTATAATGTGGGAAAGTGCGAGGTTATCCACTTTGGCAGGAAAAATAAAAAAGAAAATTATTATTTAAATGGAGAGAGATTACAAAATGCTACAGTTCAGAGGGACCTGGGGGTCCTTGTGCATAAAACACAAAAAGTTAGCATGCAGGTACAGCAAGTAATCAAAAAGGCAAATGGAATGTTGGTGTTTATTGCAAGGGGGTTGGAGCATAAAGGCAGGGAAGTCCTGCTACAACTGTACAGGGTATTGGTGAGACCACACCTTGAGTACTGCGTACAGTTTTGGTCTCCTTATTTAAGGAAGGATATACTTGCATTGGAGGCAGTTCAGAGACGATTCACTAGGTTAATTCCAGAGATGAAGGGGTTGTCTTATGAGGAAAGGTTGAGCAGATTGGGCCTATACTCATTGGAATTTAGAAGATACTAAGGGGCCTCGACAAGGTAGATGCAGAGAGGATGTTTCCCCTCGTGGGGAAATCTAGAACTCGGGGGCATAGTTTCAGAATAAAGGGTCGCCCTTTTAGAACTGAGATGAGGAGGAATTTCTTCTCTCGGAGGGTCGTAAATTTGTGGAATTCTCTGCCCCAGAGAGCTGTGGAGGCTGGGTCATTAAATACATTTAAGGTGGAGATAGACAGATTTTTGCAAGATAAGGGAGTGAAGGGTTATGGGGAGCGGGCAGGGAAGTGGCTTTGAGCCCAAGATCAGCTATGATCTTATTGAATGGCGGAGCAGGCTCGAGGGGCCAAGTGGCCTATTCCTGCTCCTATTTCTTATGTTCTTATGACATAGTATATTAATGTGCAAAAAAAAAAAATCAAGCTTTCCAAGGCACAATATATTAATGTATTATAGAGACATCAAGGGCTCCATGGCACATATTAATAAACAATAGGGATTTCAAGCATTCCATGGCACAGTATATTAATGTACTATAGGGACTTTGAGCACTCCATGGCACGGTATATTAATGTACTTTATGGACATAGAGACTTCCATGATACAGTATATTAATGTACCATAGGGAGATCGAGCATTCCATGGTACAGTATATGAATGTACTATAGGGACATCGAGCATTCCATGACACAGTATATTAATGTACTGTAGAGACATCAAGCATTCCATGACACAGTATATTAATGTACTATAGAGACATCGAGCATTCCATGACACAGTATATTAATATACTATAGGGACATCGAGCATTCCATGACACAGTATATTAATGTAATATAGGGACATCGAGCATTCCATGACACAGTATATTAATGTAATATAGGGACATCGAACATTCCATGACACAGTATATTAATGTAATATAGGGACATTGAACATTCCATGACACAGTATATTAATGTACTATAGGGACATCGAGCATTCCATGACACACTATATTAATGTACTATAGAGACATCGAGCATTCCATGACACAGTATATTAATGTACTATAGGGACATCGAGCATTCCATGACACAGTATATTAATGTACTGTAGAGACATCGAGCATTCCATGACACACTATATTAATGTACTATAGGGACATCGAGCGCTCCATGACACAGTATATTAATGTACTACAGGGACATTGAGCATTCCATGACACAGTATATTAATATACTATAGGGACATCGAGCATTCCATGACACAGTATATTAATATACGATAGGGACATCGAGCATTCCATGACACAGTATATTAATGTACTATAGGGACATTGAGCATTCCATGACACAGTATATTAATATACTATAGAGACATCGAGCATTCCATGACACAGTATATTAATATACGATAGGGACATCGAGCATTCCATGACACAGTATATTAATGTACTACAGGGACATCGAGCGCTCTATGACACAATATATTAATGTAATATACGGACATCGAGCATTCCATGACACAGTATATTAATGCACTATAGGGACTTCGAGCATTCCATGACACAGTATATTAATGTACTTTTGAGAAATCGAGCATTCCATGACAAAGTATATTAATGCACTATAGGGACATCGAGCATTCCATGGCAGTGTGGCGGATCGCCACCTAAACGGGTGCAATCCACTTTTCCGTCCGTGGACAATAAATCAGGCACTTTGCCTTTAAGGCGAATGCTGCCTTTAAGGCAGGAGAAAAGGAGTGGGCGGGGCCTGAGAGTTGAGAGTTCAGTTTGTTAGCAGCCATTTTACCAGGCAGATGTAATTAAAAAAGCTTTGTGTTCCACACATGGACTCGGCCTTAATTCGTGTTTCGCGGCAGCCACAACATTGGTGACCCCGACGCTCAGAACGTATTCCGAGCACTGCAATGGCGGACACGAACGCAGTTTCCGTGAAACTGCCGGAGTTTTGGAAAACTAGCCCGAAGCCTGGTTTCTCCAAGCTGAGTCCTGATTCCGGCTGTAACAAATCACCACAGATGGGACGAAGTACGACGACCTCGTCACATCACTCGGTAGCTCCACAGTTACGAAGATCTGGACAGCGCTGCAGAACCCACCAGAGGGGGGCAAGGATGCACATCTTAAGGCCGCGCTCCTTAAAAAATTTACAGCCTCGACATGCACGCGAAACTGCCACCTCCTCGACCTTCCAGGCCTCGGTGATGCCTCACCGTCAGACCTCCTCTCCCACATGCTCTGCCTCACCGATGAGAGCCCACCCGGATCCCTCTTCCGCACGCTGTTCATCCGCCAGCTACCTCTCAGCATCCGCCCAGCGATCGTGGCGTCCGGCCTCACGGACCTGGAAGCACTGGCCGATGATGCCGACAAGCTGCTGTCCGCTCACTCCAGCCGCGATGTCACTCCGGACCTGGCAGCCACTGCCCGGGCGCGCCCCTCACCGGCCACCACGCGGCCACAAGGCCCAGCCACCAGGCCCACGGGGCCTTCGCGCCCCACTAACCCGGGCCACTGTTACTACCACGCATGGTTCGGCGCCAGGGCACAACGGTGCACACCTCCCTGCTATTTCAAGTCCGCCCCCATACCAGCCCCCGCGATGGCCGTGGGCCACGCGGGCTCCCTGCTGTACGTCACGGATGACAAAACCGGCCGCCGGTTCCTGTGCGACACTGGAGCTCAGCACAGCATCATCCCGGCCTCCTCCCTCGACATCCAAAAGGGCAAACGAGGAGCGGCGCTGGCTGCTGCTAACGGCTCGGACAAACAGACGTACGGCACCCGCACAGTCACCCTCGACCTCGCTGGTCGCCGCTACCGATGGGAGTTCATCACTGCCAAGGTGCTCTCCCCTCTCATCAGCGCGGAATTCCTGTGCGCCCACGGCCTACTGGTAGACATCCCTCGACACCGCCTCGTTGACATGAACACCATGTCCCCCATCCTGGGCGCCATGGCCCCCCGAAAACCCGCCTACATGGCGTCACAGTGCCACGCCCGGGCCATGGATGACTACTCAGCACTCCTGGCCGAATTCCTGGCCCTTACCAATCCGACCTTCTCCGCGGAGGCCGCCAAACACGGGGTGGAACACTTCATCCCCACCACAGGCCCCCCAGTGTATGCCCACGCCCGCAGGCTGGACCCGGCCAAACTGGAGATCGCGCGGACCGAGTTTGCCACCATGGAACAGCTCGGCATCATCCGCCGCTCCAACAGTCCCTAGGCCTCCCCACTCCACATCGCCCCCAAACCAGGCGGGGTTTGGCGCCCCTGCGGGGATTACCGCCACCTCAACGACGCCACCACCCCTGATCGGTACCCCGTGCCGCACATCCAGGACTTCTCGGCTAGACTGGCCGGCCGCTCAGTCTTTTCCAAGGTCGACCTGGTGCGCGGCTACCACCAAGTCCCCGTCCACCCCGCGGACGTCCCCAAGACGGCCGTAATCACCCCCTTCGGCCTTTTCGAGTTCCTTCGGATGCCCTTCGGCCTCAAAAACGCGGCCCAGGCATTCCAACGGCTCATGGACTCGGTCCTTCGGGACCTGAAGTTCCTGTTCGTCTACCTGGACGACATCCTGGTAGCCAGTTCCTCTAAACAGGAACGCCTCGAACACCTTCGCATCCTATTCGGGCGCCTCAGCGACCACGGGCTCATCCTCAGCCCAGCCAAATGCCAGTTCGGCCTGGACAAGATCGACTTCCTCGGCCACCACATCACCCATGCTGGGGCTATTCCCCTGCCCACCAAGGTGCAGGCCGTCCAACAATTTCCCCGCCCCACCACCATCAAAGGCCTCCAGGAGTTCCTCGGGATGGTGAATTTCTATAACCGCTTCATCCCCAAAGCGGCGTCCCTCATGAGGCCCCTGTATGAAGCCCTCCGGGGCAGGAGCAGCAAGATGGCGGTCGAATGGAGGCAGACGCGTCTGCCGCGTCCGCCGCCTTCGACTCCACCAAGACCGCGCTCGCCAACGCCACCCTGCTCGTGCACCCACGGCCCAATGCCAGGGTAGCACTCACCACGAACGCCTCCGACCACGCGGTCGGCGCCGTGTATGAGCAGTGGGTCGACGGCGCCTGGCAACCACTTGCCTTCTTCAGCCGCCAACTACGCCCCCCGGAGGTCAAGTACAGCACCTTCGACCGCGAGCTCCTCGTGCTGTTCCTGGCAGTCCGCCATTTTCGGTTTTTGATGGAGGGCCACCCCTTCACTGCGTTTATCGACCACAAGCCCCTGACATTTGCAATGGCAAAGACAACTGACCCCTGGTCCGCCAGGCAGCAGCGCCAGCTCGCGGCAGTGTCCGAGTTCACCACGGACATCCAACACGTCTCCGGCCGAGACAATGTGGTAGCCGACTGCCTCTCCTGCCCCGCCATCCACGCCGCACACCTGGCAGTCGATTACGCTCAACTCGCAGCAGACCAGATCACCGACCCTGATCTGCTATCCGCACCTACCAACCTACCAGGGCTACGCCTGGCCGACGTCGCCTGTGGCCCGACCGCAGTCACGGTCAAGTGCGACATATCCCTATGTCAACCTCGGCCCGTCGTCCCAGCGTCCTGGCGCCGCCGGGTATTCGAGATTCTCCACAACCTCTCCCACCCCGGCGCCCGCGCATCCATCAAATTGGTAGCCAACCGCTTTGTCTGGCGCGGCCTTCGCAAGGATTTGCGTACTTGGGCCAACTCCTGCCTAGCCTGCCAACGGGCCAAGGTGCAGCAACACACGAAAGCACCCCTCGAGGAGTTTACCGTCCCTTCGCGGAGATTCGACCACATCCACGTGGACATCGTCGGGCCCCTGCCGCCGTCGCAAGGCCACACGCACTTGCTGACCATCGTTGACCGTACCACACGCTGGCCCGAGGCAATTCCACTGACTTCTACCACCACCGCCGACATCGCCAGAGCCTTCGTCTGCACCTGGGTCGCACGGTTCGGCGTCCCCTCCGACATGACGTCGCACAGAGGTCCGCAATTTACCTCTGAACTCTGGACCGCCGTCGCACACAATCTCGGGGTGACCATTCACCGCAGCACAGCGTACCACCCCCAAGCCAACGGACTGTGTGAGCGGTTCCACAGATCCTTGAAGGCATCTCTTCGAGCTAGCCTCCAGGACGGCGCCTGGACCGACCGACTCCCGTGGGTCCTCCTCGGCCTGCGCACCGCGGTTAAAGAAGACCTCCACGCATCGGCAGCAGAGCTCGTGTACGGTCAGCCGCTGCGCGTACCCGGCGAGTTCCTGCCCACCGCCTAGACACCCTGGTCAGCCGACCAGCAACGCCACGACTTCGCCTCACCGGCGCTACAGTTCGCCCCGGTGCCCATTGCCCGAAACGCCGAATCCACCTCACACGTCCCACTAAGACTGCACCAGGCACGGTTCGTTTTCGTCCGGCACGACGCCCACCGCGGACCCCTTCAACCCCCGTACGACGGGCCCTACAAGGTGCTACAAGCTGGGGACAAATTTTTCACACTGCAAGTGGGCGACAGGACCGAAAAAGTGTCGGTTGACCGACTCAAGCCAGCACACTCGGAGCCCGGTGAGCAGGTCCCTGTAGCTCGTCCACCTCCACGCGGCCGACCTGCCCTCAAGCCGGTTCACCCGGCTGCTCAACGCCCGACCGTTCCACGTCCACCAGCGTCCTACAAGAGCCGCTCCGGCCGGCCCATCAGACCGCCGCACCGTCTCGTCCACACCTCCTAAGCGGATTCTGGGGGGAGCTGTGTGGCGGATCGCCACCTAAACGGGCGCAATCCACTTTTCCGTCCATGGACAATAAATCGGGAACTTTGCCTTTAAGGCGAATGCTGCCTTTAAGGCAGGAGAAAAGGAGTGAACGTGGCCTGAGAGTTGAGAGTTCAGCTTGTTAGCAGCCATTTTACCAGGCAGATGTAATTAAAAAGCCTTGTGTTCCACACATGGACTCGGACTTAACTCGTGTTTTGCGGCAGCCACAACAACACAGTATATTAATGTATTACAGAGACATCGAGCATTCCATGACACAGTATATTAATGTACTATAGGTACATCGAGCATTCCATTACACAGTATATTAATGTACTATAGGGACATCTTGCATTCCATGACACAGTATATTAATGTACAATAGGGACATGGAGCATTCCATGACACAGTACATTAATGTACTTTTGGGACATTGAGCATTGCATGACACAGTATATTAAGATACTACAGGGGTATCGAGCATTCCATGACACAGTATATTAATATACGATAGTGACATCGAGCATTCCATGACACAGTATATTAATGTACTATAGGAACATCGAGCATTCCATGACACAGTATATTAATGTACTATAGGGACATCGAGCATTCCATGACACAGTATATTAATATACTATAGGGACATCGAGCATTCCATGACACAGTGTATTAATGTATGATAGGGACATCGAGCATTCCATGACACAGTGTATTAATGTACTATAGGGACATCGAGCATTTCATGACACAGTATATTAATGTACTATCGGGACATCGAGCATTCCATGACACAGTATATTAATGTACTATAGGGACATCGAGCATTCCATGACAGTATATTAATGTACTATCGGGACATCGAGCATTCCATGACACAGTATGTTAATGTACAATAGAGACATCGAGCATTCCATGACACAGTATATTAATGTAGTATAAGGACATCGCACATTCCATGAAACAGTGTATTAATATACTATTGAGACATCGAGCATTCCATGACACAGTATATTAATGTACTATCGGATCATAGAGCATTCCAGGACACAGAATCTTAATATACTATAGAGACATCGAGCATTCCATGACACAGTATATTAATGTACTATAGAGACATCGAGCATTCCATGACACAGTATATTAATATACGATATGGACATCGAGCATTCCATGACACAGTATATTAATGTATTATAGGGACATCGAGTATTCCATCACACAGTATATTAATGTACTGCAGAGACATCGAGCATTCCATGACACAGTATATTAATATACGATATGGACATCGAGCATTCCATGACAAAGTCTAATAATGTATTATTGGGACACAAGCATTCCATGACAAAGTATATTAAGGTACTATAGGGACATCGAGCGCTCCATGACACAGTATATTAATGTACTATAGGAACATCGAGCATTCCATGACACAGTATATTAATGTACTATAGAGACATCGAGCATTCCATGACAGAGTATATTAATGTACTATAGGAACATCGAGCATTCCATGACACAGTATATTAATGTACTATAGAGACATCGAGCATTCCATGACAGAGTATATTAATGTACTATAGGAACATCGAGCATTCCATGACACAGTATCTTAATGTACTATAGGAACATCGAGCATTCCATGACACAGTATCTTAATGTACTATAGGAACATCGAGCATTCCATGACACAGTATATTAATGTACTATAGGAACATCGAGCATTCCATGACACAGTATATTAATGTACTATAGAGACATCGAGCATTCCATGACACAGTATATTAATGTACTATAGGAACATCGAGCATTCCATGACACAGTATCTTAATGTACTATAGAGACATCGAGCATTCCATGACAGAGTATATTAATGTACTATAGGGACATCGAGCATTCCATGACACAGTATATTAATATAGGATAATGACATCAAGCATTCCATGACACAGTATATTAATATACTATAGCGACATAGTGCATTCCATGACACAGTATATTAATGTACTATAGGAACATTGAGCATTTCATGACACAGTATATTAATGTACTATAGGGACATCGAGCATTCCATGACACAGTATATTAATGTACTATAGGGACATCGAGCATTCCATGACACAGTATATTAATATAGGATAATGACATCAAGCATTCCATGACACAGTATATTAATGTACTATAGGAACATCGAGCATTCCATGACACAGTATATTAATGTACTATAGAGACATCGAGCATTCCATGACAGAGTATATTAATGTACTATAGGGACATCGAGCATTCCATGACACAGTATATTAATATAGGATAGTGACATCGAGCATTCCATGACACAGTATATTAATGTACTATATGGACCTCGAGCATTTCATGACACAGTATATTAATGTACTACAGGGACATCGAGCATTCCATGACACAGTATATTAATGTACTACAGGGTCATCGTGCATTCCATGACACAGTATATTAATATACGATAGAGACATCGAACATTCCATGAAACAGTACATTAATATACTACAGGGACATCGAGCATTCCATGACACAGTATATTAATTTACTGTAGGGACATCGAGCGCTCCATGACACAATATATTAATGTACTATAGGGACATCGAGCATTCCATGACACAGTATATTAATGTATTATAGGGACATTGAGCATTCCATGACACAGTATATTAATATACTATAGGGACTTCGAGCATTCCATGACACAGTATATTAATTTACTATAGGGACATCGAGCATTCCATGACACAGTATATTAATATACTATAGGGACATCGAGCATTCCATGACACAGTATATTAATATACTATAGGGACATCGAGCATTCCATGACACAGTATATTAATATACTATAGGGACATCGAGCATTCCATGACACAGTATATTAATGTACTATAGGGACATCGAGCATTCCATGACACAGTGTATTAATATGCAATTGAGACATCGAGCATTTCATGACACAGTATATTAATGTACTATCGGGACATCGAGCATTCCAGGACACAGGATATTAATGTACTATAGGAACATCGAGCATTCCATGACACAGTATATTAATGTACTATAGGGACATCGAGCATTCCATGACACAGTATATTAATATAGGATAGTGACATCGAGCATTCTATGACACAGTATATTAATGTACTATATGGACATCGAGCATTCCATGACACAGTATATTAATGTACTATAGGGACATCGAGCATTCCATGACACAGTATATTAATGTACTATAGGGACATCGAGCATTCCATGACACAGTATATTAATATACGATAGGGACATCGAGCATTCCATGACACAGTATATTAATGTACTGTAGAGACATCGAGCATTCCATGACACAGTATATTAATATACTATAGGGACATCGAGCATTCCATGACACAGTATATTAATGTACTATAGAGACATCGAGCATTCCATGACACAGTATATTAATATACTATAGGGACATCGAGCATTCCATGACACAGTATATTAATGTACTATTGGACATCGAGCATTCCATGACACAGTATATTAATGTACTATAGGGACATCGAGCATTCCATGACACAGTATATTAATGTACTATAGAGACATCGAGCATTCCATGACACAGTATATTAATGTACTATAGGGACATCGAGCATTCCATGACACAGTATATTAATGTACTATAGGGACATCGAGCATTCCATGACACAGTATATTAATGTACTATATGGACATCGAGCATTCCATGACACAGTATATTAATGTACTACAGGGACATCGAGCATTCCATGACACAGTATATTAATGTACTATAGGGACATCGAGCATTCCATGACACAGTATATTAATGTACTATAGGGACATCGAGCATTCCATGACACAGTATATTAATATACGATAGAGACATCGAGCATTCCATGAAACAGTATATTAATATACTATAGGGACATCGAGCATTCCATGACACAGTATATTAATTTACTATAGGGACATCGAGCATTCCATGACACAGTATATTAATGTACTATAGGGACATCGAGCATTCCATGACACAGTATATTAATGTACTATAGGGACATCGAGCATTCCATGACACAGTATATTAATATACTATAGGGACATCGAGCATTCCATGACACAGTATATTAATGTACTATAGGGACATCGAGCATTCCATGACACAGTATATTAATATACTATAGGGACATCGAGCATTCCATGACACAGTATATTAATATACTATAGGGACATCGAGCATTCCATGACACAGTATATTAATATACTATAGGGACATCGAGCATTCCATGACACAGTATATTAATGTACTGTAGGGACATCGAGCATTCCATGACACAGTATATTAATGCACAATAGAGACATCGAGCATTCCATGACACAGTATATTAATGTACTATAGGGACATCGAGCATTCCATGACACAGTATATTAATGTACTATAGGACATCGAGCATTCCATGACACAGTATATTAATGTACTATAGGGACATCGAGCATTCCATGACACAGTATATTAATGTACTATAGTGACATCGAGCATTCCATGACACAGTATATTAATGTACTATAGGGACATCGAGCATTCCATGACACAGTATATTAATGTACTATAGGAACATCGAGCATTCCATGACACAGTATATTAATGTACTATATGGACATCGAGCATTCCATGACAGTATATTAATGTACTACAGGGACATCGAGCATTCCATGACACAGTATATTAATGTACTATAGGGACATCGTGCATTCCATGACACAGTATATTAATATACGATAGGGCCATCGAGCATTCCATGACAAAGTATATTAATGTACTGTAGAGACATCGAGCATTCCATGAAACAGTACATTAATATACTACAGGGACATCGAGCATTCCATGACACAGTATATTAATGTACTGTAGAGACATCGAGCATTCCATGAAACAGTACATTAATATACTACAGGGACATCGAGCATTCCATGACACAATATATTAATGTACTATTGGAACATCGAGCGCTCCAAGACACAATATATTAATGTAATATAGGGACATCGAGCATTCCATGACACAGTATATTAATGTACTGTAGAGACATCGAGCATTCCATGACACAGCATATTAATGTACTATAGGGACATTGAGCATTCCATGACACTATATATTAATATACTATAGGGACTTCGAGCATTCAATGACACAGTATATTAATGTACTATAGGGACATCGAGCATTCCATGACACAGTATATTAATATACTATAGGGACATTGAGCATTCCATGACACAGTATATTAATATACTATAGGGACATCGAGCATTCCATGACACAGTATATTAATATACGATAGGGACATCGAGCATTCCATGACACAGTATATTAAGATACGATAGGGACATCGAGCATTCCATGACACAGTATATTAATGTACTATAGGGACATCGAGCATTCCATGACACAGTATATTAATGTACTATAGGGACATCGAGCGCTCCATGACACAGTATATTAATGTACTATAGGAACATCGAGCATTCCATGACACAGTATATTAATGTACTATAGGGACATCGAGCATTCCATGACACAGTATATTAATGTACTACAGGGACATCGAGCGCTCCATGACACAGTATATTAATGTACTATAGGGACATCGAGCATTCCATGACACAGTATATTAATGTACTACAGGGACATCGAGCATTCCATGACACAGTATATTAATGTACTATAGGACATCGAGCATTCCATGACACAGTATATTAATGTACTTTCGGAACATTGAGCATTCCATGACACAGTATATTAATGTACTGTAGAGACATCGAGCATTCCATGACACAGTATATTAATGTATTATAGGAACATCGAGCATTCCATGACACAGTATATTAATGTACTATAGGAACATCGAGCATCCATGACACAGTATATTAATGTACTATAGAGACATCGAACATTCCATGACACAGTATATTAATGTACAATAAGGACATCGAGCACTCCATGACACACTATATTAATGTACAATAAGGACATCGAGCATTCCATGACGCAGTATATGAATATACTATCGGGACATCGAGCGCTCCATGACACAGTATATTTATGTACTATAGAGACATCGAACATTCCATGACACAGTATATTAATGTACAATAAGGACATCGAGCACTCCATGACACAGTATATTAATGCACTATGTGCACATCGAGCATTCCATGACATAGTATATTAATGTACTATAGGGACATCGAGCATTCCATGACACAGTATATTAATGTACTATAGGGACATCGAGCATTCCATGACACAGTATATTAATATACTATGGAGACATCGAGCATTCCATGACACAGTATATTAATATACTATAGAGACATCGAGCATTCCATGACACAGTATATTAATGTACTATAGGGACATCGAGCATTCCATGACACAGTATATTAATATACTATAGAGACATCGAGCATTCCATGACACAGTATATTAATGTACTATAGGGACATCGAGCATTCCATGAAACAGTATATTAAGATTCTACAGGGACATCGAGCATTCCATGACACAGTATATTAATGTACTATAGGGACATCGAGCATTCCATGACACAGTATATTAATAGTACTATAGGACATCGAGCATTCCATGACACAGTATATTAATATACTATAGAGACATCGAGCATTCCATGACACAGTATATTAATGTACTATAGGACATCGAGCATTCCATGACACAGTATATTAATGTACTATAGAGACATCGAGCATTCCATGACACAGTATATTAATGTACTATAGGGACATCGAGCATTCCATGACACAGTATATTAATGTACTATAGGGACATCGAGCATTCCATGACACAGTATATTAATGTACTATAGGGACATCGAGCATTCCATGACACAGTATATTAATGTACTATAGGGACATCGAGCATTCCATGACACAGTATATTAATGTACTATAGAGACATCGAGCATTCCATGACACAGTATATTAATGTACTATAGGACATCGAGCATTCCATGACACAGTATATTAATGTACTATAGAGACATCGAGCATTCCATGACACAGTATATTAATGTACTATAGGGACATCGAGCATTCCATGACACAGTATATTAATATACTATAGAGACATCGAGCATTCCATGACACAGTATATTAATGTACTATAGGGACATCGAGCATTCCATGACACAGTATATTAATATACTATAGGGACATCGAGCATTCCATGACACAGTATATTAATGTACTATAGGGACATCGAGCATTCCATGACACAGTATATTAATGTACTATAGAGACATCGAGCATTCCATGACACAGTATATTAATGTACTATAGGGACATCGAGCATTCCATGACACAGTATATTAATGTACTATAGGGACATCGAGCATTCCATGACACAGTATATTAATGTACTATAGGGACATCGAGCATTCCATGACACAGTATATTAATGTACTATAGGACATCGAGCATTCCATGACACAGTATATTAATGTACTATAGAGACATCGAGCATTCCATGACACAGTATATTAATGTACTATAGAGACATCGAGCATTCCATGACACAGTATATTAATGTACTATAGAGACATCGAGCATTCCATGACACAGTATATTAATGTACTATAGGACATCGAGCATTCCATGACACAGTATATTAATGTACTATAGGAACATCGAGCATTCCATGACACAGTATATTAATGTACTATAGGACATCGAGCATTCCATGACACAGTATATTAATGTACTATAGGGACATCGAGCATTCCATGACACAGTATATTAATATACTATAGGGACATCGAGCATTCCATGACACAGTATATTAATGTACTATAGGGACATCGAGCATTCCATGACACAGTATATTAATGTACTATAGGGACATCGAGCATTCCATGACACAGTATATTAATGTACTATAGGGACATCGAGCATTCCATGACACAGTATATTAATGTACTATAGGGACATCGAGCATTCCATGACACAGTATATTAATATACGATAGAGACATCGAGCATTCCATGACACAGTATATTAATGTACTATAGGGACATCGAGCATTCCATGACACAGTATATTAATTTACTATAGGGACATCGAGCATTCCATGACACAGTATATTAATGTACTATAGGGACATCGAGCATTCCATGACACAGTATATTAATGTACTATAGGGACATCGAGCATTCCATGACACAGTATATTAATGTACTATAGGGACATCGAGCATTCCATGACACAGTATATTAATGTACTATAGGGACATCGAGCATTCCATGACACAGTATATTAATGTACTATAGGGACATCGAGCATTCCATGACACAGTATATTAATGTACTATAGGGACATCGAGCATTCCATGACACAGTATATTAATGTACTATAGGGACATCGAGCATTCCATGACACAGTATATTAATGTACTATAGGGACATCGAGCATTCCATGACACAGTATATTAATGTACTATAGAGACATCGAGCATTCCATGACACAGTATATTAATGTACTATAGGGACATCGAGCATTCCATGACACAGTATATTAATGTACTATAGGACATCGAGCATTCCATGACACAGTATATTAATGTACTATAGGGACATCGAGCATTCCATGACACAGTATATTAATGTACTATAGTGACATCGAGCATTCCATGACACAGTATATTAATATACTATAGGGACATCGAGCATTCCATGACACAGTATATTAATGTACTATAGGAACATCGAGCATTCCATGACACAGTATATTAATGTACTATAGGGACATCGAGCATTCCATGACACAGTATATTAATGTACTATAGGGACATCGAGCATTCCATGACACAGTATATTAATGTACTATAGGGACATCGAGCATTCCATGACACAGTATATTAATGTACTATAGGGACATCGAGCATTCCATGACACAGTATATTAATGTACTATAGAGACATCGAGCATTCCATGACACAGTATATTAATATACTATAGGGACATCGAGCATTCCATGACACAGTATATTAATGTACTATAGAGACATCGAGCATTCCATGACACAGTATATTAATGTACTATAGGGACATCGAGCATTCCATGACACAGTATATTAATGTACTATAGGACATCGAGCATTCCATGACACAGTATATTAATGTACTATAGGGACATCGAGCATTCCATGACACAGTATATTAATGTACTGTAGAGACATCGAGCATTCCATGACACAGTATATTAATGTACTATAGGGACATCGAGCATTCCATGACACAGTATATTAATATACTATAGGGACATCGAGCATTCCATGACACAGTATATTAATGTACTATAGGGACATCGAGCATTCCATGACACAGTATATTAATATACTATAGGGACATCGAGCATTCCATGACACAGTATATTAATGTACTATAGGGACATCGAGCATTCCATGACACAGTATATTAATATACGATAGGGACATCGAGCATTCCATGACACAGTATATTAAGATACGATAGGGACATCGAGCATTCCATGACACAGTATATTAATGTACTATAGGGACATCGAGCATTCCATGACACAGTATATTAATGTACTATAGGGACATCGAGCATTCCATGACACAGTATATTAATGTACTATAGGACATCGAGCATTCCATGACACAGTATATTAATGTACTATAGGGACATCGAGCATTCCATGACACAGTATATTAATGTACTACAGGGACATCGAGCGCTCCATGACACAGTATATTAATGTACTATAGGGACATCGAGCATTCCATGACACAGTATATTAATGTACTACAGGGACATCGAGCATTCCATGACACAGTATATTAATGTACTATAGGAACATCGAGCATTCCATGACACAGTATATTAATGTACTTTCGGAACATTGAGCATTCCATGACACAGTATATTAATGTACTGTAGAGACATCGAGCATTCCATGACACAGTATATTAATGTACTATAGGAACATCGAGCATTCCATGACACAGTATATTAATGTACTATAGGAACATCGAGCATCCATGACACAGTATATTAATGTACTATAGAGACATCGAGCATTCCATGACACAGTATATTAATGTACAATAAGGACATCGAGCACTCCATGACACACTATATTAATGTACAATAAGGACATCGAGCATTCCATGACACAGTATATTAATGTACTATAGGGACATCGAGCATTCCATGACACAGTATATTAATGTACTATAGAGACATCGAGCATTCCATGACACAGTATATTAATGTACTATAGGACATCGAGCATTCCATGACACAGTATATTAATGTACTATAGGGACATCGAGCATTCCATGACACAGTATATTAATGTACTATAGGGACATCGAGCATTCCATGACACAGTATATTAATGTACTATAGGGACATCGAGCATTCCATGACACAGTATATTAATATACTATAGGGACATCGAGCATTCCATGACACAGTATATTAATATACTATAGAGACATCGAGCATTCCATGACACAGTATATTAATGTACTATAGGGACATCGAGCATTCCATGACACAGTATATTAATATACTATAGAGACATCGAGCATTCCATGACACAGTATATTAATGTACTATAGGGACATCGAGCATTCCATGACACAGTATATTAATGTACTATAGGGACATCGAGCATTCCATGACACAGTATATTAATGTACTATAGGGACATCGAGCATTCCATGACACAGTATATTAATGTACTATAGGACATCGAGCATTCCATGACACAGTATATTAATATACTATAGAGACATCGAGCATTCCATGACACAGTATATTAATGTACTATAGGACATCGAGCATTCCATGACACAGTATATTAATGTACTATAGAGACATCGAGCATTCCATGACACAGTATATTAATGTACTATAGGGACATCGAGCATTCCATGACACAGTATATTAATGTACTATAGGGACATCGAGCATTCCATGACACAGTATATTAATGTACTATAGGGACATCGAGCATTCCATGACACAGTATATTAATGTACTATAGGACATCGAGCATTCCATGACACAGTATATTAATGTACTATAGAGACATCGAGCATTCCATGACACAGTATATTAATGTACTATAGGACATCGAGCATTCCATGACACAGTATATTAATATACTATAGAGACATCGAGCATTCCATGACACAGTATATTAATGTACTATCGGACATCGAGCATTCCATGACACAGTATATTAATGTACTATAGAGACATCGAGCATTCCATGACACAGTATATTAATGTACTATAGAGACATCGAGCATTCCATGACACAGTATATTAATATACGATAGGGACATCGAGCATTCCATGACACAGTATATTAATGTACTATAGGGACATCGAGCATTCCATGACACAGTATATTAATGTACTGCAGAGACATCGAGCATTCCATGACACAGTATATTAATATACGATATGGACATCGAGCATTCCATGACACAGTATATTAATGTACTATAGGGACATCGAGCATTCCATGACACAGTATATTAATGTACTATAGGGACATCGAGCATTCCATGACACAGTATATTAATGTACTATAGGACATCGAGCATTCCATGACACAGTATATTAATGTACTATAGAGACATCGAGCATTCCATGACAGAGTATATTAATGTACTATAGGACATCGAGCATTCCATGACACAGTATATTAATGTACTATAGAGACATCGAGCATTCCATGACAGAGTATATTAATGTACTATAGGACATCGAGCATTCCATGACACAGTATATTAATGTACTATAGGACATCGAGCATTCCATGACACAGTATATTAATGTACTATAGGAACATCGAGCATTCCATGACACAGTATATTAATGTACTATAGGAACATCGAGCATTCCATGACACAGTATATTAATGTACTATAGAGACATCGAGCATTCCATGACACAGTATATTAATGTACTATAGGAACATCGAGCATTCCATGACACAGTATATTAATGTACTATAGAGACATCGAGCATTCCATGACAGAGTATATTAATGTACTATAGGGACATCGAGCATTCCATGACACAGTATATTAATATAGGATAATGACATCAAGCATTCCATGACACAGTATATTAATATACTATAGAGACATCGAGCATTCCATGACACAGTATATTAATGTACTATAGGAACATCGAGCATTCCATGACACAGTATATTAATGTACTATAGGGACATCGAGCATTCCATGACACAGTATATTAATGTACTATAGGGACATCGAGCATTCCATGACACAGTATATTAATGTACTATAGGACATCGAGCATTCCATGACACAGTATATTAATGTACTATAGGAACATCGAGCATTCCATGACACAGTATATTAATGTACTATAGAGACATCGAGCATTCCATGACACAGTATATTAATGTACTATAGGGACATCGAGCATTCCATGACACAGTATATTAATATACGATAGTGACATCGAGCATTCCATGACACAGTATATTAATGTACTATAGGACATCGAGCATTCCATGACACAGTATATTAATGTACTATAGGGACATCGAGCATTCCATGACACAGTATATTAATGTACTATAGGGACATCGAGCATTCCATGACACAGTATATTAATATACGATAGAGACATCGAACATTCCATGAAACAGTACATTAATATACTACAGGGACATCGAGCATTCCATGACACAGTATATTAATTTACTGTAGGGACATCGAGCGCTCCATGACACAATATATTAATGTACTATAGGGACATCGAGCATTCCATGACACAGTATATTAATGTATTATAGGGACATTGAGCATTCCATGACACAGTATATTAATATACTATAGGGACTTCGAGCATTCCATGACACAGTATATTAATTTACTATAGGGACATCGAGCATTCCATGACACAGTATATTAATATACTATAGGGACATCGAGCATTCCATGACACAGTATATTAATATACTATAGGGACATTGAGCATTCCATGACACAGTATATTAATATACTATAGGGACTTCGAGCATTCCATGACACAGTATATTAATGTACTGTAGGGACATCGAGCATTCCATGACACAGTGTATTAATATGCAATTGAGACATCGAGCATTTCATGACACAGTATATTAATGTACTATAGGGACATCGAGCATTCCATGACACAGTATATTAATGTACGATAGGACATCGAGCATTCCATGACACAGTATATTAATGTACTATAGGGACATCGAGCATTCCATGACACAGTATATTAATATACTATAGTGACATCGAGCATTCCATGACACAGTATATTAATATACTATAGGGACATCGAGCATTCCATGACACAGTATATTAATGTACTATAGGACATCGAGCATTCCATGACACAGTATATTAATGTACTATAGGGACATCGAGCATTCCATGACACAGTATATTAATATACTATAGGGACATCGAGCATTCCATGACACAGTATATTAATGTACTATAGAGACATCGAGCATTCCATGACACAGTATATTAATGTACTACAGGGACATCGAGCATTCCATGACACAGTATATTAATGTACTATAGAGACATCGAGCATTCCATGACACAGTATATTAATATACTACAGGGACATCGAGCATTCCATGACACAGTATATTAATGTACTATAGGAACATCGAGCATTCCATGAAACAGGATATTAAGATACGATAGGGACATCGAGCATTCCATGACACAGTATATTAATGTACTATAGGGACATCGAGCATTCCATGACACAGTATATTAATGTACTATAGGGACATCGAGCATTCCATGACACAGTATATTAATGTACTATAGGACATCGAGCATTCCATGACACAGTATATTAATGTACTATAGGGACATCGAGCATTCCATGACACAGTATATTAATGTACTATAGGGACATCGAGCATTCCATGACACAGTATATTAATGTACTATAGGACATCGAGCATTCCATGACACAGTATATTAATGTACTATAGGACATCGAGCATTCCATGACACAGTATATTAATGTACTATAGAGACATCGAGCATTCCATGACACAGTATATTAATGTACTATAGGACATCGAGCATTCCATGACACAGTATATTAATGTACTATAGGACATCGAGCATTCCATGACACAGTATATTAATGTACTATAGAGACATCGAGCATTCCATGACACAGTATATTAATGTACTATAGGACATCGAGCACTCCATGACACAGTATATTAATGTACTATAGGACATCGAGCATTCCATGACACAGTATATTAATATACTATAGGGACATCGAGCATTCCATGACACAGTATATTAATGTACTATAGAGACATCGAGCATTCCATGACACAGTATATTAATGTACTATAGGGACATCGAGCATTCCATGACACAGTATATTAATGTACTATAGGGACATCGAGCATTCCATGACACAGTATATTAATGTACTATAGGGACATCGAGCATTCCATGACACAGTATATTAATGTACTATAGGGACATCGAGCATTCCATGACACAGTATATTAATGTACTATAGGGACATCGAGCATTCCATGACACAGTATATTAATATACTATAGAGACATCGAGCATTCCATGACACAGTATATTAATGTACTATAGGGACATCGAGCATTCCATGACACAGTATATTAATATACTATAGAGACATCGAGCATTCCATGACACAGTATATTAATGTACTATAGGGACATCGAGCATTCCATGACACAGTATATTAATGTACTATAGGGACATCGAGCATTCCATGACACAGTATATTAATGTACTATAGGGACATCGAGCATTCCATGACACAGTATATTAATGTACTATAGGACATCGAGCATTCCATGACACAGTATATTAATGTACTATAGAGACATCGAGCATTCCATGACACAGTATATTAATGTACTATAGGACATCGAGCATTCCATGACACAGTATATTAATGTACTATAGAGACATCGAGCATTCCATGACACAGTATATTAATGTACTATAGGGACATCGAGCATTCCATGACACAGTATATTAATATACTATAGGGACATCGAGCATTCCATGACACAGTATATTAATATACTATAGCGACATAGTGCATTCCATGACACAGTATATTAATGTACTATAGAGACATCAAGCATTCCATGACAAAGTACAATAATATATGAGACGGTCATCGAGCATTCCATGACAAAGTATATTAATGTACTATAGGGACATCGAGCATTCCATGACACAGTACATTAATATACTATAGGGACATCGAGCATTCCATGACACAGTATATTAATATACTATAGGGACATTGAGCATTCCATGACACAGTATATTAATATACTATAGGGACTTCGAGCATTCCATGACACAGTATATTAATGTACTGTAGGGACATCGAGCATTCCATGACACAGTGTATTAATATGCAATTGAGACATCGAGCATTTCATGACACAGTATATTAATGTACTATCGGGACATAGAGCATTCCAGGACACAGGATATCAATGTACTATAGGAACATCGAGCTTTCCATGACACAGTATTTTAATGTACTATAGGGACATCGAGCATTCCATGACACAGTATATTAATATAGGCTAGTGACATCGAGCATTCTATGACACAGTATAATAATATACTATAGGGACATCGAGCATTCCATGACAAAGTATATTAATGTACTATAGGAACATCGAGCATTCCATGACACAGTATATTAATGTACTATATGGACCTCGAGCATTCCATGACACAGTATATTAATGTACTATAGGGACATCGAGCATTCCATGACACAGTATATTAATGTACTATAGGGACATCGAGCATTCCATGACACAGTATATTAATGTACTATAGGGACATCGAGCATTCCATGACACAGTATATTAATGTACTATAGAGACATCGAGCATTCCATGACACAGTATATTAATATACTATAGGGACATCGAGCATTCCATGACACAGTATATTAATGTACTATAGAGACATCGAGCATTCCATGACACAGTATATTAATGTACTATAGGGACATCGAGCATTCCATGACACAGTATATTAATGTACTATAGGGACATCGAGCATTCCATGACACAGTATATTAATGTACTATAGGGACATCGAGCATTCCATGACACAGTATATTAATGTACTATAGAGACATCGAGCATTCCATGACACAGTATATTAATGTACTATAGGACATCGAGCATTCCATGACACAGTATATTAATGTACTATAGGGACATCGAGCATTCCATGACACAGTATATTAATGTACTATAGGGACATCGAGCATTCCATGACACAGTATATTAATGTACTATAGGGACATCGAGCATTCCATGACACAGTATATTAATGTACTATAGGGACATCGAGCATTCCATGACACAGTATATTAATGTACTATAGGGACATCGAGCATTCCATGACACAGTATATTAATGTACTATAGGGACATCGAGCATTCCATGACACAGTATATTAATGTACTATAGGGACATCGAGCATTCCATGACACAGTATATTAATGTACTATAGGACATCGAGCATTCCATGACACAGTATATTAATGTACTATAGGACATCGAGCATTCCATGACACAGTATATTAATGTACTATAGAGACATCGAGCATTCCATGACACAGTATATTAATGTACAATAAGGACATCGAGCACTCCATGACACACTATATTAATGTACAATAAGGACATCGAGCATTCCATGACACAGTATATTAATATACTATCGGGACATCGAGCGCTCCATGACACAGTATATTTATGTACTATAGAGACATCGAGCATTCCATGACACAGTATATTAATGTACAATAAGGACATCGAGCACTCCATGACACAGTATATTAATGTACTATAGGGACATCGAGCATTCCATGACACAGTATATTAATGTACTATAGGGACATCGAGCATTCCATGACACAGTATATTAATGTACTATAGGGATATCGAGCATTCCATGACACAGTATATTAATATACTATGGAGACATCGAGCATTCCAAGACACTGTATATTAATGTACTATAGGGACATCGAGCATTCCATGACACAGTATATTAATATACTATAGAGACATCGAGCATTCCATGACACAGTATATTAATGTACTATAGGGACATCGAGCATTCCATGACACAGTATATTAAGATACTATAGGGACATCGAGCATTCCATGACACAGTATATTAATGTACTATAGGACATCGAGCATTCCATGACACAGTATATTAATGTACTATAGGACATCGAGCATTCCATGACACAGTATATTAATGTACTATAGGACATCGAGCATTCCATGACACAGTATATTAATGTACTATAGAGACATCGAGCATTCCATGACACAGTATATTAATGTACTATAGGGACATCGAGCATTCCATGACACAGTATATTAATGTACTATAGTGACATCGAGCATTCCATGACACAGTATATTAATGTACTATAGGGACATCGAGCATTCCATGACACAGTATATTAATGTACTATAGAGACATCGAGCATTCCATGACACAGTATATTAATATACTATAGGGACATCGAGCATTCCATGACACAGTATATTAATGTACTATAGGACATCGAGCATTCCATGACACAGTATATTAATGTACTATAGGGACATCGAGCATTCCATGACACAGTATATTAATGTACTATAGGGACATCGAGCATTCCATGACACAGTATATTAATGTACTATAGGGACATCGAGCATTCCATGACACAGTATATTAATGTACTATAGAGACATCGAGCATTCCATGACACAGTATATTAATATACTATAGGGACATCGAGCATTCCATGACACAGTATATTAATATACTATAGGGACATCGAGCGCTCCATGACACAGTATATTAATGTACTATAGGGACATCGAGCATTCCATGACACAGTATATTAATGTACTATAGGGACATCGAGCATTCCATGACACAGTATATTAATATACTATAGGGACATCGAGCATTCCATGACACAGTATATTAATGTACTATAGGGACATCGAGCATTCCATGACACAGTATATTAATATACAAAAGGGACATCGAGCATTCCATGACACAGTATATTAATATACTATAGGGACATCGAGCATTCCATGACACAGTATATTAATGTACTGTAGGGACATCGAGCATTCCATGACACAGTGTATTAATATGCAATAGAGACATCGAGCATTTCATGACACAGTATATTAATGTACTATCGGGACATCGAGCATTCCATGACACAGTATATTAATGTACTATCGGGACATCGAGCATTCCATGACACAGTATATTAATATACTATAGGGACATCGAGCATTCCATGACACAGTATATTAATGTACTATAGGGACATCGAGCATTCCATGACACAGTATATTAATATACAAAAGGGACATCGAGCATTCCATGACACAGTATATTAATATACTATAGGACATCGAGCATTGCATGACACAGTATATTAATGTACTGTAGGGACATCGAGCATTCCATGACACAGTGTATTAATATGCAATTGAGACATCGAGCATTCATGACACAGTATATTAATGTACTATAGGGACATCGAGCATTCCATGACACAGTATATTAATGTACTATAGGGACATCGAGCATTCCATGACACAGTATATTAATGTACTATAGGGACATCGAGCATTCCATGACACAGTATATTAATGTACTATAGGGACATCGAGCATTCCATGACACAGTATATTAATGTACTATAGGGACATCGAGCATTCCATGACACAGTATATTAATGTACTATAGGACATCGAGCATTCCATGACACAGTATATTAATGTACTATAGGGACATCGAGCATTCCATGACACAGTATATTAATGTACTATAGGGACATCGAGCATTCCATGACACAGTATATTAATATACTATAGGGACATCGAGCATTCCATGACACAGTATATTAATGTACTGTAGAGACATCGAGCATTCCATGACACAGTATATTAATGTACTATAGGGACATCGAGCATTCCATGACACAGTATATTAATGTACTGTAGAGACATCGAGCATTCCATGACACAGTATATTAATGTACTACAGGGACATCGAGCATTCCATGACACAGTATATTAATGTACTATAGGGACATCGAGCATTCCATGACACAGTATATTAATGTACTATAGGGACATCGAGCATTCCATGACACAGTATATTAATGTACTATAGAGACATCGAGCATTCCATGACACAGTATATTAATGTACTATAGGGACATCGAGCATTCCATGACACAGTATATTAATATACTATAGGGACATCGAGCATTCCATGACACAGTATATTAATGTACTATAGGGACATCGAGCATTCCATGACACAGTATATTAATATACTATAGGGACATCGAGCATTCCATGACACAGTATATTAATATACTATAGGGACATCGAGCATTCCATGACACAGTATATTAATGTACTATAGGGACATCGAGCATTCCATGACACAGTATATTAATGTACTGTAGAGACATCAAGCATTGCATGACACAGTATATTAATATACGATAGGGACATCGAGCATTCCATGAAACAGGATATTAAGATACGATAGGGATATCGAGCATTACATGACACCGTATATTAATGTACTATAGGGACATCGAGCATTCCATGACACAGTATATTAATGTACTATAGGGACATCGAGCGCTCCATGACACAGTATATTAATGTACTATAGGAACGTCGAGCATTCCATGACACAGTATATTAATGTACTTTCGGAACATTGAGCATTCCATGACACAGTATATTAATGTACTGTAGAGACATCGAGCATTCCATGACACAGTATATTAATGTATTATAGGAACATCGAGCATTCCATGACACAGTATATTAATGTACTTTCGGAACATCGAGCATCCCATGACACAGTATATTAATGTACTACAGGGACATCGAGCGCTCCATGACACAGTATATTAATGTACTATAGGAACATCGAGCATTCCATGACACAGTATATTAATGTACTTTCGGACATCGAGCATTCCATGACACAGTATATTAATGTACTATAGAGACATCGAGCATTCCATGACACAGTATATTAATGTACTATAGGAACATCAAGCATTCCATGACACAGTATATTAATGTACTATAGGAACATCCAGCATTCCATGACACAGTATATTAATGTACTATAGAGACATCGAACATTCCATGACACAGTATATTAATGTACTATAGGACATCGAGCATTCCATGACACAGTATATTAATGTACTATATGGACATCGAGCATTCCATGACACAGTATATTAATATACTGCAGAGACATCGAGCGCTCCATGACACAGTATATTAATGTACTATAGAGACATCGAGCATTCCATGACACAGTATATTAATGTACTATAGGACATCGAGCATTCCATGACACAGTATATTAATGTACTATAGGAACATCGAGCATTCCATGACACAGTATATTAATGTACTATAGGGACATCGAGCATTCCATGACACAGTATATTAATGTACTATAGGGACATCGAGCATTCCATGACACAGTATATTAATATACTATAGGAGACATCGAGCATTCCATGACACAGTATATTAATATACTATAGAGACATCGAGCATTCCATGACACAGTATATTAATGTACTATAGGGACATCGAGCATTCCATGACACAGTATATTAATATACTATAGAGACATCGAGCATTCCATGACACAGTATATTAATGTACTATAGGGACATCGAGCATTCCATGACACAGTATATTAAGATACTATAGGGACATCGAGCATTCCATGACACAGTATATTAATGTACTATAGGGACATCGAGCATTCCATGACACAGTATATTAATGTACTATAGGACATCGAGCATTCCATGACACAGTATATTAATGTACTATAGAGACATCGAGCATTCCATGACACAGTATATTAATGTACTATAGAGACATCGAGCATTCCATGACACAGTATATTAATGTACTATAGAGACATCGAGCATTCCATGACACAGTATATTAATGTACTATAGGACATCGAGCATTCCATGACACAGTATATTAATGTACTATAGTGACATCGAGCATTCCATGACACAGTATATTAATGTACTATAGGACATCGAGCATTCCATGACACAGTATATTAATGTACTATAGAGACATCGAGCATTCCATGACACAGTATATTAATATACTATAGGGACATCGAGCATTCCATGACACAGTATATTAATGTACTATAGGGACATCGAGCATTCCATGACACAGTATATTAATATACTATAGGGACATCGAGCATTCCATGACACAGTATATTAATATACTATAGGGACATCGAGCATTCCATGACACAGTATATTAATATACTATAGGGACATCGAGCATTCCATGACACAGTATATTAATGTACTATAGGGACATCGAGCATTCCATGACACAGTATATTAATGTACTATAGGACATCGAGCATTCCATGACACAGTATATTAATGTACTATCGGGACATCGAGCATTCCATGACACAGTATATTAATGTACTATAGGAACATCGAGCATTCCATGACACAGTATATTAATGTACTATAGGGACATCGAGCATTCCATGACACAGTATATTAATATAGGATAGTGACATCGAGCATTCCATGACACAGTATATTAATATACTATAGGGACATCGAGCATTCCATGACAAAGTATATTAATGTACTATAGGAACATCGAGCATTCCATGACACAGTATATTAATGTACTATATGGACATCGAGCATTCCATGACAGTATATTAATGTACTACAGGGACATCGAGCATTCCATGACACAGTATATTAATGTACTATAGGGACATCGTGCATTCCATGACACAGTATATTAATATACGATAGGGACATCGAGCATTCCATGACACAGTATATTAATGTACTGTAGAGACATCGAGCATTCCATGACAAAGTATAATAATATAATACAGGGACATCGAGCATTCCAACACAGTATATTAATGTACTATAGGGACATCGAGCATCCATGACACAGTATATTAATGTACTATAGGGACATCGAGCATTCCATGACACAGTATATTAATGTACTGTAGAGACATCGAGCATTCCATGACACAGTATATTAATGTACTATAGGGACATCGAGCATTCCATGACACAGTATATTAATATACTATAGGGACATCGAGCATTCCATGACACAGTATATTAATGTACTATAGGGACATCGAGCATTCCATGACACAGTATATTAATGTACTATAGGGACATCGAGCATTCCATGACACAGTATATTAATATACTATAGGGACATCGAGCATTCCATGACACAGTATATTAATGTACTATAGGGACATCGAGCATTCCATGACACAGTATATTAATGTACTGTCGAGACATCGAGCATTCCATGACACAGTATATTAATATACGATAGGGACATCGAGCATTCCATGACACAGTATATTAATGTACTATAGGACATCGAGCATTCCATGACACAGTATATTAATATACTATAGGGACATCGAGCATTCCATGACACAGTATATTAATGTACTATAGGGACATCGAGCATTCCATGACACAGTATATTAATGTACTATAGGGACATCGAGCATTCCATGACACAGTATATTAATGTACTATAGAGACATCGAGCATTCCATGACACAGTATATTAATGTACTATAGGACATCGAGCATTCCATGACACAGTATATTAATGTACTATAGGACATCGAGCATTCCATGACACAGTATATTAATGTACTATAGGGACATCGAGCATTCCATGACACAGTATATTAATGTACTATAGGACATCGAGCATTCCATGACACAGTATATTAATGTACTATAGGACATCGAGCATTCCATGACACAGTATATTAATGTACTATAGGGACATCGAGCATTCCATGACACAGTATATTAATGTACTATAGGGACATCGAGCATTCCATGACACAGTATATTAATGTACTATAGGGACATCGAGCATTCCATGACACAGTATATTAAATACTATAGGAGACATCGAGCATTCCATGACACAGTATATTAATGTACTATAGGGACATCGAGCATTCCATGACACAGTGTATTAATATACTATTGAGACATCGAGCATTCCATGACACAGTATATTAATGTACTATAGGGACATCGAGCATTCCATGACACAGTATATTAATGTACTATAGGGACATCGAGCATTCCATGACACAGTATATTAATGTACTATAGGGACATCGAGCATTCCATGACACAGTATATTAATATAGATATGGACATCGAGCATTCCATGACACAGTATATTAATATACTATGAGACATCGAGCATTCCATGACACAGTATATTAATGTACTATAGGGACATCGAGCATTCCATGACACAGTATATTAATATACTATAGAGACATCGAGCATTCCATGACACAGTATATTAATGTAATATAGGGACATCGAGCATTCCATGACACAGTATATTAATGTACTATAGGGACATCGAGCATTCCATGACACAGTATATTAATGTACTATAGGGACATCGAGCATTCCATGACACAGTATATTAATGTACTATAGGACATCGAGCATTCCATGACACAGTATATTAATATACTATAGAGACATCGAGCATTCCATGACACAGTATATTAATGTACTATAGGACATCGAGCATTCCATGACACAGTATATTAATGTACTATAGAGACATCGAGCATTCCATGACACAGTATATTAATGTACTATAGGGACATCGAGCATTCCATGACACAGTATATTAATGTACTATAGAGACATCGAGCATTCCATGACACAGTATATTAATGTACTATAGGGACATCGAGCATTCCATGACACAGTATATTAATGTACTATAGGAACATCGAGCATTCCATGACACAGTATATTAATGTACTATAGGGACATCGAGCATTCCATGACACAGTATATTAATGTACTATAGGGACATCGTGCATTCCATGACACAGTATATTAATATACGATAGAGACATCGAACATTCCATGAAACAGTACATTAATATACTACAGGGACATCGAGCATTCCATGACACAGTGTATTAATTTACTGTAGGGACATCGAGCGCTCCATGACACAATATATTAATGTACTATAGGGACATCGTGCATTCCATGACACAGTATATTAATGTATTATAGGGACATTGAGCATTCCATGACACAGTATATTAATATACTATAGGGACTTCGAGCATTCCATGACACAGTATATTAATTTACTAGAGGGACATCGAGCATTCCATGACACAGTATATTAATATACAAAAGGGACATCGAGCATTCCATGACACAGTATATTAATATACTATAGGGACATTGAGCATTGCATGACACAGTATATTAATGTACTGTAGGGACATCGAGCATTCCATGACACAGTGTATTAATATGCAATTGAGACATCGAGCATTTCATGACACAGTATATTAATGTACTATCGGGACATCGAGCATTCCATGACACAGTATATTAATGTACTATAGGGACATCGAGCATTCCATGACACAGTATATTAATATACTATAGGGACATCGAGCATTCCATGACACAGTATATTAATGTACTATAGGGACATCGAGCATTCCATGACACAGTATATTAATGTACTATAGGGACATCGAGCATTCCATGACACAGTATATTAATATACTATAGGGACATCGAGCATTCATGACACAGTATATTAATGTACTGTAGGGACATCGAGCATTCCATGACACAGTGTATTAAT